>JAPQWQ010000185.1:6978125-7612500 GCA_028017165.1 Herpetospermum pedunculosum
ACTCGCTGCATCGATCATCTGCCGGTCATGGGGCGTCATCCCCTCATAGAAGTACTGTATGAGCAGCTGATCGGCGATCTGATGATGTGGGAAGCTCGCGCACAGGCGCCCGAAGCGTTCCCAGTATTCGTGTAGGGACTCACCTACATCTTGGGTGATCCCATATATCCTCTTCCGCAGTGTAGTGGCCAAAGATGCGGGAAAGTATTTCTCCAAAAATACCCGCTTCATATCCTGCCACGTGGTGATGGATCCGGAAGGCAAATAGTACAGCCAATCCTTGGCCTTATCCTTCAGTGTAAAGGGGAATGCCCTCATATTCAGTTGCTCTTCCGTGACCCCTGCGGGCTTCATTCCCGCGCAGACGCAATGGAACTCCATCAGATGTTTGTTCGCGTCCTCACCTGCGTTTCCATGGAAAGAAGGTAACTGGTGAATTAAACCAGATTTTAGTTCGAAGTTACCTGCTACCACGGGGTAGTTAATGCACAAAGGCTGCAGGTTCAGGTCTGGCGCTGCCAGCTGCTTAAGCGTCCGTGGCGCATCACCTTGCGCCATCTCGTCAAATAAGAAGGGATTGCCTTCTTCTCGTTCAAACGTTCCTTGCCCCTCACGGGCCTCTCTCCGTAACCGCCGCTCCTCTCTGTCAATCTCAGGGATATACTGCAAACTACCCTCAGAGGAACGGGTCATACACAAACAAAAATCTAAACATACAAATTACAAACAAGAAAATTTTTTCAGTCAACCATCAATAAATTAAATTCAAACTTCAATCATAAATCCAATCAATTGCCTACTCCCCGGCAACGGCGCCAATTTTGGTGGGCTGGATTTTGAATATCCGCCTAATCTCAAGCTGTCGAGGCTTGCCAAAATACGATTTATAATGCCTATTGCCAAGGCTTTGCAGCCAGTGGTAACAGGGTCGATCCAAGGAATAGGAACGATCAAAAGTATAATTAAAATTGAGATTTAATTGATTAATTGGTAACGGGGGGTTTTAACATGCAAGAAAAATGTCAAATAAGCTAACGAAAGAAAAATAATATGTAGAGAGCGTGTGCACGGTTTGGGGAGTCTCGGGATCATTTGTTAGACAACATTCAGCTTATCATTTAATTCTAATGACGTGGAATAAAGTTTATTTAGCACGCGGACGACTACCAGAGAAGCCCCAAAGTAGCCGACTCCATGGATTTTAGTTAGGCCACACAGTCCTAATTACACGTTATCTAAGCTCGCATTAAGATGATCAGTCCTAAAGTGAATTTAGATAGTTACTAGCTAACCACGACGAACCTTCGAGCGTGAATTCTAAATGCTAGTAGGTTGCCCGCAAACGCCGTATGCAACCAACATTTATCCTACCCGACCCGATACTTCGATTTAGTTCTATTTACCTGTGTTACTTAGTCGAGCAGTGAGAGGCACGGCATCGCTACTCTTTAACATACACAACATGCGAAACTACCCGAGTGTCAATCAACGTATTTTAGCATGCGCGTTGGATTAAGCAAGGTAAACAGATGCCAATAATCAGATTCCAATATGCAAAATTATACTCAGATTATCAAAGCCATAAATGTCTAACAAAATTCCCCTAAACAAATCCCAAACCGTCACCCTTACCTTAGCCGCTCATGGCGCGGTTCGTCAATCCCGCTCCACCAACGACCATGGAAGAGTTCATCTACCTATTACAATGGAGAGTGGAGCTCACAAGCATGCCAACAATGGCGGAGCTCCACGGAAAATAGAGAGAAAATGGGGAAGAAGGAGACAAAAATCGTCCAAATCCGTTGAGAGATGAAGAAGATGAAGATGTTTCAAGATATGAAAAATGTGCAGAAAAATCGTCTTTTAGCTACTGCCTTCGTCGTAGCGTCTCGACGCTAGGCCAGCGTCTCGACGCTGTGCCCTAAGTAATCCGCGCGCGCGCGCGATGGCGTCGCGACGCTAGGCCAGCGTCGCGACGCTGCCCCGATAAATTTCCTGCGCGCGCCTCCTCCGAAGCGTCTCGACGCCAAGCAGGGTCTCGACGCCAGGGCAGCGTCGAGCTAGCGTCTCGACGCTATCACTCGACGCTTGCTCTCGGGTTTTTCCAGCGTCGAGCCAGCGTCTCGACGCTGGCTCTCGGGTTTGGGGCTGATGCTTTGCCTCTCCAAGGCTGTTTTGGCCCGTTTCTTCACGGAACAAGTTCCCCTCTTCCCGATGCATTCCCGGGGCGCTAAAACTCTGCTTTAAGCGCTCGAACATGCCCAACGGACGCACGAGCTCTTTGCCGCTTTTCTCCTATAAAAGAGATACATTTAATCAATTGAAAGCGGACTTTAGCTATAATTAGGACGTATTTAATAGTTCCAAAATGGAGTTATACTGTCTAAATTTACCTTGGGGCTGATCACCTTGATGTAGGATTAGATAACGTGTAATTAGAACTGTGTGGTCTAATTAAAATCCATGGAGTCGGCTACTTTGGGGCTTCTCTGGTAGTCGTCCGCGTGCTCAGTAAACTGAATTCCATGTTATTAGCATTAAATGATAAACTGAATTTGTTTAACAATTGATCCCGAGACTCCCAAACCGTGCACACGTTTTCTTCTTATTATTCTTTCTTCGTAGCTTTCTCATTATTTCCCCTTTGCATGATAAAACCCCCCGTTACCAAAAATCTATCAATTAATTAAATCCCAATTTTAATTGTGCTTTCAATCTTCCTATTCCTTGGATCGACCCTGTTACCACTGGCTGCAAAGCCTTGGTCATAGGCTTTATAAATCGTATTTTGGCAAGCCTCGACAGCTTGAGATTAAGCGGACATTCAAAAATCCGCGCACCAAAATTGGCCCCGTTGCCGGGGAATAGGCAATTGATTGAATTTATGATTGAAGTTTGAATTTGATTTGTTGATGGTTTGCTGAAAATTTTTCTTGTTTGTAATTTGTATGTTTAGATTTTTGTTTGTGTATGACCCGTTCCTCTGAGGGTAGATTGCAGTTTATCCCTGAGATTGACAGAGAGGAGCGGCGGTTACGAAGAGAGGCCCATGAGGGGCAAAGACCGATTGAAGAAGAAGAAGGCAATCCCTTCTTGGTTGACGAGATGGCGCAAGGCGATGCGCCACGGACGCTTAAGCAACTGGCAGCGCCAGACCTGAACCTGCAGCCTTTGTGCATAAACTACCCCGTGGTAGCAGGTAACTTCGAGTTAAAATCTGGTTTAATTCACCAGTTACCTTCTTTCCATGGCAATGCAGGTGAGGACGCGAACAAACACCTGATGGAATTCCATTGCGTCTGCGCGGGGATGAAGCCCGCGGGAGTCACGGAGGAGCAATTGAATATGAGGGCATTCCCCTTTACGCTCAAGGACAAAGCCAGGGATTGGCTGTATTACCTGCCCTCCGGATCGATCAACACGTGGCAGGATATGAAGCGGGTATTCTTGGAGAAATACTTTCCCGCATCCTTGGCCACCACTCTGCGGAAGAGGATTTATGGGATCACCCAGGATGTAGGTGAGTCCCTGCACGAGTACTGGGAGCGATTTGGGCGCCTGTGCGCGAGCTTCCCACATCATCAGATTGCCGATCAGTTATTGATACAGTATTTCTATGAGGGGATGACGCCCCATGACCGGCAGATGATAGATGCAGCGAGTGGTGGGGCACTGATTGACAACACCCCAGTTGAGGCCAAACAGTTGATAGCAAACATGGCCACCAACTCGCAGCAATTCGGTATTCGGGGGCAAGGACAAGTGCACAGCGTGGCTCAGAGCCACGAGATGATTGAAATGAGGGCCCAGGTGGCCGAAATAGGCAGTATGTTGAAGAAAATCGTTGGAGGACACCGCGAGGCGGAGGAGGTCAACGCGATCGGGGGGTATGCTTCCAACCCAAGGAAGTACGACCCATATGCAAACACTTACAACCCCGGTTGGCGCGACCATCCTAATTTTAGCTATGGGAATAGGGAAGGACAATCTCGCTTCCAAGGCCAGTCCCAGGATAGGCCTAATTCTTCCACCTAGGCTCAAGCCTCGAGCTCCTCCAGCTCACTTGAAGAGATGGTAAGGACCATCGTGACTAGCACCAGCCAATTCCAAAAAGAAGCTCGAGAGGAGCTTAATTCTCACAAGGCCGAGCTGCAGAATCTGAACAAGCAGCTGACACAGATGGCGGTGTCTATCAGTAAGCTCGAGAGCAAGAGCTCGGGGAAGCTTCCTTCCCAAACTACAGTAAACTCATGTGAAAACGTGAGTGCCATTCAGCTGCGCAGTGAGAAGTCACTTTCCACCAGAGCTGTGAAGGAAGCCACGGACAGCCTGAACAAGTCCGCCCCGCCTGCTCCCGAGGTTCAGAATGAGAAAAGAGATGAGAAAGTCAGTGTACCTGAGGATGTTGCCAGAGCACCATTTCCGAGTAGGCTTGCGAAGCCCACTTTGGAATCTGATGACGAGGAGGTCCTGCGAACCTTCCAGAAGGTGATGGTAAATATCCCGCTCCTAGAGGCAGTCAGTCAAGTGCCCAAATATGCAAAATTCTTGAGGAGCTGGTGCACTACGAAAAGGAAGTCCAGTGGGACTGAGAAAAAGAAGGAAAACGTCTCTGCCATACTCCCAGGTACGTTGCCTGCAAAGTGCAACGATCCAGGTACCTTTACTATCCCTTGCACTATAGGTAGTAAAGTTGTTCATAATGCCATGTTAGACTTAGGAGCCTCTGTTAATGTTATGTCTTAT
Organism: Herpetospermum pedunculosum; assembly: GCA_028017165.1. Lineage (NCBI taxonomy): Eukaryota > Viridiplantae > Streptophyta > Magnoliopsida > Cucurbitales > Cucurbitaceae > Herpetospermum > Herpetospermum pedunculosum. The sequence continues at coordinate 6,982,872 of JAPQWQ010000185.1, forward strand.
GCATTGTTTCGTGATTTGAATTTAAATGAAATGCATGAGTGTAATGTTTCTGTTCAGTTGGCTAATGGGTCAAGCATTTGTCCTAGGGGGAAGGTAGAGGATGTTTTGGTTAGAGTTGGGAATATGACGTTTCCCGCTGATTTCCTTGTTTTAGACATGAATGAAAACTCATCGCATGCTTCGTCCTCCATGTTGTTGGGACGTCCTTTCCTTAAGACCGCTAGGGTCAAAATTGATGTGTATAAGGGCGTTGTTTCTCTGGAGTTTGATGATACTTTGCATGAATTCTCTTTATTTGGAAAATCTGCTGGAAATGTGTCTGTTGTTGAGCATGATGAGAATGAGAGTCTACCCTCGCGCTTGAGGGATGGTTCCCATGTCTCAGTTAGGAAATCTGATTTGAATTTGTTTGATGATAATGCTGGTTTTTGCACTAACAGTTCTGATATTCACGTGCTTGAGGCACGAAGAGTGCAAATGGTTTCAAATTTTGGATACAGGACAAGTGTGGATCGTCCCCCGCACTTACAGACTATGGATGAGTCTGTTGAGAGAATACAGTCGAGCAACCGACTTTAAAAATTCTGCGCTTCTCGGAGGCACCCGTGCGATGGACTGTTTTTATGCTTTAGTTTAGTTTTGTTGCTTTCTAGATTAACTTAGTTTTAATTAGCTTGCTGTTTTTTTTTAGGAATCAAGGAAGAGAAGACAATTTTGGGCTCTGATGCGTTTGTGTGCCGCTTCCTCGCTCTCGCCAGCTTCACAAAGAGTCAGGGAAGTGTATTTCTTCTTCCCTTATACTTTATTGTATCTGACTGGTTGGCATTGAGGACAATGCCAAATTTTGAAGTTGGGGGTGGAGTTAGTCCGATGGATGTGCATGTGTAGTTCGTTGAGAAGTGCTATAATGATATTGAAGTGTTTGGGACTCTGTTTACTGTTTTCTGACTATGATAGCCTAGGAAATGCATGTTGGAAATTTGAGCATGTTCATAATCGAGTTTTTGCATGAGTTTTGTGTTTATTAGGTTCATGTCAAAAATTTTAAAATTTTTTCTGTTGCTCCCTTGCACTTGTCGCGCACTTAGCAACTTCTTCCTAGATTCCGTAGGTTCGAAAAATTGCTTGTAGCGCTAATTCTCGTTGTCACCCCGAAAGGCACCCTTAGGTAGCTTGTTGCATGAGAGTTAGTGGTTAAGTTAATTGAGAAAGCATGTGCTTAGCCTAATGTAAAAAAAAATAGAAAAGCTTGTTTGATAGAAAATTCCTCTCGAGGCGCTCCTCCTTCTTAGTAGCGCTTAAAAGAAGTGAGCGTCAGTCCTTAAAAACGTGAAGCTTTGGCCTAAGTTTGACGTGTTAGGCAGCTCGAGTAGGAAAGAAAAAGAAATAAAAAGTTGGTTCAAAGAACCTTAAAGAATGAGTACAAAGTACTTATGAAAAGAAAAAGAATGAGAAAATAATTAGGTCTCTTAATTTGCTTCTTTCTCTCGTGTAAGTCAAGTTTAGACTGTTCTTAAACGCTAGAAGTAGGGGGAAAACGGGATGTGCGTTGCATGTAGGTTTTCCGAGTTTGCGTGAGTTTAGGAGTCGTTGACTAGCACACACACACGTTAGGGGGCAAGAGTTAATTTTTGATATGTCCTAGTTAATGCATGAACGAAATGCTTCCATGATTATACTCGTGTTTGAAATTTTAATATGCATGGAGGTTTGAGTTTGAATACATGTAAGCGCGTCCTTAGAGTCAATGTCTTTGTAATGCTTGCTCGAGGACTAGCAATGTTTAAGTTGGGGGTGTTTGATAACTCCATTTTGGAGCTATTAAATACTTCCTAATTATAGCTAAAGTCCGCTTTCAATTGATTAAATATATCTCTTTTGTAGGAGAAAAGCGGCAAAGAGCTCGTGCGTCCAAATGGGCTTGTTCGAGTGCTTAAAGCAGAGTTTTAGCGCCCCGGGAATGCATCGGGAAGAGGGGAATTTGATCCGTGAAGAAACGGGCCAAAACAGCCTTGGAGAGGCAAAGCTTCAGCCCCAAACCCGAGAGCCAGCGTCGAGCTATAGCGTCGAGACGCTGGCTCGACGCTGGAAAAACCCGAGAGCAAGCGTCGAGTGATAGCGTCGAGACGCTAGCTCGACGCTGCCCTGGCGTCGAGACCCTGCTTGGCGTCGAGACGCTCCGGAGGAGGCGCGCGCAGGAATTTTATCGGGGCAGCGTCGCGACGCTGGCCTTGCGTCGCGACGCCATCGCGAGCGCGCACGCGGAAAACTTAGGGCACAGTGTCGAGACGCTGGCCTAGCGTCTCGACGCTACGACGATGGCAGAAGATAAATGACGATTTTTCTGCACTTTTTTGGGCATCTTCTCCTTCATCTCTCCACCATTTTTGCTCGTTTTGGTCTTCTTCTTCTCCGTTTTCTCTCTATTTTCCGTGGAGCTCCGCCATTGTTGGCATGCTAGTGAGCTCCACTTCCATTGTAATAAGTAGATGAATCCATCCATGGCCATCTTTGGAGCGGGATTGACAAACCGCGCCATGAGCGGCTAAGGTAAGGGTGACGGTTTGGGATTAGTTTAGGGCGATTTTGTTAAACATATTTGGTTTTGATAATCTGAGCTTTGATATGCATATTGGTTCTGTTTACTTTGCATCTATCTACCTTGCTTAATCCAACGCGCATGTTAAAATACGACGATTGACACTCGAGTAGTTTCGCATGTTGTGTATGTTAAAGAGTAGCGATGCCGTGCCTCTCACTGCTCGACTAAGTAACACAGGTAGATAGAACTAAATCGAAGTATCGGGTCGGGTAGGATAATTGTTGATTGCATACGGCGTTTGCGGGCAATCTACTAGCAATTAGAATTCACGCTCGAATGTTCGTCGCGGTTAGCTAGTGACTGTCTAAATTTACCTTGGGGCTGATCACCTTGATGTAGGATTAGATAACGTGTAATTAGAACTGTGTGGTCTAATTAAAATCCATGGAGTCGGCTACTTTGGGGCTTCTCTGGTAGTCGTCCGCGTGCTCAGTAAACTGAATTCCATGTTATTAGCATTAAATGATAAACTGAATTTGTTTAACAATTGATCCCGAGACTCCCAAACCGTGCACACGTTCTCTTCTTATTATTCTTTCTTCGTAGCTTTCTCATTATTTCCCCTTTGCATGATAAAACCCCCCGTTACCAAAAATCTATCAATTAATTAAATCCCAATTTTAATTGTGCTTTCAATCTTCCTATTCCTTGGATCGACCCTGTTACCACTGGCTGCAAAGCCTTGGTCATAGGCTTTATAAATCGTATTTTGGCAAGCCTCGACAGCTTGAGATTAAGCGGACATTCAAAAATCCGCGCACCATCTTGCTGCATGCAAGACACATATATATATAATTATTATTATTATAAAAAATAATAATAATAATTTTATTTATTAAACTTTTTAATAAATAAAATATATATTTAATTAATAATTATTATTTAATTCAATATCAAATATTAATTAAATAATATGATTAAACCCGATTTTCCGAAAACTGACTTTTTTACACATGAATCCTATTCATGTTTTAGGCCATTCCCATATTTAAATCATATTTAAATATGTCCATCCTCCTTCCAGAACCCGAATTTGAACAATTCAAATTCTTTTCCTTTTTCTTTTTCCTTTTCTCTTGTACTGTTGCACGACAATGTCCGAGCTAGCCAGAAGAACCTAAAGGACCTACAGATCATGAGCTCCAACGATACGAGATTATTCTGTCAAAACTCTTTTAACCCGAATCAATCAACATTCGTTAACCCCCAGAGACTCCACTATAGTCCGAGGGTTGCACTCTCCTCACTGTAGATATATTGTGTCCTCTTGATATAACCGTCAACGGTAAGTCGATCCTTCACAGGTTGTTCGTAATCATAGCTGGGTCATTTAAACCGTTTAACCCCTGCATTACATCTTGTTCCTTAAGTACCACTGACCTCTCTAATGAACAATAGAACTGTGGTCCAACCATCAGATCAATATAACTCTCTCATCACATGAGAGTGTGAGCTCACATTGTTCAAGCCCCAGAGTCAGCTATTAAGGGAACAACCTATCTACTAACCCTGAAGAGCGGGTTAGGAGTGAATTCCAATCTTGCTACACTATGTCCCCAGCTACTTATTCGGCTTTATCCCCAAGTTGGTAGGCTTATTGAGCGGGCGTTCCGCCACTCTTAGCCGTACAAGTCAAAGGATACTTCCGAATAAGCAGGAGTTCATAGGAAGCTCAGGATTAAGCTCGAGTTACCTAGGCCATCAAAGTGTATAAGTCAGTCTCAATCAGTAAACGGAGTTATAAAGAGAGAGTAACTTAATACGCGTTTCGATCTTGTGTAAACTCTTTATACAAGACGCCCTCACTTCTCACATCTCCATGTGGAACGATTCAGATCACATCGTTCTGTACAATACAAAGTGAGCCGCATCCAATAGTGTTACCAGGATAAGGTACCCAGCCTTATCCGTATACTATAGATCGTTTTGACTGACTACTTGAGCCTGATCCACAATCATGTCATACATGAGGCTCAAGTACTCATATTCAGCCAAGGGTGTTGGTCATTGGTATAGGTTAACGTAAACACGTTTCACTTTATTCCAGTAAACTCTTTTACTGAATAAAACTAATAACTCTTTATTCTAAATAGAATATTTACAAACATAACAGTTTACAAACCACGAGTTTTAGGACATAAAACCCAACAGATATAACTGCCACGGGCAAGTCAACCCTTCACAGGTTGTTCGTAATCACAGCTGGGTCATTTAAACCGTTTAACCCCTGCATTACATCTTGTTCCTTAAGTACCACTGACACCTCTAATGAACAATAGATCTGTGGTCCAACCAATAGATCAATTAATACTCTCATCTCATGAGAGTGTGAACTCTAAATGTTCAAGCCCCGGAGCCAGCTATTAAGGGAACAACCTATCTACTAACCCTGAAGGCGGGTTAGGAGTGAACTCTAATCTATGTCGTCAGCTACCTATTGGACTTTATTCCTGAGATGATAAGCTATTGAGTCGACGCTAATGGGTCACTCTCACCCGTACAAGTCTAAGGATACTGTCTAATAAGCAGGAGTTCATAGCGAGCTCAGGATTGAGATCAAGTTACCTAGGCCATCAAATGAAAAATGTCGGTCTCATCAGTAAACGGTGTTATAAAGAGAGAGGGACATATTTCACGGTTCGGTCTTATGCAAACTCTTTGCACAGGACGCCCTCACTCGCACATCTCTATGTGAAACGATTTGGATCACATCGTTTTGTACAATACAAAGTGAGCCGCATCCAATAGTGTTACCAGGATAAGGTACCCAGCCTCATCCGTATACTATAGACCATTTTGACTGACTACTTGAGCCTGATCCACAATCATGTCATACATGAGGCTCAAGTACTCATATTCAACCAAGGGTGTTGGTCATTGGTGTAGGTTAACCTAAACACGTTTCACTTTATTCTAGTAAACTCTTTTACTGAATAAAACTAATAACTCTTTATTCTAAATAGAATATTTACAAACATAACAGTTTACAAACCATGAGTTTTAGGACATAAAACCCAACAAACTCCCACTTGAACTTAAACGTCCGTGGTGTACATGTTAGGTGGAGAAAACTAATATATCATATATCAAAAGTTTTCTCCCACTGTCCTCTCCAGCAACTCGCAGCCCTAGAATCTTCTAGGTGCCTCTCAAACACTTTAGCCATGAGAGACTTAGTAAACAAATCAGCATGAAGTACTACGAGGTTTTCCATGTGACCATCATATCTCCTCATAGCACTATCTACGAGCTCAACTTATAAACCTATTGCTGCTTCGCAAGCTGCAATCAGACTTAGCTACCACCGAGGAATCAACAATACAACTCTTGTATTCTACTCCTCTAAATACAAGGACAAAACTTTAACCGGAATCCAATCCAATTGGACTAATTTCTTCTAACAGCTCCCACTACATAAGACATATCGGGTCATGTATTTCAAAAGATACGTCTGACCTCCAATAAGTAAATGCATATGAGTACCCCTCATATCCTCAACACTTGAGGTGTCTCTGGAAACCATTTTCATAGACCATCGAATATTTCAAATGATGGATTCTTTTATCGATGAACTTGTTTTTGTTTTATTACATTGTGATAATAATGTTGAGCCTTGGTTTGCTGACATTGCCAATTTTCTTGCCTCACAGGTGTTACCTGAATTCAATAAAGGACAGGACAAGAAGAAGTTCTTGAATGATGCTAGGAAATACATTTGGGACGACCCCACCCTTTACAAATGATGTGCTGATGGATTGCTAAGGAAATGCGTGTCAGCTGCTGAAGCAAGATCCATCCTGCAGCATTGCCATACAACTCCGTATGGAGGACACTTTGGTGGTCAGAGGACTACTGCGAAGGTATTTCAGAGTGGCTATTTTTGGCCAACAATCTTCAAGGATGCACATGACTATGCGCGCAATTGCAATGAATGCCAACGAACAGGTAACCTTAGTAGGAAGGATGAGATGCCTCTAACATACATCTTAGAGTTAGAACTCTTTGACGTATGGGGTATTGACTTCATGGGTCCATTTCCACCTTCTGCTGGTAACCTGTATATTTTAGTAGTTGTAGACTATGTCTCAAAGTGGGTTGAGGCAATTGCATGTCCTTCAAATGATGCTAAGACAGTTATAAAATTTCTTAATAGACATATCTTCACACGATTTGGCACTCCACGTGCCATCATAAGTGATGAGGGATCACACTTCATAAACAAATCTATGGAGAGGGTGTTAGCTAAATATAATGTTAAGCATAGGGTAGCAACACCATATCATCCCCATTCAAATGGACAAGCAGAAATCTCTAATAGAGAGATCAAGAGTATACTAGAAAAAGTTGTAAAACCGAATAGAACGGATTGGTCTTTCAAATTAGATGATGCGTTATGGGCATATAGAACTGCATATAAAACATCTTTAGGAATGTCTCCCTATAGGTTAGTTTATGGAAAAGCATGTCATCTCCCTCTCGAATTAGAGAACAAAGCTTTTTGGGCTTTAAAGGAGTTAAACTTTTGCGTTACCGATGTGGGAACATTGCGGTCTCTGCAATTACATGAATTAGAAGAATTAAGGCACATGTCATACGAAAATGCTAAGATGTATAAAGAAAAAACTAAAATTTGGCATGATAGTAGACTTAGACCAAAGGATTTTAAAAAGGGCCAACATGTCTTATTATTTAATTCACGATTGAAGATGTTCCCTGAAAAACTCAAATCTCGGTGGTCTGGTCCCTTTGTCATTACTAACGTGTTTGTACATGGTGCAATTGAGATCCAAAATTTGGAACATGGCCAGCCATTTATGGTGAATGGTTCAAGGTTGAAGCACTACTATGAGGAAGGAGACGTAGGAACGCTCTCGACATTCCTCTTGTCCGAAGTTTGAAGTCAATCAAGAAGGGATGAGCATGGACGTTATTGAAAATATCTTTGTGCTCAAAATATTATTTTAAATGCGAAAAATTTATGTTTATTTCTATTTAATATTTTTTTATAGAATTCTTAATTACTGAAATTAATTAATTTTGTTTAATGTTGATTGAAATTAGGAGGCAATATTTGAAATTTAAAATGACAAGATCGGTGGATCAATCAAGAGGAAGAGAGAAATTATAGGAAGAATCAAGAAAAATCAGAGATTTGGGATTGTGAAGATCCTGCGGCAGTCGCCAAAACGGGAAATAAAATCCCCAACGGTTATATTTTGAAGATTTTTTGTGAGATTAGAGGTATTGCGATTGCATTGCGGAGGCCGCAAAGGTATGACACTCACAATTCCGAAACCTCCGAGCTCTCAATAGATTTCCTCTCTTCTCCCTCACAAGAATCCATTCGTCTCTTGATCTCCAAGAAAAGAAACCATGGTATCGACCCGTCGCCAAGAAAGCTCTACTCCAACAAAACCTTCTCCCACTACGGAAGACACAACTATGGCAGGGGATGCTCTGATCTCCTTAGCCTCGGCTGAGGCAGCCAACCCCTCTGAGCCTAGAAAGATTTCTGCAAAAAGAAAGAGAAAGGTCACGGCCGGAAGGGATCCCAAGACCAAGATCAGAGAGGACACGAGTGAAGAAAGCCCCACCGCCAGCGTACCGTCATTCGAAACTGCCATGCAAAGCCCATCGGCTACGCAACAGCAGTCAGGGACCGAGGTCTGTCCTCCAGAGCAGTCGAATTCGGCATCTACCACAATTGGTGATGCGGAAAAGGACGAGGAGGTCATCAGCCCCATCAGGGACGTTAGCCCTGATGCGCAAGGGGGAGAGGAAGACGACAGTCCCCTGAGGGATGAAAGTCCTGTTGCGGAAGAGATGGAGAGACGGTCACCTGTGGCCGAAACAATAGATGAATGCATCAAACGGGTGGCTGCTGAAGTAGTGGCTGGATTAGGGAAAGGGGCAGAGACGGTGTCCAAGAAGAGGGCCCCTGTAATCGTAAAGGCGAAAAGGCCGAAGTCCTCAAAGAAGGCTAAGAAAAAGAAGGCCGAGTCCGATCACCCTGCCAAGAAGATGAAGACGGAAGCTGTTGAGGCGGCTAAGGCCACGACCAAGGCGAAAGGCAAAAGGAAAATGTTTCAAGAGGATGAACCTCCAGCTGAGAGGTATGTGTCTGAGGCAGCGAAGGCAAGGGGCTTGACCTTGATGAAAAGGGAACTCCTCCATGAGAGAGGATTTTTGGATACTCTTGCTGATCTGCCGCAATTCCTACGCACAAGCATTGCAAACCATGGCTGGGAAGAACTGTGTAGACCACCAATTCAAGGTTACTCCGAGATGGTCTATGACTTCTATGCCAACCTGACTCATCCAAAAGGCTGCTACTCCATAGTAAGGGGCGTTGAGATTGATTTCTCAACTGAGGCGATCAATGAGATTTATGCTCTCAAGGAACATAAGAATTCAGATTATGCAAAGCTAATGGCCAACCCGTCTGAGGCTATTTTTGAGGAGGTGTTGAGTGAGATAGGCAAGCTCGAGGCAATGTGGGCAATTTCCAAACAAGGAAAGCACACATTGATGAGTGCAGTGCTTAAAGACAAGGCAACCGTCTGGTTTTCCCTGATAAGAAGAAGGATCACCCCAGTGACACACGAGACAACAATCAATCAAGGGAGGTCCTTGCTTCTTTATGCGATCATGAAAGGGCTGACAATTGACGTGGGCGAACTCATATCTGCCTCCATCCTTGGAATGCTGAGTAATCAGGGCCAAACATTTTTCTTTTTTCTAGGAATGCTGAGTAATCAGGGCCATTTGTGTAACCCACAAGTGACATTGCATCAAAAGGCAAACTTAGGGAAAAGGAAACATTGAGAAAGAAAAGCAAAGAAATGAAAAAATAAAAGAAAACAAAGAAGAAGAATGTATGCCAGAAGGTTGCAGCCTTGAATGCTTGGATGTCCTATGTACTGAACTCTGATGCTAAGTTAGCTAAGCAAGGGGCTGTAACTAGAAGGCTTATCTAGGGAAATGAGTGTCTGTCCTAACGAGAGTGATGTCATGGCTTAGATTGTTCTATGGATTCTGTACTCTGACACTTTGTTTGGTTCTAAGCATGGCATGACTCTAAGGATTCCTAGGAAATAAAAAAATAAAAATTAGAAGCATGTACTGAGTTTTAAGTTAAGAATAAGTAGATTTTAAAGCTGAAGGTTGGCCGCACAATGAGCTTGGTGATATAGGCAGATAAACCAGAAGGTAGGGAGTTATTAAAGGCAGGAGGTTTTAAAGGCAAAGAATTCAGAATGACAAACATGAAGTTGGTTTTAACTTGAAGTGTGTCACAGGACAGCAGTGCCTTCGGCCGTAAGCTGAGAGAATAACAGTTTGGTTAGTTGGAGAGAAGGAAAAGACTTAGCAGCTAGACTAAAGAGAAAGAGAGGGAAAGTGAGTTTCATATTATTGCTCGAGGGCTAGCAATAACTCAAGTTTGAGGGTGTGTTAACTCTCCAAATGAGAGTTATTTAGGTCTTTAATTGCTTTAATTTATGAAGTCTTTTGAATCATTCTAGCCATTATTCAGCATAATATGTGTTTAATAGTGACATTTGTGAAAAGGTGTTTAAATTAATGCTTCTGTGAAATATTTGTGCATAAGTGTGTAATTGGTGAAAAAATGTCTAATTAATGCCTTGCAGATGTATTGCTGAAGTTTTGCGAGGAACGCAATGGAATTAGAAGAAGGGCAACCGGAAACAGAGCTTTGCGATCGCAACGCAATCGCAATACTGGTCTCTTCTGCTGCGTTTTTCCAGCCGCCGACCCTTCCTCTTTCCGCCACGTATGAGGTTGTTTCCCTAATTTGGATGGTGATCCGTGATTAGGGAGCAGACTATGGAGCCACTAAAAGCTATATAAAGAGAGCAATATGAAGCAAGAAGATCCAACCCACTCGACGGTGAAGTGATTCGGCAAAGGCCAAACCGCAGACAAAGAATTCTTTCGTTTGTTGGATCGAAGAAACAGAGGCTACCTTGGCATCAGTAATTCAAGAGGAAGAAGAGAAGATCCATCTTCTCTTCTGATTAAGTTCTCGTCCCAAGTCAAGCCATTCTTCTCCTTCAACCGAGGCGGATCGTGGACGATCGGACCTTCACTCATCTACTGCTTTCTTTTAGTTTCTGTGTTCGAATTAAATTCTGTTTTTCTTTAGCTTCTGTTTTCGGTTCATCTACTGCTTCATTTTAATTATTGTTTTCAGAACGAATCGTGCCTTGCTATTTGAATTATTATTGGATTTATTTTTCATACGTAATCAATTAGTTTTGTTGAGTTCTTCTATTTTCGAAAGCAATCAATTAGTTGTGTTGAATTCTTTTATTATCATGAGTAATCAATTAGTTTTGTTGAGTTCTTCTAAAGTTATGAGTAGCTAGTTTTATAAGGGTTGTTAAGATGAATCTGTAGGATACCACTATGTGAATTAAGCATATAAATAAGCATGAATGCATTGAATGAGTGTGAACTTCATCCCATGGGCAATTTCGATCGGCCATCCATTTTGTCTAAAGAATTCCTAACCTCTGGAAGGAGTAAGAATTCAGAGTCATTCATTCATGTTAGCCTTTCATGGTAACCAGAGAGTGATCTAGGAATAGGTGCTTTCCTAGCACATTTAATAGCATGCAATCATAAATAGGTTCTTAGCCTTACTTGGATATGAGTAACTTATGAATCTAATGCATATAATCGGAAGATGTATGAGATCTAGCTGAATACGATGCATGTAATACTTGTTCACTGTTGAATGATCATGGTTTATACCTAAGGAGGATTCTTAACCAACCTTGCTGTTTTTATCTTAAGCTTTCACCCGTTGCGAGTTATTGCGAAAGTATTGCGAGAGCCGCAATCTTATTTTCTGTCTCTATCTTAGATCTACTTGCTTGTTAATCTGTTGCTAGCTTATTGCGAAGGTATTGCGAGTCCCGCAATACCAGTTTTCAATATTGTAGTATCTTTAGTTCCGTTGCATTACTGTAACTTTATGTTTTCCTTGTGTCCTTTACAATTTCGTGTCTCAAACCAAAATCCATTTCATTCCTAGTTACCTTAACTAATTTAACACGCATAGAATCGACATTCACTCAACTTAGTCTCTGTGGGAAATCGATATAAAACATACTTATCACTTGCTGCAGACCGTGTATACTTGCATGGTTATTTGCTTAATTTAATCAATTTATAACCCCATTGAGCAAAGCAACAAAGCACCGGCGCACTTCCTTCTCCCACTTACTATAGACACTTACTCCATTCACCTTGCTATTGAAAGTTACAAACACCGCCCTTCTGGGGATTACTCTATTGACAATACACGGCCGAACAAAATTCTCACGTTGTGAACTTTAGGGAGTACTTAGAAGGAGAGGAATATATCATATATTCCTTCTCAACACTTCTACTAAGCATCGTAAGACGATTTATAGGGTAAATACTCCAGGTTTTATCTGGCTAAGTAAATAAAACCTTAAGTCTAGGCAAACTATTTTTGAGATGTCTAGGTTATTAACAAATTATTAACCTCACACTTCTCACGCATGCTCATAAAGCTTGGTTAAATTTACTAAAGTACCGGGTAGTCCCCAGGTAGGAGGTGCTCCGTCAATTCATTTTCCTCTGAGTTTCTCATAACCTTAGCATTTACGAGATAACGACCTATTCATCTAATGAACCAGATCGAATCATTTAACCCTAAATGAACATACTATTATCTTTGTTATAGATTTTAAAAGTCTAAGCCACTTTTACAACACTTGCAAAAACTAGACTTTCTACAACAACCATCTACATGCTTCTCAAACATGCATCGCTAAGGCATGACAAGTTGAATATTTAACTTCATAATCAATATAACACTTATATATCGATTATGCTCTTAAACATACATCTTCTAATTCATAATCAATATAACACTTATATCGATTCTCTGAATTAAGCATGCATCATATACATTATAACAATTATAACATACAATATGCATGCATAATGTTGGATGTTTAATTTCATAATCAATATAACACTTATATCAATTATTATATTAAGCAAACAACAACTAATTCATGAATTAATATAACTCTTATATTAATACTCATGAATTAAACATGCATCCTATACATTATAACACTTATAACTTACAATATGCATAAAACCAGGGCAACTTATGTTGTATGTTTAATTTCATAATTAATATAACACTTATATCAATTATTCTATTAAACTAACAACATCTTATTCATGAATTAATATAACTCTTATATTAATACTCATGAATTCCCAAATATGCATACTATATATTATAACACTTATAACATAATACCAATGCATGGAGCATGCTTCCTACGGTGAGATTTTAATTAAAACATACATTCACAATGCATAATTAATTAAACACACTAAAGTGGATCGATTTTGGCATTTAGCAAGCAATAACTATTTTATTACAAGCTTGATCAACAAGCTAAGTATTGAGCAGACTTCGAACTCTTCGCACCGCCTTTGACAAGCTTGCTCCCTCGAACGCTTCGGCCAATTTCTCTTCGAGCTTCTCTTCGTATTGCCTAGAACGAGTTGGAACTAACACCGAACATTTCGGCCAGCTCAAAAACTCGAGCTTCATTCACAAAGAAACCTATATGGACTCTAATGACTCTAAAAAATACAGACTTTTAAGCATGTTAAGTGATATTTAGACTTATTAAAGCAAGTTGTTTTTAGAGTTTTAATTGAGTAAGAAGACGTTTTGTCTCTTGTTTCTGTCTGATTGTTGCTTATTTTGCATGTAGGTGAAGAAAGAAGGGAAGTTGGATAAAGATCGGAGAAAAGAGTGAAAAGAGAGCGAAACAACTTGAAATTGATGGAAAGAGCCTAGCGCCTAGGCGCTGCCTTTCGGCTCCTAGGCGCTGATGAGACGAATTTGGCAGTAGCTGTAGCGCCTAGGCGCTGATCAGATGAAAATTGCAGTAGCTGTAGCGCCGAGGCGCTGCCTTTCAGCGCCTAGGCGCCCAAACGAAAAATGGACAGAAGCTATAGCGCCGAGGCGCTGCCTTTCAGCGCCTGGGCGCTACGAAGTCTGAAGCGGTGATTCCCCTGGCGCCGAGGCGCTGTAACTGAGCGCCTAGGCGCTGCGACGACAAATGACCTAAGTTTATAAGGAATTTTTCCTTATTTGAAAGAAGAGGCTGAACGTGGACGAGGAGGAGAGTGACGAAAGAGAGCGGAGAGAGCAGTGCTTGACATCCGGGTATCCAAACGAAGCGAGAGCTACGCTAGGGAGATCGAGGATTCATCGTGGCTTGTTTCTTTTCCTCTATTTCATCTTTTATTTCTCTTGTAACGAATATGCATCCGAACATGAACCTTGTTGAGATTTTCTCCATGAACTAACTTCTTTATCTAGAGTATTGATGTAGTCGTTGTTGAATTTTGTTTCTTATTGATCAATAGTTAAGAACTTGATTCCTTGTTAGATTGTGAAAATTATTATATGCTTACTAAGTACATGTTAGGATTTGGCCAATCTTAGTGTGAGATTTTATCAATGCGTTGAAGTCGATAGACAATTCTCGTTGATGAACCTTAATTGTTTTCCCTAACTTATATGAGCGATAGACATATCCTTGTAGGTTTTGTGGCAAAATTTAGTTCTACAATCTTAATAATTGAATTGTTCTGATTGTCATAGAGATATAGGCAATTGTCATTTTAATGAATATTGTTATTACTCGAGAGAGAGTAACAAGTCTTCCGAGTAGAACTTGTCAACAATCATATGATCAAGCGTTATAACTAGAAATTAATGAGGAATAGGATGAGACAACGATGAAATCTTTGCTCTAGAACCTCCACCATCTACATTAGCATAATTGTTTCTTTTAGTTTTCTGCGTTCTTTTAATTACTCAAGTCAATAGCATATTTACTTCCCGTACAACTCTGATAATTGATTGCTCAGATAAAACTAAGGTTTAGAATTTTGGTAATTGGTAACTTTCATTCCCTGTGGAGACGATAACTAGTACTTACCAACTATATTACTTGGGACGATTCGTACACTTGCGAATTCGGACAACAAGTTTTTGGCGCCGCTGCCGGAGAATGATTGTTTTATTTTACTAATATCAAAATCAAGTGCGTTAGTCTTAATCTGAGTTTTGTTTTACTTTTATTAATTTTGTTCTTTTGTTTTTGGTTGCAGGAGTTAGAGAGCGTGTATGAGAAAATTTGGAAGTAGCAGCCTACTTCCAATTGATCTTGAGATCGAGCGTACTTGTCGAAGGAACAGAAAAGAAAAGAGAGAACGTATTGCACAAGAGCAATTGACTATGGCAAACCCGACGAATGAGAATGATGAGAACAAGACCTTGAGGGACTATGTGTTGCCGAATATAGCTGGGTTACATTCTGCGATCCAAAGACCCGCAATTCAGGCAAACAACTTCGAGATAAAGCCGGCCACAATTCAAATGATTCAGTCTTCAGTCAATTATAGTGGCTTCAGGAATGAAGATCCAAATTCTCACATCTCTGATTTTCTTGAAATATGTGATACGTTCAAGTATAATGGAGTGACAGACGATGCCATAAGACTTAGGTTGTTTCCCTTTACTCTTAAGGGGCAAGCTAAACAATGGTTGACTTCTTTACCGACAACCTCAATTGATACATGGAATGATCTAGCTCAAAAGTTCCTAGCCAAGTTCTTCCCACCAGCAAAGACAGCAAAGATTCGTAGTGAGATTGAAAATTTTGTTCAGAACGATGGGGAATCTCTGTATGATGCATGGGAAAGATTTAAGGAACTTTTAAGAAAGTGTCCTCATCATGGGTTTCCTCGATGGATGCAAGTGCATAACTTTTACAATTGGTTAGATGGTGGTACTAGAACCACAATTGATGCAGCAGCTGGGGGATCTTTCATGAAGAAAACAGAGAATGATGCTTTTGAATTATTGGAAGAGATGACGGTAAATCATTATGAATGCCCAAGTGGGAGAATGACTCAGAAACAGCCGATGGGAGTTAATGAAGTGGATGCCATCACCGCATTGACCGCACAAGTTGTCTCGCTTACTAAGCAACTTCAATCAAGGCAACTTGCGGTAAATTCGATTCAAACCCCACTTATCTTTTGTGAGTATTGTAATGGAAGTCATAGGAGTGAAGATTGTCAAGTGGGAAATCCATTTATGCAAGGTCAAGTTGAGCAAGCTCAATTTGTTGGGAATTACAATCGCCAACCAAACAACCCGTACTCCAACACATTTAATCCAGGGTGGCGAAATCATCCTAACTTTGCATGGAAGCAGAATCAGACACAAAATCCACCTCCTCCAGGATTTCAACAACTAGAAAAGAAAACTAGCCTTGAGGAGGCAATGATTCAGATGGCGAACCCTACGAGTCAGTTCATGGCTGACACAAAGACCAACTTCCAAAATCAAGGTGCAACAATTAAGAATTTAGAAGTGCAAGTTAGTCAGCTAGCCAATATAATGGTGGATAGGCTTCCAGGAAATTTACCAAGCACAACCGAAATTAATTCAATTGGACAACTAGCTGTTGATTTTTTTTTTTTTTTTTTTTGAAAAGACTAGCTGTTGATTTTAATATACTAAAAAAGGGAAAGGCTCATGTGGTTAATGATCAAACTCAAATTGAGCATTGTAAGGTCATCAGGGTGCATCACATGGATAAAAGTCAAGACCATGATCAAGAAAAGATTGAGGAGCCAACATCAATCATTGAAAAAGAAGTAGAAATAGTATCACATTTACTTGAGGCCGAAAAGCCTATTACTTCTACTTTATCTACTTCTTCTATTCCTTCAGCTAATCCTCAACTCAAGAAAAAGAAAAAGAAAAATTTAAACTCTGAGTTTGTTAAATTTATGGATATTTTCATGAAACTTAACATTAATCTTCCTTTTTCAGATGCTCTAAAGCAAATGCCTAACTACGCCAGGTTCATGAAGGAATGACTCTCTAAGAAGAAGAAAAATAAAAAGGTTGAGACAGTGCATCTCGCTGAGGCATGCAGTGCTAGACTTAAGAAGAAACTACCACATAAATTGAATGATCCAGGGAGTTTTTCTATTCCTTGTAGTTTTGGTAGTCATTCTTTTAGAGCTTTATGCGATCTAGGTGCTAGCATTAATTTACTCCCTGTGTCACTATGCAAGAAATTAAAAATTGGGGAGATAAAGCCCACTACTGTGAAACTCCAATTAGCTGATAGATCCATAGTTTGTCCATATGGAGTTGTAGATAATGCACTAATTAAAGTGGGAAAATTCTTTATCCCAATTGACTTTTATGTGATAGATGTGAAGGAAGACAATGCACTACCAGTTATTCTTGGAAGGTCATTCCTGGCAACTGGGAGAGTTTTAATTGATGTGGATAAAGGGGAGTTGACCATTAGAGTCCAAAATGAAAAAGAACTTTTTAAAGCCATAGTGGACTCTAAATCTCAAACTGAAACATTAATGTTGGTCTACAAAAAGGGTGCAAGAAAGCGAGCTCGTGATATATTAAATGTTTTTCGACCACCTTAATGCTTAAACGTTTATTGCGTCTAGCTAGAGACGTTAAATAAAGCGCTAATTGGGAGGCAACCCGTCTTTGGAAAAAAAAAAAACGGGTAAGACAGAACGCTCAGCGCCTAGGCGCTGTCGGAAAGAAAAATCTGGGTTTAGGACAGAATGCTCAGCGCCTAGGCGCTGCCGTTTGAGCGCCTAGGCGCTGTCGCGATTTTTCCCCCTTTTCAAAATACAGAACGCTCAGCGCCTCTGCGCTGTTGTATCAGCGCCTAGGCGCTGACGCGATTCTGACGAAAAAAAAAAGAAAAAAAAAAGAAAGTTGGGGTGTTTAAAAACGTGTTTTTCCTTTCTCAAACCCTAGCTTTTCAAATTTCTTCAGCTTTCCTCTCTCTTTTACTCTCTATTCATCTCTTCTCTTCCAAATCTCTCTATTCATCTCTCTTCTCTTCCAAATCTTCTCCTTTACCCACAAATTTCTTCCCTTTTGTTTCACCAACCAAACCCTTACTTTACCACTAACCTTTGATTTTGTAGGAGTTTGAAGTTTGCAAAAGTGTGAAGTTTTCCAAGAGTTTCTTCTCCAAAGTGAAGGTTCTTCTTCAAGGTTGCGTTTTCACTTCAAATTTGTGGGTTTCTTCTTCAAGGTTGCCTCTTCGCTTCAACTCTCTGGGTTTCTTCTCCAAGTAAGCATTTATCTTTGTAAAGTGTTTTATTTGGGCTGAAATTTAGAGCTTGTGGAGGATTGGTAAATTTTTGTTGGAATTGCGATTTGGGGAAATTCTGCCTTGTTAATTTGAGTGGTTGGAAGTGTTGGATTATTGAGGTGTTGATACGCCAAGTTGGAAGATAAGTTCAAGGCATTAAGCGTGCGAAGTATTGTTAATTGTCAATTGTTATGGCTCTCAAGGCTTCTAAGCGTGCGAAAACGGGCGAAGGGTCTTCTGAAGCCTTTGACAGATATCGATTCCGGGACGAAGAGGCCTCGAAATCATATTCCGAGTTAGTTATAAAGCGGAATGTAATTCCGGAGCGAGGTTTACTACCTTGTATTGGCGAGCAGCGGAGTATTTATCATAATATTCGCGAAAGAGGTTGGGAGGAATTCACGCAACAACCTGAGTCTGCTGTTGACCCGCTTGTTCGGGAATTTTATGCTAATATGAAAGACGACAGAACCAAAGTATTTGTGCGGGGCAAGTTTGTGCAGTTTGATTTTGCATCAATCAACCAGTTTTATAATCTTCCAAACATTGATCGGGATGGTTATGCAACCTATGCCGCCGATGAAGTTGATTATGATGAGATCATAGCGACATTGTGTCAGCCGGGCACTCAATGGGCAACTCGACAAGGAGAAAAAACTGAATTTTAAGGCAGCTCACCTTAGTGTGATGAATAAAGTTTGGCACAATTTTATTTGTGCTAAACTTTTGCCTGTAACACATGTGAGCGATGTGACCAAAGATAGAGCAGTCCTTCTGTACGCCATTGTGACCGATAAGTCCATTGATGTGGGTCGCATCATTCAGCAATCCATCAAACATGCCAAGAAGGCATCCACAACCGGTGGCCTCGCTCACCCTTCTTTGATTACGTCCTTATGCAAAGCCGCCGGAGTGACTTGGGGCTCAGATGAGGAGTTAAAGCATCCTAAGTGTGTGATGGACAAAAAACACATCTTAGGATTAAAAGGCCCGACATTGGTTGAAGACCCAGCCCATAGCCAACAATTTTTAATTGGTAGTTCGTCCCAACCTCCTCCAGATCAATCACCTCATGATCCGCCTGAAGATCAGTTATCCTTGGAGGAAAGATTAGAGCGAATGGAGCTTCGTCAAACACAACGGTTGGATAGGATGGAGAAAAGACAAGAGCACGGACGACGAAGAATGGAAAGACGAATGCAACGACACATGGAGCATAACAATCAATGCTTTGATCGGCTTTTTCAGGTGTTGGCACGTCCAGGGTTCAATCAAGGAGATGATCCCATTCTTTGTCCAACGCCTCCTCGATCATCTGATGAAGAAGAGCATATGTGAGCAACGCTCACTCAGGGAAGTTTTCGTTTCCCTTGTTCGTTTTTCTTCTTCTTTGCTGTGTTTTTCCTTTGTGTCTTTCGTTTCTTTTCGCATTGAGGACAATGTTGAATTTTAAGTTGGGGGTGGGAATAGATTCTGTTGAGTATGTTTTTGATGATAGGTGTGACATTCTATATGATTTCTACATTCTAAGAAGTGTGTCTTTTCAATTTTTCGTGATATTTTGGAAGGCTATGTAAGTTAGGGACACATTGGTTGTTGGGTTATATTGCATAAGAGAGAAGAGCTTGATTCATGTTTTTACTTAAAAAAAAAAAAAAAAAAATGCATGATAGTGTTTGTTGAGTTATTGAATGACGAATGCGCAAGATCTATTGCCAAAACAACCTGTTTTCATGTGAATTTTTTTGAGCCTTTAAGCACATTCATTACATGGTGCTTTCAATTCTTAAAGTGTGTGAATGTCATGCATATTTAGATTTTTTGTAGAGCTTGCTTTGTTATGCATGTCTGTAGCCTCTGAATAGTTTTGAATGCTTAAATTTTAAGGGTAATTTAGGTGAAGCCAATGTTTAGCTTTCTAAAATAGCCTGCCTCAACGTTGAGTCCTTAGTTAAGCCAAATCTTGAGCCTTAGCCCTTTTTCATTGGAAGATTATCGCATTAAAAGCCAAAAATGCCATTTGTTGTAATCCTTTTCTGTGAATCCTAGATTGAAAGATTACATATGCTTACCACATGAAGTTTTTAATTTGTTGGGAAAGTTGGAACATGTGCAATTAAGGGATTCCTAAATGGAAGTGTGATTTTCACACAAAAATTATGAATGTGAAGAAAAAAAAGAAGAAAAAAAAATATAGTTCATTATGTGAACGGAAGTCAATGCTTCAACCAAGCTAAAAAAATAAAATAAAAAATAATCGTGCTTGAGTTTAAATTCCTTGAAAGTAGAAGTGATAGCTTCATGTGGATAAGTTGTGTAAAATTCTTTCAATAAAAGAGCTTAAAATTTCCTTTTCCATCCACCCGTTCCTAAGCCAAATTACATCCAAAATGAGACCCTTAATTTTTGTGCATTCATTATGTTCATCGATGGCTTGGATGTGATATATGAGCAAGTTTATGACAAAAGTTTTGTATGTATTGGTGTGAGAGTCATTGAAATATGCCTTAAACAGTTGAGCGTTTTGAGTGAATTCCTGTGAGGGTAGTAGACCTTGTGCATTCAATTTTGATAGTTTGATGAGATACTTGAGTTTTTAGTTAAATTTGTACTGGATGAAGGCTTATTCTCTTGACTGTTTGTATAACCAAAGTAATTGATGTGTACTCCGCTTCCCAGTATTCCTAGATATTAAGATATTTGAAAACAACGCTTGGAATTGTAAGGAATCTAGAAGTCTCACTGGTTGATTGTACTGAATTGTTTCACTTACTTCCGTGTGCATTTAGGTCGTTAATCGATGCGTGAGAGTTGAGTCATTTGAAGGTAGCTGTCCTTCCATAGAATCCTCTTGCTCTTTGGTCGAGGGCGAGCAAAATGATAAGTTGAGGGTAGTTTGTTAAGTGATATATAGACTTATTAAAGCAAGTTGTTTTTAGAGTTTTAATTGAGTAAGAAGACGTTTTGTCTCTTGTTTCTGTCTGATTGTTGCTTATTTTGCATGTAGGTGAAGAAAGAAGGGAAGTTGGATAAAGATCGGAGAAACGAGTGAAAAGGGAGCGAAGCAGCTTGAAATTGATGGAAAGAGCCTAGCGCCTAGGCGCTGTCTTTCGGCGCCTAGGCGCTGATGAGACGAATTTGGCAGTAGCTGTAGCGCCTAGGCGTTGATCAGATGAAAATTGCAGTAGCTGTAGCGCCGAGGCGCTGCCTTTCAGCGCCTAGGCGCCCAAACGTAAAAATGGGCAGAAGCTATAGCGCCGAGGCGCTACGAAGTCTGAAGCGGTGATTCCCCTGGCGCCGAGGCGCTGCGACGACAAATGACCTAAGTTTATAAGGAATTTTTCCTTATTTGAAAGAAGAGGCTGAACGTGGACGAGGAGGAGAGTGACGAAAGAGAGCGGAGAGAGCAGTTCTTGACATCCGGGTATCCAAACGAAGCGAGAGCTACGCTAGGGAGATCGAGGATTCATTGTAGCTTGTTTCTTTTCCTCTATTTCATCTTTTATTTCTCTTGTAACGAATATGCATCCGAACATGAACCTTGTTGAGATTTTCTCCATGAACTAACTTCTTTATCTAGAGTATTGATGTAGTCGTTGTTGAATTCTGTTTCTTATTGATCAATAGTTAAGAACTTGATTCCTTGTTAGATTGTGAAAATTCTTATATGCTTACTAAGTACATGTTAGGATTTGGCCAATCTTAGTGTGAGATTTTATCAATGCGTTGAAGTCGATAGACAATTCTCGTTGACGAACCTTAATTGTTTTCCCTAACTTATATGAGCGATAGACATATCCTTGTAGGTTTTGTGGCAAAATTTAGTTCTACAATCTTAATAATTGAATTGTTCTGATTGTCATAGAGATATAGGCAATTGTCATTTTAATGAATATTGTTATTACTCGAGAGAGAGTAACAAGTCTTCCGAGTAGACCTTGTCAACAATCATAGGATCAAGCGTTATAACTAGAAATTAATGAGGAATAGGATGAGACAACGATGAAATCTTTGCTCTAGAACCTCCACCATCTACATTAGCATAATTGTTTCTTTTAGTTTTCTGCGTTCTTTTAATTACTCAAGTCAATAGCATATTTACTTCCCGTACAACTCTGATAATTGATTGCTTAGATAAAACTAAGGTTTAGAATTTTGGTAATTGGTAACTTTCATTCCCTGTGGAGACGATAACTAGTACTTACCAACTATATTACTTGGGACGATTCGTACACTTGCGAATTCGGACAACAAAGCACACATTAAAGCCCATACATTCTCGGGCAATTACAAATAATAAAATTAATAAAGAAACGATGCCAAAATCGATTTTCACTTTAGACGTCCATTCAGAAAAAATTTCTAAATTAAAATACCCACAAACTTAAATTGATGCAAATTGAGTTAATCACAAAATCGCTCTGATACCAATTGATGGAGCGTTTTACGCAGCGGAAGCGATTTTGGATCGTTGATACTCTAATTTCATCAATTTAACAAATAGAAAACATACTCAAACGATGGAAATAAAGAAATTAGAATACATACCCTTGTAGTTTCAGTTTCTTCAAGCTCCGCCGCACGTTCCTCGTCACGAACTCTTCCGGCCTCTTTTCACGAACGCCTCGAGGACCACCCTAGGTAGTCCCACTATCCTCGGCGCCGAGCAATGAAGTTGTGGGACTCCGTTTAGAAGAGAAAAGAAAAGAAAATAAAAAGAGATGAAGAAGAAGATGGATCTTCAAGAATTATAAGACTTTGAGAAGTTTTTTTTTTAAAAAAAAACTTCATCAGCTCAGCACGTAGGCAGTAGACAATTTGAGAGCAAAACAAATGAAATCCAATTTCATTTTAAGTACCCCGAGTTCCAGTACCGTCTTTCTTAGCCATTAAGTTAGCCATAGTATATATATATATATATATATAATTATTAATTAAACTTTTTAATTAATAAATATTATTTAATTCAATATCAAATATTAATTAAATAATATGGCTAACTCCGGTTTTCCGAAAACCGACTTTTTGCACATGAATCACATTCATGTTTTAGACCACTTCCATATTTAAATCATATTTAAATATGTCCATCATTCTTCCACAAACCGAATTTGAACAATTCAAATTCTTTTTCTTTTTCTTTTCTCTTATACTGTTGCACGACGTTATCCGAGCTAGCCAGGAGAACCTAAAGGACCTACAGATCCTGAGCTCCAACGATACGAGATTATCGGGTCAAAACTCTTTTAACCGAACTAATCAACATTCGTCAAACCCCTGGAGACTCCACTATAGTCTGAGGGCTGCACTCTCCTCACTGTAGTATATTATGTCCTCTGGCATCCCTTCACAGGTTGTTCGTAATCATAGCTGGGTCATTTAAACCGTTTAACCCCTGCATTACATCTTGTTCCTTAAGTACCACTAACATCTCTAATGAACAATAGATCAATTAACCCTCTCATCTCATGAGAGTGTGAGCTCTAAATGTTAAAGCCCCGGAGCCAGCTATTAAGGGAACAACCTATCTACTAACCCTGAAGAGCGGGTGTTACGTCTCCAAAAGTGATTATTTTAGGACTTATTTACCTTAGAAAGAGGTATATTTGTAAGTGTTTTTGGTAGGATTTAGCTTAAACTCGTGCTTATATATGAGAATTAGAAGAATGAAGCTAAATTAGGACTTGTATACAAAAGGAATGAAAAAGAACCAAAAACGAAGTTAAAGGAATGAAAATTGTGCATTGCGGAAACATTGCTAAAACCGCAATGTTTTAAGTGAAATCCGTAAGTTGTCTAACTATTTTCTGTTTTATTCCGACCTTTCAGGGATTCATTCTTTCTCCTGCAGCCACGTAGTAATACGACGTTGAGAATGGATGGTTCTCCTTGGCCCAAGCATACCTGCAGAACACTATAAAAGGAGGTCAAGATGGAAGGTTGAAACACACTCGAACAACGTAGTCTTCCAGTTCCAACGCAGTCTTTCCCATTCTTTCTCTTCTCCGTCTGTTGGTTTGAGAGGTTCAGCTGTTGGAGTCGACAATCTGATAGGAAGAAGAGAAGATTCATCTTCTCTTCTGATTGGATTCATCCAAGCAAGGCTTGCCTTTCTCTCCCTTCAGCCGAGGCGTCTGCGACGGGGCGATCACGCTTGAATTTACTGCTTTCTGTCTTAGCTTTCCATTTCCATTGCTGTTTGTTGTTATTTCCCTTTTAGTTTGCTACACTATTCCATTTCGTTGCTTTCTGTTTTACTTTAGTTATTCAAAGACATCATTTGTTTAGTTCAAACGATTGGTTAATCAACGCACAATTCCATTACTTCGCAAGCTCTTTACCTTCTCTGTTTATCACTTCTGTCTTCTGTTTTGTTTTTAATTTTCTATTAAGCATGTCTTCTTCATCTAGTCTTTCTATTCTATCAGCATCCATGAGTAACTAAATCATATAAGGGCATGCTAATAACAAGGCTATAGGTTAAAACACGTGAATCAAGCATGTAGGATAGCTCTCGAATGCATTGATTGTATGTAAGCTTCATCCCACGGGCAATTTCGATTGGCCATCCATTTTGTCCAAAGAACTCCTAACCTCTGGAAGGAGTAAGAGTTCAGAGTCATACACTCATGCTAGCCTCTCAAGGTAGCCAGAAAACGACCTAGGAATAGGCGTTTTCCTAGTACAAATCTTAACTTACTGTTTTAACAAGATGCTTAAGACCTTACTTGGACATGAGTAAACTAAAGAATCTAATGCATGAAATCGGAAGATACATGAGAACGAGTTAGTTTGATGCATGGTGAGTTGATCTACTGCTTGAGAATCGTAGAAAAAAGCCTATAGAAGAGTCATTAGTAGCCCTTGTTTACACACTTTACACACATTTCGCTGTTAAGAACATTGCGGTATAATTGCTGTTTCCGCAATTCCCGTAGTTAAAAATTCTGCCTTAGCCATTTTTCTCTTCGTTTGTTTTTCTCTTCTCTTTACATTCAAGTTTAGTATTTATTTACACTTGTTCATGCTTGCATCCTCTACTTATTACTTAGTAATTAGGCACCTCAAAATCAAATCTACCCCATTTAATCCACCCATTCTCACTTAACAAAACACTTCGTAAGTAACTGAGAATAAATCTCTGTGGGAAATCGAATGAAAAAAATACTTATTACTTGCTAAAAGATCATGTATGCTTGCATGTTCTGAGTGCTCTATCCTTGCATATTTCTTTTAAACATTTGAGCACGCAACAAGTTTTTGGCGCCGCTGCCGGGGATTTAGTTTAGCGAAAACGAAGTTTGTTAAGTTAGAAACACAAAACTTAATATCTATTGGAACTAATCTTTTCTCATTTCTTTTGCAGGTACCATTGGGTTAGTTTATGAATGAGCCTTCAAGTAGCGATCTAGAGTTCAACCCTGAGCCTGAGAGATTACTTAGGGCCAGAAATAGAGCTAAGAAACGTCTCTTTAACCAACCCTCTATACCTCGAATAATTGCTGAAACCGCAGAGTCTCCGCAATTCTATCAAGAAGAAATGGAAAGACCAGACCCAAATCCGGTACCTACCATTCGCAATCCCATCGAAATAGCGAATGACAAGGATAGTGCCATCCTCTCCTACCTAGTACCTATGCCTGGGGAGCTGAACCCCAGCATAATCCGCTCTGAAATTACTGCCAACTCATTCGAGTTAAAGCCAGTAATGTTCCAAATGTTGTCCACTGTGGGACAATTCTTTGGAGTGGAAAATGAGGACCCCCACAACCATCTTAGAAACTTCCTAGGAGTTAGTGATACCTTTCTTATCCCTGGAGTTTCCCAAGAGCTTTGAGGCTTTACCTCTTCCCTTATTCTTTAAGGGACAAAGCCAAAACGTGGTTAAACTCATTACCTTCCGGATCAGTTGTCAATTGGACAGATCTGGCTGAGAAATTCCTAGTCAAATATTTCCCACCTGATAGGAATTCAAATTTTCGTGATGACATTATTAAATTCAAACAAGCTGAAAATGAGTCTCTTCACGAAGCTTGGACAAGGTTCAAGGACCTTCTGCTTAAATGTCCACACCATGGCATCCCATGGTGTATCCAAATAGAAGTCTTTTTCAAAGGATGCAACCCCAGCACAAGGCAAGTGCTGAATTCTTCAGCTGGTGGTTCCATGCTTTCTAAAAGCTATAACGAAGCCTATGATATCTTGGAGAAGATCTCAGCATCTCACTGTAGGTGGTCAGATGATCCAGTAGAGCCAAGTAGAGCTCAAGACAAGGATTCTCTTAGTGCAATGAGCAACCAAATAAATGCCCTGACCAACCTAGTCAAACAAATGGCTCAAACCAATCTCCAATCCAGTGTCAACACCGCAGCAGCCATCTCAATGGGGGCACAAACAAGTCAAGGTGCGACACTAATCTGTGGATTCTGTGGGGAAGGGCACTTGTATGAATACTGCCCTGGGAATCCAGCCTCAGTCTGCTATGTTGGAAGCCAACAGCAGCCTAGGAACAACCCCTATTCTAACACATACAATCCTGGTTGGAGGAACCACCCAAATCTCTCTTGGGGTGGGCAACAGAATGCTAACCAAGCTCCCAACCAACCAAGACCGAGTGGAACACCTGGTTTCACTCCCCAAAATAACCAATCCATGTATCAAAAACCGTATAACCAACCAATAGGGTCTTCTGTAGAAAATTTACTTAAGGAGTACATTGCCAAGAATGATGCCACTCTACAAAGTCAGCAAGCTACCCTTAGGAGTCTAGAGAACCAAATAGGGCAACTAGCCAATGAACTCAAAAGTAGGCCTCAAGGTAGACTGCCTGCTGACACTGAGGTGCCAAGAAGAGATGGAAAAGAACAAGTTCAAGCAATTGAACTTAGAAGTGGTAGACCATTGGTGAGCAACACTAGAGAAACACCAAAGAGAGTAGAGAATGAAGAGTCTAGTGCTCCACTGGATTCTCTGCCAAACCAAGGTCAACCACCAACAAGCACATCAAGGACGAGGCTGGAACCAGTCATTGAAGAGCTAGAAGAAATTCCAAGGCCTCCACCTATCCTGAGGCGACCTGAAGTGCCTGCATATGTGCCACCACCTCCATTTCCTCGAAGGCTAAAGAAAAAAACAAGAACAGGAAGTGCACTTTAACAAATTTTTAGAAATTCTTAAACAAGTGCATGTGAATATTCCTTTTGTGGAAGTTTTACAATCTATGCCTTCTTATGTTAAGTTTTTGAAGGATATAATCACTAACAAGAAAATTATTGGTGAATTTGAAACAGTGAATCTCACTGAGGAGTGCAGCGCTATACTCCAAAACAAGCTACCAAAGAAGGAGAAGGATCCTGGTTCCTTCACCTTACCAGTGGAGTTGGGAGGCAAGCACGTGGGCAGAGCTCTTTGTGACCTGGGAGCCAGCATAAATCTCATGCCCCTATCACTATTCCGTCAGCTTGGAATAGGAGAAGCACGTCCCACCACTGTCACCTTGCAATTGGCAGACAAATCCATAGCCTACCCTGAGGGTAAGATAGAGGATATTCTTGTAAAGGTTGACAAGTTTATTTTTCTTGCAGACTTCATCATCCTGGATTATGAAGCAGATAAGGAGGTCCCCATCCTATTAGGCAGACCATTTCTAGCCACAGGTAGGGCCTTGATTGATGTCCAGAAAGGTGAGCTCACCATGAGGGTTCATGATGAAGAGGTTAAGTTTAGTGTATTTAAAGCACTGAGGTATCCTTCTGATTCTGAATCTTGTGCAAGTATGGACATAGTAGATTCACTGATGGAAGAACAGCTTGAGCATGAATTATTGATTAAGCATGCCAATGATTATGTACAATTAGATCTAACTGACTTAAACATAGCTGAAATAATGGACATACCTGTGAATAATCCTCAGCATGTTTGTATGACTACTGATTTGACTGAAAGATCCCTGAATCCATTGAAACCATCCATTGAGCATCCACCTATCTTAGAATTAAAACCACTGCCTGAACATCTTAAGTATGCATATTTAGGAAGTGATGATACTCTGCCTGCTATTATTTCGTCCAAACTAAGTGAAAAGCATGAAATTGAGTTGATCTTATTACTTAAGCAACATAAAAAGGCTATTGCATGGACGATTGCTGACATTAGAGGTATTAGCCCTTCTTACTGCATGCATAAGATAATATTGGAAGAAGAACATACACCCCGAGTAGATCACCAACGTAGGCTGAACCCCTCTATGAAAGAGGTAGTTAAGAAAGAGATAATAAAATGGTTAGATGCAGGTGTAATCTTCCCTATAGCTAGTAGTCAGTGGGTGAGTCTAATACAATGTGTACCTAAGAAGGGGGGGATGACTGTAGTAGTGAATGAGAGCAATGAACTGATTCCAACTAGAACTATTACAGGATGGAGAGTCTGTATGGACTATAGGAAATTGAATAAAGAAACAAAAAAAGATCACTTCCCTCTACCATTCATAGATCAGATGTTAGATAGAATAGCTGGTAGAGCTTATTACTGCTTCCTAGATGGTTATTCTGGTTATAACCAAATCACCATAGACCCTGTGGACCAGGAGAAGACAACCTTCACCTGTCCCTTTGGAACATTTGCTTTTCGCAGAATGCCTTTTGGCTTATGCAATGCACCAGCAACGTTCCAAAGGTGCATGTTGGCAATCTTCTCTGACTTAGATGAATCCATGATAGAGATATT
Source organism: Herpetospermum pedunculosum (assembly GCA_028017165.1). Classification (NCBI taxonomy): domain Eukaryota; kingdom Viridiplantae; phylum Streptophyta; class Magnoliopsida; order Cucurbitales; family Cucurbitaceae; genus Herpetospermum; species Herpetospermum pedunculosum. The sequence goes on from JAPQWQ010000185.1 coordinate 7,011,453, forward strand.
TATGGATGACTTCTCAGTCTTTGGTGATTCATTTACAAATTGTTTAGAGAACTTAGGACAAGTCCTGGCTAGGTGTGAGGAGACCAACCTAGTCCTTAATTGGGAGAAGTGCCACTTTATGGTGGAAGAAGGGATAGTCCTAGGTCATAGAGTGTCTAGAGTAGGAGTGGAGGTCGATAGGGCCAAGATTGAAATAATAGAGAAGTTAGTGGAACCTCAGAATGTGAAAGCCATTAGAAGTTTCTTAGGACACGCAGGTTTCTATAGAAGGTTCATTAAGAACTTCTCCAAGATCTCCAAGCCTTTGTGTGAGCTTCTAGAGCTGAATAAGCCATTTATCTTCTCAAAAGAATGTTTCTTAGCCTGGACAACCCTTAAGGAAGCATTAGTCAAAGCACCTATTATAGTAGGGCCAAATTGGGACCTCCCATTTGAGATGTTATGTGATGCGAGTGACTATGCAGTAGGGGTTATGCTAGGACAAAAGATTGACAAACTAACACACCCTGTATACTATGCTAGTAAGACACTTAATGAGGCACAATGTAATTACACAACCACGGAAAAGGAAATGCTAGCTGTAGTGTTTGCCTGCGAGAAGTTTAGGAATTACATTGTAGGCACTAGGACAATCGTGTACACTGATCATTCTGCACTAAAGTACCTTATGAGGAAGGTTGATGCTAAGCCTAGGTTAATTAGATGGGTACTGTTGCTGCAAGAGTTTGATCTAGACATTAGAGATAAGAAAGGATGTGAAAATGTGGTTGCGGATCATCTTTCTAGATTGCAGCATAATTGCGGAAAAATTGCGGAAACCGCAATTTCTGATGCTTTTATCGATGAACATGTCTTTGTATTGGCACATCGTGATAACGATGAGGAACCTTGGTTTGTTGATATTGCTAACTTCCTTGCATCGCAGGTACTACCAACTTTCAAGGGAGGACAAGAGAAGAAGAGGTTCCTACATGAAGCTAGGAAATTTATATGGGATGATCCCACACTCTACAAGACATGTGCAGACGGTTTGCTAAGGAAGTGTGTGTCAGCTGCTGAAGCGAAGTCTGTGCTACAGCACTGCCATACATCTCCCTATGGTGGACACTTTGGTGGCCAAAGAACAGCTGCAAAGGTGTTCCAGAGTGGCTACTATTGGCCCACGATCTTCAAAGATGCCCACGACCATGCACACAGCTGCAATGAATGCCAGAGAACAGGTAACCTCAGTCGAAAGGATGAGATGCCTCTCACTTACATCTTAGAGTTGGAGCTCTTTGATGTGTGGGGCATTGACTTCATGGGACCATTTCCCCCATCAGCAGGTAACCATTACATACTTGTAGCTGTAGACTATGTATATAAATGGGTAGAAGCCATAGCATGTCCAACCAATGATGCCAAAACAGTCATTAAGTTCCTTAATAGACATATCTTTACTAGGTTTGGTACACCTCGTGCTATAATTAGTGATGAAGGGACACACTTTATTAATAAAGCTATGGAAAAAGTGTTGGCTAAATACAATGTTAGACATAGAGTAGCCACCCCTTATCATCCACATTCGAATGGACAAGCTGAAATATCAAATAGGGAGATTAAAAACATACTCGAAAAAGTGGTCAAACCCAATAGAAAAGATTGGTCGTTTAAACTCGAGGATGCACTTTGGGCATATAGGACTGCATATAAGACACCCCTAGGTATGTCTCCTTATAGACTTGTGTATGGCAAAGCATGTCACTTACCATTCGAATTGGAAATCAAAGCATTTTGGGCCCTAAAAGAGCTGAATTATTGCGTGACCGATGCGGGAACATTGCGGTCTCTGCAATTACATGAGCTTGATGAGCTGAGACATATGTCCTATGAAAATGCCAAAATGTATAAGGAAAAAACTAAAATTTGGCATGACAGTAGACTTAGGATTAAGGACTTTAAGAAAGGCCAGCATGTCTTGTTATTTAACTCAAGGTTGAGATTATTTCCAGGCAAACTTAAGTCCAGATGGTCAGGTCCTTTTGTTATAACTAACGTGTTTGTTCATGGTGCAATTGAGATTAGGAACCTGCAGCACGGGCAACCGTTCATGGTTAATGGTGCACGATTGAAGCATTATTATGAGGAAGGAGATGTGAAGACTCTCTCGGCCTTCCTCTTAGCTGAAACTTGAAAATAAAACCGAGAGAAGACGAGCGATTACTGTGCTCGTCCATGCGAGGCTATGCCTTAGTTTTTTTTCTATTTTTTCGGTTGTTATTTGTGTATGTTTATGTGTGATTTTTACTACGAATTTGATGTTAATGTTATTTCTTTTAATAGGGGATCAAACGAGGAAATCAAGGAGATGAATCAAGGGTAAAGAATCGGGGAAGATATCGGGCCGAATCAAAGATTAAGTTGAGAGAATATTGGCATTTAAATCAAGAAAAATCTCCAACGGCCATTTAATTGCGGTGGATTTGCTAAAACTGCAACAGAAATAGCCGTTGGGATTCACATCATTACAAATAACCGTTAGAATAGCTGTGGCCCGTACGCTTCCTTCATTCATTGAACTCCAAGAAACTATCTTCTTCTTCCTCTGCAATTCCTCTTTTTCAGATCTCTTCGATTCCACCATGGTGCTTACACGGGCTGAGAGATTGGCTTCCAAGAAGAAGGCCACTGAAGCAGAGGCAGCTGCGAGAGAGGCACTCCTCGCCTTAGCAGATGCCGAAGCTGCGCGCCCTGAACGACCTTCTAAGCTCCCTGTCCGCAAGAAGAAGTGGAAGGTGGTGACAGAAATCCCTGCTGGGCCGTCTGAACCAGTGGGCACGCCCAAGAAAAGAAAATGGACGATGGAGATTGGGGACGCACCGATCAAGGAAAAGACTCCCACTGTGGAGAGTCAAGGAAGTGGTCGTCCATCCTACGAGACGGTCAGACAGAGCCCTGAACCATCTCCACCAGCGCAAAGCCCCAAGCCTTCTCCATCTCCACAAAGCTCTGAACAATCTCCACCGCCGCAGAGCCCTGAGGCATCACCATCGCCGTCGTCCGAGCCTGAAATCCCAATTGAAGAACAGCAAGAATCAGCACGGGGCGACGAAACGGATGAGGAGGATGAGGTCTTCTCTCCTTTGAGGGACGTCTGCCACGAGAGCCTAGCAAAGGGGGGAGATTCGATGGATGAAACGTTGGGGGATTGCCTCCAACAGATCACCACCAGGGCACGGTTGAGGAAGAAAGCCCCCAAGGTTGTCAAGGCCAAACGGCCAAAAGCTTCAAAGAAATCCAAGAAAAGGAAGGTCAGTGGTGAGCCTTCATTGAAGAGGCTGAAGGTCGAAGCTGCTGAGTCGGCCAAGGCACGGGACAAGGGGAAAGCCAAATTATACCCCGAAGATGAGCCTCAAGCTGTGAGGTATGTGTCTTCTGACGCCGAATCAAGGGGCACTGAACTGAGGAAGAGAGACCTACTCCACGAGAAGGGGTTCTTGGATGCATTGGCAGACCTGCCGCAATTCTTGCGCGCAGGGATCACCAACCATGGTTGGGAAGAGCTGTGCAGACCGCTCATCCCCGCCTACTCCAGCATGGTGTACGACTTCTATGCCAATCTGATGCACCCTGAGGATGGCCTGTCCATGGTAAGGGGAATCGAGGTGGACTTCTCAGCCAAAGCGATCAATGAAGCCTATGGTCTCAAGGGGCAGAAGCATACTGACTATGCAAGAATCACAGACGCTCCTGTTGCGTGCTCAATGTGTAAAGATAAATAAGCAAGAAAGTAGAGAGAGCACTCAGATCATGCAAGCATACATGGTCTCACAGCAAGTAGTAAGTATATTTCATTCGTTTTTTCCACAGAGACTTATGTTTAGCTATTCGCGAAGTGTATTTGTTAAGAAAGATGGGGTGGATTTGATGGGGTAAAATTGGTTTTTAATTATCTAAGTTTTGCTGAATGTATAAAGGAATGGAACATAAACAAATGAAAGTTGAAATCAGACTCAAAGGACAAGAGATGGAATTGATAAACGAAAAAGAAAACAGCTAGACAGAATGAAAACTTAGTAGAATTGCGGGGACCGCAATGTTACCGCAATTAAACAGCAGCGAAAGTGTGTAAATGGGTGAATTGAGGGCTACTAATGACTATCCTATAGGCATTTTTATACGATTCTCAAGCACTGGATCTACTCTCTATGCATCAAACTCACTCTATCTCATGTATCGTCCGATTCCATGCATTAGATTCTTAAGTTTACTCGACTCAAAGTAAGGTCTTAATCATCTTGTTAAAACAGAAGTGATTAGTTTGTACTAGGGAGACGCCTATTCCTAGGCCGTTTCCTGGTTACCATGAAAGGCTAGCATGATTATATGACTCTGAACTCTTACTCCTTCCAGAGGTTAGGAGTTCTTTGGACAAAATGGATGGCCAATCGAAATTGCCCGTGGGATGAAGCTTACATACAATCAATGGTTCGAGAGCTATCCTACATACTTGGTTCACGTTTTTTAGCCTATAGTTCTGTCATTAGCATGCCCCTAAGTGACTTAGCTACTCATGGATATATAGAGAACAGAAGTATAAGATAAAACAGACATGCTTAGAAGGGAAATAAACTCAAAACAGTAAGGAAAAACCGTAGCAGCAGAAGATGGAAACTGTGAATGAAATCTTGCAATTTGATTACTTTGAATGTTGAACGGACAAAAGGAAACTTAAAGGAAATAATTCAAAGACAGACAACAACGAAATGCAGTAGACTAATCACTAAACAAGAAACAATAACTAAACAATGCTGGAAATGAGAAAGGAAAGACAGAAAGCAGTAAACTGGTGCTTGAAAGCCTCGTTGCAGACGCCTCGAATGAAGGGGATGAAAGGTCAGCCTTGCTTGGATGAATCCAATCGAGAGAGAAGAAGAATCTCCTCTCCTTCCTATCAGATTATCGATTCCAACAGCTGAGACTCTCACTCCAACAGACGGCAAAGGAAAACAGGGAGAAAAAGTGGACTGCGAGAAGGCTTCTACGCTTTCGGATGATGATCAAACCTCCGACTTTGACCCCCTTTTATAGTAGTTTGCAGGTGCGTTTGGACCAAGGAGAACCATCAATCTTCAACGTCATATATCAGAATGGATGGAGGAGAAAGAACGAATCCCTGAAATTACGGAAATTAACAGAAAAAGATCAGTCAACTTACGGTTTTCACTTGAATAATTGCGGCTTCAGCAATGTTTTCGCAATGCTGTCGCAATGCGATTTTTTCATTCTTTTCCTTCGGTTTTCAACCCTTTTCTTTCCTATTGTACAAAAGTCCTAATTTAGCTACCTTCTTCTCATTCTCATATTTAAGCATAGGTCTAGGCTAAATGCTATCAAAAACACCTAAAAGTGCACATCTTCTTAAGCTAAATGGGTCCTAAATAAGTCACTTTCAGAGACTTAACACACCCCCAAACTTAAGGTTTTGCTTGTCCTCAAGCATACTAAGGACTTCCCTAGGCTGCTGTTTCACCTTCTTTAACCACCTACTGACTCCCTTATATCCCTACCTATAGCATTGCTGTCCTGTGACACACTTCTCAGTTTAAAACTCCCCTAGCTTCTTCTGACTTTGCCTGCCTAACACTCACCTGCTTTTATTAACTTCCTACAACTGATCTATTTGCTTTTGTCATATCATGCCACTATCCCTAAGGTTTCAAATTCTGCCTAGCTTTACCTCAGACTCAGTACATGCTTCTAGCTCTATTTTTAATGTGCCTAGGATTCCTTAGAGTCATGCCAGTCTTAGTATTAACGGTGACAGTAGTACTTTAAAGAACAACCTAAACCCTGGCATCACTACATTGGATAAACACTCATCTCCCTAAACAACCCTACAAGTTACAACTTTGTGCTTAGCTAATTGAGGATCAGAGTTCTTTTTAAATAGGACACCTAAGCCACAAAGTTATAACTCCTAGGTATACATTCTTCTTCCCTATTCTTTTCCCTTTTTTCTTACTTAGGTGGGGCCTCTCCTTTGGTTGCCTTTTGATGCAATGCCACTTGTGGGTCACACACTTGGCACTGATTACTTAGCAACCTCAGAGAGACCCCCCTCTTTATTCTATTTTCATTTTTTTTTTTCAGTTCATCATTTTTTTTATAAAGGAGAAGAAGAATGCTTATGTTTCTAAGGGAGAGAGGAATGTTCCTAGGCCTAGGGTGGCCTCCCCCAAACTTCAACTACTCATTGTCCCCAATGAGTGTCTGAGGTGGCACACCCCCAAACTTGTCCTAGAAGCATCTAGTCTAAAGTAAAACAAAGAGAATCTAAAAGCCCTAGGCATAGACAGAACATTTAAAAGAAAATATCACAGCAGCAGTAATTAAAAAAAAACAGACAGTTAAGGGCTTAAAGCTGTGCATGCTGAGCTTTTTAGAGGTCGATTTAAACTATCAAAGGGTGTCCTATGACACTCATCCAGCATGCTTTTAGATAAGCTATATAAAGTAGTCATGCTAGTAGCAAAAGATAGAATTTAAACAGATCACAGCCTAGCTAACAGACAGTCCAAAACATGCTTTCAGTCATGAAAATTGCGGGTACCGCAATTATTTCGCAATTAGATCAGGGCAGATATAACATTGATTAAGGCCCCTAAGCATGCTTTTTCCAGTCACTCAAGCATCCTAAAAATAAAACTAAACTATCCTACCTAGTCAGCTAACATCAGACTATACTAAGCAAAAGGAAAAACATAAAACTAAACATCTAAAACAGATCAAAATTGAACCAAAAACAGCATAATTCACATGGTCCTATCAGAAAGCAGAAAATTGTTTTTGTTTCTAAGGGAACAGCAATACTCCCTTCAGTGCAATTCAAACCAGCACTCAATCGTCTTCATCTTCATCTGGTTGCCGTGGTCGTGGGGACACCCATGGAGTCAGGAGGTTTGTGGGGAAGTCAGGGAAGATGCACCCCAGTTGGTCTGCAACTTCCTTGTCCCTCGCCTGCGCATAAGTGGCCCATTGAGCCATTCTCCTCTGCATATCCATCAAGCAGGCCATGGATAAGGACTGTTCAGCCGCCAGCCTATCCAGTTCAAACTCCATATTCCCCTTCCTCCTCAGCCTCAGGCTAGCAGGCAGCTCCAAGTGGCCTGTGTAAGCCATTTGCTGCTCCATGCGTTCGGTGGGGACTCCTGCAAGCAAACATAGCTTGGTTATGGTGTTAGGGAAAAACAGTGGTCCCTTACCTTTCTTGGCGCATTCAGCAATGGCCGCAGTGATGACTTCTCCCACGTTAATCGTGAGACCTCTCATGATCGCATACACCAGCAACGATCGGCTCTGATTGATTGTAGTCTCGTGAGTCACTGGGGACAATCTTCTTCGTACGAACGAAAACCAAACCGCCGCCTTAGCCGTGAGGTTGGCACTCATGAGAGTGTGCCTCCCATTGCGCGACACGGTCCAAGAAGCTTCAGGCTGGCCAATGGTGCGAATGGCCTCTTCCAGCACTGCCTCAGTAGGCTCATCAACGATCCGTGCATAATCTGTATGTGTTTGGCCCTTGAGACCATAGGCTTCGTTGATGGCCTTGGCTGAGAAATCCACCTCTACCCCTCTGACCACAGACAAGCCATCCTCAGGGCTAAGCACATTGGCGTAGAAATCATACACCATGCTCGTCTAGGCTGGATTGGGCGGTCTGCAAAATTCTTCCCAGCCGTGGTTGATCACTCCTGCGCGCAAGAACTGCGGCAGGTCAGCAGGTCGGTCGAGGAAGCCTTTCTCGTGCAGCAACTCCCTCTTCCTTAGCTCAGCACCCCTTGACTCAGCATCAGATGAAACATACCTCACTGACTGAGGCTCGTCTTCAGGGTAGAGCTTTGCCTTCCCTTTATCTGATGGCTTGGCTGACTCGGCAGCCTCAACCTTGAGTCGTTTGAGCGCTGGCTTAGTGCTCTCCTTCTCTGATGAAGGCACCCGCTTGGCCTTCTTCTTCTTCAGCTTCTTGGATCGCTTGGCCTTGACAATCTTGGCCTTCTTCTTCTTCTTGAGCTGTGCCTTGATGTTGATCTGCTGCAGGCATGCCCCCAGCGTCTCTTCCATTGAGTCAGTCTTCTGTTCAAGACTCTCCGGGCTAGCTTCCCTTGCAGGTGAGAAGGCCTCGTCTTCACCACCTTCCCCACTGCCTTGAGTGGATTCCTGGTACTCCCCATAGGGGAATTCAGGATCAGGCCGTGGAGGCGTGTGCGAAGGTGTGGCACTCTGCTCTGTTGTAGGCGTCTGCACGGAATTCAGTGGTGAAGACGGCGTTTCAGGGCTCTGTGCAGGCGGTGACGATGAAAGCTCTGGGCTGTGCACTGGTTCAGATGATGAGGGGTTGTGCGCAGGTGATGCAGATGGCGACGAACCCTTCTTGGTCGACTCGTGGGACGCACGATCCGTTTCTTGACTCTCCACAGAGGGAGTCTTTGCTCTGCTCGGTTCGGCGGCCATCTCGACACTCCACCGGCGCTTCTTTGGTGTACCTGCTGGATCAGAGGGTCCAGCAGGGATCTCAGTGACAACCCTCCACTTCTTCCTACGGATCGGAAGCTTGGGAAGAGGTCCCGTGCGAACAGCACCATCATCTGCAAGGGTCAGAAGTGCTTCCCTCGCAGCCGCTTCAGCTGCGTCCTCAGCCTTCTTCTTGGCTGCAGATCTTTCAGCCCTTGTGGACACCATTGTCGAATCTTGGAGATCTTGAGAGAAGAATCAAAGATGAAGAGAATCGCAGAGTTTTTGGAAATCAAAGAATGAGAGAATCGTATCGATCGAGCGCCTTCTAACGGGTATAAAAGCAACGGCTAAATCCCAACGGCTCTATTTTGCGGATCCTGCAATTCCAGCGCAATTTTAGGGATCTTTTATCATCAAAATGTCAATCTTTGCTTGCCCGTATCTTTTATTTGGCTCAACCGTTTCTTGATTTTTAAAGCTGGGATTACTCTCCTTGATCCCCTCTTTCGATTCCCTATAAAAACAAATAAAAACAATATCAAATACGTAATTAAAATCACACCACAAAACATACAAACGAAAACCGGAAAATCGCAAAAAATAAACTAAGGCATAAGCCTTATGTTGACGAGCACAGTAATCACTCGTCCTCTCTCGTTCTCATTGTCACGCTTCAGTCAAGAGGAAGGCCGAGAGAGTCTTCACATCTCCTTCCTCATAGTAATGCTTCAACCTCGCCCCATTGACCATAAATGGCTGACCTTGCTGCAAGTTCTTTATCTCTATGGCACCATGAACAAACACATTAGTAATCACAAATGGACCCGACCATCTAGACTTAAGTTTCCCTGGAAATAATTTCAACCGTGAGTTAAACAACAACACAAGTTGACCCTTCTTAAAGTCCTTAACTCTAAGTCTACTATCGTGCCAAATCTTGGTCTTTTCCTTGTACATCTTAGCATTTTCATAGGCCATATGTCTAAGCTCATCAAGCTCATGCAGTTGCAAAGACCTCAGTGTCCCCGCATCCTTCACACAAAAATTTAATTCCTTCATGGCCCAAAATGCTTTGTTTTCTAACTCAAGTGGTAAGTGACAAGCCTTGCCATATACCAGCCTATAAGGAGACATACCTAGGGGTGTCTTATATGCTGTCCTATAAGCCCAAAGTGCATCCTCAAGCTTGAAGGACCAGTCTTTCCTATTAGGTTTGACCACTTTTTCTAGGATGTTCTTAATTTCCCTATTTGAGATTTCAGCTTGTCCATTCGAGTGGGGGTGATAGGGAGTAGCTACTCTATGTCTAATGTTATATTTAGCCAACACTCTCTCCATGGCCTTGTTAATGAAATGTGACCCCTCATCACTAATGATGGCACGAGGTGTCCCAAACCTAGTAAAAATGTGCCTATGCAGAAAGTTGGTGACTGTTTTAGCATCATTATTAGGACATGCTTTGGCTTCTACCCACTTGGACACATAGTCCACTGCTACTAATATGTAAAGGTTACCTGATGATGGAGGGAATGGTCCCATGAAGTCAATGCCCCACACATCAAAGAGCTCCAACTCTAAGATGTAGGTGAGGGGCATCTCATCCTTTCGACTGAGGTTACCTGTTCTTTGGCATTCATCACAGCTGTGGGCATAATTGTGGGCATCCTTGAAGATTGTTGGCCAGTAATAGCCACTCTGAAATACCTTTGCAGCTGTTCTTTGGCCACCAAAGTGTCCACCATAAGGAGATGCGTGACAGTGCTGCAGCACAGACTTCGCTTCAGCAGCTGAAACACACTTCCTTAGCAAGCCATCAGCACAGGTTCTGTAAAGTGTGGGGTCATCCCAGATGAATTTCCTTGCTTCATGAAGGAACCTCTTCTTCTCTTGTCCTCCCTTGAACACTGGCAATACCTGTGATGCACGGAAGTTAGCAATGTCAGCAAACCAAGGTTCCTCATTGTTATCACGATGAGTCAAAACAAAGACATGTTCATCAATAAAAGCATCAGAAATTGCGGGCTCCGCAATTTTTTCGCAATTGTGCTGCAATCGAGACAGGTGATCTGCAACCACGTTTTCACATCCTTTTTTGTCTCGAATGTCCAAATCAAACTCCTGCAGCAATAACACCCACCTAATCAACCTAGGCTTGGCATCAGCCTTCCTCATAAGATATTTCAAGGCAGAATGGTCAGTGTATACAATTGTCCTAGTGCCTACAATATAGTTCCTGAATTTCTCACAGGCAAACACTACAGCAAGCATCTCTTTCTCAGTAGTTGTATAATTACATTGAGCCTCATTCAAGGTCTTACTAGCATAATAGACAGGGTGTGTTAGCTTGTCAATCTTCTGTCCTAACATCACTCCTACAGCATAGTCACTGGCGTCACATAACATCTCAAAGGGAAGATCCCAATTTGGTCCTACTATGATAGGGGCTGTGACTAGTGCTTTCTTAAGGGTGGTCCAAGCTACTACACATTCCTTAGAGAAGATGAATGGCCTATTTAATTCTAGAAGCTCACACAGAGGCTTGGCTATCTTAGAAAAGTCCTTAATGAACCTTCTGTAGAAGCCAGCATGCCCTAAGAAGCTTCTAATGGCTTTGACATTCTGGGGCTCTACCAACTTCTCTATGATCTCAATTTTGGCTCGGTCAACTTCGACACCCGCCCTCGACACTCTATGTCCTAAGACAATCCCCTCATCTACCATAAAATGGCATTTTTCCCAATTTAGGACTAGGTTGGTCTCCTCACACCTAGCCAGGACTTGTCCTAGGTTTTCTAGACAGTTTGAAAATGAGTCCCCAAAGACTAAGAAGTCATCCATGAATATTTCTATCATGGACTCATCCAACTCAGAGAAGATTGCCATCATGCACCTTTGGAAAGTTGCCGATGCATTGCATAAGCCAAAAGGCATTCTGCGAAAGGCAAACGTCCCAAAAGGGCAAGTGAAGGTGGTCTTCTCTTGATCCTTAGGGTCTATAGTTATTTGATTATAGCCTGAATAACCGTCTAAGAAACAATAGTAGGCTCTACCAGCTATTCTGTCTAACATCTGGTCAATGAACGGTAGAGGGAAATGGTCTTTTTTAGTTTCTTTATTTAACTTTCTGTAATCCATACACACTCTCCACCCTGTGACAGTCCTTGTTGGAATTAGTTCGTTGTTCTCATTGACTACCACAGTTATTCCCCCCTTTTTAGGTACACATTGGATGGGGCTCACCCACTGGCTACTAGCTATTGGGAAGATCACTCCTGCATCTAACCATTTTATTATTTCCTTCTTTACTACCTCTTTCATAGAGGGGTTTAGCCTACGCTGGTGATCTACCCTAGGTGTGTGCTCTTCCTCTAGTATAATTTTGTGCATGCAATAAGAAGGGCTAATGCCTCGAATATCCGCAATAGTCCATGCTATAGCCTTCCTATGTTGCTTAAGCAGTAAAATCAGTTCAACCTCATGCTTTTCACTTAATTTAGAAGAAATGATAACAGGCAGAGTTTCATTACTTCCTAGATATGCATACTTGAGGTGAGTGGGTAGTGGTTTCAGTTCTAAAACAGGTGGATGCTCAATGGATGGCTTTAAAGGATTCACATGTCTATCAGTTAAATCTATATTCATACATACATGTTGTGGTTTATCTACAGGCATATCCATTATGTCAGATACATTCAAGTCAGCTACGTCTAATTGTACATAATCGTTAGCATGCTTGGTTAATAATACATGCTCCAATTGTTCTTCCATTAGTGAGTCAACAATATCCATGCTAGCACAGGATTCAAGGTCAGAGGGGTACCTTAAAGCTTTATATACACTAAACTTCACATCTTCATCATGAACCCTCATAGTAAGCTCACCTTTTTGGACGTCTATAAGTGCCCTACCTGTGGCTAGAAATGGTCTGCCTAGCAGGATGGGGACCTCCTTGTCTGCCTCATAGTCCAGGACAATGAAATCTGCAAGGAAAATAAATTTGTCAACTTTAACTAGAATATCCTCAATCTTACCTTCAGGGTATGCGATGGATCTGTCTGCTAGTTGTAAAGTGACAGTGGTTGGACGTGCTTCTCCTATTCCCAACTGGCGGAATAGGGACAGGGGCATGAGATTTATGCTGGCGCCCAGGTCACAATGCGCTATGCCCACGTGCTTGCCTCCAAGTTCTACAGGTAAGGTGAAGGAACCAGGATCCTTCTCCTTCTTGGGCAGCTTGTTCTGGAGGATGGCACTGCACTCCTCGGTGAGGTTTACTGTTTCAAACTCACCAATTATTTTTTTGTTAGTAATGATGTCCTTCAAAAACTTTACATAAGAAGGCATAGACTGTAAAACTTCTACAAAAGGAATGTTAACATGCACTTGCTTAAGAATTTCTAAGAATTTATTAAAATGAACTTCCTGTTCCTGCTTCTTCTTAAGCCTTCGAGGATATGGAGGTGGTGGCACATATGCAGGCACGTCAGGTCGCCTTTTGACAGGTGGAAGCCTTGGAATTTCTTCTACCTCCTCAATAATTGGCTCTAGCCTGGCTCCTGATGTGCTAGTTGGTGGTGGACCTTGGTTTGGCAGAGACTCCAGTGGAGCACTAGACTCAGTGTTCTCTACTCTCTTTGGTGTGTCCTTTGTGTTGCTCACCAATGGTCTTCCACTCCTAAGCTCAATTGCTTGAACTTGTTCCTTACCATCTCTCCTTGGTACCTCGGTGTCAGCAGGGAGTCTACCTTGGGGCCTACTCTTGAGTTCATTGGCTAATTGACCTATTTGGTTTTCTAGACTCCTAAGAGTAGCTTGCTGGCTTTGAAGAGTAGCATCATTCTTAGCTATGTATTCCTTGAGTAGGTTTTCTACAGAAGATCCTACAGGTTGATTGTATGGTTTTTGGTACATTGACTGGTTATGTTGGGGAGTGAAACCAGGTGTTCCACTCGGTCTAGGTTGGTTAGGATTTTGGTTAGTGTTTTGTTGGCCACCCCATGACAGGTTAGGGTGGTTTCTCCAACCAGGGTTATAGGTATTGGAGTAGGGGTTATTCCTAGGCTGCTGCTGGCTTCCTACATAGCAGACTGAGGATGGATTCCCAGGGCAGTATTCGTATGGGTGCCCTTCCCCACAGATAAGTGCCTCGCCTTGACTGGGTTGGGTGCCCATTGACATGGCTGTGGCGGTGTTGGCACTGGTTTGGAGATTGGCCTGAGCCATTTGCTTAACTAGGTTGGTCAGGGCGTTTATTTGGGTGCTCATGGCGCTTAGAGCATCCTTGTCTTGAGCCCTAGTTGGCTCTACTGGATCATCTGACCACCTACAGTGAGATGTTGAGATCTTCTCCAAGATCTCATAAGCTTCGTTGTAACTCTTGGACAACATGGAACCTCCAGCAGATGAATTTAGAACTTGTCTGGTGCTGGGGTTGCATCCTTTAAAGAAGACTTCTATTTGGATACACCATGGAATGCCATGGTGTGGACATTTAATGAGAAGGTCTTTGAATCTTGTCCAGGCTTCGTGAAGAGACTCACTTGGAGCTTGTTTGAATTTGATGATATCATCACGAAAGGTAGAATTCCTATCTGGTGGGAAATATTTGACTAGGAATTTTTCTGCTAAGTCTGTCCAATTGAGGACAGATCCTGAGGGTAATGAATTTAACCACGTTTTGGCTTTGTCCCTCAAAGAGTAAGGGAACAGATATAGCCTCAAGGCTTCTTGGGAAACTCCAGGGATCAGGAATGTGTCACTAACTCCTAGGAAGTTCCTAAGGTGGTTATGGGGGTCCTCATTTTCTATTCCAAAGAATTGTCCCACAGTGGACAACATTTGGAACATCACTGGCTTTAACTCGAATGAGTTGGCAGTGATTTCAGGACGGATTATGCTGGGGTTCAGCTCCCCAGGCATAGGTACTAGGTATGAAAGGATGGCGCTATCCTTGTCATTCGCTATTTCAATGGGATTGCGAGTGACAGGCACCAGGTTTTGACCTATTCCAGCCATTTCTTCTTGAGTGGATTGCGGAGACTCTGCGGTTTCAGCAATTAATTGAGGTAAAAGGGATTGTTTAAAGAGACGTTTCTTGGCTCTATTTCTAGCTTTAAATAATCTCTCAGGCTCAGGATTGAACTCTAGATCACTACTTGGAGTCTCATTCATAAACTACCCTAAATTGTACCTGAAGAAGAAAGGAAGATGGATCAAATTCAATGGAAAATAACTTGGTGTTTCAGACTTAACAAACTTCGTTTTCACTTAAAATAAGTCCCCGGCAGCGGCGCCAAAAACTTGTTGCGTGCTCAATGTGTAAAGATAAATAAGCAAGAAAGTAGAGAGAGCACTCAGATCATGCAAGCATACATGGTCTCACAGCAAGTAGTAAGTATATTTCATTCGTTTTTTCCACAGAGACTTATGTTTAGCTATTCGCGAAGTGTATTTGTTAAGAAAGATGGGGTGGATTTGATGGGGTAAAATTGGTTTTTAATTATCTAAGTTTTGCTGAATGTATAAAGGAATGCAACATAAACAAATGAAAGTTGAAATCAGACTCAAAGGACAAGAGATGGAATTGATAAACGAAAAAGAAAACAGCTAGACAGAATGAAAACTTAGTAGAATTGCGGGGACCGCAATGTTACCGCAATTAAACAGCAGCGAAAGTGTGTAAATGGGTGAATTGAGGGCTACTAATGACTATCCTATAGGCATTTTTATACGATTCTCAAGCACTGGATCTACTCTCTATGCATCAAACTCACTCTATCTCATGTATCGTCCGATTCCATGCATTAGATTCTTAAGTTTACTCGACTCAAAGTAAGGTCTTAATCATCTTGTTAAAACAGAAGTGATTAGTTTGTACTAGGGAGACGCCTATTCCTAGGCCGTTTCCTGGTTACCATGAAAGGCTAGCATGATTATATGACTCTGAACTCTTACTCCTTCCAGAGGTTAGGAGTTCTTTGGACAAAATGGATGGCCAATCGAAATTGCCCGTGGGATGAAGCTTACATACAATCAATGGTTCGAGAGCTATCCTACATACTTGGTTCACGTTTTTTAGCCTATAGTTCTGTCATTAGCATGCCCCTAAGTGACTTAGCTACTCATGGATATATAGAGAACAGAAGTATAAGATAAAACAGACATGCTTAGAAGGGAAATAAACTCAAAACAGTAAGGAAAAACCGTAGCAGCAGAAGATGGAAACTGTGAATGAAATCTTGCAATTTGATTACTTTGAATGTTGAACGGACAAAAGGAAACTTAAAGGAAATAATTCAAAGACAGACAACAACGAAATGCAGTAGACTAATCACTAAACAAGAAACAATAACTAAACAATGCTGGAAATGAGAAAGGAAAGACAGAAAGCAGTAAATTGGTGCTTGAAAGCCTCGTTGCAGACGCCTCGAATGAAGGGGATGAAAGGTCAGCCTTGCTTGGATGAATCCAATCGAGAGAGAAGAAGAATCTCCTCTCCTTCCTATCAGATTATCGATTCCAACAGCTGAGACTCTCACTCCAACAGACGGCAAAGGAAAACAGGGAGAAAAAGTGGACTGCGAGAAGGCTTCTACGCTTTCGGATGATGATCAAACCTCCGACTTTGACCCCCTTTTATAGTAGTTTGCAGGTGCGTTTGGGCCAAGGAGAACCATCAATCTTCAACGTCATATATCAGAATGGATGGAGGAGAAAGAACGAATCCCTGAAATTACGGAAATTAACAGAAAAAGATCAGTCAACTTACGGTTTTCACTTGAATAATTGCGGCTTCAGCAATGTTTTCGCAATGCTGTCGCAATGCGATTTTTTCATTCTTTTCCTTCGGTTTTCAACCCTTTTCTTTCCTATTGTACAAAAGTCCTAATTTAGCTACCTTCTTCTCATTCTCATATTTAAGCATAGGTCTAGGCTAAATGCTATCAAAAACACCTAAAAGTGCACATCTTTTTAAGCTAAATGGGTCCTAAATAAGTCACTTTCAGAGACTTAACAGCTCCCACTGAGGCTGTCCTGGAGGAAGCACTGCGGATCATCGGCCAACCTGAGGCAGCTTGGACGATCTCGCGCAATGGGAAGCACACTCTGATGAGTCCGACCCTTACGGCAAAGGCAGCTGTGTGGTTTTCCTTCGTGCGCAGACGTCTGTCTCCAGTGACCCACGAGACCACCATTAATCAAGGGAGATCGCTGCTGGTATATGCGATCATGAGGGGCCTCACGATCAATGTTGGGGAGGTTATAGCAGCCAACATAACAGATTGTGCCAAGAAAGGTAAGGGTCCTCTTTTCTTTCCAAACACCATTACTAAGTTGTGCCTTCGTGCAGGGGTGCCAATTGAGAGAATGGAGAGGCAGCTGGCCTACACAGGGCATCTGGAGTTGCCCACAGCCTTGCGGATGCGAAGAAAAGGGAATATGGAGTTTGAGCTAGACGGCCTGGCTGCAGCTCAATCTCTCTCTATGGCCTGCCTGATGGACCTTCAGAAGAAGATGGCGCAATGGGCTGAGTATGCTCAAGCGAGGGATAAGGATGTTGCTGATCAGTTGGGCTGCATTTTTCCTCAGTTCCCCACTGACCTGCTGACGCCATGGGCACCTCCAAGGGCACGGAGGGATGATGATGAGGACGTCTGAGTGCTAGTCTGAAGAGCACTCGAGGGAGTACTTTTGTTCCCTCTTTGAAATAAGAAAAAAAAAATCTCTGCTTTTCGTTAAACTGTGTGAATTCTGGTATTTTGAGTCAATATTTGATCTGTTTTGAGTTCTGTATTTTGGTTGTTTAGGATAGTTTAGGATAGATAGATGGTATCTGATTAAGTAGGTTGTTTTAGTTTTCCTTTTTGTATAGCTGAGATGACTGGAAATAGCATGCAAAAGGGGTTGCTTACTGATATATCTGCCATGTATATTCATTGCGAAATTATTGCGGAATCCGCAATTTTTGTTAGTTATTGCATGTTTTTGACTGACTGATTAGCTAGGTTGGTTCTGTTTCAATTTTGTTCTTTTGCTGCTTTCTTGACTGCCTTATATAGCCTATCTATAAGCATGCTGGATGAGTGTCTTAAGGCACCTTTGATAGTTTAAAATTAGTCTCTTAAATTGCTCAGCATGCGTAGCTTTAAGTCCTTCCCTTACTGTTTTTACAAATTTCTGCTGCTGAGTTGTTTGCTTTAAGAATGTTCTGTCTATCCCTAGGACTTTTAGATTCTCTTTGTTTTGCCCTAGACTAGATGCTTCTAGGACAAGTTTGGGGGTGTGCCACCTCAAACACTCATTGGGGACAATGAGTAGTTTAAGTTTGGGGGAGGCCACCCTAGGCCTAGGAACATTCCTCTCTCCTTCTAAACATAAGCATTCTTCTTCTCCTTTACAAAAAAAAAAATGATGAACTGAAAAAAATGAATGAAAGAATAAAGAGGGGTGTCTCTCTTAAAGTTGCTGAGTAATCAGTGCCAAGTGTGTAACCCACAAGTGGCATTGCATCAAAAGGCAACCAAAGGAGAGGCTCCACCAAAGTAAGAAAGAAAGAGGGAAAAATTAGGGAAGAAGAATGTATACCTAGGAGTTGCAACTTTGTGGCTTGGGTGTCCTGAATAAAAAGAACTCTGATCCTCAATTAGCTAAGCACAAAGTTGTAGCTTGTAGGGTTGTTTAGGGCGATGAATGTATGTCCAATGTAGTGATGTCAGGGTTTAGTTGGTTCTCTAAATGTACTACTGTCACTGGTTTATACTAAGACTGGCATGACTCTAAGGAATCCTAGGTAGCTCAAAGTAAAAAATTAGAAGCATGTACTGAGTCTGGGGTAAAGCTAGGTAGAATTTGAAACCTTAGGGATAGTTGCACTATATGACAGAAGCAAATAGATCAGTCGTGGGGAGTTGATGAAACAGTAGGGTAATTAGGCGTGCAAAGTCAGAAGAAGCAAAATGAGAAGTTAGTTGTAAACTTAGAAGTGTGTCACAGGACAGCATTGCCATAGATAGGAACTTAGGAGAGTCAACAAGTGGTTAGAGAAGTTAAACCAACGGCCTAAGTAAGTCCTTAGATTGCTCGAGGACGAGCAAAACCTTAAGTTTGGGGGTGTGTTACGTCTCCAAAAGTGATTATTTTAGGACTTATTTACCTTAGAAAGAGGTATCTTTGTAAGTGTTTTTGGTAGGATTTAGCTTAAACTCGTGCTTATATATGAGAATTAGAAGAATGAAGCTAAATTAGGACTTGTATACAAAAGGAATGAAAAAGAACCAAAAACGAAGTTAAAGGAATGAAAATTGTGCATTGCGGAAGCATTGCGGAAACATTGCTAAAACCGCAATGTTTTAAGTGAAATCCGTAAGTTGTCTAACTATTTTCTGTTTTATTCCGACCTTTCAGGGATTCATTCTTTCTCCTGCAGCCACGTAGTAATACGACGTTGAGAATGGATGGTTCTCCTTGGCCCAAGCATACCTGCAGAACACTATAAAAGGAGGTCAAGATGGAAGGTTGAAACACACTCGAACAGCGTAGTCTTCCAGTTCCAACGCAGTCTTTCCCATTCTTTCTCTTCTCCGTCTGTTGGTTTGAGAGGTTCAGCTGTTGGAGTCGACAATCTGATAGGAAGAAGAGAAGATTCATCTTCTCTTCTGATTGGATTCATCCAAGCAAGGCTTGCCTTTCTCTCCCTTCAGCCGAGGCGTCTGCGACGGGGCGATCACGCTTGAATTTACTGCTTTCTGTCTTAGCTTTCCATTTCCATTGCTGTTTGTTGTTATTTCCCTTTTAGTTTGCTACTCTATTCCATTTCGTTGCTTTCTGTTTTACTTTAGTTATTCAAAGACATCATTTGTTTAGTTCAAACGATTGGTTAATATATCAACGCACAATTCCATTACTTCGCAAGCTCTTTACCTTCTCTGTTTATCACTTATGTCTTCTGTTTTATTTTTAATTTTCTATTAAGCATGTCTTCTTCATCTACTCTTTCTATTCTATCAGCATCCATGAGTAACTAAATCATATAAGGGCATGCTAATGACAAGGCTATAGGTTAAAACACGTGAATCAAGCATGTAGGATAGCTCTCGAATGCATTGATTGTATGTAAGCTTCATCCCACGGGCAATTTCGATTGGCCATCCATTTTGTCCAAAGAACTCCTAACCTCTGGAAGGAGTAAGAGTTCAGAGTCATACACTCATGCTAGCCTCTCAAGGTAGCCAGAAAACGACCTAGGAATAGGCGTTTTCCTAGTACAAATCTTAACTTACTGTTTTAACAAGATGCTTAAGACCTTACTTGGACATGAGTAAACTAAAGAATCTAATGCATGAAATCGGAAGATACATGAGAACGAGTTAGTTTGATGCATGGTGAGTTGATCTACTGCTTGAGAATCGTAGAAAAAAACCTATAGAAGAGTCATTAGTAGCCCTTGTTTACACACTTTACACACATTTCGCTGTTAAGAACATTGCGGTATAATTGCTGTTTCCGCAATTCCCGTAGTTAAAAATTATGCCTTAGCCATTTTTCTCTTCGTTTGTTTTTCTCTTCTCTTTACATTCAAGTTTAGTATTTATTTACACTTGTTCATGCTTGCATCCTCTACTTATTACTTAGTAATTAGGCACCTCAAAATCAAATCTACCCCATTTAATCCACCCATTCTCACTTAACAAAACACTTCGTAAGTAACTAAGAATAAATCTCTGTGGGAAATCGAATGAAAAAATACTTATTACTTGCTACAAGATCATGTATGCTTGCATGTTCTGAGTGCTCTATCCTTGCATATTTCTTTTAAACATTTGAGCACGCAACAGCGGGTTAGGAGTGGACTCCAATCTTGTTGTACTATGTCCCCAGCTACCTATTGGACTTTATCCCTGAGATGATAAGTTATTGAGTCGGCGCTAAGGATACTGTCTAATAAGCAGGAGTTCATAGCGAGCTCAGGATTGAGATCGAGTTACCTAGGCCATCAAATGAAAAATGTCGGTCTCATTAGTAAACGGTGTTATAAAGAGAGAGCGACATATTTAGCGGTTCGGTCTTATGCAAACTCTTTGCACAGGACGACCTCACTCGCACATCTCCATGTGAAACGATTCGGATCACATCCTTTTGTACAATACAAAGTGAGCTGCATCCAATAGTGTTACCAGGATAAGGTACCCAGCCTCATCCGTATACTATAGACCGTTTTGACTGACTACTTGAGCCTGATCCACAATCATGTCATACATGGGGCTCAAGTACTCATATTCAGCCAAGGGTGTTGGTCATTGGTGTAGGTTAACCTAAACACGTTTCACTTTATTTCAGTAAACTCTTTTACTGAATAAAACTAATAACCTATTTATTCTACATAGAATATTTACGAACATAACAGTTTACAAACCACGAGTTTTAGGACATAAAACCCAACAACAACATGCTTCCTATGGTGGGATTTGAAATCTATATGGCATACTTTATGCACATACAAGAGACTTTAATTAAAACATACATTCACAATGCATAATTAATTAAACACACTAAAGTAGACCGATTTTGGCATCACGGGCAAGCAAGCAACTAAATTATTACAATAATAATTCATAAACTAGGTTGAGACGCTTCCGAACCCTTCGAACCGCCACGAACAAGCTTGAATTGCTTGAACCGTAAAAAAAAACAACAACAACAAAAGCTTCAACAAAAACTGAACTGGTTCAAAACAGCAAACCCGTCTTCAACAGCTCGAAATCGGACCAAAACCAACCCAAACTGGACCAAACAAGCGCTGAACTGAACCGTCAGAGGGTGAAGAACCCGGAACCGGTCTGACTTTTAGTGAACCGGACCGTCCGAGGACCGAACCGGGCCGTTTCTTCCACTTTGCGCTGAACCGGTTTTGTGCTGGAATTTTGCAGAAAAAAAAACAGCAAGCTGTTTTTTCCGACACCCGAGCTTCTGTCTTCGAATTGAAAGCCTATATGGACTCTAATGACTCTGAATTTTTTATAGACTCTTATGTAAAAAAAAAAAACAGCAAGCTGTTTTTTACAAACTCTTCTTCCACTTTGCGCTGAACCGGTTTTGTGTTGGAATTTTGCAGAAAAAAAAAACAGCAAGCTGTTTTTTCCGACACCCGAGCTTCTGTCTTCGAATTGAAATCCTATATGAACTCTAATGACTCTGAATTTTTTACAGACTCTTCTGCACACATTAAATCCTATACACGCTCGGCATTTACAAAACTAAGTACAAATAAAAGCTCAAAAAAATATGCCAAAACCGGAAAAACACTTTAGACGCCAAGAAAAATAATTTCAAAAACAAATACCCACCGAGCTCAAATGGATGCAAATTGAGTGACCAAAAAATGCTCTGATACCAATTGATGAAGCGCATGTAGCGCAGCAGAAGCGAGTCGGATCATTGACACTCTAATTTCATCAATTTAGCTAAACTAGAAACATGCTGAAAACTAGAAATAAAAGAAATTAGAACACTTACCTCTTGTAGTTCTAAAAACTTCTATTCCGATGCTCGAATCTCCTCACGGACCCTTCGAAGCTTCTCTTGAACTCCTCGTGAACCACCTCCGGTAGTCCAGCTATCCTCGGGACGAGCAACGGAGTGGTGGGACTCCTTTATGAAAGAAAAAGTTTGGAAGAAGAAGATGGGAAGATGAAAGTGATGAGGATTTTGTGAGAAATATCTAACACTTAGCTTTCTAATTTCTCAAGTAACATGAACTCTTCATGCTCATCCAAATATTCAAACTCTTTGAAAATTCATCAACCTCAAACCATTTGAACTTCATCCCACAACTCCGTTGCACGACGCCGAGGATAGCAGGACTACCTACGGTGGTTCTCGGGGCGTTCGTGAGAAGAAGTTCGAAGTGCTCGTGATGAGGAACGACCGACGAAACGTGAAGAAATATATAGAACTACAAGGGTATGTAATTCTAATTTCTTATTTCCGTTGGTTGAGCATATTTTCTACTTGTTAAATTGATGAAATTAGGGTATCATCGATCCAAAATCGCTTCTGCAGCGTGATACGCTCCATCAATTGGTATCAAAGCGTATTTTGATCAACTCAATTTGCATCAATTTAAGTTGGTGGGTATTTTAATTTACAAATTGTTTCTGAATGAACGTGTAAAGTGAATATCGGTTTTGAGACCAATCTCATATTTAAATCATATTTAAATATGTCCATATTTAAATCATATTTAAATATGTCTATTCTTCTTCCACAAACCCGAATTTGAACGATTCAAATTCTTTTCTTTTTCTTTTCTTTTATACTGTTTCACGGCTTTATCCGAGCTAGCCAGGAGAACCGTAAGGACCTACAGATCATGAGCTCCAACGATACTAGATTATCCGGTCAAAACTCTTTCAACCGAACTAACCAACATTCGTTAACCCCCGGAGACTCCACTAAAGTCCAAGGGCTGCACTCTCCTCACTGTAGATATATTGTGTCCTGTTGATATAACTATCATCAGTAAGTCGATCCTTCACAGGTCGTTCATAATCACAACGGGTCATTTATACCGTTTAACCCTTGTATTATATCTTGTTCCTTAAGTACCACTGACACCTCTAATGAACAATTGATTTGTGGTCCAACCATCAAATCAGATTCCTCCCTGATCAGGAGAGGATGGGCCCATGTTCAAGACCTGGAGTCAGCACTTAAGGGAACAACCTCTCTACTAACCCTTAAAGCGGGTAGGAGTGAATTCCAATCTTGCTACAACTATGTCCCCAGCCACTTATTCAATCTTATCCCCAAGATGGTAGGCATATTGAGTCGGCGATCTGGCCACTCTCACCCGTACAAATCAAAGGATAAGGTTGAATAAACAGGAGTTCATAGTAAGCTCAGGATTGAGATCGAGTTACCTAAGTCATCATATGAAAAAACCGGTCTTTACAGTAAACGGTGTTATAAAGAAAGAGCGATTTTATTTCTTGGTTCGGTCTTGTGCAAACTCATTGCACAGGACGCCCTCACTCACATGTCTCTACATGAAACGATTCGAATCACATCGTTTTGTACTATACAAAGTGAGCCGCGTCCAATAGTGTCCCCAGAATAAGGTACCCAGCCTTATCCCTATACTATAGACCATTTTGGCTGTCTACTTGAACTTGATTCACATTCATGTCACACATGAAGTTCAAGTACTCACACTATCGCCATGGGTGTTTGTTATTGGTATAGGTTAATACAAACACAATTCACTAAAATTCAATAACAACTTTATTGAAATATAATATTTACATTCATACAGTTTACAAACTACGAGTTTTAGGACATAAAACCCAACAAACTCCCACTTGGACTAAAACGTCAGTGGAGTACATGCTGGTCGAGAGAACTAGAATATCAAATATCTAAAGTTTCTCCCACTGCCTACTGAGCAGCTCGCAGCCCTAAACTTTTTAGGTGTCTCTCAAACACTTTAGCCGTGAGAGACTTAGTAAACGGATCAGCAATGTTGTGCTCCGAGGCTACCTGTGTGACGATCACATCTCCTCGTTGCACTATCTCCCTGATGAGATGATACTTCCGCTCAATATGCTTTCCACGCTTATGGCTTCTAGGTTCTTTAGAATTTGCCACTGCACCGCTGTTATCACAATAAAGGGTGATTGGCAAGTTCATATTTGGAACAACTTCCAAATCTGTCAAGAACTTTCTAAGCCATACAGCTTCCTTCGCTGCTTTGCAAGCTGCGACATACTCAGCTTCCATGGTGGAGTCAGCAATACAACCTTGCTTTATACTCCTCCATACTATTGCTCCTCCGTTAAGAGTGAACACTGATCCTGATGTAGATTTCCTGGAATCTATATCAGTCTGAAAATCAGAGTCAGTGTATCCTGCAAGGATCAAATCCTTCGCGCCATACACAAGCACATAGTCTCTCGTTCTCCTAAGATACTTGAGGACGTGTTTAACGGCTGTCCAGTGATCATATCCTGGATTGGACTGGAACCTACTGACAATTCCTACTGCATAGCAGATGTCGGGTCTTGTACACAACATAGCGTACATGAGACTACCAACTGCAGATGCATAGGGAATTCGTCTCATATCCTCAACCTCTTGAGGTGTCTTAGGAGACTGTTCCTTAGACAAGTGAATTCCATGCCTAAAAGGCAGCGAACCTTTCTTGGAATTCTGCATCGAATATCTTGACAACACCTTGTCAATATAAGATGCTTGAGACAGCGCTAGCACTTTGTTCTTACAATCCCTTACGATCTGAATCCCTAGAACAAACTGAGCCTCTCCCAAATCTTTCATTTGGAATTGAGTCGCTAGCCAATTCTTAACGTCAGTTAGGAACCCTACATCATTCCCAATGAGTAGTATATCGTCTACGTACAAGACTAAGAAAGCTACAACAGTATTGACTACTTTCTTGTAAACACAAGGTTCGTCAATATTTTGTTCAAAGCCATAAGAGAAAAGGTTTCTTCATAGTCCACCCCTTCTCTTTGGGAATAACCTTTTGCCACAAGTCGAGCCTTAAAGGTTTGCACCTTACCGGCTTGGTCTCGTTTTCTCTTGTAGATCCACTTGCAACCGATAGGTCTTTCACTATATGGTTGGTCTACAAGATCCCAGACCGAATTGAAGTACATAGACTCCATTTCGAGATCCATGGCTTTAAGCCACTGATCCTTGTCTATGTCATTCATTGCCTGTTTAAAGGTCAATGGATCCTCAACGCCATCATCAGGTATGACGACTTGAGTTTCAGACAAGCCGATGTAGCGGTCAGGCTGTCTTACATCCCTCCCACTGCGTCGAGGCTTTCTCAACTCTTGAGAAGGACCAGCCTGATCAACAACCGTTGTTGATCCGTCTGTAGCTTTCCTGGAAAATTCGGACAAAACAATTTTGCTCGACGGTTGATGATCTCTCATGTGGTCTTCCTCTAAGAACGTGGCATTAGTCGATACTAGTACCTTGTTCTCATGAGGATCGTAAAATAGACCACCTTTCGTTTCCTTGGGGTAACCTACAAATAGGCACAATTTTGAACGATGTTCCAACTTCTTTGGATTGGGTACTAGCACATGTGCCGGACACCCCCAAATCCTGAAGTGACGTAAACTACCTTTACGCCCTCTCCATAACTCATAAGGTGTTTCAGAAACACTCTTAGAGGGAACCATGTTCAAAATATATACTGCAGTCTCTACTGCATATCCCCAAAACGAACTAGGCAAATGAGCATAACTCATCATAGATCGAACAATGTCTAACAGGGTTCTATTTCTCCTCTCGGACACACCATTCTGCTGTGGTGTTCCTGGCGCTGAGAGTTGAGATACTATTCCATGTTCTATCATATAGTCCTGGAATCTTAAATCCATATACTCTCCACCTCGATCTGATCGGAGTGTTTTTATCGATTTACCTAATGTGTTCTCAACCTCTGCCTTATACTCTTTGAACTTTTCAAGAGCTTCGGACTTATGATGCATTAGATAAAAATAACCGTACCTAGAATAATCATCAATGAAACTGATGAAATATTCATACCCTCCTCGTGCTTTGACATTCAAAGGACCGCAGAGATCCGAATGCACGATTTCTAGAGGTTCTTTGGACCTATGACCTTTTTCAGAAAAAGATCGTTTGGTCATTTTGCCCTCAAGACAAGACTCACATGGCGGTAAAAAGTTGTCCTCTAAACGATTTAGCAGACCACTCTTAACCAATCTCCCAATCCTATTGAGATTAATGTGACCTAGTCTTAAGTGCCAAAGATAAGTACTTGGAGAAAGTTTCTGCCTTTTAGTTTGAGTCTCAGCTGTTTTAAACATTTCAGTGTTCAAAATAGCTTTGGCTTCGGTTGGTCTTAACACATACAAGTTGTTTTCAAGTTTCGCAGAACAAATACGTACACCTCTTTTGCTAATGAACGCTTCATTATGAACAAAAGATACTTTATACAACTGTTCTAACAAACAAGATATAGATACAAGATTCCTCTGGAAGGTAGGAACCAGGAGTACATTTTCTAGTAAAATGAAACTATCTCTATACAACAACTTTACAGCTCCCACTGCTTCAGCTGAGACAACCTCTCCAGTTCCAACTCTGAGAGTTATCTCACCGCGAGAAAGTGGCTGCCAAGAACTAGTTTCCTGAAAAGAAGAACAAACATGGTTAGTAGCTCCTGAATCAAGTATCCAGGTATGACAATCATGTTCTACTAAACATGTTTCAACAACAAGTAAATCATATTTACCTTGTCTTTCCTTCTCAACCTTTTTCTCTGCAAGATACTTTGGGCAATTTCGTTTCCAGTGCCCATCTACACCACAATGGAAACATTTTCCTTTGTCTGTAGATTTAGTCTTGCTCTTACCTGCAGCAGGTGCTTTTCCCTTCCTTTTATCTTTCTTCTTCTTTTGAATACTCTTATTCTTAATAGAAGAAAGTTCAGACTTACTCCCAGAAGACGACCTCTTTTGGAATTTCCTAGAAGTGACAACGTTTGCCTCCTTCTCTTTTCCTTTAGAAGTCTGAAGGGACTGATAGGTCTGTAGCTCGCTGAGGAGAGAAGTCAAATTATACTTTATCTTGTTCATTACCATATTGGTTCTGAACTGAAGGAAACTCTTCGGAAGAGATTCCATGATAAAGCTTACTTGACTTGACTCATCAATAGTAGCTCCGTTTACTTCCGCCACATTGAAGTGGACCATCATGTTAAGGACATGCTCCCTAACAGAGGTACCCTCCTTCATGCGAGAGTTGTAAAGGTATTTGAGGGCTTCATGACAGACCGATGAGGACGGTAGTCCAAACATCTCCTGTAATGAATACATGATTTCTTTAGCAGAAACCATATCCTCGTGCTTCTTAGCTAACACATCAGATATGCTGGCTAAGATATAGACTCGGGCTTTATCATTAGCCCTTGTCCATCTATCATATGCTTCTCGAACAGTTCGAGTCGCATCCGAGCTAGGAGGGGGAGGACAATCCTCTGATAAGACGAACCTTAGATCATCTAGAACGAGAATCGTATTCAAGTTCGATTTCCAGGTCACGTAGTTATCGCCGGTTAACTTATCGGAAGCTAGTAAGTGAATGAAAGAGCTAGACATGCTGAAAAGAGAATGTAAAATAAAATTAGTGAAAAGGTTTTAACCTAATTTACACACCAATCAAGAATTTAGCAAAGAATAATAATGTACCCAAAACTCATTATTAAACTGCAACGATACTTCAGTGGGTCAGAATGGTCGCTACCGAGGGGCAATCAAGCATTCCTTCACTGAATCAAGACATTCTTGACTAAATGCTAATACCACAATATCTCATATTCCTATAGCATCTTAGTTATCGCTGTTTGGTCAAGATTTACTAACTCCTTAGCAAATCTCGTAAGTGTGACCCTCCATTTTTAGAATTCATAGGGCGGCCCCAACAATGCAACCGAATGGAAATGTCAAAGTTGGGAATGGCTCTATGTTTCTTTATCCATAAATGGTGATTGAGATGTTCCGATTCCTATGAAACGGCCCTCTGAATGGATCGGTTCCACTTGTGGGCACCTAGCAGGCAGAACATAGGAATCTCACGGTTCAATCCAATGGTGGAGACCGCAGGATGTATTGACATACTTCCTTCTCCCACTTACTATAAATACTTTCTCCATTCACCTTGCTCTTGAATTATGCAAATACCATCCGAATGGGGATGCCCTATTGACATCACGAGGTCGAGCATAATTCTCACGGTGTGAACTTGACAGAGAACGTAGGAGGAGAGGGACATATCATATATACCTTCTCAACACCTCTACTAAGTATTTTAAGACGGAATGGGTAAATTACTCAGGCATTATCCGGCTAAGACAATAAGGCCTAAGTCTAGGTAAAACAAACTTTTACCTATGATGTCTAGGTGATAAACACTTTATTACCTCACACCACTCACGCATGCTCATAAAGTCGGGTTAACTTTACTCAAGTACCGGATGGTCCCCAGGTAGGAGGTGTTCCGTAAACCGTCAGCTTAAATACCTCCAACCTCGAACAGGATGTCCCCGGGTGAGTTTCTTGTAACCTTAGCATTTACAAGATATCGACCTATTCATCTAATGAAACGGAGCGATACATTCAACCCTAAGTGAGCATGCCTTTGTCTTTGTTATAGATTTTAAAAGTCTATGCCAATTTTACAACGCTTTGCAAAACTAAGACTTACTACAACAAACTTCTACATGCTTCTCAAACATGCATCACTAAGGCATGAAAAGTTGAATATTTAATTTCATAATTAATATAACAATTATATCGATTATGTTTTTAAATATACAACTCCTAATTCATAAATTAATATAACACTTATATCAATTCTCATGAATTAAGCATGCATCCTATACATTATAACACTTATAACAAACAAAATGCATCTAATGTTGGATGTTTAATTTCATAATTAATATAACACTTATATCAATTATTCTATTAAGCAAACAACATCTAATTCATGAATTAATATAACTCTTATATTAATACTCATGAATTAACATGCATCCTATACATTATAACACTTATAATATACCATGTGCATAAAATTAGGACAACTTATGTTGTATATTTAATTTCATAATTAATATAACACTTATATCAATTATTCTATTAAATTAACAACAACTAATTCATGAATTAATATAACTTTTATATCAAAACTCATGAATTGCCAAATATGCATACGATATATTATAACACTTATAACATATTTCCAATGCATGAAGCATGCTTCCTACGGTGGGATTTTAAATCTATATGACATACGTTATGCACATACAAACATGGAATTTAATTAAAACATACATTCGCAATGCATAATTAATTAAACATACTAAAGTGGATCGATTTTGGCATTTAACAAGCAATAACTAATTTATTACAAGCTTGAACAACAAGCTACGTCTTGAGCGGACTTCGAACTCTTCGCACCGCCTTTGACCAACTTGCTTCCTCCGAACGCTTCGGCCAAATTTTCTTCGAATTTCTCCTCGTATTGCCCAGAACGAGTTTGAACTTACACCGAACATTTCGGCGAGTTTCAAACTCAAACTTCTTTCATAAAGAACCCTATATGGACTCTAATGACTCTAAAAATACAGACTCTTTAGCATGCATTAAAGTCCATACAATCTCGGGCAATTACAAATAAGGAAATTCAAAAAGAAACTATGCCAAAATCGATATTCACTTTAGACATCCATTCAGAAACAATTTCTAAATAAAAAACCCACCATAACTTAAATTGATAGAAATTGAGTGGCCAAAAACGCTCTGATACCAATTGATGGAGCGTTGATGGAACGCAGCGGAAGCGATTTGGATCATAGACACTCTAATTTCATCAATTTAAACAAACGAAAACATGCAAAAGCAATGAAAAAGAGAAATTAGAACACATACCCTTGTCGTTCGTATTTATCCAAATTTCACCGCCAGAAGCTCCTCACGAGCTGAACGAGCCTTTTCACGAAACCTTCGTGAACCACCCACGGTAGTCCCGCTATCCTCGGGCTGAGAAACGGAGTAGTGGGACTCCTTTTACAAAAGAAAAGGAAGAAGAAGCTCCACTGAAGAAAACTATTTTCTTCTTTACAAAGCTGAGGAAGAAGAAGACGTTTGAAAAAAAAATGAAAATCAAATTTTCTCAATTCACTTTCGTGTACCCCAAAGAGCACTATCAAAATGAATTTGATTTTTTTTTTTTTTTTTTTTTTTTTTTTTTTTTTTTTTTTTTTTTTTTTTAATTGATCTGTCAATATATATATACATGTGTATATATAAAACATACATGTGTCTTACATCTTGCATGTAAGACACATGTATATATATATATAAATATATATATATATATATTTTAATTAATATTATTTAATTCAATATCAAATATTAATTAAATAATATAATTAAACCCGGTTTTCCTAAAACCGACTTTTTGCACATGAATCCTATTCATGTTTTCAGACCAATCTCATATTTAAATCATATTTAAATATGTCCAATATTTAAATATGTCTATTCTTCTTCCACAAACCCGAATTTGAACGATTCAAATTCTTTTCTTTTTCTTTTCTTTTATACTGTTTCACGGCTTTATCCGAGCTAGCCAGGAGAACCGTAAGGACCTACAGATCATGAGCTCCAACGATACGAGATTATCCGGTCAAAACTCTTTCAACCGAACTAACCAACATTCGTTAACCCCCGGAGACTCCACTAAAGTCCAAGGGCTGCACTCTCATCACTGTAGATATATTGTGTCCTGTTGATATAACTATCATCAGTAAGTCGATCCTTCACAGGTCGTTCATAATCACAACGGGTCATTTATACCGTTTAACCCTTGTATTATATCTTGTTCCTTAAGTACCACTGACACCTCTAATGAACAATTGATTTGTGGTCCAACCATCAAATCAGATTCCTCCCTGATCAGGAGAGGATGGGCCCATGTTCAAGACCTGGAGTCAGCACTTAAGGGAACAACCTCTCTACTAACCCTTAAAGCGGGTAGGAGTGAATTCCAATCTTGCTACAACTATGTCCCCAGCCACTTATTCAATCTTATCCCCAAGATGGTAGGCATATTGAGTCGGCGATCTGGCCACTCTCACCCGTACAAATCAAAGGATAAGGTTGAATAAACAGGAGTTCATAGTAAGCTCAGGATTGAGATCGAGTTACCTAAGTCATCATATGAAAAAACCGGTCTTTACAGTAAACGGTGTTATAAAGAAAGAGCGATTTTATTTCTTGGTTCGGTCTTGTGCAAACTCATTGCACAGGACGCCCTCACTCACATGTCTCTACATGAAACGATTCGAATCACATCGTTTTGTACTATACAAAGTGAGCCGCGTCCAATAGTGTCCCCAGAATAAGGTACCCAGCCTTATCCCTATACTATAGACCATTTTGGCTGTCTACTTGAACTTGATTCACATTCATGTCACACATGAAGTTCAAGTACTCACACTATCGCCATGGGTGTTTGTTATTGGTATAGGTTAATACAAACACAATTCACTAAAATTCAATAACAACTTTATTGAAATATAATATTTACATTCATATAGTTTACAAACTACGAGTTTTAGGACATAAAACCCAACAGTTTGTTGGCTTATTCGATTCATTTATGAATTGGAGAAATCATCTTCGTCCTGAATTGTGAGTTTTGATATTGTGATCAAATCTTATGGCTTTGAACAAAAGTTTTATAAACCTTGTTTGACAAGGGTTTAATCAAAGTTGTAGCTTTCATAAATTGTTTCCGTAATTGATGTCCTGATCATTGAGAATGATGTAGGATTCACTTCTGACAATAAGCATAAACTAGCGACCCACTCCCAAATAGTTGATCTGAATGTAAGCTTAGTTTGTTCTAAGGATTCAGGTTGATCTGAGTCGTAAGAACAAATCGCTAGTGTTGTCTCTAAAATCTTTTATTGACAAGTTGTTGTCAATATTCGATGGTCTATGAAAATGTTTTCCAGAGACACCTCAAGTGTTGAGGATATGAGGGGTACTCATATGCATTTACTTATTGGAGGTCAGATGTATCTTTTCAAATACATGACCCGATATGTCTTATGCAGTGGGAGCTGTTAGAAGAAATTAGTTCAATTAGATTGGATTCCAGTTAAAGTTTTGTCCTTGTACTTAGATGAGTAGAATACAAGAGTTGTATTGTTGATTCCTCGGTGGTAGCTAAGTCTGATTGCAGCTTGCGAAGCAGCAATAGGTTTATAAGTTGAGCTTGTAGATAGTGCTATGAGGAGATGTGATGGTCATATGGAAAGCCTCGTAGTACTTCATGTTGATTAGTTTACTAAGTCTCTCATGGCTAAAGTGTTTGAGAGACACCTAGAAGAGTCTAGGGCTCCGAGTTGCTGGAGAGGACAGTGGGAGAAAACTTTATGATATATGATATATTAGTTTTCTCCACCTAACATGTACACCACGGACGTTTAAGTCCAAGTGGGAGTTTGTTGGGTTTTATGTCCTAAAACTCGTGGTTTGTAAACTGTTATGTTTGTAAATATTCTATTTAGAATAAAGAGTTATTAGTTTTATACAATAAAAGAGTTTACTGGTATAAAGTGAAATGTGTTTAGGTTAACCTATACCAATGACCAACACCATTGGCTAAATATGAGTACTTCAGCTTCATTTATGACATGATTGTGGATCAAGCTCAAGTAGTCAGTCAAAATGGTCTATAGTATACGGATGAAGCTGGGTACCTTATCCTGGTAACACTACTGAATGCAGCTCACTTTGTATTGTACAAAACGATGTGATCCGAATCGTTTCACATGGAGATGTGTGAGTGAGGGCATCATGTGCAAAGAGTTTGCATAAAACCGAACCGCGAAATATGTCGCTCTCTCTTTATAACACCGTTTACTGATGAGACCGACATTTTCATTTGATGGCCTAGGTAACTCGATCTCAATCCTGAGCTCGCTATGAACTCCTGCTTATTCGAAAGTATTATTTGACTTGCACGGGTGAGAGTGGCTCATTAGCGCCGACTCAATAAGCCTACCATCTTGGGGATCAAGTCGAATAGGTAGCTGGGGACATAGTACAGCAAGATTGAAGTTCACTCATAACCCGCTCTCCAGGGTTAGTAGATAGGTTGTTCCCTTAATAGGTGACTCCGGGGCTTGAACAATGAGCGCTCACACTCTCATGAGATGAGAGGGTTAATTGATATGTTGGTTGGATCACAGATCTATTTTTCATTAGAGGTGTCAGTGGTACTTAAGGAACAAGACGTAATGCAGGGGTTAAATGGTTAAAATGACGCAACTGTGATTACGAACAACCTGTGAAGGGTCGACTTTTCCGTGATGGTTATATTAGATGACATAATATATCTACAGTGAGGAGAGTGCAACCCTCGGACTATAGTGGAATCTCCAGGAGTTAACGAATGTTGATTAGTTCAGTTAAAAGAGTTTTGACTAGATAATCTCGTATCGTTGGAGCTCATGATCTGTAGGTCCTTTAGGTTCTCCTGGCTAGCTCAGATAACGTCGTACAACAATATAAGAGAAAAAGAAAAAGAAAAAGAAAAAGAATTTGAATTGTTCAAATTCGGCTTGTGGAAGAATGATGGACATATTTAAATATGATTTAAATATGGGAATGGTCTAAAACATGAATATGATTCATGTGTAAAAAAGTCGGTTTTCGGAAAACCAAGTTTAGCAATATTATTTAATTAATATTTATACGGAATTAAATAATATTAATTAATTAAAAATTTTAATTAATATATATATAGGGAAATTGTAACAGATGTCAATTTAGAATAACATAATAAAAAATATAGCATGTTTTTAAAAAAATTGTGGATATGACAATTTATATCGCTGATATCTTATGGCTGATAGAAGTCTATCGCTGATCACTTCAACTTTTTATAGATTTTTGTCAGTGATAATAGTCTATCACTGATAGAAGTCTATCATTGATATGATAAAATCTATCAGTGATAGAAACATATTTTTTTGCCATATTTACAAAATATTTTAAAGTTTGCTAAATTTGCAATTAGTTTGGGTCTGATTGCTATTTGTACAACCAGCTTTATATATATTATTTATTAAAATGTTTAATAAATAAAAATATTTATTATTATTTAAAATTAATTAAGTTTTTAATTAATTTTTAAAATAATAATAATTATATATATGCCATGGATGTATATATATATATATATATATATATTATTTATTAAAATGTTTAATAAATAAAAATATTTATTATTATTTAAAATTAATTAAGCTTTTAATTAATTTTTAAAATAATAATAATTATATATATGTCTTACCTGCATTAAGCATGTAAGACATATGTTAACTTTTTATATATATATATATATATATATATATATATATATATATATATATATATATATATATATATATATATATATTCATCGGCTGAGTGCCTTTTGGGGTATTGAATTGACAGAAGATTCAAAAACTAAATTTGGAATTTGGTTTTTGGCTTCTGTCTTCGTGAAGATGAAGCCCCTCTTCCATTCCTTTTGCTTTCTTCTTCTTCTTCCTTTTCTTTCTTTTATTTTCGGAGTCCCACAACTCCGTTGCACGGCGCCGAGGATAGCGGGACTACCTAGGGTGGTTCTCGGAGCGTTCGTGAGAAGAAGTTCGAAGTGTTCGTGATGAGGAACGGTCGACGGAACGTGAAGAAATATATAGAACTACAAGGGTATGTAATTCTAATTTCTTATTTCTGTTGTTTGAGCATGTTTTCTACTTGTTAAATTGATGAAATTAGAGTATCATCGATCCAAAATCGCTTCCGCAGCGTGATACGCTCCATCATCAACAAACCCCCTTAGCTCAAGGAGTCCCACAACTCCGCTATTAAGCCCGAGAATAGTCAGGACTCCTCTAAGGGTGGTCCTCGACTTGCAGAGCTCGTGACCAGAGGAGAAGTAGAGTGGAAGGGGGTTGTAGATGAGTTGAGGAGACGAGAAGACGTTCATCTGCAAAAGGTATGTTTTGCCCTATTTTTTTGCGATCTGGTAAATTTACTGGTCGGTATACCGGCTGGAAATTTACCGGTCGCGGGCTAAACGTTTAGCGTTAGTTTCTTCGGTTGAAGTTTATCGATCGAGCATACCGGTGGGTATTTACCGAAGGAGCGATCGAGATTCACTGGTTCAAGGCTTACCGATAAGGATTTACCGGTCCAATCCTTACCGGTGTAAGTTTACCGGTTTACCGGTGTGAGTATGTGATACTTACCGAACCGGTTTACCGGCGGTAAACTTATCGGTCTGGTCTTTACACGTGTGTATTTATCGGTGTCATTTTACCGGTGTTGTTTATACACACGTTTTTTGGTGGGAGTATTTTGGAATGTACTCCAATTTCTCAAGCTGTCGGGGCTTGCGAAAAATGAAATTTATAAGTCCGAAATTGCTTAGCTTTGCAGCTAGCGGCAACAGAGTCGATCCACAGAAAGCGTGTAAAGATGAAATTAATTGTTGATTGATTAATTGTCACAAAATGGTGGTTTTTCTCATGCAAGTTGATTCTAAAAAGTGCTAACGAAAAAATATAACAGCGATTCAAGCGTGATGGATTTGGAAATTTCGGGATTTGCTACGCAATGTAATATCTATCATTTAATTCTAAAGCATGGCTATGGATGAAATGCGCACGTGAACGGTTGCCCGGCAACCCTGAAGCAACCGGCCGCATAAATATTAACTAGAATTGTCAATCCTAATTAAACATTGTTATTAACTAAATCAGAATGATCAGCCCCAAAATAACTAAAGCAGTCACTAGCAATTCACGGCGAACATACAATCAAGCATCCTAAATGTTAATTGATTACCCGACAACCCTGAAGTAATCAACATTTAGAACGCTCAATATGATACTTCGATTTGTTATACTCCTCTGTGTTACTAAATCGATTAGGAGAGGCACGACATCGCTAATTTATAACGTTAAAGCATGCTAAAAATCGAGATCGTCATTCTACCAATCTAACATACTCATGGATTAAGCAAAAGAGAGTAGATGCTAACATACAAACATGCCAAGACAGAATTTAAAGACTAAATCATCAAAATATTACAAAAGAGTTTACAAAATCCCTACATTCTTCCCAAATCCGTCACAATACCTTAGCCTTCTATGGAGTTTTGAAGTATCCAAGCTCCCATGGAGGCCTTGGAAGTCATCCCAAGCAAAAGAGAAGAAGAAAAGCTCAAAAAAGGTGCTACAATGGTGAAAACTAGAGGAGAAATGGCGGAGAAGATGATAAAAAATCGTCAAAATGGGTTTTATAACCCGTCGGAGCGTCGAGACGCTAGGGTAGCGTCTCGACGCTGCGCCCTAAAAATTCCAGCGCCTGATGTCGTGGTGGCGTCGAGACGCTAGGACAGCGTCTCGACGTTGCGCCCAAAATTTCCAGTGCGCGCCTCTTCAGAGCGTCTCGACGCTGGGCAGCGTTGAGTAGCGTCTCGACGCTTCCGCTCAACGCTAGCTCTGGGTTTGGGGGCTAATTTTTGCCTTTGCATGGCAATTATTTCCCAACTCTTCATGCTTGAAACTCTTCTTTTCCCGATGCATTTCCAGAGCGCTAAAACGGCTTCCTAAGCCTCGAAACCCCTCCAACGGACACCTTGAGCTCTTTGCCGCAAATCACCTAAAAACAAGGTAAATTACACGTTTAAACACGACTTTTAGCTAGAATTAGGGAGTGAAATATAGCTCCAAATTGGAGTTATCAGTTTTACCGGTCGAATGCTTGTGAAGCATTTACCAGTCGAGGCTTACCAGTGTGCCATTTAATTTACCGGTGTAAATCCTTGATATTTACCGGTGACACACCGAGGTTCCTTACCGGTCAACCTTTACCGGTTGACTTTTACCGGTCGGTAAGTGGTATTACCGGTGGCTTTCGGGGGTTGAAAAAATGCCAAGTGTTGGTTTTTTTCTCTCTCCCGGTTTGTTGCTTATTGATTGTTGAAGATCCTCAACCAGTTTAGGCATCTCCCGCTGCGCCTCTAGTTGTGTCGAGATCTCAGATCCATCAATTGGTATCAGAGCATGCTTTAAGCTCTCAATTTGGAACAAATTGAGTCCTAGGTGGGTTGTATTTATTTTCTCTGCTTGGGAGACTGAAGTGATATCGGTTTATGGCATACCCCTTTATTTCTTGTTCTTTCTTTCGGTTTGTAATAGCCTGTGTCTGTTAAAATGCTTAATGTTTGGCTGAGAGTCTATAATTCGTTGAGTCTTTAGAGTCATAGGCTGTTGCTGAGCCAGGAAGAAGAAGGAGCAAAAGAAGCAAGGAGGCTTGGAGGCGTTCGATGAGTTCGAAAAGCTTCAAGAACCTAGCTTGGGGTTGGAGAACAAGCTTGTAATAATTAATATTGCTTGCTTGATGCCAAAAACGGAATCGCTTCAGTGTGTTTAATTTATAAGATGCATGAGATGTATGGTTTAAATTAACGCCCTTGCTTGTGCATAGAGTATGCCATGTAGATTTCAAATCCCACCTTAGGTAGCATGTTGCATGCATAAAGTATGTTATAAGTGTTATAATGTATAGGATGCATGTTTAATTCATGAGATTCAATATAAGTGTTATATTGGTTATGAATTATGAATTGTATGTTTAAGAGCATAATTGATATAAGTGTTATATTGATTATGAAGTTAAGCATCCAATTTTTCATGCCGTAGTGATGCATGTTTGAGAAGCATGTAGATGGTTGTT
This sequence comes from Herpetospermum pedunculosum, assembly GCA_028017165.1. NCBI lineage: Eukaryota > Viridiplantae > Streptophyta > Magnoliopsida > Cucurbitales > Cucurbitaceae > Herpetospermum > Herpetospermum pedunculosum. The sequence continues at coordinate 7,049,315 of JAPQWQ010000185.1, forward strand.
ATAGAAAGTCTAAGTTTTGCAAAGCGTTGTAAAATTGACATAGACTTTTAAAATCTATAACAAAGACTTTTAAAATCTATAACAAAGACAAAGATCATTTTCATTTAGGGTTAAGTGATTCGATCTCGTTCATTAGATGAATATGTCGATATCTCGTAAATGCTAAGGTTATGAGAAACTCACCCGATGAAATCCTGTCTAGGTTGGAGGATTTTGAATTAACGGATCACCTCCTACTTGGGGACTATCCGGTACTTGAGTAAAGTTAACCTGACTTTATGAGCATGCGTGTGAGGTGTGAGGTTAGTAAAGTGTTTATAACCTAGACATCTCAGGTAAAAAGTTTGCCTAGACTTAAGGTTTTATATTCTTAGCCGGATAAAACCTAAGTAGTTTACTCTAAACACCGTCTATAATACTTAGTAGATGTGTTGAGAAGGAATATATGATATATCCCTCTCCTGCTACGCACTCCCTGAAAGTTCACAACGTGAGAATTTTGCTCGGCCTCGTGATGTCAATAGGGCATCCCCTACAGATGGTGTTTGCAACTTTCAATAGCAAGGTGTGAATGGAGTAAGTATTTATAGTAAGTGGGAGAATGAAGTACGTCAGTACATCTTGCGGTCTTCTCCATTGGATTGAACCGTTAGATTCTCATGTTCTGCCTGCATGTTGCTCTTAGTGGCACCATCCCTACGGAGGGCCGTTTCATGGGAGTCGAAACATCTTAGTCACCATTTATGGATAAAGAAACACAGGGCCATTCCCAACTCTGACATTCCCTACGGTTGCACTGTTGGGGTCGTTCTGTGCATTCTAAAAAATGAAGGGTCACACTTACGGGATTTGTTAAGGAGTTAGTAAATCCAAACCGAAAATGATAACTAAGATGCTATAGGAATATGAGTTATTCTGGAGTTAACATTTAGTCAAGAATGTCTTGATTTAGTAAAGGAGTGCTCGACTGCCCTACGGTAGCGACCATTCCGACTTACTAAAGTATCGTTGCGAGTAAATAAAGAGTTTTGGTACTTTATTTACTGTTAAATCTTTTAATTGGTTTAAATAGGTTAAAACTGTTTCACTAATAGATTTACATTATGTTTTAGCATGTCGAGTTCGTTTATTCAGCTCTTAGCTCACAACAAATTGACCGACGAGAACTATGGATCATGGAAGTCGAACCTGAATACGATTCTTGTTCTTTACGACCTAAGATTTGTCTTAACGGAGAAGTGTCCTCCCCTTCCTGGCTCTAATGCTTCACGAACGGTTCGTGAGGCATACGATGAATGGATTAGGGCTAACAATAAAGCCCGAGTCTACATCTTGGCGAGCATATCAGATGTTTTGTCCAAGAAGCATGAGGTTATGGTTTCCGCAAAGGAAATCATGTCTTCATTACAAGGGATGTTTGGACAGTCATCCTCATCTCTTCGTCATGAAGCCCTCAAGTTCGTTTACCGTCCGATTTCGCATCTTCTTCCCCTTCCATACTCTCCCCTTCTGTCATCGATAGTGTCTTTCCCGACCCTCTGCCGTGGAGTGGCCCATCTGGAGATCCCGCGTGCGTCACACTTGTCTTTGACTGGTGCTCGCCGTCGTGTCCTTCCACCATCCACCCCTCCCCGCCTGAACTCTCCTGCGGTGCCAATTTTCGAACGTGAAGCCTGTATTTCTGTTTAGATTTTAAAAACAAAATGGCTGAGAGATTAGAAATTTAGGATTTTAAAAGGAACCAGAAATTCAATTTAATTGTTTTGATGTTTTTGTTCATCCTACTTGTAAATGACTTTTCACTTCGTCGTTGGTGAGGTCGTCCACTTGCATCAATTACCTTATCTGTTTTGGTGTTGCCACTCCAAAATTGAATTACATCGATCAATAATTGAGGCTTTGATTTAAAAAGTTGTAATGGATAAAAGTTGAAAAAGTTTTGAACCTTGAGATCCGCCGTCTACGGGTCTTGAACAAGAGGCCTCTCCCTTTCATTGGTCCGAGAGGGATCTGATTTGATGGTTGGACCACAAATCAATTGTTCATTACTTAAGGAACAACATGTAATTACGGGGTTAAACGGTATATATGACCCAGCTGTAATTACGAACGACTTGTGGATGATCGACTTACTGACGATGGTTATATCAAGAGGACATAAATATATTTACGGTGAGGAGAGTGCAACCCTTGGGCTTTAGTGGAGTCCCCGGGGTTAACGAATGTTGGTTAGCTTGACTAAAGAGTTTGACATGTTAATCTCGTATCGTTGGAACTCATGATTTGTAGGTCCTTTAGGTCCTACTCGCTAGCTCGGATTAAGCCGTGTAACAATATGAGAGAAAAGAACTTGAATTTATTCAAATTCGTTTTTGAAAGATAGTTGGACATATTTAAATATGATTTAAATATGGGATCGGTCTAAAAATGAATAGAGATTCACGTGCGAAAAGTCGGTTTTTGAAAATTGGGATTAGTCTTATTATTTAATTAATATTTGATATTGAATTAAATAATATTAATTAATTAAAAAGTTTAATTAATTAAAATATTATTTTATTTATTTAAAATTAATTATGAATTAATTTTAAATTATAAAATAATGTTAAGTGTGAAAGGACTAATCTTATATTTTGATAACATGATGATTAAACAAACAAAGCTTAACTCTTAAGCTAAAAGATGGCTTATTATTATTATTTTTTTTATTTGAAAGAAGGTCTCTCTCTCAAAAACTCTTTCCTTCGCATAAGTTCTCCATCTCCCTCCCAAATTTCTTTCATAAACAAGTCCTACCACTCAATAATTAGGTTAGGTTGCTTGATGAATTTAGCAAGGACAAATTTAGAATGTAATTTTAGTAAAAATGCTAATAAGAACAAAACCCTAGCAAGGACAAATTTAGAATGTAATTTTAGTAAAAATGCTAATAAGAACAAAACCCTAGGAAGCCCTCATAGGGATAAATATACATAATTTCATCTGTTCCACCAGAAATCTCAATAAATTCAAAACACTAATTATAGTACATTTGTGATTCTCCAAAAATCAAACATGAAAGATTAAATCAATAATCACCTACATGTCAGTCTAATAATTGGGTTACCCATCGATTTGAATTCATCTCCTATTGTGAGTGTTATGGTTCATTTTTGTGCTAACATTTGAATTTTTCCATCTTTCTTCTTCTTCAAAACCTTGCTCTAAATTGATGATACGGAAAAGAAGATGCAAAAGCTTTCGCACTTACTCGCATACACTCTTTTTATCAGCATTTGGTACTTGTACTCTATGTCAGTCTCATTAGAAAATAATAGAGCTCAGACTAAGCGAGGCTGCCATATCTGAGACCATTAGCATTAGTTCCCCTCTTACCAAAGCTTCCGAACTTGCTAAGAAGTGACCTATTCCTACAGTACGGGTCTCTATCAACTAACTCAAGCACTAAAGAGAGGTGGGGCAGGACATCGATAGACAATAGACCAAGAAGCGAAAGCCACTCAGTTGCTTGCTAAATCGAAGAGAGCAGAAGACACAAAGGTGTGTATGTACATGCATTTACTAACTCTTTGCTTACTTCAATGTACACATTATTTCATTTCTTTTGACCAACTTTGCAGTTTAGAAATTAGGGCTTGAATACAATTTTTTCTTCTTTGGACGAACACCCAAACCACGTCTCCACCTTTGATTTGAAACAAAACCCAACAAATTTGAAAATTGTTAGATTTAAAAATTAGGAGGGAGCCCAATCCACAAAACCCAACAAATTTGAAAATTGTTAGATTTAAAAATTAGGAGGGAGCCCAATCCATTTAAAAATCCATAAATCTAAAAAAATATGAGTCAAATTTGGTAGGATATGGTTGAAGGCAAATGATAACTATTTGAAAGTGAAGAAATATGAACATAAAATTCAAACGTGGTATATTTGAATATGAAATAAATATACCTTATGTTATGAATATATATATTCACTAGAATAATAAAACTACCTAAACAGTTGAATGTATATTATATGAGTTAGTATATGTGTATACTTATATATTTATAACTGACTTATTCTTATTAAATAGACAATGTTTTATTCAATTTCTAATTTGTCTAAGCATAACTTATTTGAATATGAAAAAATGGTCGTTGTTCTTCCATGATTTTATTGAAAGCTGCTGTGACTTGTTAAGGAGCCTTCTTCCCCTGCAAATTCCCATAGTATGTATATGTACAAGTAGAAGTAGAAGTAGAAGTAGAAATAAATCCTAAGACGATTCTCTTGGCTTCAAAGTTTGACCTCCAATTGAGAGAAATGGGCAAAATGGTGGCATTATTGAAGGTAAGAAAAAAGACATCCGAAATCACTTTAGAAATCTTCAAACCCAATGTTGCTTTACTTAAAAAAAAACAAGTTACAAAACCAAATTTTGCAGCTTCTCTAATCATTTTGAAAGCCAATATATAATGAGAAACAAGGTACATGCTGCAATGACTCCAGACAGAATAAGAGTGTCCCTTGACCGCTTTCTTCGAATTGAACCTGATTATGTTATGTTATGTTATTAGCCCAAAACCGACCGAAAATTAACAATCACAAACACTTTTATCCTATGCTTTTAAATTACCTAGAACGCCACGTATAACCGGGAATTTGTCACTTAGAAGCTTCACTTTCCCTTGAACATCTCCAAACAAGCTCCTTTGATTGCCCAAGACTGCCCTTGTAGTTTGAGCTTGACTTATTACTTCATCCATCTACACAACACAAATTATAAAATAAAAGGAAAAACATCCAAATCCGTGATTCAAATGCTAAACTACACCATCCAAATCCCTCCATTTCAACTAAAACCATACTCGGGAATGGTATTGGTGACACACACAAATATTGATTGATTAATAAATTTTGACCATAGTTTCTATTTCGTCCCAAAGTTTCAAAATCTTACATTTTTACCTCTTAGTTTTGAGTTTGATTTCCATTTAGTCCCTAGGTTTCTAAATATTACATTCTTACTTCTGTTTTCACTTAGTCCCTAGATTTTTAGATTTTACATTTTTCTCATGAGTTTTCACTAATGCTCACTTTTGATTTTTGGTGTTAACTTCCAGTTAATTAATTTAAAATAATTATGATGTAGAATTTTAAAATTAGTGAAAAGTAAAAACTAATTTAATTATAATTAAATTAATTAATAGAAAAATCACACAAGTGACCAAAAGTGAGCATTAGTAAAAATTCAGGGATAAAAGTGTAAAATTTTGAAGCCTATGACCAAATGAAAATTAAACTCAAAACTCAAGGGTAAAAATGTAACATTTTGAAACCTAACAACCACTAAATGGAAATTAAACTCAAAACTCAAGGGGAAAAATGTAAATTTTGAAACCTACAATCAAATGAAAACTAAACTCAAAACCCAAGGGTGTAATATTTTGAAATCTAAGGACGAAAAGGAAACTATAGGAATTCTTTTCCATTTTTTTAGTGAAAAATAAATTTCATCAACCAAATACTTTCCTCATCATCTATATGTGATTTTTGCACTTTGGAGCAAACAACCTAATGCTCCAAAGTGTCTAACCTTGTATGTTCTCACATCTTGCTTCAACTAAAAATATTTTTGCTGGAAAAAGAAGAAGAAGACTTGAAGAAAGGGAGGAGATCACCAATAAATTTTATTGAGGCTTACATGAGCAATACTTCCATGAATAGCAGCTCTTTCCCGCAGTAACTGCATCCTCGGTGACATGGTTCCAGGTGACTGTACGAAACACATTTTGTGGGAGTCACTTTCAAACATGCATTGAATAATATCTCTGTAAACAATATTCCATGTAACAATATCAACAGGTTTGGTCGTGCTAACCTTATACTCATTGATGTCATCCCTAACAGAACTCAAAAGTTCTGCATGTTCCCTCATTGAATTAATGTTTCCTTTGATTCGTTTGAATTCCTGAAGCACATGGATGTCATTTATAAAGCATTTCTATTAAGGAAGTAGCAAGGTGGATATATGAATCATGAAAGCAAATGACAATTTCAAGTTTCAATCAGAAATTAGAATATGGCACAGCAGAACCATGAGGTCAAATCATTACACCATATTTAAAGTTAACAGATGCACAATAAGTTTTCACTCCAATATTTCATGAGTAACAAATATACACATACATAGAATATTTTGGATGAGGTGATGAGTATCAAGTCATTTACCTCATACATGTTTGACAAAATCCTACTGGAAAAATTAAAAGCAAAACTATAATAGAGAAACCAAAAATAGAATAGTATAGTATTGAAATATTAAGGGTAATGTTAGCAGATTCTTTACCAAGGCTTTACAGCATGGTAAATGATAAAGGAGAAAGTGTGAGTAAGTGCCAGTCAGAAATTACAAACAGCTGGCATATGCGCTTTAGAAGAAACCTCACTGTCTTAGAAAGCGATTAGTGGATTAAACCAATTGATCTTCTAGGCCACAATCGGCCCTCTACAAGGGAGAATGTTAAGAGGTGGACTAGCAGTGGGCAGTAAACGGCAAACTCCCTTAACTACCCTTTAGTTATGTGAACCCCTAATTCACAAATACGGAAATACTAAACCCCCCAAAAGTCAAGTTAGCACAACTCCAAGGGACAGTGATCGAAGACCGTGAGGTTAGGAAAACTAATTCTTTACTCAAGTTGAACACGCCATAAGAGGGGTTGATCAAACCCAACTTGAATGTTCCAATTTGCGACCTAGATCAAGAATTGCAATCAACAGGTTTCAAGTGCTTCTAGCAAGCTTGAAAAAAGTATGCTCAAAAGACACCCAAATTCATTCATAACTATAACTGTTGCAGAAAAAAACCTAACTATAAGCTTTTATAGCTTACCAATAAAAACTTAGACAGCAACAAATACTAACCCTAATTTAATCTAATAAAATAAATACTAATCGACCAAAATTCAAATAATGTTTTTTTTTTTTTGAAGAGAAACAATTTCATTGATCAATGAAAAAGGAGAAACATCTCCTAACACCCGAAGGTAAGTTACATGAAAAAATTTCAGTTTGAAATTAGATATGAGTTCGAAATTAGATATGAGAGACTGTAATTAGAGAATGGGTGTTTACATTTACACCAGTACATAGTATGAAGAATGATTCTTTCTTTAAACCTATCAAAAGATGAGAAATTATCCTGAAAAAGACGCTCATTTCTTTCGCCCCAAAGAAACCAAAAAAAGACTCTATTGAAGGCAAGCCAAAGAGTCTTCTTTACCCCACGGAAAGGGTGATCAACGAGAATGGAGACCATAGAATCAAAGATATTATTAGGCAGAACCAAGGACCAATCAAAAGCCTTAAGGATCATTTCCCAATAATTTGAGGCAAACGAACAATGGAGGAAAAGGTGTGTTGGATACTCATAGTTTGCTGCACATATGGATATGGGGCAACAAGACGGTGAAAGATACATATATGGCATGCGTCGCTGGAGGCGATCTGCTGTATTGATAGCACCAAGACTAAGCTCCCACAGAAAGACCTTAAAATTCAAATAATGTTAAAGGTCCAAACTTGGCCCAAAAATAAAGAAACTAAGGCCTAATCAGTTTTAACAAGAAACAACTCTAAAATAGCTTTAGTGATCACATATGTCCAAGGATAGAATGCTAACTTTGTCATCATCTTCAAGATTGCATCTCCAATGGCGTTTGATGGAGGCCCACCGATTCATATAAACTCCTCATCGTGTCAATCGATTAGAGTTGTTGCATGCCTTAGATAACTCACAAACCAGTGCATAAGGGGTTGATGTGTACTGATCACTGTGAACATACGAGTGGTACTAGCATTAGACAGAAGAGCAACAAACAACTTTTTGTCAACTAGAATGGTGACGCAACTAGATTTGGAGATTCACCAAGGAGACACCATGGTAAAGGTTGTCAACTCTATGACCCAATTGACACAGTATTTTTTTTTATTTTTTTTTTAACAAATGGTATGGGGATTTGAACCTCCAACTTCAAAGGAGGGAGTACATGTCAATTAACGCTGAGCTATCACTTTGGCACCCAATCGACACATTATTACAGTGGCAAAGGTGAAGCTTGGTCTGTTGGAAGACCAATATACATTCATGGTGGTAACTATTAACAATTTCAATTTAGTCCTTAGTATAATTTTTTTATAAGGGCGACTTCGTTAATGAGGTTCTCATTTCTGACTTTTAGCTCAAACGAGATGAGCAAGCTTATGTGGCCACCCTAATGGAAATTAAACCAAATAAGCATGAGAAGGTGGGGAGTGGCGTTAGTCCCTGCGAAATATACAGATATGATGCCTCCAAAACTCCAACATATAACTATTTCTTACTCTCACTTCTCTTTCATAACATATAACTCGAACTCCCACAACTTGTTAAAGACTTTTCATAAGTGTATGAGATGAATGTCTAACACTGAGCCATAGCCATGAAATCGTAAAGATACACAACAACAAAGTTGTCGAGATATACTCATAAAGCACATCATACATTAAATTACAAAATGTCATTGCTGTGTTTGTCAATTCGAATAACATTACAAGAAATTTGTATGCACCATATCTAGTTAGACACATTGTCTTCCCTTGTCCCCTTGGTGCAAATTCTTACTTGCCAATATCCTAATCTCATATCCAATTTTGTAAAGAATGCAGCATGGGACAATCGATCAAGCAAGTCATCAGCAATTGAGATTGGATACTTGTTTTTGATCATTACCTTATTTAGTCTCATATTCCAAACACATTTGCATAGATCTGTCCGAACAAAATCGGGGCATCATATGATAATGTAGCTTTAGATAGTTTAATCAAACCTAAGTTCAGCAACTCATCTAAATATTTTTGGAACTTGCGCAACTCCAATATAGACATTCAATATACTGGCTTTGATGGGGCTTGGCTCTTGGATCAAGCTTGATCTTCTTGTCAACGACTCTATAGGGACAAGTTTGCATACTTGTCGAGAACTAAAGCCATTTCATCTGGTACTTCCTTGTACTTATCTGATTTAATTTAATTTAAATTAGGGCTGACAGATGAGTTTGCTCGCCTCTCTTGAGCCTTGTCTTTAGTTATTTGACACCAATCAGCCTCTGACTAATTGCACCACCACCACCTGTCCTTACGATATGCACAGAACAAGGGGTCTTCCCATCGAAAACGAGACTCCGTTAACAAAGGGCATAAGAACACCTTTGCCCTTATGAAAAATTTATTACTTAAGATTATATTGAAATCGTCAAGAGTTACCATCTCGAGGTTGCATTGGTTTTCTCACAGCCCAAGCTTCACTTTTGCCACTTAACACCATGTGTCAATTGAGCAGAAATAAAGTTGACTACGTTAACCTTAGTATATTCTTTTTAAAGTTAAAAGATATCATTTTTCATAAGGAAACATTGAATCATGTCAAAACAAGGACTTGAGAATCCAAAGCTTTGCAAAAAGGCAGCTATAAACTACTATTGTGCTTACCCCTCGTTGATTGCTGAAACCCTTGCCGTCCTTGAAGGTCAGAGGTTGGCTGAGGGCCCAAGAGGTTGAATATTTGGGTTGACTTCTCTTTGTTCACAGATTTCATGCTCTGTGTGGTCCTTTACAAATAAAACAACCCACGTTGGTTGAGTTACATTGAGAAGAATCAAAAGTTTTCCTGGATAACCTTGGTCTCCTGGCATTTTCATCATCTTCAAAATGAATATGCCACCATAACTTGGCATCCCTAAAGAGGTACATGCCTGTAATGCCCACCCTACCTTCTTCTAGGATTTACGCTGCCTTGAAGTATTCTTCAATATCCCATAGAAAATTCTCTGGTTCCTAGAACCATGAAACACCGATGTTTTGGGATCTTCACTTTTATAGACACAACAACATCATCTTTGTTCGGAGTCCTAGCAGAGCTCTCTTTTCTAAAGAGATTTCATTTCTAGGCTCCAACCATATCTACACCTTCCCTCAAATAACTGAGGTTAGTTTTAATGTTGGATGTATAAGAATAAAACCACCTACCACTGCTGCACTGCATTAAGCCAATCCCTAATCCATACCATGACATGAAGTTACCGAAAGAAACTTTCATTTCTCTAATTCTATCATTATGTTGGGTCTCTTAAGGCCTAAACAATGAGAAACAACATCCTATCATCCTTTGGGTTACCAATGTAACTTTCCAACTAGCTCACACAATCACTTAGGGGGCGTTTGGCCCCCTGTTTTGGAATCAGAACCCTGGGAATCAGAACCCTGGGGTTTGTCAGGACGGGTTCTGAACCCTGGGAATCTAAAAATTGTGTTTGGGGTGCAGGGTTGGGAAGCCTCGGAATCAGAAACCAGTGTTTGGGGTGCAGTGTTCTGAACCCCGGGTTGAACAACAGTTTTTTTTTTTTTTTTTCCTTTTCCTTTTACTATTTCGTTTCTCTTTTATACCCTTATTTTCTAGTGGTGAATTGTAAAACCCGATTTCACGTAACATGAGCAAAATTCTTTTGGAACTTAAAAATGAAGCATTTAATTTATGTTATATTCTAAGAATAAGAAAATAAATTGAACAATTTTCATATTTTGTACTCGTACAAAAAAAGTTTATGAAATAGGATGAAAAAATATACCTTTTAAAAATTAAGAAAAACAAAAAAATAAAAGGAAAGGAAAAAAAGTTTTTACAACATGTTGGGGTTACGCTCATGGTCACTAAGCAATATATCATGTCGTTGGGCTACGCTCTTGTTGACACAAAAGAAAAAAAAGTTATATTACTATTGATGAAAAAAGTTTTATGGAAAAAGATATATTTTAATAAAATATTAAAAAAAAAACATTTAACAAAAACAAAAAAACAAGAAATAGAAGAAAGGAAAAAAAAAATACATTATTGATGAAAATTTTGTATATTCCAATTAAAAAAAATATATTATAAAAGGAAAAAAAAAGTTACAAACACAACATTAATTTATAGAATACGGTTGAAAAAATACATAAAATAAACAAATAATAAAGAGGGGAAAAAATTGAAAAAAAAACCTTAGTTCGAATATAAGGTAGATTCCAATAATTCCCTATTATTAATGGAAATTTTATAATAATATTAAAATATATTCATATTAGAAAGTAGTAAAAAAAAACATTACAAAAGAATATCATTTTTCATAATAGAAAAAAAATATATTTTAACTAAAAAAAATTACTAACACTCTTAGTTAATGGAATAAGATGGGACAAAATATATATATATATATATATATAATATAAAGGAAAAATGAATAGACATATAGCAAAAATTGATGGCAAAATTGAAAAAGAGATAAAAAAAAAAAAATTGTTGGTGTTGTGTCAAATGGATTAAGAGAGAGATAAAATTGTTGATGTGACGAAGAGAGAGAAACAAAATTGGAGAAGTGAGGGGTTTAGAACCCAAAACCATGGGTTTGGGTTCTAAACCCATGGCTTTCCAATACATTCATCCAAACATGGGTTTGGCTTTTAAGCCAAACCCACCCAAACACAAGACAGGGGGCCAAACGCCCCCTTGACATTATGCTAGGAACAAAAGAGTATTACCGGTAGAGATAAACTACACTCCAATATCCATTGTCACAGGGTTAAAATCAAGATAAAATTATTTGCCTTGTGTGGCACCTATGGGACAAAGGGACACACACAAGACAAAAACATACACCAAATCAAAGCAATGCACAGCACACCAACACAATTATGGGGAAAATTTCCCTTTTCTTGTATATTATATTACAAAGTATGGTACAAGCATATGGAATAGGTCCCTACACAAGTTGTAGGATCTCCCTATCTATAGAAAAAATCCTCCACATTCATCTACCTCTAAGTGAAGGTTAGAGTACAAATGAGGGCAACCACCCGCAACCCTAAAATTAAAACACACTTTCTCTTTTTCATTTTTTTAAAGTTTTGTTTCTTGTTAAGAAAAAAGAAAACAAACACTAAGGGGTGTTTGGGGCACCAATTATTTAAGTCCAGGGTAAATAAAGTAACTACACTGACTTCATAGTATTTACTATTCACAGACTATTATAACCCACAAACTATTATAACCACAAACTATTTTAACTCATTCAGCGCCCCAAACAACCCTTAACTCTCTCTAAGTAGTTAGTTAACCAATCCAACTACATACTAATAATTCTCTACGCGGGCCATGATTTTAGGAGGTCACAAGGGTCCCACATTCTCCATGTATAATAATTCCAAACTTCCCATTTAATGGAGTAAACCTTATTTGCTAGTTGCCCACTACTTCCTCCCACATTCATAATACTTAATAGTTCCCTATTGTTGGTTTATATTAATTGTAAATATCTTAATTAGATGTACTCATTAATTATTCTTATTCTTATTTCCTTTCTTTAATTGAGTTTTTCTCCTATATAACAGGGCTAATGTACCTTACTTACGAATATAGGAATATAATATTATATTTCATCAAAATTATTATTGTATCAGAGTCATGCCCTCACTTAGCCATGTATGTAGAATCCTCGAGTGTCGAACAAAGATATTGACGAGACTCCAATGACATAGTCATAATTAGTCATAGTGAATCTATGGTTGAGCTTTGCTCAAGTGTAATACAGAGGGATGACTATTTGAGGGGAGGCCGAGGTGGTCATATAATACGGAGGGATGACACAAGGTGGTCCTTTGTTCAAGGGGAGGATTGTTGGGAATACAAACAAAATCCCACATTGACTAGATAAGAGAAATATCATGGGTATATAATTGAGGACAACTATCTCTAATGGTATGAGGCCTTTTGGGTGAAACAAAAAAGAAAGTCATGAAGGCTATGCCCAAAGTGGACAATATCATATCATTGTGGAGATGTCTGAGGTAGGTTGTCCTTAACAAGTCCTATAACTTAGAAAATGGTAACATTTGAATTTTACCATGTTTCTCGCTTGTTTGGTGCGACCCCTATTGAACCCAGCCTCCAAGCCATGCACTACCACTATCTACCTACGAATGCACAAACACATTTCATGCATGTCAATGACTGTGTCACCCACATGTCACATGCACACAGTGTCACCTCACCTTGTATTGTATTCATTCCTTGAGTGTGTATCTCATGCATGCTCCAACTTTGGAGCATGTAAGGCCAGTGTAAGGACCCTAGTTAGGGGTATATGGGCAATATGGGTATGTTAGTAGTAAGGGCATATAGGGTAAATACTTAGGAAGTTAGTTAGAGTATATGGTTATAAATAGAGGGGATGAGATTAGAGGGGGGGAGTCAATTGGTTAAGTAGACTAAGGCTTGAGATAGTTCTCAAGATGGGAGGGTGCAAGTACCTATAACCACTTGTAATCATGTATTTCATATATCTTTTCATATCAATACATTGAAGTTCTTGATCCCGTTAGGCGGTGTCCTAACAATTGGTATCAGAGCAGTTCGATTCTGGCAATGGATTTTGATCGAACGATAGAGTTGGTGTCAATGGCAGAAAAATCCATGGACAAACAAAAAGAGCAGATGATGGCAGTGCAACAAACGATGGGAGAAATACAACGAATATTGGGAGGAATGCTAAATGTGATTCGGGAGATCAATCAACAAAGTAAAGAAAGAGAGCAGAAGCTTATCGAATCAAAATACAAAAGACAAGAACAAGAGCAGAAGCTTGCTGATTCAAGGAAAGAAAGAACACATACTTCGGTAAAGAAGAGCATATCATCAAGTCTTTTCAAAATCAAGAAGATGACTCATAACAGGGGAGAAAGAAAAGCAGAAATCGATGAAAGAGAGAATGCATCAGATGCATAAGAGAAGTAAAACAACAAAACGTCCATGTGCGAAGACGAAGAAGCAACGAAAAAAAGAAATCAGAGAGAAACGGAAGCAACGCCCAAAAAAGAAAGAAATCAGAAAGAAAAAGCAAAAGAGGAAGGAGAGCCTACCAAACATAACTTGTTCGGAGGGGCGAGATGGCGTGCACAAGACGAAACAAGGAAGAAGGAGACCGTCGGCGGTCGAATGCTCGGAAAAACAAGGGGGCAGATGGAAGAAGAAGTTTCAGGGAAGGCGCCGAGGATGCCTTGGCCGGCAGATGGTACGACCGGAGACGATATACATCGAAAACCATGGTCGCAGCAAGCGAAGCGTCGGAAACCATGGCTGGAAGCGAAGCGTCGGAAACCATGGCTGGAAGCGAAGCGTCGGAAACCATGGCCGGAAACGCCATGGCTGCTTGCGTGAAGGAAAGTCGTTGGACGTGAAGAGCGAGAAATCGCCGCCGTCTAGATGGTTGGTAGACCGGCTTGTCCGGCGAAGGAAGGTGCGCCGAATGAGTTTTTGGCCGAAGAAGAAGGCCCTAGGGAAACGCCATTGCTGTTTTCTTGAAGGGAAGGAGGTGAACTTGAAGTTGATTAGGGCTCAATACGTGAAGCCTCAGGGAGTGGGACCCATCACTAATTCTGAGATATATTACATTTTTAGAAGAATTAAGTATATAGGGCTTGGGCTGGAATTAGGAGCAACCAAACAACAAAAGGCCCATTTACTCTGGGTCTTTATTAAAAAGAAAAAAAAAAGAAAACAAAAAAAAAAAAACAACGGCAGAGGATGGAAGATGGGGACTCCAAACAAATTGGGGAAGACTAACATGCTGGGTCTTGGGCAAGGCACTAATGTTTTTTTTTTTAGGACTATTTTGCAAGGACCATGCGTGTTCAAACACAGAATTTTGAGGGTTGTACAAAAAGGGTTTAGGGCCGGCTATTCCTATGTTTTAAGCCCATTCCTTTCTCATATAAAGAAACTAATCCTAGCAACCATGTTTTCACCCATGTCGGCCATCTCCATAGGGCAAGCTCAAGCACGACCCGCCATCTCCTCCATCTGTCTCCGCCTCCACCGTCCACGGAGACCGCCGCCGCCACACATGATCTTCAGAGCACCGTTCAGCTGCATTTTTTTTTTGTTGGAAAATTTTTATTTTTCTTAGTTTGAAGTTGTTAGGTGCTGTATTTTCTTTAAATTTTCTTCATTGCCCAATTTTATGTTTTTAGGCACACCTTGAGGACAAGGTGTATTTTAAGGACGCGGTAATGTAAGGACCCTAGTTAGGGGTATATGGGCAATATGGGTATGTTAGTAGTAAGGGCATATAGGGTAAATACTTAGGAAGTTAGTTAGAGTATATGGTTATAAATAGAGGGGATGAGATTAGAGGGGGGGAGTCAATTGGTTAAGTAGACTAAGGCTTGAGATAGTTCTCAAGATGGGAGGGTGCAAGTACCTATAACCACTTGTAATCATGTATTTCATATATCTTTTCATATCAATACATTGAAGTTCTTGATCCCGTTAGGCGGTGTCCTAACAGCCAGCTGTGCCAAGTTCGGTGTCTCAAGATCAAGGGCTAGACAGTTAACCACTTTACTATTGCATACAGTTGGGAGGCTATGATAACTACCTCACTATGTATCCTCCCTAACCACCATAGACCTAACTTTCTGCATGCTTACAACCACTTACACCCACATGTCACATGCACACAGTGTCATTTGATTGTGTATCTCATGCCTGCTCCAACTTTGGAGCATGTAAGGCCAGTTGTTCCAAGTTTGGTGTCTAAAGATCAAGAGCCAGACAGTTACCACTTTACTATTGCATACAGTTGGGAGGTTATGATAATTACCTCACTATGTATCCTCCCTAACCACCATAGACCTGACTCTCTAAACTACAACTATTCAACTAACTAACAATTATTAGTTGTCCTTTTGGACTTATTTCTCTCCAACAGGTAAATCTAATATGACGACAAGCTTGCCTATCTGCTACCCAAAGTTTCACCCAATTTTCAAGGTGGAAGGAAATTGATGCTAGATGACCTCAAACAATGCAAGAACCTTATTATTCCAACGATTGGGGAACATCTCGAATTCAGAAAAAAATAACTCCTTTTGGTTGGTTGATGGAATGCGTGGTTTGGCCTCGTACTGGTGGTAGAAAGTTTCTTCAGATACCTAAAAAGCATAGAAGATACGAGGTTGTGAAGAGTTTTGGAGATTGTATTAAAGTTCATAACCTACCTTTAAACCTTTGGACTCAACAGCACTTGGAAGCTTTAGGAAATAACCTTGGTGGTTTTGTAAGGTGCTCTTCAAAAACTTTGAATTTGTTGGACTGTGAACATGCTTATATTGAAGTTCTTCATAACAAGTGTGGTTTTCTTCCTGCTGAAATTGAAATTATTGATCCTTCCTATGGGATTTTTAGTGTCAAATGTCAATATCTCAGGTATTGGTGAAGAAATGGTTAATCCTCCAATGGATTGTTTGTTTCAGCGTGGAGAAATCGATTTGAGCTTTCATTCAAACTTCCTTGACATTGATCGCATTAGCAAAAAATTTAAAGTTGAACGACCATTACTTATTTGTTCGAAGGGTATGGAAGCTCCTCAACTCTTGTGCCAACAGCCATTTTTTAATGAGAATTTTGATAAGTCTGAGGACCAATTTCGAGGATTTTCAAATGAAGTAGAAACGTTGGCTGAATCTGTTGAATCTCCTCCTATTCATTGTCAAAAGAATGATGATTCTTTTTCGGAAAGTGTTAAGGATATTAAGAATGCTTATATAAAAAGCATTTTCCTCTTTTTATACAAGGAAAAAGAGCACACCCATTTCAAATGAAACAGTTTCAGACTTTGTGTTTGACGAAGCTAACAAGAGCGACTTATACAAAGAAATTTGCTTGCATTTAATGGGAGTTTCCGCTAAAGATCCAAATTGGATGGAAAATGTCTCGAATAGGAAGCATTTAGAGTGCAACTTTCAACAATCAACTATCAATTCTTCTGCTCCTTTAGTTGGGAAAAGTATTTCAATGGGCGTGATTTGCTCAACTAATATTTTAACCAAAAAGTCAGATCTGAGGGAGGATGAATTGGAATCTGATGGTAAGTCTCAGTAGTAATGATTTGGATTTCATTCCCCCAATTGTCATAGAGCAAGAGAAGATCTCTACTGTTATTCCATGGCTTTAAAAGTCTTTTCTCGGGTTTTGTCTTCAGTTTGGCACTTTTGTGGTGTTTGTCTTCTTTCTGGTTTAGTTTTTAGTTTAGCTTGAAGCAGTTTGTTTTTGTTTTTTTCTTCTCTCCCTTCGGGAGATTGTATCTCTGAACATTTTTCCTACTTGACATGTTGGTTGGAGCTTAAGGAAAGCGTGATGACCACCCTAAAACTGGACATCACATCTCAACAATGGCAATTGGCAGGCTGCTGGTTTCTTGAAGACCCACGGAGAATGAGATTTTCACAGCCCTCTGGAAATGTAAATGTCCCAGTATGGAACCTTATTAATTTAAGAATAGAGGCATTTCAAAGAATGGCATTGAGTTGAATCAGAGAATTTGGAACCAGAAATCATGAATATTTGTTGGGATCTATGTAGAGCATAATAAAAGTAAATTAAAAGAAAAAACCTGTGTAAATTCATGGAGGATATCCCTGTGTCTCGCTAGTTTTTGATTTATGGAGGTGGCTGGAGCAGCGGAAGCAGCACATCGACTCATTGAATCATTAACGTCCAACAGTTTCTCAAGTGAAGATTGGATTTCCATTTCCATAGACTTCCATGATCTGTTTGAAGCAACAGATGGTGAACCAGAATCAACATAACCTGATGAGATAGAATGAAATGTGAAGATAAAATTGATATTTTGGGGTGAAATTAGCGATGAAAGTGCGTAGAGAAAGCGAAGGTACCTCCTTGAGTGAACCTGGTACCGAGCTTTGCATAGGAGGAGAGCTTGACATCGAGATCGCCTTCGATCTTTCGAGCCTCACGCCTCAGCTCCTCCCAACCGGACTCCTGCAACTCAAGGCTTTGATCTGTCATTGCCATCTACAAAATTCACACTCAAAACCCATTCTCCTTTTACTTATCTTCTTTCATATCAACATCTATCACAATGCTTCATATTTCCCTAAATTAAAATTAAATACCTCTACCCCTCTACCCCTTTTCTTTTTACTTCCAAAAATGTTTTTTCTTTTTCTTTTTGGGTAATCTCAAAATCAACCAACCCTCAAATTTTCAATTTCTCTATTACTTTTGTGTTTAATAAATTACCAACTTTAAAAAGTGTGCCTTATTTTTTAATCCATATTTTAACAATTCTCTATTCCTTGTTTATCATTTTTATATTTTCCGACTATTTATTATATTATTTAGGGTTGATTGCATGGATAGCAATCATGTCCAAACTATTTGCAATTATTGCAAATTGTAAAACATTTTGCAAATATAGCAAAAAATAAAAAATAATAATTGATCCATGTAAAAGACCAAAAAGCCCAAACATCCCAAAATCAGTGATTAAAATCGAAAGACTATATTAATGATAGAATATATCATTGATAGTACTCTATCGCGGATAGAATGTTACGAGTGATAAAATACTATCGTTGATAGAATGCTATCAATAATTTTTTTTTTTTGTAAATTTCAGAATAGAGATTGCATTACTTGGTAAAAACGGAAGAGTACTATCAGTAATAGAATATTATCACGGATAGAATGTTATCAGTGATAGAATACTATCGCTGATAGAAAGCTATCAATGATAGTTTATCGATACTATTAATAAAATGTTATAAATCATTTTTCTTTTTCGTAAACTTCATAATAAATATTGGTAAAACGGAAGAGTACTATCATTGATAGCTTATTGATATTAGTAGTAATAGAATGCTATATTTTTTTTTTTACTTTCAATCACTCTCTTTAGCTCCATTTAAAATCGGAAGAGTACTATCAGTGATAGTATTCTATCAGCGATAATACTATTTTCTATCAGTGATAGTATTCTATCAACGATAATACTCTTTTCTATCAGTGATAGTATTCTATCAACCATAGTACTCTTTTCTATAAGTGATAGTATATTATTTTCTATTAGTGATAGTTTATTGAAATTATCGGTGATAGAATGTTATAAATAATTCTTCTTTTTGTAAATTTGAGAATAAATGTTGCATTACTTGGTAAAATCAATTTATTAAAATGATTTTTCTTGAAGAATCAACGATAGAGTATCAGTGATAGACTTCTGTCACATGTAAAAGTATATCAGTGATAGAAGGCTACCACTGATAGACTGCTAACTGTTGTAAAGTCTATCAATGATAGAAGTCTATCACTGATATATTTCAATCATTGATATTATCTCAATAATATAAGGTTATTGATGATAGATTTCTATCACCGATAGAATATAGAAGTTTATTATACAAAATTTTCCATTTGGAAGAGACGCGATTCGATAAACTATCGGTGATAGAATGCTATAAATAATTTTTCTTTTCGTAAACTTCAGAATAAAGATTGCATTACTTGGTAAAATAAATCTATTAAAATGTTTGGCCAACAAGAACATAGCTCAACTAGCATGATGTATAACCTAGTGACCATGAGGTTATAGGTTCAATCCCCACCCGAATATGATGGCAAAAAAAAAAAAAAAATCTATTAAAATGTTTTTTCTTGAAGAATCAACAATAAAGTATGAGTGATAGAAGGCTATCACTGACGGATAGACTATATATAGTTCAATCATTGATATTATCTTCACATTTTGTTCACTCGTTTGTCATCACCAACAAATTTGCCGTTAGTATTGTCTCCAGGAAATTTTCGTCCATCCCGAAATTAGGAACGAAGTGGTTCATCCTCTTTTGCTAGACAAATCAAGTAGCAATTCACAAAGAAAAAAACAACAAAATCAAATTTCAGTCCGTTCAGAAAAGATGAAACTAACAGAATCAACAAGAACTCGAAGCAATCAAACACTTATTAAACAACAAAAAAAAGGAAAAAGGCAGAAGAAAATCGATCATCATCGAACGACGGTGAAGCTAAATTCCAGAATCAATCAAACGATTCCAAATTGCTCTCTACTCTAGAGAGTTCTTATTTCGTCTGACTCGATTTAATGGAAAGAGTAATTTGGAAAACCGAATTAATTAATTAATATTATTTAATTCAATATCAAATATGAATTAAATAATATGGCTCAACCCGGTTTTCCGAAAACCGAATTTTCGCACATGAATCTTATTCATGTTTTAGACCATTCCCATATTTAAATCATATTTAAATACGTCCATCATCCTTCCAAAAACTGAATTTGAACAATTCAAATTCTTTATCTTTTTCTTTTATTTTCTCTAATATTTTTGCACGACGTTATCCGAGCTAGCCAAAAGAACCTAAAGGACCTACAAATCATGAGTTTCAACGATACGAGATTATTCGGTTAAAACTCTTTTAACCCGAATCAATCAACTTTCGTTAACCCTTGGAGACTCCACTATAGTCCGAGGGTTGCACTCTCCTCACTGTAGATATATTATGTCCTCTTGATATAACCGTCATGGGCAAGTCGACCCTTCACAGGTTGTTCGTAACCACAGCTAGGGCGTTTAAACCGTTTAACCCCTGCGTTACGTCTTTGTTCCTTAAGTACCACTGACACCTCTAATGAACAATTGATCAGTGGTTCAACCAACATATCAGGAACCCTCTCTAACGAGGAGAGGGTAGGCGCCTATTGTTCAAGCCCCGGAGTCAGCTATTAAGGGAACAACCTATCTACTAACCCTGAAGAGCGGGTTAGGAGTGAACTTCATCTTACTACACTTTGTCCTCAGCTACCTATTGAACTTTATCCCTGAGATGGTAGGCTTATTGAGCGGACATTCTGCCACTCTCACTCATACAAGTCTAAGGATACTGTCTAACAAGCAGGAGTTCATAGTAAGCTCAGGATTGAGATCGAGTTACCTAGGCCATCAGGTGAAATAGTCGGTCTCTTCAGTAAACAATGTTATAAAGAGAGAGCGACTTTTCGTGGTTCAGTCTTACGCAAACTCATCGCGTAGGACGCCCCCGTTCGCACATCTCGATGTGAAACGATTCGGATCACATCGTTTTGTACTATACAAAACGGGCCACATCCAATAGTGTTACCAGGATAAGGTACCCAACCTTATCCATATACTATAGACTGTTTTGACTGTCTACTTGAGCTTGACCCACATTCATGTCATACATGAAACTCAAGTACTCATGATTGTCAAGGGTGTTGGTCATTGATATAGATTAATGCAAACACGTTTCACTTTATTCCAGCAAATACCTTTACTGAATAAAACTTAATAACTCATTATTACTAAATAGATAATTTACAAACATAACTGTTTACAAACTACGAGTTTTAGGACATTAAACCCAACAAAATCCCACTTGGACTTAAACGTCCGTGGTGTACATGTTGGCGAGGAGAACTATAATATCATATATCTATAGTCTTCTCCCACTATCCTATTTAGCAACCTGGAGCCCTAAACTCTTTAGGTATCTCTCAAACACTTTAGCCGTGAGAGACTTAGTAAACATATAAGCATGAAGTACTATGAGGCTCTCCATATGACCATCACATTTCCTCATTCGCACTACTTAAGAGCTCAAAACCCACTTTTTTGATGTTGTACAAGTTGCAACAAATTTTAGCTTTTATAGAGGAATCAACAATACAACTCTTGTATTCTATTCCTTTATACTATGACAAATTATTAACCGATATAACTGACAGCTCCCACTGCATAAAACATATCGGGTCATCTATCTCAGAAGAGATAGATCTTAACCCAAGATGTGTTAATGCGTAGGGACAACACCTCATAACATTGATTATTAACAACTCTTGTCAATATTAGATGTTAGGAGACTACACTAGCGATTTGTTCTTGCGACTCAGATTAATCTAAATGGGTCGCTAGTTAATGCATAAGTGTCAGAAACTACATCCTATAACATTCTCAATGAATAGGACATTAATTACAGAAACATATTATGTAAGCTATAGTATTGATAAAACATTTGGCCAGCAAAGTTTATCAAT
Organism: Herpetospermum pedunculosum; assembly: GCA_028017165.1. Classification (NCBI taxonomy): domain Eukaryota; kingdom Viridiplantae; phylum Streptophyta; class Magnoliopsida; order Cucurbitales; family Cucurbitaceae; genus Herpetospermum; species Herpetospermum pedunculosum. The sequence goes on from JAPQWQ010000185.1 coordinate 7,071,305, forward strand.
AACATGTTTAAGTCATAAGATTTGATTAAAACATCAAACCTTAATCATTCAAGATTAAGTTGCTAGTTCCAATCCATAAAAGAATTGAATAAGCTAACAACGAAAAATATTCAAGATCATTATCTCGAATAAACCATATGTAACTTGCGTAAATGGTGTAAATTAACCTCTTGGGAGCTAAAGACGTCTCGCTCCAATGGTTCAAACGAGATTGATCGACCGCATGTTCATCTAACCATTTGAGGAATAGCTTCTGGGTTTAGTCTCGTAGCAGCCTTACCCTCCAGGGATGGAAAAGTCTCATAAACCCACACCTAGAACCAAACAACAATTAAGACACTTTTAAGTATCTTCAATGCATACATTTTAATAAGACATTAGTTCTAGGGTAAAATGGAATATCTAGAAAGCAGGTGGAAATCCAATGAGACCGTACTTCACTTTGTATGCGGGATTCGCAACAAGCATGACCTTATAAATATTAAATTTGTCCGTCGTCGCATTTTTTAGACCCTTAAACGTCCTACGCCATATAATGTTCGCCCAATTCATGTTGTTGAAGTACTCTAGATCTTCAACTTGGCTAAACATCGCATTATCAACATTCGTATTCACCCTGTCGTTCCCCATCATTACATTCTCAGTGTAATAAATCAATGTCACCTTCACAGCATCCTCGTCATTGTCAAACACCATGTTCTGGTACTCAACTTCCACATCTTTGGGGTGCATAACACCCTTGTTTTTAAAATACTTGTCTCGTATCCGCATCGTTGTTACATTTTGCTTACCCTTCGCTGTACTTGGAGGGGATGACCACAATCCCGTAATCAATACGAAATCCTCCTTCGTGAACGTCACTATCTTTTCGTTGATATAAAAGCTCATTGCGTTGGGTCGCTCCTCTTCAACCTCCCTTAACAAAATGCAATGCACTAGGGAACTGTTGAACACAAATTGAACATCAACAAACCGCCCAAATATGGTTCTCCTGAACATGTCGAGCTGCGATGGGTTGAGCTTGCGCTTCACTGCTCCATTTGTAATTTGGGCAGGGAAGTGTTCGGCCTCACTTAGCTTTAGACAAAGATTATGTGTTCAAAACAAATGGAGTTTCATATTGTCTCTGCCGAACTCGAACTGACATTACAAACTATAGTTTCTAACAAACTGACATAAAGAACTATAACCCATAACCCATAACAAAAACATAAATTAAGAACTACACCCATAAGAGAAACATAGATTACAAAATAGACTTCATAAGCCCTCAAACTTCGAATGCCATAAGAGACTTCTATGAAGACTACGAATAAGCCCTAAAACTTCGAATGCCATAAGAGACTGCTACGAAGACTAGGAATAAGCCATGAAACTCTGGCTTCATGCAATTCGTATACAGAGGGAGGCAATACCCCAAAATTTCAGTCATCAATTTCATATAGTGCAAAAAAGGTAAGGCTAAGGTATGCCGGGTAGGAAAGCAATTCGTATACAAAGGGAGACAATACCCAAAAATTCCAGTCATCAATTTCATATAGTGCAAAAAAGGTATACCGGGCAGGAAAGCATTACGTAAGGCTAAGGTATGTCGGGCAGGAAAGACAGAGGAATGTGAAAAAAATACCATTTTGGAGAGATTAAGGAGCAAAAACGTCTACTTCTTCTGGTGCAGCTAATTACAGAGCGAGCGATAGAAGCAAAAAATCGAGTTGAGCGAAGACGTGCGAGCAATTCTACAGAGACGAGAGGCTAAAGAAACTGAGAAGCTTCCAATTCGGTCTTCTTTTATACAACACTTTACATTCGGGATAAGAAATCGATTGATTAATCTAGGGCTCAGTAGATGCTCAAAAATTGCGACAAGCACTTGGTCCATAATCGCGACAAGCAGTTTGTTGAGAATCGTGACAAGCAGTTGGTTGATAATCGCGACAAGCAGTTTGTTGAGAATCGTGACAAGCAGTTGGTTGATAATCGTGACAAGCAGAGGGTAGAAACTCGCGACAAGAAGTGGGTGCAAAATGGAGGAGGGCAAAAACGTCTTTCTACGCGGCGTGAGGTGTCTAGCAATCGTGATCAGGGTGTTGCTGACGACAACAAAAGGTCAAAAAACATAAGATTTAAAAACCAGGGTCAAAAAACCTCGCGCCCCCGGGGGTGGGTCACCCGTACAAAAACCCCCACTATTGTAATCATGAAAAAAAAATAGAGATCAAGCCCTAAAACTAAATATATTTATTTATATTTAAATTTGTTTGGTTCGGGTCGAACCGAAACTTTTTGTCATGAACCTGAGAACCTAACCGCGATAGGTCGGTTCTTGAGAAATTAAACCCAACCCAACCCTTATGGTTCGGGTTGAGTTGGTCTGGGTTGCTGGGTTTTTTTAACTGCCCTACCCAATAATTTCTCCCGAATTACTTGACATCATTGTGGCTATTTGCAAACAATGTCTTTCTCCCTTCTGACGTTTTTTTTTTGCTTAAGTATTATAGTCTGACCAACTTCTTTACTAAACTTTTGTTAATTTTTCATGTAATTTTTCAAACAAAACTTTGCTTTTATTTTGTGTTCATATTCTCTAGCTAGTAAACTCTTTTTAATCTTTCAGATATAAGTACTATATTTACTGTACACACTCAAATAAACTATATTGACAAAAATATAATTAATCAAAATCATACAATTCTTATTTTAAGAATTATTCATGATTTTCAAATGGTCGATCATAAAAAGGATAAAATATTTAGCTAAATTCTTAAATATATATAATATATACTCCATCTATTCTTTCACACTTTCTTTACTAATTGGTTTTCTTCAACATGGTCAAAAAATAATTTGGCTTTAATATTTCATCAACACCCTCTTATGAGCATGAAAATCTCGAAGGTCCAACTTGAAAAATAAAATATAATATCTCAAGATAGGAATTAAAATGTTTGAAATTATTAAGAAGAAGGGAAAGAAAGTAAAATGTGATTGAAATCTTGATGAATATAGTTAATAGCTCTTATTTTGACTGCATCTTAAATCGGAGATTTCTACAACTAACTTGGCATTCTTCAACTCATATTCATATTTAGACGTCTTCATATTTTCCCAATCTTTTCTAATATCTTTCACAACTTTAGGTGGTGCACAAGTGATGTCAACCTTAAAACTTTCAAAAAATCTTTTGAACAACTTCCCATAGAATTCATCAACTTCTTGAGGCTTCCACTGAATTGAAGATCTTTGGTTTTGGTCGTCACTACTACAATCACCCCAAATCTTGCTTGACATCTTGTATAACTTCTCTTCATTAGCATTTGAGAATTTCATTTCTCCATCTTCCATCTTACGTTTATCCTTCAAGAATCTGTTCCTTAACCTATCCACTTCATCTGACAATTCAGAATTGGAAACCTCAACACCCGTCAACTTCTTCTTCACAAACTTGTAGAACCCCTTTGAGTAACTCCCATTTTTACCTGCAAACTCATAACAACTCTTCCATATGAGCTTCATAGATTACAATTGCATAACCTAAAATCAAAATTACAATTTTAGTCTCCCAACGTTCAACAAGTAGGATGGAGGGATTCAAACCTCTCATCTCTTGATCGAGACTGAGAGTATATGCATTAATCAGTTGAGTTATGTTTAGGCTGACTTAATTTTTCATCTAATAGTTTATTTAATATGCTACAGACTATATATTAGATACAAAATTAAAAGTTTATATACTAAACTGGTAATTTAACCTAACTTATACTTAACTTATACTATCGAGTTTCAAAATATAAGTAAACAAAATACGAGATAAACCTAAGTCAATAAATTGCTACACACAAAAGAATAATGAACAAAAAGTAATGGTAGAAGAAGTTGGAGTAAGCGGTCATTTTTACCTGCAAATTTATAAAAACACTTCAAGATGGTATATTGATGGGTCCAATTCCAATGAAAAGCCATCCTTTTCAATTTCTTTGATTCCTCGTTTATGTCGTGTTTTTCTCTTCCACGTTTTGAGGATGACATTTTTCGAGAATCATCGTCTTTTTCTTCTAATCCTGTTGTATTTTTTGTCTGATAATCATCTTCAGTACCATATTTTTCCATTAAACCTGGATGATGAATTAACCAAACTACACCAAAAGGAAGAGAAACAAGTGAATATATATTTAATAAAACATTTTTTTATTTCTTATTAAATTTTGGTAAACCTAGGTAACAAAATAGTCTCTAGGTTGAAAAATATTATTATATTGAAACTAGAACAGAAATCCAACAATCCGATTATTTTCTCAAATTGTAGATATAATTAGAAGAAGAAAAGAAGTAAGTAACCAACCTCTTGTTCGAAGGAGCACCAAGAACAACTTTTCATAACAGAACAAAATTAAAACAAGACAAGAACCACAACTTTAATTTTGCCGAAAAAATTATGTAACCTCATAATTAAGATCATTAATTTATATATATGTATATAGTGATTCATTCCATATAATAATAATAATAATATATGCATGCAAAATAAAAATAAAATAAAAAACGAGTGAGTTTCCACTACTAAAGTTTTTTTAAAAAAAGAAAATATCAAGGAAGATCTGGAATGAACCAAATATGGACATAAACTCCAATTATAAGTTTGTTTTTTTTTTCTATGATTTTCCTTTAACTTCTCATTTATTTGATTATGAATATAAATGAATTATATTCCCAATTCTGAATTTGACGAAAAAAGGTATAAAAAAGGGAAAGTATAATAATAAGAAAGGAAAGGTTGATTTTGATGTGAGAGAAATTAAATTGAGAATGTTGGTAGGGAAATTGTAGTAAATGACAATTTAAGACTTATTGTTTGCAAATATAGCATGTTTTTAAAAATTTTGCGGATATAGCAATTTCTATCGCTGATATCTTATAACTGATAGAAGTCTATCGCTGATCACCTCAGCTTTTTATAGATTTTTGTCAGTGATAATAGTCTATCAGTGATAATAGTCTATCACTGATAGAAGTCTATCAGTGATATAATAAAGTCTATCAGTGATAGAAACGAGTTTTTTTGCCATATTTGCAAAACATTTTAAAGTTTGCTAAATTTGCAATTAGTTTGGGCCTGATTGCTATTTGTGCAACCAGCCCATGTTGGTATTGTAATTTAAATTTGGGTTGTTTTTTTTTTTTTTTTTTGAGTACATTGGGGGTGGAGAGATTCGAAGGACCTTTTAGTCATCAAGTCATACATATGCCAGTAAATTTGGGTTGCTTTTTCTGAGAACCTGCAATTCTAAACTAATTCAATCTCTCATATTCAGCTTCCTCATCTGCAACTGCAAAGGTTAGTATCTCAATTACAATTACAATTCTCCATTTTTCTTTTTATTAGGGTTTATAGTTCCAATATATATATATATTCGTCATAATTCATCCTATTTTATCAAATGTAGGAACTATATACATCAATTAATTAAATATCCACTCATCCACTCCATGGAAAGAAAAAGTGATTTTATTCATAAGCAGAGTCTGAAGAATCATAAAAATTATGAAGCACCTACTTGTACTGAGTTGAAGAAGATGCTGAGGCAAAAAAATTCATTCCAATGGAGTAAAGAGGATGAACTAATTGTCCTTGAGAACCTATTCCAATTTTCATGCAAAAACAACGTTAATTATTACACACCCGAATTCTACCATTGTGTCAACAAAAGGTTACGTGTTCAACTCTCTGAGAATCAATTGTCCTATATCTTATATTGTTTAAGAAAACAATATTTAGATCATTGCACCGGACAACAAGAACCACCAAAAGAAGATGAAGATCAAAAAGATTTGGATGATTCTCACTGCCTCAAAGTTTTGGAATTATCCAGAAAAATATGGAAAGTGAATACCAATAATGAGGGGTGGCCAAAGACAAAAGTACTCAGAGATAATTACGAAGAAGCTTTAAAAGTTTATGTCGTTGAAGAATTAGGTTTTGGAGTGGGTTGCTTGAGCGCTTCTGTTGTGGAGGAAATTAGGAAGGATTGGGAAGATTTTAAATTTGTTGAAGATGAGTTCCGAATGATGCAAAATAGATTTAGTTTGCAGCTTTGTGAGCTGAAGACCAAAATGAATAGCATGCACACGACCTGAAGTTGGACACACAAGAAGAAACAAAGCTCCACATTTGAAGTTGTAATTCGTTTGTTTCAACTTTCAAGAGTTTTCTTATTATTTTCAAGTTTATGTCATTTTTTTTAAACATTATATATGTACTAGTCATTTCAATGAAGTTAGAAGATTTGATGATGATTACCCATGTGTTATTTTTGTGTTGTGCATTTGATTCAAACTGATTTTGGAATTAATCTTCAATACAAAGTTTCAATTTGATTAGGATGATCGATTAATTCTTTGATACAAATTTCAAACTTGATGATAAGTAGTTTGTTGAGTTGATTTTCTATTTTCCTGCTAAATTGCTAATTTTTTTCAACTTCATGGTTTTTGTTTTTATTTGTTAGTTTGCGGATCGATTATTTTGGTTTTAGTTGTAAAGAACTAGATGGAATGAGACATTTGGAAAGTGAGAACATATTCATTACTTGTTAGAAGGATATATTTGTTTCTTTTTTCAAATTTGAACTTTAACGAATGATAAAAATCAAAGCTTCAAGAAAGGACAATGACGGTCGGCTACTTGTGCTCCATTTCTATGTATAGTGATTTGATTTTAAAGAGTTGAGATTTCAAAGCCATTGAAATGGGGTGAGGTGACTCCACCACTACAACGATTTTGGGCTACAATGTCAGTCGAAGACCGCCATTAAAGGCTAAAACCGCCATTAAAGATCCGACATCTATGCGGGTTTCCTTGTAGCCCTTTCATGTCGGTCATCTTTTAATGGCGGTCTTAGACCGTCATTATATGTCCGTCACTATATGCCCAACATTAATATGTCTATGTCTGTCATTGTATGTTCGTCACCATAGGTAAGTCGTGCTTTTTTAATAATTTAATAAAAAAATTGTTGGTTGCACACGTGGCTAACCAACCGTATTTCTTCAACCTATGTTCACAAAGATTATAAAGTATTTATTCACTCAAACAAACAAATTTTAACACGATAATCTCAATTATAAATCCAAAAAAATACACTAATTCAAAATTAACCTAATACGTTACAAAGATTCTATACACAACACAAAACTAAATCAAACAAAAAAAAAGTTAAAATCTCGGTATGACCTGTCCTAAAATAACCCAAAACTACTTGAAATGCAAATATAACACACTTCTATATCAAAACAAATAATACATATGGACCACCCGTCCCTCCACAAACTATATTCAACAATTGCAACATCGAAAGTTCTTAACATTCTAGTAACAAGTATTCAAGCAAACTAAGTAGTTCCATCAGGTATACCAAATTAACAAATCCACAAGTAGTCCTACAAAAATCTTTCAACAAAGTTTACTCATTGTGTTCGAACCTCATCAATCTCTTCTTCTTGTTGATATGTCTTTTTGTATTGAACTACAAGAAGAAAAAAAATATATAACATAAGAATAAATCATATATAAAATATAAACACTTACAAATAAATAATAATACGTACAAGGTTATTGATAGGAGTTCTAGAGTTGGGCACTATTTCCCGTATCTATACGGATGTCCTTGTAACCCTTTCATTAGAAAGACAAGAGAACTGGTTGGTGTTTGAAGACTTCACTAAAATCAAAAAACAACCTCGTTATTTCTCCCTTTGTCAAACCTATGCACGAATACAACCTCATTGAACACAACATGCATATATACACACATAATGCAAATGAGATATCATCAGTCTCTCCACAAGTTAAATTCAATATAAGATTACTGAGTCACCACGAGAATCCATGGTTCATTAATAAAAACTAATCAAACTAAAATTTCAACTAAAATTTCAGTACTATCTCTAAATGGTACCACAATCCTACAATATTACTAAATGGTCATTACTTCAAATCAACAAAAATGTACCAAAAAATAGAAGCAAGGTCTATAGAAAATCTTATTACCTTCTTATGTTGCTTTCTTATGTTGCTTCTTATACATGGTTGTCCAGGTAAGCTTTCATGGCTTCAACCGGTTGTGGAAGTACCTCTTGCATTTTGAGTTGGCCAGAAAAAAACACCTAGCAGATTTCAAAATGTTACATTGTTGAGTTAATTTTGTAGCAATTGAGTTATAGAACTAGCCAACATGAACCTAACACATCGATAATTGACATTTACTTCTTCTCTTAGACTCGGAAGTTCAAATCTTCATGCTCCACACGTTCGTTTTACTTTAACAATAATAACAATAATAAAGCAATAAAAAATTGTAGAACTAAAATTTTAGACTTTTTTTTCTTCATCTAAAGAGAATATATTAGTGTATGAATTTAACGTCCACATGATAACAATTTCATTTAGTTATTTAATTTTTTTTAAGAAAAAACTTGTTTACTTATACGAATGCTGATTAAAGCATTAAGAAAGATTTTCCCCACCCCTGGATGAACTCAAAAACAAAAAGTTAGAAAACATCTTTTTAGTTTGAAAAATTGGTTAGGTTCTACAAACGATTACAAGACAGGAAAATTGTGAATGAACATATTATGAAAATAGAAAACCAAAATCAGAATGATTATCAAATGGACACATAATATATGTATGTATGGGCATTTTTGTAAATGAGTGAGTAACTTGGTTTTAAAAAGATGAAGAGTAGAAGAATGTGAGAAAACCATGTAGCAACCATTGCAATCCAAAAGAGCTTGGATTGCCCTTAAAATGGTGATTAAGTAAAATTAGAAGCTGGGTTTTCCTAGGAGACTTAGAAAACAGAGGTCAAGAAGAAAGGAGGGTATGGTGGGTTGGGTAAGATGAAGAAAGTGAATTTGTATGAAAAGGTTCAGAATTTTACAACTTATACACTTGCGTATCCAAAGAGAAAGAAGAGAAGAGTTTGCAATCCGAGAGATCAAATCCAGCGAGTCGGTGAGCAATGTAAATGAGCACTTGTAAATTTGAAGACCCAAGTGTAAGAATCCTTGTTGAACACAGTGGCTATGCTTATCCAGATGGCTTTCAAAAAGATTACATGAGACAAAGCTGAACTCTAAAATTCTAGAAATGAAAGAGTAGGTACTTGTGGTATGAAGTCTCACATGAGTTAAAATGTGACTTCAAAGATTCGAAAAGATATTTGCCAACAATGAATTTGAAATTTGCAGATGAAGTAGAGGAAAATATGAAAGAGGGTAAAGGATAATGAAGTTTATTGTAGAGAAAAGAAACAAAATGGAATTAAGTTTTAAGATCCTTTTAAGCATTTAGAATCATAATAGACACCAATAACATTATGAAGACAAGATATACAAACTTTTTGGGAAAAGTGTGAATCGAAGGACACAACACAACTCTACTGGAAGGTAATTCTGGTTCAAGATTTATTAAATGAGTCATTTAACACACCCTTAACCATCTGCAAATGTATAGAGAGAGCTCCCAACATGAAAATAGTGAGCAATATAAATCATACCCGCTAATACAGCACAATATAATGCTTCCATTTTAGTCGAGGCATAATTAACATTAAGTTCCTTTCTGAATTTGACATTAAGAGCAATGGCCAACAGAACATAACAAAAAGGAAAGTTCAAGATCTCGTAATTCACTAACCTTCTACACCATTCAACCGCCGTTGTAAGTGAGCTCCATAACGTTCTTCGCTTGACCGTTCCAACCCATAACCAGATATGAGGGAGAGGGCGGCGAACGGCGTGCGGCTGGGCGAAGGGGGAGAGCGACGATGGTGCGACTTGCGAAGAGGAATCGGAGAGGGAGAGACGAAGCGGGAGGTGAGTTGAGGCGAAGACCTACGCTGCCCTTTTCAATTAATTTTTATTATTATTATTATTTTATTATATTAAATAATAATGGAAATATTATATTATAGTAAAACCCTACGATGGCGGTTATGGACCGCCATTAAAAGGTACTTTACAATCATCAAAACATTTTTCTCTCTTCATTTAAATTCATATGTACTATTTCATCATAATTTCCTTCCAATTTAAACACCAAAATTTACATTTCAAGAACTCACCTTAGGAAAATGACCCCAAATTCATAAAGAGACAATTCCATTTTTCCTTTAATTTTGATGTGACTAATTGTTAGGGACAACTTAACATCATTACAATGATGTCTTTTAGGGTGGAACCAAAAACAAAGTCACGAGGACTTTTACCCATGGTGGACAATATCATAATTACAATCTGGAGATACGTGGGTGTTACTTGTCCCTAACAAGTGGTATCAGAGTCATGCCCCTTACTTAGTCATGTCGGTGTGCCTCGATGACATAGTCATGGTTGATCTCGTGGTCGGGCTTATCCGACAGGGGTATGCTCTGATGAAGAGTGACCTGGTTAAAGGTGATAATGCTCGAGTTTAAACACGGATAAATGACTATTTGAGGGGAGGCTTTGTGGTCATTCGTTTGAGGAGAGGATTGTTGTGAGTACAAACAAAATCTCACATTGGTTAGGAAATTGAAAGATCATGGGTATATAAGTAAGGGACAACATCTCCATTGTAATGAGTTATTTTGGGGTGGAACACCAAAAGCAAAGTCGTGGGGACTATTGTGAAGATACGTGGATGTTAGTAGATCAGAGCCCGTGTGCCTCGATGATATATTCATGGTTGATCCCGTGGTCAAACAGGGGTATGATAGATGTGAGTACAAACAAAGTCCGGAAATGGGAAGATCATGGATATATAAGTAAGGGGGACAACATCTCCATTGCATCATGAATATATAAGTAGGTGGAACCAAAAGCATCATGGATACATATAAATGAGGTCTTAACCATGAAGGCTTATGTCCAAAGTAGATAATATCATTATAATATGAAGAAACGTGGATGTTTAGTTGTCCTGACACTAATCTTTTGTAATTTAACTCAAATCCATTTTTTTTTTCTTTGGTTCTATTCTACTTCCTTAAACTTGGATCATTTAATTCAACTTCAGGTGGTATTGCAAGCTATTAAAATGACCAATTTCTTTTCTTTTTTTTAACAAAATCATCTCCCCTCGACTTCCAACATTGAAATTAAAAACCCTATTATTTTTCTTTCACTTGTTTTACATAACCAATTAACACCCTAAACAAGCTTTAGCTTCACTCAAATCTGACTTTGAAGCATCACAACAGATTTACAAACAAGGGCGAATGAGACAAATGATCCTTTTTAAGTTTCAAAATCGATAGATGTCTTTTTTTACAAAAGTGAGATATATGTACCTTATTTAGTTTAGTTTATCTCTCCTATCTTTTTTCATTACTTAATTACCCTTCTCAAATCTCATCTCTCCTATCTTTTTTCATTACTTAATTACCCTTCTCAAATCTCATAACCCTCAACCAAGATTTTCTCTATTATCTCTCCCTCCTATTTCTTTGTTTCAAAAATTCAAAATAACAAAAAACGTATTTCCTCTATTCTCTCCCTCTGGCTGTTATAAAAATTTAAAAATTACAAAAAAAAAAAACGTATTTCCTCTATTCTCTCTCCCTCTTTTAAGTGTTACAAAAATTAAGAACTACAAAAAAAAACGTAAAACAATTACCTAGAAAATTATAAAAAATAAAAAAATGAGTAGGAAAAAAAAAATCATAACTTATACCACCATTTTCAATCTTATCGGTTTCAAAAAAAAAAAAATTAAAAAAAAAAAAAACAAGTGCAATTTGCAAAGTGCAATTACACATTACATTGCAAAGTCCAATTACACATTACATTGCAAAGTGCAATTACACATTACATTGCAAAGTGCAATTACACATTACATTTGCAAACTGCAATTACACATTACATTTGCAAACTGCAATTACACATTACATTTGCAAACTGTAATTACACTGTAATTGTAATTTGCAAACTGTAATTATGTAATTGTAATTTGCAAACTGTAATTACACTCCCATTAATAATAGTACTTGGCAAAAACTAAAAAACAATTGTACTGTATTTATAAAAAAAAAAATCAAATAATAGTTTTTGGAATAAAAAATAAACTTCAAATACTGTGTAATTGCAAAAAAAATAATAATAATAATAATAAAAAATAAATAAATAAATAAATAGGTTTTGCAAAAATCAAATAAATAGTTTTTGCAACAAAATATAATCTTCAAAATACACTGTAATTGCAAAAAAAAAAAAAAAAACGTTTTGCAAAAATCAAATAAATATTTTTTCAACAAAATATGATCTTCAAAATACCCTGTAATTGAAAAAAAATAATAATAATAATAATAAATAAATAAATAGGTTTTACAAAAATATTGCAATAACATATAATCTTCAAAATACCCTGTAATTGAAAAAAAAAATTAATTAAATAAATACGTTTTCGTAAAAATCAAATAAATAGTTTTTGCAACAAAAAAATAATCTTCAAATACACTGTAATTGCAAAAAAAAAAAAAAAAAAAAAAAAAAAAAAAAAATCCAATCAAATACCTCGAAGTGGTTCTTCCAAGAACCAGAACAATCCCAAAATTGAGTCGACCTTTGTCAATTTTGAAAGGTAGGATCATTCGAACATGAACCATAACCACATTATACCAGTGTTTTCACCCCACATCAAAACAGAATATCACTTCCGGAATTTGAAGAATTGAGGTCGACGATGATCTTTCTCTTCTTGGTGACGGCCGATTTGGGGACGAGTGCATTTTTTTAGGTGATCAGTCACCACCGATTTGACGATTTGATTTGAGTCTGAAAATCTTCATTCTTTCACACACGTTGTTTGAATGTGAGGCATAATAGAACAGAATAAAATCTAACATTTTTTAATTATTTATAAATAAAATCACACAAAATTGAAACATTGTTTATAAGAGATTTTGGATTAGAGGGGATAGAATATCATTCATTATTAAAGATTTCAGATTAGGGGAGGGAGAATAAAGAAATAGTAAATAAAGATTAGGGAAAGAGAATTGAAGATTTTGTTGGAGAAAATCTTGGGAGGGAGAGATGAGTATGTGTTTCAAAGATAAAACTAAAAAAAAAGTGAAGGTAAGAGGGTAAAAAAGGAATGAATAATGAAGGAGAGAGAAAATGAAAAAAGAAAAAGAACACGAAACTCAATTTTAAAAAATGAGACATCCATTCAAATGAGTTTAAAAAAGGTCATTAATCTCTTTTTTTTTTTTTTTTTTTTTTTAGTTCAGCTAAGTTTCAAAAAAGGGTGATTAATCTTTTTTTTTAAGTTCAGCTAAAGAAACTTGCATGTTAAATTAAATTTTGTATCTTCCAATCAAAGAATATAAGTAATAATGAAAATTAAAAAAAAAAACCTATTAAGGGAGCAAGTGCAAGCCAAGATTGAAAAAATTATAGAGATATAAAATCGAGTGGTTTCAACAACAATTATAGTCCATTTCAATTCTACAAACTATGAAATCGAAAAAATCATTGGACGATTCAACGTTTATATTTTTTTTTTGCAACGATATTTTAATTAATGCGAAGATTGAACCCATGACCTCTTAGTCACAGACACAACTTTATGTCAATTGAACTATGCTCGATTTGACTCAAGGTGGTTTCAATGGAAGATATTACGTGAGCGACATAATAAAAAATTTGGGCGGTAATAATGCCTTTAAATTCCTGCCTCGTGCATGATTTTTTGCACAGGTGCATGACCAATCAACTCCCACTCTAGGCTATCTAGGTGTGTTACCCGTTGCACCAAGTGGTTGTTTGATAAATTGTTTTAAAACGTTCATGCCTCGTGCATGGTTGATTGCACAGGTGCATGACTAATCAACCTCACTCTAGACTATCTAGGTGATTCAACGTTTATATTGATTATTATAGGTAATCGATTCAATTTTTTTTTTTTTTATATCTAATTTTCATAGATTCAATCCAAACCAACCCACTTTACTACTTACATTCCAAAGGGGAAAAAAACAAGGGAAAGATTGGGCAAAAGTATTGAAATTATTGAAATGAAGAGCAAGAATGTAAAGAAAAATGAGAATAAATTTAGGGTTTAGGGGAAGAAAAAAAAAAATAAAAAAAGAAAGAAAAAAAGTGGTTTAAATGAGGTGTAGAAGTGAGAGGGGCGTCTCCTGGCTGTAGAGCCCCACAAGGGGGGTTGATTTTTCCTTCTGACTCACTCATATCTGCCACAACCAACGTGCCCAAATTGACATTACAACTTTTTTTTTTCCTTTTCTTTTCCACTCTCTCTCATCTCATGTACTTCAAATCGACCCAACGAATTTCTCTCGTTCGTTTAATTGTTCGGAATATACTTTTGGTTCATGAAATTTAAATATTTGTGATAATACCGCAGTTCTTGGTTAGTGGTTAATGAAAAAATTGATGTGACGGTTGAGTATATAGCATCTACAAGTGGATTCAGTGGAGATGACAACTAAGAGAATGATTAGGAGTTGGTCAAACGAAATTCATGATTTAAAATTTAGGGCATCTTGAATTCGGACCATCTGCCAAGTAGACATTAGTCGCGGTCGCTGAGAATTATGAGAATATCTTAAGTAAACATTTATAAAACTAGGATTATGATTCCTAACATAATAGGTATTTTTAAGTCTATTATATCCAATCAAACAAAACAAATTATCTATTTAAATTTGTCGAATGTTACAATAAAATCGAATAACAAAAAACAAAAGTGCAAAAGAAGATCGACACAGATTTACGTGGTTCGTACTAACGTCGTGTTAGCTACGTCCACAGGCAGAAGGAAGAGAACAATATTATTACGAACATGAGAGAATTACAAATGTCAGACTAGGTTTATATATGACACCATTCTAATGACCTAATACAAAATGAGTCAAATGTCAAAAACGAATAGTAAAACTCAAATCAAAATTTTCTTTTGGGGGCGTTGCCTTCATACCGTGAAACCCCGTATCGAACCAGTCGTAGAGGATCATAACAGATTCAAGGTATTCTAACATCCAACAAGATGAAAGATTAAAAAACATGATACTAAAGGTTACAAGGTTTAGGAATTCCAAATAATGACCCTTTATGAAACTCATTTGAATGGATGTCCCATTTTTTAAGAGTGAGTTTCGTGTCACTTTTCTTTTTTCATTTTCTCTCTCCTTCATTATTCATTCCTTTTTTACCCTCCTAACTTCACCTTTTTTTTTTTTAGTTTTATCTTTGAAACACATACTCATCTCTCCCTCCCAAGATTTTCTCCAACAAAATCTTCAATTCTCTCTCCCTAATCTTTATTTACTATTTCTTTATTCTCCCTCCCCTAATCTGAAATCTTTAATAATTAATGATATTCTATCACCTCTAATCCAAAATCTCTTATAAACAATGTTTCAATTTCTCTGATTTTATTTATCCTAGAAATAATTAAAAAATGTTAGATTTTATTCTGTTCCTATTATGCCTCACATTCAAACAACGTATGGTGTGTGAAAGAATGAAAATTTCCAGACTCAAATCAAATCGTCAAATCAGTGGTGACTCATCACCTAAAAAATGCACTCGTCCCCAAATCGGCCGTCACCAAGAGAAAGATCATCGTCGACCTCAATTCTTCAAATTCCGGAAGAGGTATTCTGTTTTGATGTGGGGTGAAAACACTGGGATAATGTGGTTATGGTTCATGTTCGAATGATCCTACCTTTCAAAATTGACAAAGCTCGACTCAATTTTGTGTTCTGGTTCTTGGAAGAACCACTTTCGAGGTATTTGATTGGATTTTTTTTTTTTTTTTTTTTTTTTTTTTGCAATTACAGGGTATTTGAAGATTATTTTTTTTGTTGCAAAAACTATTTATTTGATTTTTACGAAAACGTATTTTTTTAATTTTTTTTTTTTGCAATTATAGGGTATTTTGAAGATCATATTTTGTTGAAAAAATATTTACTTGATTTTTGCAAAACGTTTTTTTGTTTTTGCAATTATTTTGAAGATTGTATTTTGTTGCAAAAACTATTTATTTGATTTTTGTAAAACTTATTTATTTATTTATTTATTTTTTTTTTTTGCAATTACAAAGTATTTGAAGTTTATTTTTTATTCCAAAAATTATTATTTGATTTTTTTTTATAAATACAGTACAATTGTTTTTTAGTTTTTGCCAAGTACTATTATTAATGGCTAATGTAGCAATTACAGTGTAATTGCAGTTTGCAAATTACAATTACAGTGTAATTGCACTTTGCAATGTAATGTGTAATTGCACTTTGCAAATTGCACTTTTTTTTTTTTTTTTTTTTTTTTTTTTTGAAACCGATAAGATTGAAAATGGTGGTATAAGTTCTGATTTTTTTTTTCCTACTTATTTTTTGTATTTTTTATGATTTTCTAGGTAATTGTTTTACGTTTTTTTTTGTAGTTCTTAATTTTTGTAACACTTAAAAGAGGGAGAGAGAATAGAGGAAATACGTTTTTTTTTTGTAATTTTTAAATTTTTATAACAGTCAGAGGGAGAGAATAGAGGAAATACGTTTTTGTTATTTTGAATTTTTGAAACAAAGAAATAGGAGGGAGAGAGAATAGAGAAAATCTTAGTGGAGGGTTATGAGATTTGAGAAGGGTAATTAAGTAATGAAAAAAGATAGGAGAGATAAACTAAACTAAATAAGGGACATATATCTCACTTTTAAAAAAAAAGACATCTATCGATTTTGAAACTTAAAAAGGGTCATTTGTCTCATTGTCCCTTTCAAAAAAGGGTCATTTATTATGAAGGGGAATTCTCAGAAATAGCTAAGAATAAATAGTTGGATTGTAAAATAGCTAAGATTCTTTCATATTCTCATCCAATAGCTACCAATATTATAGGGTGTCAAGTTTATAACTTTCATCCCCTTTTTACCCTTTGTATATATGATTTTTTACTCTTACCCCACCTAACCGTTATTTTATTTTATTTATTCTTTTTTGTTTTGTTTAAAACAATTCCCATTGGTAGTTTCGTATCCCTTAGTTTTAGGCTAGGGAGTCAACACCACCATTCCATTTTTACCCCTTTGTGTATACACGTATTTTTGTACTACCCCATAAATCATTTTAAAAAACAAATTTTGTATAAGGTTTATTTATTTTCAAATCTACATCAGATGTTTCCCCTCATTTTTTGATCTCATATAACAGTTTTTTGTTATTTTTTCTGTTTTAGATTATATTATTTTCAAATCTCACAACTTATTTTCAAATCTCCAACCCCTCATTATATTCAACAACTATCCTAGAACGATGGGTTTCATCAACCCATTTATTATTTCTCATTCACTGTCAAATCACGTCTTTCCATCACCAATTTATTTCTTTTTATCCCTGGAACAACCTTCTGTTTATTTCCACCACCAATTGAATGGCTCCTCACCATATTACTCTTGCTTTCGATGGGGTATGGGGTGACAAGAACGTCTACACCAACTTCAAGGTTCTCACCCTGGATGTACCCTCTGATTCAACTCTTCATGAACTCCACAAGTCCATTGCTCACCTACTTTCACTACATGGCCCGGAAAGGATCTCACAGTTGTCACTAATTAGGGAGAAATCCATAATCACTAGTTTCTCTGAAGATAGAGACCTTGTGTGGGTGCTAGCAGGATATTCGGAGGGTATGTACGACGATTGTTGTTTGGTTGTCGATATCCCCTCTGTAGATACAAGCACATACAGTGGCAGCGCAAGTAGTAACCAACGAAGGATGTCATGTTTGAAGAAAAAGAATTTACACTTCGTCGACCCAGATCGTATTGATGAACTTGCTGAGAACCTACTCATTAGTGAAAACTGTATTTTTTACAGCAAAGTTGACTTAAAGAAGGTTGTTTCTAGATTAGCTGTAAAAGGAAATTTTCAGTTCAAGACCACTAGGTCTAACACAAAGCAATTCACAGTACAATGCATTGAAGACTCATGCCATTGGTCCCTCTACGCGTCTGTCTATGGTAGCGGGAAACTATGGATGGTTAGAAAATTCAATAATTTACATAATTGCGCTATAGACATTGTTAAGAACGACCATCGACAAGCAACTGCAACCGTCGTTAGTGAGTATGCGAAGACCATAATGTCAACCAACAACAAAAAACATTGCACACCAGGCGACATCATCGGGTATGCTCGGAAGAAGCACGGGGTTTGCATAAGCTACAATAAGGCTTGGAGGGCGCGAGAGAAGGCATTTGCCTCTATCAGAGGTTCAGCCGAAGACTCTTATGCTCGTATCCCAACTTTTGCTGCACGATTGATTGAACAAAACCCAGGTATATATTTGTACATACAACTATGTTACCGATGTCTTTCAGGTGGTATATACAGATATACACACATTCATTGAAAAATACCTAGGAATAAATAGCTAAGAATAAATAGTTGGATTGAAAAATAGCTGGATTGAAAAAGCTAGGAATAAATAGCTAGGAATTCTCTTAAGGAGGAATTCTCATAAATACACACATTCATTTCGCAGGTACGTACACAGCACAAGAGGTGGGGGAGGGTAATAGGTTCAAATTCTTCTTCATGAGCTTAGCAGCATCGATAAAAGGATGGGAGCATTGCCTACCAGTCATATCCGTTGACGGCACGGCGTTGAAGAACAGGTTCAAGGGGACACTACTCACCGCCTGCACCTTCGATGGTAATTCACAGACATACCCATTGGCATTTTCTATCGTCGATTCTGAGAATGACTCTTCATGGTGTTGGTTTTTTCGGAACCTAAAAGCAGTATTTGGTGAGCCAAAGGACCTAGTCATTGTGTCAGACCGCCACAAAAGTATATCCAATGGATTTAGAGCGGTATATACTTCTGCCCACCACGGGATTTGTATTTACCATTTGGTAAAAAACCTTAAATCTGATCATAGGGGGAAACCAATTGAAGATTTGTTTAATAAGTGTGCTAAATCATATACTCCGACTGTTTTTGAGTACTACATGAGGCAAATGGAACATTTGGTACCTTCCATTAGGAGTGAATTGGAGGTAATAGGGTTTCCTAGATGGAGTCGTGCCTTCTCTACAAAAAAGAGGTACGTAATGATGACAACAAATATATCCGAGAGCTTCAACTCTCGCCTTAGTAGTGCTCGCGAGCTACCAATTATTTCTCTATTAGAGGAAGTAAGAGATATCTTGCAAGAATGGTTCTTCAAGCGCAGGACAACTTCAAACTTCCGACGTCAACATCTAACACAATATGCCGAGGGTCAGCTACGAGACTCCCTAAACGCTAGTCGTACCATGGATGTAAGTATTTATTTTTGTATTTCGATTGTCTGTTTGGAGTATATTTTGTTCGCACATTTACATTCTTATATCTACCCCTAAATATTTAGATATACCCTGTAAACGACTATCTACACGAAGTACATGATGACCGCAAGGAGTTTGTAGTTAACATCAATGATCGAAGCTGCACGTGTAGACGATGGGACCAAGATCTAATCCCATGTCCTCATGCGTGTTTAGCGATATGTCGTAAAGGGTTTACCCTTGAGAACTATGTCCACGACTTTTACCGTACTTCCACCCTTCAAAAGCTATACAGCGGCGATGTATACCCCGTTGCTCTTTCTTACAACGCCGAAGTGACCACCAATCCAGGCGATACAACAGTGCACCCTCCGATTGCCAGGCGCCCTGCTGGTAGACCAAAAAAGAAACGGATAACTTCTCACCGAGAAAGGGCCACACCCCTTAAGTGTGGCAGGTGTGGACAACTAGGTCACAATCGAAGACGCTGCAACAACCCAATCTCCAATTAAATTATATTGCCTTTATTTTATGTTTTTATATTTGAATAATGAGACCTTTTATTTTGAGTCTACCCACTGCAATGGACTCGCATCATAAATGTGAATGTATGTATCACAATTCATCTTTCAACAATGGTTCAATTTGAGTATCTTTTTGTTCATTATGTACTAGCATGAACTAAAAGATTGTTTATACTTATGGGTATAACCTTCCAACAATAATAGGCTTATATCTAAGTGAGATTTTTGTCATTATGTACTAGCATGAACTATGATAAGTGGGATTTTTGAAAAGACCATCTCGCATCAATTATATCGCACTCAACTACAAATATATCTTTATACAGGGAGGTACATCCTAATATATACAATCATTTTTCTGTATACAAACGACCATGGATGCAAACAAGGTTATACTTCTGGGTATATACAAGGACGAATAGTACATTTGTAAGTAGGCCATCTCTCATCCAACCACAATGCTATGGTCATACCGACAACCGCATATGGGTATATACATTCATTTGGATGTCTATAAATGTTGTTCATTCATACAATAACAAAATATCATCTATCAAAACATATATGAAATTTTGCTATAATGAGAGTTCCTTTCATAGAATAACAAAACATCATTGATCCAAACAAATATTTGAAAGGAAATAAAGTATTTCAGAACAGCCTTCAATTGAAACAAATGAAACGATGTCCAACCAAAAGTATCAAAATATAATGTCCAGTTCAAGATTAAATCATAAGGGGTGACCAAAGCTGTTAAATGACTCAATCATGTGATTGACTGAGTTTCAAATCGAACGATGGATTACAGAATTCAACAGGCAGGTCATCCGTTGCATCTTTCTTGTACGAACCTCTCATTCCTCCCACGTAACCTTCCTCCACATACACGTGGGCACGCCCCTTTCCATTTTCCGCCAAATCCCTATTGATCTACATGTACAGACAGTATAAAGCAAACATCAACTTTAGTCGGACCTCATATATACACATGATTAATAAATCTGAAAATAAAGTACACTCACCTCTACAAGGGCGGACCTCTTTTTCACCTGCTTCGGCAATGTATCACTTATCTTTACCCCTCTCGTCTTTAATATGAAATACATCAATCAAAGTTAAGGTAGTTATAGTATTTATGTAGTTATAGTATAAAAGGTAGGTTCACCATAAATATACGAACTTAGGTACATACCTTGCAAGTCACGATCGGTGCAACAAGTGTCGGCTGGACTTTGGGAATGTTCATAGATGTTGTCTGTTTTGACAAATTTGGGGTCACATTATATTTACTAACATGTTAACAAAATCTAGAATAACTTCACAACCCATACCGTCATCAACATTTTTGCTTTTTTGTCTCTTTTCAGTTCCTCCATAATTTTTGACTCATCTATGGATAAAATGACTTTGTTGATTGTTTCATCTATACTATCACATTCCTATAAATACAATAGCATTTACATAAGAACACTTGATTTATATAAGAATAGTTAAACACATTTCTAGGGATACACCACTGTAATACCTGGACACTGCCCTCGTTTACGTTCGTCCCCCCACTGCCACCACTCGCTCCCCCGGTTGCGATTGTCACATGTTGCACAGCGGCATGTACATTAGGGTCTCCTTTATGTGGATCTGAGGGACCATCATCGTCGTCCCTACGGAACGGTGGTGGTTGCTTATCCAGTCCATGGTCATCCACATGCGCGATATTAGTTTTTCGTGTTTCAACATCGACCTTGTCAATTTCAAAAGCAAGAGTGGCACCATCCTGAAACAGTGCACCAAACTATTGTTCAATACTTACATACGTAAAATCATAGTGTTAGTGAAGTATTTATTATTATTTAGTTGATAATTATGCACATCCCTATATATATGGTGTATGTATTCGTATATACCTTGTGCACAACTTGAACTCCCAATGCATCGCCAACATCCCCTTGCATCATAAACCTGGAGCTCACCTTCACCGCGTCTTCATCATCGTTCTTCAAGTAAGCTACCAAGTTGTTTATTGCATTGACTAGGCCATCCAGTTTCTCGTTTGTTTCGTCTTGTTTCTTAAACAAGATTCTCATTTGTGATTCCATTGATGACGACCCCACAAAGAATTTGTCAGTCTCTTTACGGTCTCCTTCCATTATCAGCCTATTGTCCACCAATCCACGCTTTGTTAGCTCATCCTACAAGAAAGGTTTGAAATATGGCATTTGCAGCTCCTCTGTTGTTGGTTCTAGGTCAAGCACTTCCAACTAAAAAATGAGAATCTTCGTTAGTGAGGACCCATCACACATATATTAATATAAACAATAACAATCATAAAACAAATAAATACCGATGGAGACTTGAATACATTCGCCTGCAACTCTCGCCACTCTGGTTGAGTATCCGCCTCCCAATTTATCATCCTGGGGACCGTATTTCTTATTCTCTTTGCATAGTAAGTAGGTTGTGAACTTAGAGCCGGTATCACCTCGTACGCCCAAGCTAGAAGTGCATGTATGAACCCTCCCATACCGATCCCACTAGTTCCCTGACTGTCAAGGGCATTCTTCATATACCTCAACAACAAATTAAATGCGACACGCCCCCACGGATAAGTATTGAACAATTGGTCGTCGTCGAC
This sequence comes from Herpetospermum pedunculosum, assembly GCA_028017165.1. Lineage (NCBI taxonomy): Eukaryota > Viridiplantae > Streptophyta > Magnoliopsida > Cucurbitales > Cucurbitaceae > Herpetospermum > Herpetospermum pedunculosum. The sequence goes on from JAPQWQ010000185.1 coordinate 7,093,787, forward strand.
CATTAGTAGGTGCTCCATTTCAATGTGTACTTTCTCCTGCCTCGGCAACAAGAAGCTCTCTAGGCAGTAAAGTTGCGCCATCTTCACCCTATCGTTCTCACACACCATTTTGCTGAACTTGAAAGCTATGTTTAAACAGTTCCTTGTCACACTTTCTTCAAACTCGAAGTAGTCATTCTTCAATTTCCCTTTCCCCTTAATTGTATCTTGATCTATTTCCGGGATTGGACCACAATTTAATCCGGTCACTAATGCAAATTCTCTTAAACCAAATTTCAGTACCTTCCCTCCAATCTTGAAGTTGAGTTCCGACGTTTTTTTTGGTTTGCATTGGTTCTGAATTAAGTGGAGTAGCAACTGAGAGGATGTTTTCTTGAATGAAAAATCCCAGAAATGACCAAAGCACGTTGATCTGAACTTTTCTTCACACTTTTCTTCCAAGGTCTTGCGCACCAACTCCATAACGCCACTCTTTGAACACAAATTAATTTTCAATGCCCTATTCCTTTTAGTATATGACATTAAATAGTCCTCATCCTGTAAGACAAAAAAATTACAGTTGTATATACACCGGTATACAGAAGTACGCACATGCGTTCACATGGGAGATAAGAGTATTGACATTCATATAGTATATACAAGAGCATAGGTATCATAAATATACTGTTTGAAGTAGAGTTATGCAGTACATAAACAGAGACACAACATATACTATACGTCTATAAAGGCATTTGAGGTAACCATGACAACGATGTCCGGGTAGAAGACCAAGGCATATGTATCATAAATATTACAGCCATGCAAATGACAACAAAATTATTTTACCACAAACTACAAGGGCATACGCTTCATAAACTCGCAATGTGGACAACAGGTTATATGTGTATACACACTACTGTCTATATGTCATAATTTAATAACTGCATATTTACTTAACATTACCTTATTTTCCATGTACTCATCTGACATTTGTACCTTCCAAGAATTTTCTTCGTCATTTGCTTTTCCCTTCCCTTTATCCTTCATCGTATTGTCTTTTTTAACAATCTCCTGCATCACCGATTTTAAAGTCACATGGTTCATTAGATTAAAGGAAAACACATTTATTTCCTTTCGTACACACCTTCTTAATCTTGTCATTTTTTGATCTCTTTTTCGTAAGGGCATCAATATCACTTGATGTGTCTGAATAACATTTAGTAATTGAGTCTTCCTCCCCATTTCCATCAGAACTCTCTTCGCTCTGAACAACATCACAAGTAGATAACTCACAAGTTAGCTTTAAATCACAATGTCACCATAACAAATAGCAAATAAGTTGTATTACATTACTATCGCCCGAGTGCCTTTTCGCAGCCTCTTGAGCCGCGTCTTTCGATTTTCTCGTCCCCTTATTTTTTTCCTTGCTTACTCCGACAGTATTATCTTTCTTATCTTGTCTCCCTTTTACTTTTTTTCCTTGTGATCTCGAGTTCTCCCCACTAATCACCTCTTTTTGCAAGTCCAGATGCTGTATATAAACCAAGAGAATATGTCATTACATAGATAAGCATAACGACAATTGTAAAGCAGTGAATAGAGGCAATTACATCACTGCATTCAACACGGTTTTTATACTCCTTTTCCTTTCCCTTCTCCTTCTTCTTCGGAGATACCTTCATCTTTTGTATATTGCCACCAGTTTCTCTTTGTCTTTTCAGCCCTTTCCCTTTTGTCTTAGGATCAGTTGTCTCTCGGTTTAATTCACTCGTTACTTCATGTTCCGAACCCTGATCATTGATACACCAAATTATATTGCGCAATTTTGGGTGACAACCTAGATGTATGTAGTAAGATTTACATATAGCATGGTGATACACCAAATTATATTGCGACATTTTGGGTGACAACTTAGATGTATGTAGTAAGATTTACATATAATATGGTAGGTATCTAATTGGGATTACCTCATCCTCTTCACCTACGCGTATTGGATGTAGTAAGATTTACACATAGTATGGTAATACACCAAATTATATTGCAAAATTTTGGGTGACAACCTAGATGTATGTAGTAAGATTTACATATAATATGGTAGGTATCTAATTGGGATTACCTCATCCTCTTCACCTACGCGTATTGGAGACGTTTGCTTCTTTGATTTCTTGGTAGACATTACACCCGCGACCTTCAAACGTTCGCTAGCCCTTGCCATCTCTGGATGAACTAAAATGTTACAGGAACCATATTTAAACTTATATAGGAACCCGAGTTTTATGTGTTAACAACAATTTGTTTTAAAGAAAGATTTGAATAAATAAAATACCTTAAAAAAAGGGATCCTAACTAAATATTTAATAAAATATATCCCAACAAAATTAGTTAGACTCTAGGTACCTAAAGATTAGATCAGACAGAAGCCTTTGTTGTCAACGTTTGGGCGATGGAAGATTGACAATGTCTGTGCTCGACGGAGATGGTGGCTGTGCTTGACGGAGATGGTGGCTGTGCTCGACAAAGATGGTGGCTGTGTTCGACGGAGAAGGTGGCGGGACGGAGGAGCCGATGGCCGGACAACACGAACGGCCGGCGGTTGAAGCTGTGCGCGACGCCGGCGTTGAGTTCCAACGGCAATGGCTGTGCGCGACGGCCGACGGATGAAGACGGAGAGGTCGAATGGACGGCTGGCGGATGAAGATGAAGACGAAGTGGGGGTCGAATCGTTGCGACGGAGAAGGGCGTTGCGACGGAGGGGGTTGCGACGGAGAAGGGCGTTGCGACGGAGTGAGGGTCGAATCGTTGATGTGCGCCGGCGTGCGGGGGGGGGTTGGTCGCGACGGAGTGGGCGAACGGACTGAGCTGCACGTGCGACGGAGAAGGGCGTTACGACGGGGGGGGGGGGGGTTGCGACGGAGAATGGCGTTGCGACGGAACTGCACGGGCGCCGGCGGAGGAAGGAGATGGCTGACGGGGGGGCTGTGCTGTTCGCCGGAAGGATGAAGCCAAATGGAGAAGCCCTTTGGAGAAGAAGGGGGATTGCGGCGGATGAGGTGATTGGGTTAGGGTTTTTTTTTTTTTTTTTTTTTTGCTGCTAAATTCTCAATTTCTATTTTAAAACATTTTCAAAATTACAATTTTTTTTCATTTTTAATTGTATAACTTCTATTTTGTGTTTATAATTTTTTGTGTTTATATTTTTTTTGTTTGACAAGTATAGTTTAGATTCTCTAAATTAACTAGTATAATTAAAGGTAGCATAAGAGGTGCACCTTACCATTAAATGGTTGCATGAAACGTGTTTATATTTTTTTAGCGTGTAATGGGTATATAATCGGCGTTTTTGGACCGTGCACTCATGGTATATATTTGGCAATACCCACTGGTAGTAATTTTAAATTCTCATATTCCATGTCCAACACTATTTTTGCTACGGTAATTACAATTTTTCTAACTATGCACCAGCTTTTTTTTCAATTTATTGTTCTGTTGTTAATTTCTCGTTGGTTGCAACGTATTTTAACAGGAGCTTTTTTTTCAATTTATTGTTCTGTTGTTAATTTCTCGTTGGTTGCAACGTATTTTAACAGGTAAATCTCAGAGGGGTAGTTTGGTCTCAAGTAAATCTCAGAGGGTATATATTTGTTTTGGTTAATTTAAATCTTGCAACCGTTAACTTTTTTTTGTTATTTAATTATTTGTTATTAAATATCTCCTTTTTTTTAGGTATTTCAAGCATTTAATGACTCAAGGGTAGTTTTGTCAAACTACATTCTAAATTAGTATCTAAATATAGAAGTTAGCTAATTTTCAAACCATTAATTTAATTAGCTATTTTTCAACTGTCAAATGCTTGTTTCAGCTATTCTTGTAGTTGCCCCTATTATGAATTCCCTACAAACAAAAGAAGAAAACTCATATAAAACTGTTAAGAATTAATTGGAGCCCAAACTCCATTAAGCCCATTAAGCCCAAATATCCTCACTAAGCAACCTTTGTAATTGGGTTAAATGAAGGTGACCAATAAAGAAGAAAAGCAAGGTGATGGACGGTGGTTTTTTATCACTATAAAATAGGAATTTGGGTGCTATTTACTTTGATCAACAACAGAAGCAAAACAAAAAGGAAATCCACATTAGAAGTTTTGTATCTTCTGAGTATTCTGCTGAGTATCTTTATTCATCTCTTTAATTTATTTTCTTTTAAGTTGCAATGAGATATTAAGAAAGAAAAAGAATTCTTCTAGTGAGTTTTTTTCGTTGTTGATCCCAAACTATTGGGTTGTGATACTTGGAAGTCAATAGTCATTGTTCGGCTATTGAGGGTAGTTTGTAGCGCCGAGTTGAGGCTTCCTGTAATCTCCATTATAGTTGAACCTGCAGTTGCAGGAGACTGGACGTAGTCCCGAGATCGGGGCGAACCAGTATAACTTTCGGTGTCGTTCTCTCTTTTCCTTATATTTATTATTGCATTTTGTGATCGATAACTTATTTGGTTCTTACCTGTGAAGTGGGAACGAGAGATATAATATTGTTGTTATTTCGCGTTATTTATATCTCGTGTACTTTTCCCAACAAAAACATCTCTAAAACTCATTATTTTCATGAATCTGGTAGAAGAACTCACCAAATTTGCTTAAGTAGCACCATCAATTTGTTCTTGGATCGGTTCTAAGAAAAAAATCTTGAAGAAAATCTCTCAAATGAAAATCTTCTTCTCCTTCTCAAGCTTTTTCCCTCCATCTTCTCTATTTTAAGATACTCTCTGTTTTTCTTGTTAGAAGTGCTAACAAAGTCTCACATTGGTTAGGGAAGAGATTGATCCATAATATATAAGCGTGGACAATTATCTTCATTGGTATGAGGTCTTTTGGATGGAACCAAAAACAAAGTCACGAGGATTTAGGCTCAAACGGGACAATATCATATCTATGTGGAGGTAGAATTAATGATGTTGTCATTGTGGATTCACAAGAAAGAAGTATAACTCTAAGTCACCCTAACTATGTGGAAAGTACTTTGCTCACCCTAACTATGTGGAAAGTACTTTGCTCACCCTAACTATGTGGAAAGTTCCTCAGATTCCGAACAAAGAGAATGAATGATGTTGTCATTGTGGATTCACAAGCAAGAAGTATAACTCTAAGTCTTACCGAAAGATTGTTAGGAGTGCTGACAAAGTCCCACATTAGTTAGGAAAGAGACTGAGATTTTTGTTCGAGGGGAGGATGGGAAGAGATTGAGATCTTTGTTCGAGGGGAGGATTGTTAGGAGTGCTAACAAAGTCTCACATTGGTTAGGGAAGAGATTGAATTGTTAGGAGTGCTAACAAAGTCTCACATTGGTTAGGGAAGAGATTGAAGGAGTGCTAACAATGTTCCAGATTGGTTAGGGAAGAGATTGATCCATGGTATATAAGTGATGACAATTATCTCCATTGGTATGAGGCCTTTAGCTAAGAGAACTAACATCGCTAACTTTTTTTCCAAATAGTCTTGATTTCACATGGTGGATTTATTGGTAACTTCTTTCTTTTTTTTCCAAATAGTCTTGATTTCACATGGTGGATTTATTGGTAACTTCTTTCTTCACATAATCTCTATAATACCTAATGTTTCATGATGTAATATGCAGGCTTCACACGTTTTGTAATTTCTCAAGAATGCAACTAAAAAAGAAGGCATTTATAAAATAATATATGCAATAAAGTAGAATTAATAGGATGAGAAGTTACCAATTTTGATACTATGGGGTTCCATCTCAAAACTAAATGACAATAAGAAGAGTAGTCCATGTATGTTATATTGTGAGTGAGACCCCTTTATCTTTTCGAGGTGGGATTCTCAACAAGTTCCTCCTATAGAATTATAGAATTGTCTTAGGTACGTTGAAAACCAAAGAATATTTATTTAGGCTTCGTGGGCTATGAGATTTCATCTCAAAACTAATTAACAATAAAAAGAGTAGTACATTGGTAGTAGGACTTTTGAATGTCCTACTAAATTTCAAGCTGTCGAGGCTTACCAAAATACAATTTATAAACCCGAATGCACCGAGCAATTTGCAGCTTAGTGGTAACAAGGTCGACCCACAGGAAATTATGAAATTTAATTCAACTAAGTCTAATTTGCTAATTCTTAAAAAGTGTGTAAAAAGAATGTAAAAAGAATGGTAATTTGGTTTGGGGGAAGGGAGCTCCTAGAATATAATGCTAACGGAAAATTAAATGACGAAGTGCAAAATTAAATGGTCGTGCTTAACTTCGAGTAATGGGATTGATCGCTATGGACGTTCAGTTCATCGATACAATTAATTAGCTAATCATGCTTCAACACACAATTCATTTGGCTAATTGCTAGCTCAAATGACCCAAAGATATAATTAGACATGTGCAATTCTAATTGTTCTTGGCCAATAATCCATTCAAGGTCGCGACCCCTAAATTGACCACGAGCCAGTAACGGGAACATTGTGACGGTTTAACCCTAAGACTAACCCGATTTCTCTCTCGCCCTAAGCCTAACATGAAAACGTTAACTAATTCAGATTCTCAACTGTTACTTTGGGTTGAATTACTTAGTCATGCTTAAGCCCTTGCTACCTAGCGATTTGGGCAATTATACGTCCCAACCTTTAGCCCTCTATCATGCATAGGAATTAGGGAGTCAATCCTAACTAAGCTACACATGCTAGATTTGAATAAGAACAAGCAAGAGATGCATAAACATACTAATTAGCACAACATTTACAAAGGGGCAAATCTCCCCAAACATCCATATTCACAATCCCAAACTCAAAATTAAACACTAACCTTTGTTTAGCCTTCCATGGAGGATGAATAAATCAAACCCCCCATGGAAGAGCTTAGTACCATACAAGAAGAGGAGAAGAAGAAGCTAAAAAATGGGCAAAAATGGTGTAGACCCGAGAGGAAGAAGATGGAGAAAAGTTAGAATGAAAGTTGGGCAAAAATTAGGCGTTTTCACGCTTTTAGCCGTCGGAGCGTCGAGACGTTAGGCAAGCGTCTCGACGCTGTCGCGCGTCAATCTGGAAATCGTCGAGGCGCTCGGACAACGTCTCGACGCTGCAGCGTTGAGCGGGCGTTGAGCGCGCGCGCTCGACGCTGGGGTGCGTCAAAGTCCGAAGGCGGTCGGGGCGGCGTCGAGACGCTCGGCCAGCGTCTCGACGCTGCTGCTTATGCTGGTTGCTCTCGGGTTGATGGCAAAAAACTCCCCTTTTCAAGGCAATTTTTGCCATTTCTTCAATTCTTCAAGCCCCTTCACTCCCGATGAATCTATGAAGCTCTAAAACGTCGCTTTAAGGCCCAAAACGTGTCCTTAGACTCCTCGAGTTCTCGACCATGAAATCACCTACAAAAAGGCATTTTAATCAATATTTGACATGGTTCTAGCCAATATTAGGGACATAATAATAGCTCTATTTTGGAGCTATCAAAATACCCCCGACCTAAATCTTGCTAGTCCTCGAGCAAGGTATACTCTAAATTATCTCCAAATAATTAATTGCATGCTGATAACTCTAACCTCAATGCTTGTGAAACAAGGTATTTAAATAAATTCAAAACCATCAAATGCATGCAAACGTTGAAAATATTCTAAAATTTTTACTCTTATTCCCTTACGTGTGTGTGTTTAGCACCTCTCAACCTAGCTCATGCAAGCCCGAAATAACCTTATACAGCCCTATAACTCGTTTTTCCCCTACTTATGGCGATAAGAACAGTCTAATGGCTTTTAGCGAAAGAAAAAACAACAAAACAAAAGGCCTACATTTTATTATTTTCTTTGAGTACTTTGTACCCATAATTCCTTTTGAACCTTTTTTTTTTTTTTTTTTTTTTTTATATTTTTCTCCAAGAGAGCCTAACACGTCAAACCGAATTTAGTTTCACGTTTTTAAGGACTATTGCTCACTTCTATTAGTTCCCCTTTCATGCAGTGACAACCGTGGGTTACACGATCGCCCCTGGTTACACGGGCAACATAAGAAGGAGGAGCAACTCTAGAGTTTTTATTTTTCATGCTTTTTTTTTAGGCAATAACTTCGCTATACAACAAATGAATTATTACTACTTCTAACACATCAAGCCTCCCTAATGGTACCTTTCGGGGTGACAACAAGGTTTCAGACCAAATAAAATCATTCTAAACCTACAGAACTGGGAATAAGAGGGCTAAGTGCTCAGTGAATGTAGGGAAATAACATAATTTTTTTTTAAAATAGGCTCAAAATGTGCATACATTGTCAAATTTTTCGAATTATACAAATACAGAGTGTTCACAAGCATATCACAGACCGTCCTCATCGGACAACATGCATTCAGATTCTAATCTAAAAATCAGAGTATATACACATGCCCGACAACTACTAAGAAGTCTTTTCTCTTTCAACAAACTCCACCCCCCACCTTAAGACGTGCATTGTCCCCAATGCATTATACTATTTAAAACAACAAAATTCTAAGGGAACAGAAAACCTCCCCTGAATTTTGTGGAGCCGACGGGTAGAGATGTGCCTCATCGTCTTCCAATATAAACTCGAATTGTCGGCCATTTCACCTTTCCTCCTAAGAAAACAAGTAAACAAACAACAAATTCAAAAGCTAAAATAAACAAAAGCAAAGCAATAAATAACAGAATTACAGTCCAAGCTTGGGTGCCTCCGAGAAGCGCAAATTTTTAGAGTCGATTGCTCGACTGTATTCTCGCATCCACTCATCCATAATCAAACTTGGAAGATGCCCCCATCCATCTTCCTGATTTCATCCTTCCTGCAAAAATCCACGAACAATTCTTTCTCTCGTGCCTTCTGCACACATACAACATCAATTTTAATTTTTGCAGGTTTCATAAAAGGTTGTTCCCATAAAATTGATGCAAAAATATGAGAGAGATTATCATTCATTCCAAGAGTATAAGAATCAGCAGGAAAGTACAGGTCAGTTACTCTACCCAAAAAATCTTCCACCTTTTTCAAGGGGTGCACATAGGATTTATCAGCCAATTGCATAATAGAATCGGTTTCATGCAAGTCATTTAGTTTAAGCTCATTAAAAACAGCATGTGACTTAACATTAATCGATGGTTCTAAATCTAGCATGGCTTGATTAATCATTTTATCTCCCATAGTGCAAGGTAAAGTGGAAGGGAGTAGCTTAGCAGGATTCTCAACAATTTTCAAGGCAGAAACAGTTGAATCACAAAATTCAGTCAAGGGTGGTTCATGCAACTCATGATCATCAAAAAGTTCAGTTAAAAATAATGGGTCATCCCCATCCTTAACAGTCATGCATTCATTCTGTGCTAAAGATTCAAATGTATCTATTTGACAAAGGGAGAATACATCCTCATCATGCTCTTCTACAATGGGCAAATGCATCTCAACAACCTCTCCGCCATACTCAACAGATAAAATGTCCTTATCAACATTTATCTTTGTTTTAGCAGTTTTCATAAAGAGCCTACCTAATAAGATCGAAGCAGGCGAAGAGGAAGAATTTCCATCCATTTTTCAGAACATAAAAATCAACAGGAAAAATTAATTCATTAAACCTGCACTAAAAAATCTTCAACTATTCCTAAAGGATGCACAGAAGATCTATCAGCAAGTTGAATAACTATTCCTGTTTTCTTCATTTCTTTCAATTTCAGTTTCTGATAAATGGAATAAGGCATAACACTAATGGAGGCTCCTAAATCCAACATTGCTCTTCTAATTTTCATGTCTTCTATCTTACAAGGGAGAGAGAACATACCTGGATCGTCGCATTTAACTGGTAAGTTCTTTGTGATCAAAGCTGAGACGTTCTTACTTACCACGACGCGTTCACTCTCCTTTGTCTTCCTCTGGTTGGTGCATAGTCTTTTTAGGAATTTGGCGTACCTAGGAATTTCCTTTAGGGCATCCAACAGAGGGATATTGATCTCTACCTTCTTGAATGTGTCTAGGAACTCCTCCTCGTAGTTCTCCTTTGGCGGTCTTGCTAACCTGCTAGGAAAATGAGCCTCAGGCACATAAACTCTAGTGCATGTAGGATCGAAATTTACCCCTTTTCCACCGTGGTTTGGGATTTTCTATCTGCGGCTCGTTGTGGCCATGATCGACTTCCACCGGCGGGGTACTCGTGGGAAGCTGCTTCCCACTTCTCAGGGTGATGGCACTCGCGCTTTCAGCTGTTTGCTTTTCCATCATATTTACCTTCTCGGTCATAAGGGACATTTCCTTACCCAAATCTTGCATCTGAGTTCCAACGTTATCGAGCTTGTCCAAGGTATCTTGCTGTGATTTGGAAGTTATTGCAAGTAGAGCTTTAAACATGTCCTCAGCGGTTCTACCTGAAACAGAAGATTGAGTTTTCAGAAAATCATCCTTTAAAGCGAGGACAACTTTACTTACCTCAAAAAGCTGAGCCTTAAGCTCGTCCACGTCCCTTCTCAGGCGAGCTTGCTCCTCGCTTCCGTCTCCACTCCGCTCCAAGCTTCTAGCCAAGTTGGAAATTAAAACTCTAGCTTCGGCGGATGTCTTATCCATGAGCGAACCTCCACTGGCGACATCAACTAACTGTCGGTTTGGCGGTAAGAGACCTTCGTAGAGATTCTGAATTAGGCGTTGGTCAGATACTTGGTGGTTGGGACAATCCTCACACAACCGACCAAATCTCTCCCAACACTCGAGAACCGTCTCTTTTTCTCCTTGCTCAATTGTGTTAATCATTCTTCTGAGGGCGGCAACCTTGGGAGGTGGAAAATACTTCGCGTAAAATGCTCTCTGCAGCTCTGCCCAAGAAGCGATGGACCCAGTCGGTAGGTAGTACATCCACTCTCTCGCCTCCTCCTTTAAGGTGAAAGGAAAAACTCTAAGATGGAGTTGATCTTCGGTGATGTCGTCGGTCCTAAATGACGAACACACGATCTGAAATGCCTTGAGGTGTCTGACGGGATTCTCATCTGTATTACCACAAAAAGAAGGTAATAAGTTAACCAGACCAGCTTTAAGTTCAAAATTACCTGAAGCTACCGGATACAATATACTCGATGAGTTCCAGCCTAGCTCAAATGATGCAAGCTCCCTCAAGGTTCTTTGTTGCTCAAAATTACCCCCGACCTCCATTTCAGCGGCTTTTTCATTTTCAAAGAATGACTGCGCTAAAAAACTCAAACAAAAACGGGTAAAATAATACAAAAGAATTAAACTGTACAAACAATGTAAAGAATTTTTTTTAAAACAAACAAATTAAACTTAATCAAACTAAATTAAATCTAATTCCCCGGCAACGACGCCAATTTTGGTAGTAAGACTTTTGAATGTCCTACTAAATTTCAAGCTGTCGAGGCTTGCCAAAATACAATTTATAAACCCGAATGCACCAAGCAATTTGCAGCTTAGTGGTAACGGGGTCGATCCACAGTGAATTATGAAATTTAATTCAAGTAAGTCTAATTTGCTAATTCTAAAAAGTGTGTAAAAAGAATGTAAAAAGAATGGTAATTTATGGTTTGGGGGAAGGGAGCTCCTAGAATGTAATGCTAACGGAAAATTAAATGACGAAGTGCAAAATTAAATGGTCGTGCTTAACTTCGAGTAATGGGATTGATCGCTATGGACGTTCAGTTCATCGATACAATTAATTAGCTAATCATGCTTCAGCACACAATTCATTTGGCTAATTGCTAGCTCAAATGACCCAAAGATATAATTAGACATGTGCAATTCTAATTGTTCTTGGCCAATAATCCATTCAAGGTCGCGACCCCTAAATTGACCACGAGCCAGTAACGGGAACATTGTGACGATTTAACCCTAAGACTTGTTGGGTTTTATGTCCTAAAACTCGTGGTTTGTAAACTGTTATGTTTGTAAATATTCTATTTAGAATAAAGAGTTATTAGTTTTATTCAGTAAAAGAGTTTACTGGAATAAAGTGAAACGTGTTTGGTTTAACCTATACCAATGACCAACACCCTTGACTGAATATGAGTACTTGAGCTTCATGTATGACATGATTGTGGATCAGGCTCAAGTAGTCAGTCAAAACGGTCTATAGTATACGGATAAGGCTGGGTACCTTATCCTGGTAACACTATTGGATGCGGCTCACTTTGTATTGTACAGAACGATGTGATCCGAATCGTTCCACATGGAGATGTGAGAAGTGAGGGCGTCCTGTGTAAAGAGTTTACACAAGACCGAACCGCGTATTAAGTCGCTCTCTCTTTATAACTCCGTTTACTGATGAGACCGACTTATACATTTTGATGGCCTAGGTAACTCGAGCTTAATCCTGAGCTTGCTATGAACTCCTGCTTATTCGGAAGTATCCTTTGACTTGTACGGGTGAGAGTGGCGGAACGCCCGCTCAATAAGCCTACCAACTTGGGGATAAAGTCGAATAGGTAGCTGGGGACATAGTACAGCAAGATTGGAATTCACTCCTAACCCGCTCTTCAGGGTTAGTAGATAGGTTGTTCCCTTAATAGCTGACTCCGGGGCTTGAACAATGTGAGCTCACACTCTCATGTGATGAGAGAGTTATATTGATCTGATGGTTGGACCACAGATCTATTGTTCATTAGAGGTGTCAGTGGTACTTAAGGAACAAGATGTAATGCAGGGGTTAAACGGTTCAAATGACCCAGCTGTGATTACGAACAACCTGTGAAGGATCGACTTACCGATGACGGTTATATCAAGAGGACACAATATATCTACAGTGAGGAGAGTGCAACCCTCGGACTATAGTGGAGTCTCCGGGGGTTAACGAAAGTTGATTGATTCGGGTTAAAAGAGTTTTGACCGAATAATCTCGTATCGTTGGAGCTCATGATCTGTAGGTCCTTTAGGTTCTCCTGGCTAGCTCGGATAACGCCGTGCAACAGTATAAGAAAAAATAAAAGAAAAAGATAAAGAATTTGAATTGTTCAAATTCAGTTTTTGGAAGGATGATGGACGTATTTAAATATGATTTAGATATGGGAATGGTCTAAAACATGAATAGGTTTCATGTGAAAAATTCGGTTTTCGGAAAACCGGGTTGAGCCATATTATTTAATTGATATTTGATATTAAATTAAATAATATTAATTAATTAAAAGTTTTAATTGATTAATAATATATATATATTTTATTTATTAAAATGTTTAATAAATAAAATATTTATTATTATTTAAAATTAATATTGTATTAATTTTATAAATAATAATAATATATAATATAAAATAAAATAATTACATGTCTTACATGCATTATGCATGTAAGACATGTGGTTTTTTGTTTAAATATGTTATATATATATATTTAGAATGGCTTTTTACCTAGGTGAGGTTTTGGGTTTCTTAAAAATTGGAATTCATTTTTAAGTTCTCACCCACCCCTCTGTCTCTATTCCATCTTCTTCTTCTCCTTCTTTTACTTTTCTTTTCTCTTCTTTTCGGTGTCCCACAACACCGTTGCTCGGCGCCGAGGATAGCGGGACTACCTAGGGTGGTCCTCGGCGCGTTCGTGAGAAGAAGTTTGAAGAGATCGTGACGAAGAACGGCCGGCGGAACGCGAAGAAAAGTAGAACTACAAGGGTATGTTTTCTATTTTTCTTAATTCCGTCTTTTGAGCATGTTTTCTATTTGTTAAATTGATGAAATTAGAGTATCATCGGTCCGAAATCGCCTTCCGCTGCGCATGTCGCTCCATCAATTGGTATCAGAGCGATTTTGTGATTAACTCAATTTGCATCAATTTAAGTTGGTGGGTATTTTAATTTAGAAATTGTTTCTGAATGGATGTCTAAAGTGAATATCGATTTTGGCATAGTTTCTATTTGAATTTTATTATTTGTAATTGCCCGAGAATGTATGGGCTTTAATGCGTGCAGAAGAGTCTGTATTTTTAGAGTCATTAGAGTCCATATAGGTTTCTTTGTGAAAGAAGTTCGAGTTTTGAGCTCGCCGAAATGTTCGGTATAAGTTCAACTCGTTCTAGGCAATACGAAGAGAAATTCGAAGAGATTTTGCCCGAAGCGTTCGGAGGAAGCAAGCTGGTCAAAGGCGGTGCGAAGAGTTCGAAGTCCGCTGAAGATTTAGCTTGTTGATCAAGCTTGTAATAAAATAGTTATTGCTTGCTAAATGCCAAAATCGATCCACTTTAGTGTGTTTAATTAATTATGCATTGTGAATGTATGTTTTAATTAAAATCCATGTTTGTATGTGCATAACGTATGCCATATAGATTTAAAATCCCACCATAGGAAGCATGCTCCATGCATTGGTATTATGTTATAAGTGTTATAATTTATAGTATGCATATTTGGGACTTCATGAGTATTAATATAAGTGTTATATTAATTCATGAATTAGTTGTTGTTAATTTAATAGAATAATTGATATAAGTGTTATATTAATTATGATATTAAATATACAACATAGGTTACCTTGGTTTTATGCATATTGTAGGTTATAAGTGTTATAATGTATAGGATGCATGTTTAATTCATGAGTATTAATATAAGTGTTATATTAATTCATGAATTAGTTGTTGTTTGCTTAATAGAATAATTAATATAAGTGTTATATTAATTATGAAATTAAACATCCAACCAAGATGCATTATTGTATGTTATAATTGTTATAATGTATAGGATGCATGCTTAATTCATAATTAATTGATATAAGTGTTATATTAATTTATGAATTAGGAGTTGTATATTTAAGAGCATAATCGATATAAGTGTTATATTGATTATGAAGTTAAATATTCAATTTGTCATGCCTTAGCGAATGTATGTTTGAGAAGCATATAGAAGTTTGTTATTATAGAAAGTCTAGTTTTTGCAAGCGTTGTAAAAATGACTTAGACTTTTAAAATCTATAACAAAGAAAAAAGCATGTTCATTTAGGGTTAATGAGACGATCTGGTTCATTAGATGAATAGGTCGTTATCTCGTAAATGCTAAGGTTATGAGAAACTCACCCGGTGAAATCCTGTTCGAGGTTGGAGGTATTTAAGCGGACGGTTTACGGAACACCTCCTACCTGGGGACAATCCGGTACTTGAGTAAAGTTAACCCGGCTTTATGAACATGCATTAGAGGTGTGAGGTTAATAATTTGTTAATAACCTAGACATCTCAGGTAAATAGTTTGCCTAGACTTAAGGTTTTATTTACTTAGCCAGATAAAACTTGAGTCTTTACCCTAAACACCGTCCACGATACTTAGTAGATGTGTTGAGAAGGAATATATGATATATCCCTCTCCTGCTACGCACTCCCTAAAGTTCACAAAGTGAGAATTTTGCAGGGCCTCATGATGCCATTAGAGGCATCTCCAGTCGGGTGGTGTTTGCAACTTTCAATAGCAAGGTGAATGGAGTAAGTATCTATAGTAAGTGGGAGAAGGAAGTACGTCAGTATTTCCTACGGTCTCCTCCATTGGATTGAACCGTGAGATTCCCATGTTCCGCCTGCAAGGTGACCCTAGGAGGCACCAATCCAGTCGGAGGGCCGTTTCATGGGGGTCGAACAAGTCAGTCACCTGTTATGGATAAAGAAACATAGGGCCATTCCCAACTTTGTCATTCCAGTCGGTTGCGTTGTTGGGGCCGTCCTGTGCGTTCTAAAAATGGAGGGTCACACTTGCAGATTTGCTAAGGTGTTAGTAAATCTTGACCAAAAACGATAACTAAGATGCTATAGGAATAAAAGTTATTCTGGTGTTAGCATTTAGTCAAGAATGTCTTGGTTTAGTGAAGGAATGCTTGACTACCAGTCGGTAGCGACCATTCTAACTCACTAAAGTATCGTTGCATGTAAATAAAGAGTTTGGGTACTTTATTTGCTGCTAAACCTCTTAATTGGTTTAAATAGGTTAAAATCGTTTCACTAATAGTTTTACATTCTTTTTTCAGCATGTCGAGCTCTTTTATTCAGTTGTTAGCACACGACAAATTAACCGGTGAAAATTTTGGGACGTGGAAGTCGAACCTTAATGCAGTTTTGGTTCTCGACAACCTAAGATTTGTCTTAACGGAGGAGTGTCCTTCGGTTCCTAGTTCAAATGCCTCACGAACTGTTCGTGAAGCATATGACGGTTGGATTCGGGCTAACGACAAAGCTCGAGTTTATATCCTGGCAAGCATATCTGATGTTTTGTCAAGGAAGCATGAGGGGATGGTTTCCGCTAAGGAAATCATGGCTTCACTACAAGAGATGTTTGGAAAGCCTTCCTCATCACTTAGGTATGAAGCCCTCAAGCACATTTACAACTGCCGTATGGCTGAAGGAACCTCTGTTAGGGAACATGTCCTTAACATGATGGTGTACTTCAATACAACAGAAGTAAATGGGGCAACCGTCGACGAACAAGGTCAGGTTGGATTTATCTTGGAATCTCTTCCGAAGAGTTTCCTGCACTTCAGGACCAATATGGTCATGAACAAGATAGAATACAATCTGACGTCTCTTCTGAACGAGCTTCAGATTTATCAGTCCCTGCATACCTCGAAAGGAAAGGAGAAGGAGGTAAATGTTACCACTTCTATGAAGTTCCAAAAAGGGTCTGGGTCTGGGACTAAATCTGAACCTCTTACTGTGAGTAATAAGATTATTCACAAGAAGAAGAGAAGTGCCAGGAAGGGCAAAACCCCAGCTGTAGGAAAAGTAAAAGCTTCACACAGTGGAAAGTGTTTTCATTGTGGTGAAGAAGGGCACTGGAAACGAAACTGCCCTAAATACCTTGCGGAGAAAAAGGCACAGAATGAACGACAAGGTAAATATGATTTATCTTCTGTCTAAACATTTCATGTGGAATATGATTGTCATACCTGAATGTTGATTCAGGAACCACTAATAATGTTTGTTATTCTTTTCAGGAAACTAGTTCCTGTTTGCCAGTTTCTTGACGAAGATGCCTTATGAAGACGTCTTCGCAGTTTATACAGTGGGAGCTTGCTTGTTTATAGTTGTTTGTATAGAAATAATTTCAAGTGTTGTAATTATTGTCTATAAACTCAAGTTTTTGTTGAACGCTTTAGATGTATATAGTATCTTTTGTTTTTTAATGAATAGTTCATTTTGCAAAAGACGTATACAAGTAGTGTTCTATTAAACTTGGTAACAACTAAAGTGTTAAGACTTATGTTGTTTTATTGAAAGCTAAATTATAAATTAACAATGGTTGTTAGTTATGCTGGTTCTTCTCAAGTGTTGAGAAAGCTTTAATGTAGTGGGAGAATTATGAGATAATTCGGCCTGCTGTATTAGTATGTTTTATGACTCTAGTTATCATGCTTGATGATGACAGTGAGTTCATAAACAAGAACCAGTGGCTCAAAGCCATGGATCTTCAAGGGGTTTACAGACCAAGTCTATGAGGTGAAAACCTCTAAGGCTTGACTTTCTGGCAAAGGGACTGTCCCGAAGAGAAGGGGTTAATTGTGTATTAACTTCATCTCTTGTTGTCAGATGTAAGTTATATAGAATACTCGTATCCATTACCCTGTTCTATCTGATAGAACAAGACAAATGGATATCAAGACTAGCTATCTTGATAGAGTATCTATTAGTCTCAACCAGGGAGATACATTTTTCAGGATTAAGAGCAAATCGTTTACAAGTTTCTTCAATCCATTTATGAATTGGAATAAGCATCTATATTCTGATTTATAAGGTTTGTTTTATCAAATCTTATGGTTTTGAACATTACATTGATAAAACTTGTTAGACAAATGTTTAATCAATGTTAAAGCTTTCATAATATATTCCCGTAATTTTGTCCTAATCATTGAGAATGATGTAGGATTTATTACTGACTTTTAGCATAAACTAGCGACCCACTCCCAAATAGTTGATCTGGAGGTAGGCTTTGTTTGTTCTAAGGATTCAGCTTGATCTGAGTCGTAAGAACAAATCGCTAGTGTTGTCTCTAAAATCTTTTATTGACAAGTTGTTGTCAATATTCGATGGTCTATGGAAATGGTTTCCTGAGACACCTCAAGTGTTGAGGATACGAGATGCACCCAAGTGCATTTACATATTGGAGGTCATATGTATCTTTTGAGATACATGACCCGATATGTGCTATGCAGTGGGAGCTGTCAGTATTATTAGTCCAATTGGATTGGATTCCGGTTAAAGTTTTGTCCTTGTACTTAGAGGAGTAGAATACAAGAGTTGTATTGCTAATTCCTCGTTGGTAGCTAAGTCTATTTGCAACTTGTGAAGCAGCAATAGGTTTATAAGTTGAGCTCGCAGATAGTGCTATGAGGAGATGTGATGGTCACATGGAAAGCCTCGTAGTACTTCATGCTGATTAGTTTACTAAGTCTTTCATGGCTAAAGTGTTTGAGAGATACCTAGAAGAGTCTAGGGCTCCGAGTTGCTGGAGAGGACAGTGGGAGAAAGCTTCTGATATATGATGTATTAGTTTTCTCCACCTAACATGTACACCACGGACGTTTAAGTCCAAGTGGGAGTTTGTTGGGTTTTATGTCCTAAAACTCGTGGTTTGTAAACTGTTATGTTTGTAAATATTCTATTTAGAATAAAGAGTTATTAGCTTTATTCAGTAAAAGAGTTTACTGGAATAAAGTGAAACGTGTTTGGTTTAACCTATACCAATGACCAACACCCTTGACTGAATATGAGTACTTGAGCTTCATGTATGACATGATTGTGGATCAGGCTCAAGTAGTCAGTCAAAACGGTCTATAGTATACGGATAAGGCTGGGTACCTTATCCTGGTAACACTATTGGATGCGGCTCACTTTGTATTGTACAGAACGATGTGATCCGAATCGTTCCACATGGAGATGTGAGAAGTGAGGGCGTCCTGTGTAAAGAGTTTACACAAGACCGAACCGCGTATTAAGTCGCTCTCTCTTTATAACTCCGTTTACTGATGAGACCGACTTATACATTTTGATGGCCTAGGTAACTCGAGCTTAATCCTGAGCTTGCTATGAACTCCTGCTTATTCGGAAGTATCCTTTGACTTGTACGGGTGAGAGTGGCGGAACGCCCGCTCAATAAGCCTACCAACTTGGGGATAAAGTCGAATAGGTAGCTGGGGACATAGTACAGCAAGATTGGAATTCACTCCTAACCCGCTCTTCAGGGTTAGTAGATAGGTTGTTCCCTTAATAGCTGACTTCGGGGCTTGAACAATGTGAGCTCACACTCTCATGTGATGAGAGAGTTATATTGATCTGATGGTTGGACCACAGATCTATTGTTCATTAGAGGTGTCAGTGGTACTTAAGGAACAAGATGTAATGCAGGGGTTAAACGGTTCAAATGACCCAGCTGTGATTACGAACAACCTGTGAAGGATCGACTTACCGATGACGGTTATATCAAGAGGACACAATATATCTACAGTGAGGAGAGTGCAACCCTCGGACTATAGTGGAGTCTCCGGGGGTTAACGAAAGTTCATTGATTCGGGTTAAAAGAGTTTTGACCGAATAATCTCGTATCGTTGGAGCTCATGATCTGTAGGTCCTTTAGGTTCTCCTGGCTAGCTCGGATAACGCCGTGCAACAGTATAAGAAAAAATAAAAGAAAAAGATAAAGAATTTGAATTGTTCAAATTCAGTTTTTGGAAGGATGATGGACGTATTTAAATATGATTTAAATATGGGAATGGTCTAAAACATGAATAGGTTTCATGTGAAAAATTCGGTTTTCGGAAAACCGGGTTGAGCCATATTATTTAATTGATATTTGATATTAAATTAAATAATATTAATTAATTAAAAGTTTTAATTGATTAATAATATATATATTTTATTTATTAAAATGTTTAATAAATAAAATATTTATTATTATTTAAAATTAATATTGTATTAATTTTATAAATAATAATAATATATAATATAAAATAAAATAATTACATGTCTACATGTGGTTTTTTGTTTAAATATGTTATATATATATATTTAGAATGACTTTTTACGTAGGTGAGGTTTTGGGTTTCTTAAAAATTGGAATTCATTTTTAAGTTCTCACCCACCCCTCTGTCTCCATTCCATCTTCTTCTTCTCCTTCTTTTACTTTTCTTTTCTCTTCTTTTCGGTGTCCCACAACACCGTTGCTCGGCGCCGAGGATAGCGGGACTACCTGGGGTGGTCCTCGGCGCGTTCGTGAGAAGAAGCTTGAAGAGATCGTGACGAAGAACGGTCGGCGGAACGCGAAGAAAAATAGAACTACAAGGGTATGTTTTCTATTTTTCTTAATTCCGTCTTTTGAGCATGTTTTCTATTTGTTAAATTGATGAAATTAGAGTATCATCGGTCCGAAATCGCCTTCCGCTGCGCATGTCGCTCCATCAAGACTAACCCGATTTCTCTCTCGCCCTAAGCCTAACATGAAAACGTTAACTAATTCAGATTCCCAACTGTCACTTTGGGTTGAATTACTTAGCCATGCTTAAGCCCTTGCTACCTAGCGATTTGGGCAATCATACGTCCCAACCTTTAGCCCTCTATCATGCATAGGAATTAGGAAGTCAATCCTAACTAAGCTACACATGCTAGATTTGAATAAGAACAAACAAGAGATGCATAAACATACTAATTAGCACAACATTTACAAAGGGGCAAATCTCCCCAAACATCCATATTCACAATCCTAAACTCAAAATTAAACACTAACCTTTGTTTAGCCTTCCATGGAGGATGAATAAATCAAACCCCCCATGGAATAGCTTAGTACCATACAAGAAGAGGAGAAGAAGAAGCTCAAAAATAGGCAAAAATGGCGTAGACTCGAGAGGAAGAAGATGGAGAAAAGTTAGAATGAAATTTGGGCAAAAATTAGGCGTTTTCACGCTTTTAGCCGTCGGAGCGTCTCGACGCTAGGCAAGCGTCTCGACGCTGTGCCCTAAGTTGGCCGCGCGCGCGCGCTGGCGTCGAGACGCTCGGACAGCGTTGAGACGCTGCAGCGTTGAGCGCACGCGCTCGACGCTGGGGTGCGTCAAAGTCCGGAAGGCGGTCGGGGCAGCGTCGAGCTAGCGTCTCGACGCTGCTGCTCATGTTGGTTGCTCTCGGGTTGATGGCCAAAAACTCCCCTTTTCAAGGCAATTTTTGCCATTTCTTCAATTCTTCAAGCCCCTTCACTCCCGATGCATCTATGAAGCTCTAAAACGTCGCTTTAGGCCCGAAACGTGTCCTTAGACTCCTCGAGCTCTCGACCATGAAATCACCTACAAAAAGGCATTTTAATCAATATTTGACATGGTTCTAGTCAATATTAGGGACATAATAATAGCTCTATTTTGGAGCTATCATACATGTATGTTATATTGTGAGTGAGGTCTATTCATCTTTCCGATGTAGGATCCTCAACAAGTTCCTCCCATAGAATTATAGAATTGTCTTAGGCACGTTGAAAACCAAAGAATAATACTACATTTAAGTAATAAAGAAAGCTCAAAATCTAGGAGGAAGCTAAGGGGCATGTACACCTCGAAAGAGTAATTATTCTCAATCCCTTCATAAACCGGTAGTGAAATCTAAATGCTACATTCTAAGATCAATAATTGAAGCTACGGAGATGCATGGAAGAAAACATCCATGTTTTCAGTCTACCTCACCTACTAACCTTTCTTAAACATACTTTTTTTTATAGTCCATTTTTATTTTATTTCAAAT
Source organism: Herpetospermum pedunculosum (assembly GCA_028017165.1). Classification (NCBI taxonomy): domain Eukaryota; kingdom Viridiplantae; phylum Streptophyta; class Magnoliopsida; order Cucurbitales; family Cucurbitaceae; genus Herpetospermum; species Herpetospermum pedunculosum. The sequence goes on from JAPQWQ010000185.1 coordinate 7,115,419, forward strand.
TCATTCATTTTTAATTAACTAATTAACTATAGATAATCTTGATTAACGAATTTGAGTGAATTTTAAGCAATATTTTTAATCTTATTAAAAATTAATTCACCTTATAGATAATCTGGATTTTTTTATCTTTTTAAACCCTTTAAAACAAAATTAAAAGATTATCATATATCTATATTATGATCTTATAAGTTATTTAAAAAATGAATTAAATTATTTTTTAACTTAGGAAAAAAATATCTTAATCTCGTTGGAAAAATATCATTCTGAACTTTGTTCGCGAAGGAACCGACTTTTACAGACCAACACTACTTTTTTTTATGCTAATCCTTATTAGTGATCAAGGATGTTTGTCTTATTTGTACTAAATAAATTCCAATTTCATATATAAGTATTTAATTTCTTGAAATAAAATAAAATAAAAAATATTACCTTACTTATTTTTTACCTAATACCTAAATTGTAGTTATTTGAAATTTAAATATAGAAATAAAATATAATACACTCCTTACGTCTCTCCAAATTTTTGATTACAAGGTTGAGATTCTTGAAATTGAAGCCTGCTCTTTATATATATTATTTCTTTCCTTAAAAATTGTTGCTGCTTTATAAATTCTTTCCTTTTATGAGTTATTTTTTTCACCTTTTGTGTAGCTAAATTAACAAGAATAAAAAATAATTCAAAATAATTATACAAAAGGCATGCAATAATCCAAGAATAATATATATTATTGCATGCGTTGGTGATTGCTATGGCAACATTCAACTATAATATAAGAAAAGGGTGATGAGACGAAGCCAAACACAAGACACAAAATGAAAATCATTCATTTGAATTTGACAACCACTGATTTCCATCTTGAAAAAGCAGTTTGTAATCATGGATTCTTTATGATGCGACCAAATAAATGGATTCCTTCCTCTAAAACGTTCCAACGTCCACTGCGACTCTCCAATTCTACTACTTCTGTTTTGGTCTCTATAAACCAATCTTCTTCTTCTCTCCTCACCCTTCAAATCCACTCTTCTTCCTCTATCTCTTCTAAAGATCAACAACTTATTTCGGTAATAATATAACCTCTCGTATTTTATATATTTTTTGTTATTTGTTTTATATATGTGTTACCTTACTTAGCTTTCTTATTGTAGGATCAAGTCATTCGAATGCTTAGAATTACGGAGAAACATGAGGACGATCTTAATCGATTTCAAAATTTGCATCCGAGAGCCAAAGAGATGGGATTTGGTTGGATTTTTCGATCTCCAACTCTTTTCGAAGATGCCGTCAAGTCTATCCTTTTATGCAATACCTCGTAAGTCTATCCTTTTATTCGAATTCAAAGTTATATTTGTTAAACTTGTATATATATTTGTTGCATATGGCGGTTCCAAGGCTACCAAAGACACATCTAATATTGTAACCACAATTCTGTGGCTCTGTTTCCTTTGTAAATTCACAGCCACAATTCTCTCATTTTAAGTTAGCACTAAATTACATGGTATTGTTTCAAAAAATAATGTTGATTATAGCTGCCAATTACATATTTTTATGATTGTATCTTTGATTTTGATTTCATGTGTTGTATATAAGTTGAGAAAGTTTAGATTGTATAATTCAAATGGAATGAGATTAATTATGAAGCATATATCTTTTTTTTTAGTAAGTATTATTTTTTTATGAATATATTTAGTTAAATTATGTTGGTATATGATTATTAAGGTGGGAAAATACGTTGTTAATGGCGGAAAATCTATGTGAGCTACAAGCTAAAATGAGCCAAGTTAGTAAGAAGAGAAAAAGAAGAGAATACGAGGGCGGCAATTTTCCAAATGCGGCCGAACTTTCTAGAATGAGTGTTAAATTGTTGATGGAACAATCTCTTGGTTACAGAGCCAAATACATCATTAAATTTGCTAAACATGTTGAAAAGGGGAGAATTGATCTGCAAATGTTTGAACAAGCACCCTGTTCTCGTGTTGCTAATTATTTCTCTAAAATCAAAGGCTTTGGTACTTTTGCAACCGCCAATATATTCATGTGTCTCGGATTTTACCATCGAATTCCGATTGATACTGAAACTAGAAGGCATTTAAACCAGGTCTTTTTTCTTCTCTATATTCATTTTATTTATAGTTTTTTTTATATATATAAATACAATGAAGCTAATTAATTGGTTATGATTATTTGAATTGAAAAGTTACATGGAAGAGAATTGTATAGCAAGAAGACGAAGACCAAGACAATCGAGAAAGATGTTGGAGAAATTTATGATAAATATGCTCCTTTTCAATGCTTGGCCTATTGGTACGACTATAAATACTTCTAATTTTTGCTTATTATAATCAAATTAAAATGTTTTTATTTTATTTTCAAATCTTTGATTTATTATAATTATTATTCTTATTATTTGTTTAGGTTGGAGCTTGTCGAGTATTATGAGAGCGAAGTGGGCAAGCTAAGTGAATTGTGTCCGTTGGATTATCACAAGATTAGCGGCACAACTATCAAACTTTGATTTTTTTCTACTAATTTCTTTTATTGTTATTATTGTTTTAATTTTATAATCATATTTTTATTCAATTAATTTGTAACCAAATGATTTACTCGTATCATCATAAGCAATAAGCATAAGACAATTCTTATTGGTTAATGCATTATAACTTTGAACAAAAAGTTACATATTTGAATCGGTATTATCACATATATTATTGAATTTAAAAAGAAGAAATGTTAGTGATTTCAAAAGTGCAAATCCAATTTCTTATTTGTTGTTTGGTTGATAATTTTTTACAACATAACTATTTCTCATCTTTAAAAACATTTTGTAACCAACAACAATTGTTTAGATATGATGTGAGAAATTGTTTAGATAGCAAAGAATGTAGAGAAAAAGAGTAGAAATAAAATTGTAAAACATTCAACTACTATAATACTGAAAGAAGTAATAGGAAATTGAGAGTGATATAATGTAGCAACATTTTTGATATAGTTAAAGCATATCCAACCATCACTAACTATTATAATCCAGACTATTATAACAACGATCTACGAAAGATACGATCACTCGTTTTCATACGATTTTTCGTGTTCTTTGCAACCCATGCTTATATACTGATCAAAATTTTGAAGTATCTTGAGTTTAAATCTCCATAAAGTCAAATTGATTTACTTTAAAATTTAAAATGTCATAATTTTGAGTTTAGTTGACCAAATTGAGAGATTTTTTTTTTTTTTTTTAATGTAAATTTTCGAGTTCTACATGTTATAAGATAGTTTGTTCAACCTTCCATCAAAAAATGTCGTAACGGATGGTATTGAAGATGGGTGATGAATGCTCAAACTATGGTGGGGTGTGAGAGAATATAAGAAGAATGAAAAGAACATAGAGGTGAGGAAAAAGAGATAAAAAAATGAGTTTCTTAAGTCAAGGGTAAAGAAGAAACTTCACACATCAAATAGGTCAAAACATTAAGAAAATTATAGACGAGTCACTTTTGTTAAAGATTTCCTATGACAAGTTAATTTTTTTTTTGCAAATTTTGGATTTTTTTTTTATTTCTTATATCAAAATAATAACATCAATCTAAAATTAAGAGTGGTGAGAATTAGGGGTGAGTATCGGTCGGTCGACAGTTTTAGGGTTTACGTCGGTCGGTGTTGATCGTTTTTGAAGATTTTAGTGACGTCGGTCGATTTTGGCCAAAACCGACGTGAAGACAAAACTCCGACGAAATTATAAAAAAGAAAAACGTGAAAAAAGGAGGAAGAAGATGGAAGAAAATATGCGAATCATGCTACTGGAAATTACTAAATGATAAAGGAAGTAAGATGAGAAAAGAAAAATAAAGGATGGATATGAAATACAAATGAGAGAAGGAGAGATGAAAGAAAAATAAAAGAAGGAGAAGAGGAGGGAGTCGGAGATGAAAGAAACTTTGGTAAAGAAGAAAAAGATATTTTTCTTATATTATATTATATTATATTAATTAATTATATGAATATATATTAGGAAAGTGTGGGAGAGAAAATAAATGTGTTGCGAAAGTTGATTAAATAATAATAAAGAAGCAATAATGGCCTATTAGATATTTTTTGCCAAATCGAGCATAGCTCAATTGGCATAGGGTTGTGCCGGTGACCAAAAGGTTATGGGTTCAATTCCCGCATTAATTAAACTATCGTTGCAAAAAATGGAAGTGTGAGATGATATAAAATAAAATAATTAAAGAGGCTCAAGATTTTCTATTTTCTTTTAAATTTCAAGTTATTGATGCTTTAATCTTTCTGGATTTTGCATGCACTTTTCTTTTTCTCCATTCTTCCAAATTCAACTTCATTATTATTTGTTTTCTTTGATTTGGTCGAGTAATTTGTTTTTAAATCAATAAAAACAGGTTATATTAAAACAAAAAAGTAAAAAAAAAATAAAAAAAAAAAATAGTTTTTTTATATTAAAACAAAAACAAAAAAGGTGTTAAGAATAAAATCTGTTTTGATGATATTTGGGGGCCATACTAACTTCTGGGAGGCTGCTGAAATGCCCAGATTTGTTTTAAAATTTCATTTTTATTTTTTTATTTATGTAAAACTTTAAATGTGGAAGGAAAGGATACAAAAACAGAATAATAATAAAATCATAGAAAAAGGCAAGAATCCAACAATAATAATTGCCTGGGAGAACACCAATTTTTTTACAGATTTTCGGACATATAAATGGTAAAGCAAATCAAAAAATCAAATAATCTCCTCATTTGTTGCATACTAATTTGATTAGAAAATATATATATATATATTTTTTTTTTATCAAAATAGCTCTTATAAATTGTATTTTATATATATTAAAAAGAAAAAAAACAAAAGAGTAAAACCCTACAGCCTACACCGTCCCCTTTACCTTCTTGTTTCCCCATAAACTGCTGCCACCTGAACCGGTTTTGGGCTGAACCGTTGCTAATCGCTGGTCGCCGGTACGTTTTTTCTTTATCTCCTATACTAATATTTGAAGTTCCGTAAACTTGTCCAATGGAAATAAAAACAATGGCCACAAATGGAGTCCAGTGTTTTTATTGGTAATATCTTAGTCTCAACTAATTGAATTCTTTTCTCCAATTTTCTACTTCTTTATATGCTATACGTGACCAACATTTGGAGCATCTCATTGCTGCTAGTGAACACAACCATATACTCTATTATTTTCGAAGCTAACATATAATTATCAAAATCTGATTGAGTCGCAAAGTTTGTTCCTGCCGGACACTATGAACTCCAATTTTTTTTGTTCTGCTTCTTTGTATAAATAGACTTGTTAAAAGAAATCTTAGATTGAGAATTATTTTTTATTATCTTTTCTACACTTTTCTTAGAGTGAATTAAATTCGTAATCCTTCTCATTGTTCTTGTTGCTGCCATCAACCTCTCAATCTTTCTATTCTTGCCAATTCGACTTTTTAAATTCCTCTAAATTCAAAGTTTACAGTACAGGTACAAAAACAGACATGAGAGAAGATTTGGTATATAATTTGATTTAAACTTAATTTAATTATTAATTACTTTACTCATTTCTTGGTTCATTTATAGGCCTTTTTTTTATCCTCCAATATGAATATGAATATGGAGATGGAGATGGATATAGAGATGGAGGATATAAGTAACTTAGTGATTCCTGATTCCTACCAATCAGAAGAAGAATGTTATTTGAATTCTCAATCACCACCATACCAATCCACAGCAGGTGATAATAATAATAATGACGATGATAATGTCATCATTACAATCAACGAGGATAATACAGCAAATTTAGATGCAACAACTTGTGTTGACGAGGATAATATAGCAAATTCAGATACAACAACCTGTGTTGACGGTGACGACGACGATGATATTGAAAATAAAGAAAATGAAGAGAAGAATATTACTACTGATATTAAAGATGATGAAGAGATGAACAAAGAGAATACTAGTGCTACTACTGATATTGAAGATGATGGAGAGAAGAACAAAGAGAATACTACTACTACTGATATTGAAGATGATGGAGAGAAGAACAAAGAGAATACTACTGCTACTACTGATATTGAAGATGATGGAGAGAAGAACAAAGAGAATACTACTACTAACGATATTGAAGATGATGGAGAGAATGAAGAGAAGAATATTACTACTACCGATATTGAGGATGATGAAGAGAATGAAGAGAAAAATACTACTACTGATATTCAAGACGATGAAGATAATGAAGAGAAGAATACTACTACTACCGATATTGAAGATGATGAAGAGAAGAATACTACTACCGATATTAAAGACGATGAAGAGAAGAATACTATTACTATCGATATTATAGAGGATGGAGAGAACGAGAACGAAGAAGATTTCGAAGAGGAGGACAAGTTCTATATGGTGTGGTTTGATGAATTTCTTAGTAAACATGGATTGGACATCAACCATTTGGACCAATCCTCACTCCAACAACTCGAGAACACTTGGGTCAATAAACAACTTGTCGCTGCTCACATGCGTTCCAAAGAGGCTCAACATGATCTCAAATTCATCAATTTCAGGTCTGCTATTTGCAACCAATGGCTTTCTTCTCTTTGACCATTTTTTTTTCTGCTTAAGTTTTCAGTCTTCCTTCTTACTAAACTCTGCTTGATTTTTATGTCATTTTTCAAACAAACTTTGCTTTTTAATTTTGTGTTCATATTTTCTTTTAAAGTCATTTTAATCTTGCACATTTAATTGCTATATTTCATGGTAGTTGAGATTCCAATGGACTCAATTAAGCATTGGATTCCACTTAAATTGATTTATACAGTTGAGAAGAACCTAGTCAAAGGAGCCACACCAAAGATGTTGTGGCATATGAGACCATAGAACTCTAGCCTTATCTAAAAACCTTTTCCATTTGGGTGGGCATGCAAACCTCTCACCAAGGCATTGAAAATGAAAGAAAAAAAAGGCATGGGTTTCTGTGTATTGAGCAATTACATGATGGCAGTCATGAATGATATTGGTTAACTAATTTAGAATGATAGGCATAGACCAGAATATACACCATGGAGCTCAAGAGTTGCATAAATGAACGTAAAGATACCTAATTTAACTTGAGATATAATATTTCCTCAGATTGTCAAATGCCCCTAGAAGATAGATTCTGTTCATATGAACTGTGATTTAAAACTATAACAAACTAACAAAGCTATTCCAAGAGGTTACCTAGAGTACCAACTCCAATTGTATCGCCAAGGGAAATTTCAGAGCATCCCATGCTGAAAAGCTCCTTAGCAACATAAATGGGACAGCCCACAACACATGATACATATCTAACAGGTTTGTAGGAGACATTTTCAAAATATAAAAAGTAAATCATGTCACGCTCACGCCACACAAAAATTCTTAAATCTAAATAACATAAAAATATCATCACTACATAATTACATTTTTAATTTATAAGAAACACACCGTGAGGGAAATTACCTAGGAGATAGGCCATGAACACGAGAAGAAGCATCAGCAGAGAAATTCAAAACTAAGAAAATAGGTTAAAATCCTGTTTTGATCATTAAATTTCATACATATTTAGTGGTGTACTGCTAAATTAATAAAACCATAAACAAAACCTAACCGAATTAAGATTCAAAATCATCTCAGTTTGAAATTGCAGAGAGGAAAATATGTAATTCGAAGCAATCGATCATTTCAGAAACTCAGAAAATATGTAATTCGAAGCAATCGGTCATTTCAGAAACTCAGAAAATATGTAATTCGAAGCAATCGATGATTTCAGCAGTATTAACCCCCAGCCCGCAATAGTTCGTAAACGAAACAGAAGCAAAAAATATCTGAAAAATCTTCTAAATCGAACAAGGAAAGGTAGGAATTAGAAGGAATTACCGAGATTGTCCAAGACCGGGTTGAAGATCGAGGACGATGGCACCCATAGCCGTGCCCTCGCAGCGTCGTCTCGATCTCTCTGCATCGTTGCCCTTGGTTGGATTGGAATTGATGCTTCAATTTTCTCCGTGCCTGAGTTTGAGTAATACGCCTATTTTATCCAAGCTTTTTAAACCTTCCATTAGAGTGGATGTTTTTTTTAAACAAAATCCAATATTTTTTTTTTCTTTTTTTTCTTTTTAAGTTTCTAATAACATTCAATAACATATAATACAATTTTTTTTTATCATTATAGATTTCTCTATTTTTTCAAAAACATTTAAAATGCAATTATATATATATAGTAGAGCCAAATATAACTAATATAATATCTCTGAGCATGAAAATCTCGAAGCTCCAACTTGAAAAATAAAATATAATAACTCAAGATACAGAGTTAAAATGTTTGAAATTCTTGAGAAGAAGGGAAAGAAACTAAAATGTGATTCAAATCTCGATGAATATACTTATTAGCTCTTATTTTGACTCCATCTTAAATTCGAGATTTCTACAACTAACTTGGCATTCTTCAACTCATATTCATATTTAGACGTCTTCACATCTTCCCAATCTTTTCTGATATCTTTCACAACTTTAGGTGGTGCACAAGTGATGTCAACCTTAAAACTTTCAAAAAAAATCTTTTGAACAACTTCCCATAGAATTCATCAACTTCTTGAGGCTTCCACTGAATTGAAGATCTTTGGTTTTGGTCGTCACTACTACAATCACCCCAAATCTTGCTTGACATCTTGTTTAACTTCTCGTCATTAGCATTTGAGAATTTCATTTCTCCATCTTCCATCTTACGTTTATCCTTCAAGAATTTGTTCCTTAACCTATCCACTTCATCTGACAATTCAGAATTGGAAACCTCAACACTCGTCAACTTCTTCTTCACAAACTTGTAGAACCCCTTTGAGTAACTCCCATTTTTACCTGCAAACTCATAACAACTCTTCCATATGAGCTTCATAGATTACAATTGCATAACCTAAAATCAAAATTACAATTTTAGTCTCCCAACGTTCAACAAGTGGGATGGAGGGATTCAAACCTCTCATCTCTTGATTGAGACTGAGAGTATATGCATTAATCAGTTGAGTTATGTTTAGGCTGACTCTTTCATCTAATAGTTTATTTAAATATGTCTGCTTCTAGATAGACCTACGAGTCGCATCCGACAAGTGGACACCCGTAACAGGGGCAACACTTAGGCGTGAGTGGGCGTCCCACCACCCAGTGTCACATCCTTAACGCCTTTAGACTGAAAAAAAAAACATTTTTTTTTTTGGTTTAGGAAGCTTTTGTTTTGTGTTTATTTTTTAAAAAAATATAAATAAATAAATAAAAACATTTCCACAAGCTCAAATACACATGAAAAAAAAAAAAAATTTCAATCTCAAAGGGGTTAAAGATGTCTGCTTCTAGATAGACCTACAAGTCGCATCCGACAAGTGGACACCCGTACAGGGGCAACACTTAGGCGTGAGTAAGCGTCCAACTACCCAACGTCACATCTCTAACTCCTTTGCCAAAGGAAAAGAAGTTAAGTCTAAAAGGTTTAAAGATGTCTGCTTCTAGATAGACCTACAAGTCGCAGCCGACAAGTGGACACCCGTAACAGGGACAACACTTAGGCGTGAGTGGACGTCCCACCACCCAGTGTCACTGTAACGACCTGAACTCCAGGAAAAAAAATTTATTTAATTGTTATTGTGATCGGGCTCGTTAGTGGATTTAAGTGGTTTGATCATGTGGAATTTGGGCTTAAAAGGAATTGGGCTTAGGGTTGACTAAGTCAACTAGGTTTAATTGTTTTCGAAAGTAGTTGAAAATAATAATAAATAATTTTATTAATAAAGTAATAAAATAAAAAGATTAATTAAATAAATTAAATAATTAAGTTAAATAAAGTAAATAAAAAGAAAATAAAAGAAGAAAACTCTTCTTCTTCATCTTCGCGTGAAGGCCAAACGAACCCCCCATTTCCTCTGCCTTCTCCCTCATCTCTCTTCAGCTCTGTCGCCGTCACTGGCCTTCCGCACGCATCGTCGTTGTTGCCGCTCTCTCCCCGAGCTCCGCCCAGCCGCACACCGTCGTGCCTCTCCTCTCCCTCCACCGCTTCATTCTGCTCAGCCGTTTCGCACGTCGTCGCGCCACACGTCGCCGCCTGCCCGTGCCGTCGTCCTTCTTCGTCGGTCATCGGAGGTTCGTCGCGCCGACAGCCGCAACAAATAGATTCACAAGTTCAAGAAATCTCATACGATTTACAACAGGGTTTCATGTCGTTTTGGGTAAGATTCAATAGATTTATACTAATCGATTAAAGTTTGGGGCAAATGGGTTTTAGAAGTTAGGACTGTTTGAAACTCTCAATGTTTTTGTAACTGTTCAGGTTGAACAAAATAATTTATAAAGGTTGGGCAAGGAAATTTTTGGAAGGAACAAATAGAGTTTCGTAGTCGACCTCGAGGTAAGTGACTTTACTGCCACAACGCCTTAATGCTAGGTTGGGAATTGTGTGCTGATAAATCTATAGGTTGATGCGTGTTTGTTGTGCTAATGTATGTTGTTTAGTGGAAGATTGAGAAAATTGGTTGGTGACTGAATGAGTCAGAATACTTTTCAATGACGTTTTCTGAATTGGTGAATTAGTTTCTGGTGTTTGGGAATGTTTTTATGAAGTGTGTTTTTATTTCAGGTGTGGTTTATCCGATTTTCAGTGGAGACTCTGCCGAAATTTCTAAGATTTTTTCTAAAATGCTTTCAATGTTATGTTTATGGATGGTTCATGAGTGTGAAGTTAAATGAAGTCCTTACAATTGTTGGGATTAATGTGATGAACAAGTTATGTTTTTATTTGATGAACCTTGTGAAGTGTGATGAATGAGATGCATGTTGAAAGTGTGGAGTGTGTAGTTAATGCATAAGAGAAAAGTACTCTATGTTGCATCATTCCCACATTTCTAGTGTCTAAAAGGTTTTAGGTGGGACCCATGCACTTGTGTTTGACATATAAGTCATGAGATGTTATAATAGTTACCCTCCATTACCTATAAGATTTGTCTGCATGAAAATGATGCCGGTTTAGGGTTCTAATCACATGAAAGTGATGTGCTTAGAATCGGTGAGCATGAAAGTGATGCTCACCTGTGCATGAAAGTGATGCATACCTAGAGGTTGGCGTGCATGGAAAGTGATGCACGCCTACAGGGTTCCCAATACATGAAAGTGATGTATCTGAGACTGATGTGTATGAAATTGATGCACGTCCAGAAAAATAGAAATGGAGTGGTAAGCTAAAGAGGCAAGTAGGTCCCACTAGTTAAAGTCTACAGTCGGTTCATGATTGCATGTGATTGCATAGCCTGACCACGGTAGTGAAGTTATTTACTGAGTATTTTATTTAAAATACTCATTCTTTCTTAAAACATTTTTTTAAGGTATTACTAGGAACGTACTAGGCGCGTGACGAGGTGATCAGTTGATGATGTTATGGGACATATGGGGTTGGAGCGTCCGCATTTATTTAAATTCTTATTTCATTTAGTCAGTTTGCACGTTTTATGCTAAAGGTTGAAACAATTAGTTCTGGTTTTAAATTTTAATTTTCAAGGAACTTATTTAATTGTTTTTATTGGGATCCCGAATTAAATGTTTTTTTTTCTTGATTCATTTAGTTATAAATTAAAGTTTTAAATTTTTATTGAGGATTGTGACGTCATGCATGTAGTAACGGTCCTAAAGTGAGGTCATAAAAGTCGGGTCGTTACAGTTGGTATCAGAGCCTAAGTTTGAGATTCTGTAGACCGGCTTACATCGTAAGTCCTAAATGTTCCCATGGCTCATCAACAGGTGCCTTGTCATCGCCAGGTATGTTAATGGTTATAATTTTTTTTAAAGAAAAAAGAAGTTTATGAATATACATGATTGTTGTGTTGTACTTAAGAATGTGCTTGATGTTGATGTTGGTATTAACGTTAGAGATTGTATTGTGGTTGTTAGATTATGGTCATATAGAAGGGATATATATACGGTAGCCCATCTTACCCTAGCTTTAGTCATGGAAGTACTCTATTAAATAGTAGCAAATGTTTTAGTGCAAATGTCTTGGAAGATGGAAAAATCACCCAACGATTTGTTGACGAAGATGAATAAGAATGTACACACTTAAGCTAGTAAATAAGTTTATTCAATTGAGAGTGAACTAAGATTTTGTGGTAGCGTTAAAAACTAGTAAACTTGAAGTGAGCGAAAAAGCCAATAATAGACAGACTAGTCGATGAAGAATTAATCCAAGACCTTCGTTTCTCGTGGGCTCGAAAGTTTAAATGTATTATTGGACTGGAAGTGGTTGAAATGTGAAAGTAGATTTGTAAGCCTGGCAACTAAAGATTGGTGCAAAAATAGTTTAAAACCATCGGTAATGTTTATTTCCCTCACCTTTGAAGACTTTGGTTGGGTCTTGCTAGATATACAAGAATTTAAGAAAATAAAGTATTACCATTAATGTAAAATATTTGTTATGTTTTGCTATAGACAATGAAAGTGGTGGTGCCAAACAAACCTATGTCATAACAAAAATGTACTTAGGCTGGAAATTAAAGAAGTCGATAGACATGAAAGAAGAGGATCTGAATAGACTGAAGTTTTGTCATTGGACATTGAAGATGCTAGCTTTCGAAGGAATTTTATTTTATGATTACTCTCGAGGAGTTTATGGTTTTGATGGTCTAAGTGAAGTGAGATATTTTAGTTCTCATTTGTTATGCCAAAATAATGAAAAAGTTACTAGATGAAGTATTTGTGACTATTATGAAGGATTCTCTTTTAGATATTTAGCTTAGTTGTTGTGATAAAGAAAACCAAAGGAGTTCGAAAAAAAAAAAAAACTTGAGACTTAAAAGGTATAGATAAGTTGTGGGTCTGAATTGAAAAGTTTTTATTTGTATTATTATTATTATTAAAAAAAAAATTCAAAGTACTTAGATTTTATCCATACCTTGGTTTTGATGAAACGTCTCTAGTTCAATTGGAGCGAGGAAAAGAAATTGGAAAATTAAATGCAAGGTCATAAAAGTTAGGAAAAGTCTTACGAGAGATTCGATTTGGTATCCCAAATGAGTAAGTTTTATGGAAATATTATATATAGAACCATACTCTTCTATTATTAATAATAAATCTTGCTTGAGGAATAAAAAGGACACCTTAATATAATGTATTTTGTAAAGAAAGTATGAGAGGAAGAAACTCATATGGAATAGTTTTGTTATCTTGAAAGACAAAGGGAATAAACATGTGGAGACCTCTGAGTGCATCATTGTATATAGCTTGACTTTCTATGATGTGGTTTGTGTTATGGAAACATTTGGAATTTGTATAAGAATCTTGTTGATATTTGGAATTTTGAATCTTAGAGGGTATTGGTCTAAAGAAGTTACATAAGACTTTTGACAATGAAACTCAACTTTAGTATGGAATTGTCTCCTCCAAGCAAAAAAATGTTAAACAAGGACAAGTTAATTATGAAAGGTTTCTTTGATAAACTTTTGTCCTCATTTGCATACGAGTTCAAGCAAACAACCTCCTAACTTGAAGCGATGGTTTACAACGGTTGTCAAGGAACTATAAATTTGTACTAGAAGACTTTATTAGCAAGAGGTAGATTGTTGGACACATTAACAAGGTTTGGAGAAATTGTGACTTTGAGAACAAAGTTAATGAAGTCATCGATTTAAATTGAAAGAAGAGAGTAAGCAAACTTGTTGAAAATGGAAAAAAAAAAAAGAGAAATTGTGTTAGTAAATTAGGTTTTACCTCAAGTTTACCACCAACACGAGAGATAAGTTTCAACATAGAGCTCAAGTTGAAAATAACCCTCATTTCTAAAAGCTCCACATAGAATGGTCGCAACAGAGTTAAAGTTGCCCAAGTCACAAATACATGAACGGTTAGGCAAGATTTCATACGGCCTAAGGTTTCACCATGGGGCGCGACAACTTTGTTAGTAAAGGAGATGGAGATGGATATAGAGATGGAGGATATAAGTAACTTAGTGATTCCTGATTCCTACCAATCAGAAGAAGAATGTTATTTGAATTCTCAATCACCACCATACCAATCCTTGACAGCAGGTAATAATAATAATAATGACGATGATAATGTCATCGTTACAATCAACGAGGATAATACAGCAAATTTAGATACAACAACTTGTGTTGACGAGGATAATATAGCAAATTCAGATACAACAACCTGTGTTGACGGTGACGACGACGACGATGATATTGAAAATGAAGAAAATGAAGAGAAGAATATTACTACTGATATTAAAGATGATGAAGAGATGAAAGAAGAGAATACTACTGCTACTACTGATATTGAAGATGATGGAGAGAAGAACAAAGAGAATACTACTACTAACGATATTGAAGATGATGAAGAGAATGAAGAGAAGAATACTACTACTACCGATATTGAGGATGATGAAGAGAATGAAGAGAAAAATAATACTACTACCAATATTGAGGATGTTGAAGAGAATGAAGAGAAGAATACTACTACAGATATTCAAGACGATGAAGATAATGAAAAGAAGAATACTACTACTACCGATATTGAAGATGATGAAGAGAATAATACTACTACTGATATTAAAGACAATGAAGAGAAGAATACTATTACTATCGATATTATAGAGGATGGAGAGAACGAAGAAGATTTCAAAGAGGATGACAAGTTCTATATGGTGTGGTTTGATGAATTTCTTAGTAAACATAGATTGGACATCAACCATTTGGACCAATCCTCACTCCAACAACTCGAGAACACTTGGGTCAATAAACAACTTGTCGCTGCTCATATGCGTTCCAAAGAGGCTCAACATGATCTCAAATTCATCAATTTCAGGTCTGCTATTTGCAACCAATGGCTTTCTTCTCTCTGACCATTTTTTTGCTGCTTAAGTTTGTAGTCTGTTCAATTTCCTTCTTACTAAACTCTGCTTGATTTTTATGTCATTTTTCAAACAAATTTTGCTTTTTAATTCTGCTTGATTTTTATGTCATTTTTGAAACAAACTTTGCTTTTTAATTTTGTGTTCATATTTTCTTCTAAAGTCATTTTAATCTTGCACATTTAATTGCTATATTTCATGGTAGTTGAGATTCCAATTGACTCAATTAAGCATTGGATTCCACTTAAATTGCTTGCCTTTATTTATTTTTATTTTTTTTTAAGTAAATTGTCCATACTTTTTGTCCTGCCCTCTCACATTATTGTCACCTCTCAACTTTCACGACATCTATATGCATGTTATCAACGTGCTAATTATTCATATATCTAACAATAATTATGACCAACTATCCTATCGACTAGTAACTAAGAAGTCTTAGGTTCAATCTCTCACCTCACATAAAAAACAACAACGGTTCTGATTGAGATGTTAAAATACTTTTCAACGCTTATCTCACACTCACTTGGTATAAATTAATTCCCTGAAAAATTATCTACCTCCAATTATCTATTATAAATTTAAAATTACTGCTTTATGGTTCATCAAGTAAGGAAGTTGGAGGAAGTAAATACTTAGAGCATATTCATTTCAACCACATCCACTACAAGAAAGTTGACTTTTTTCGAAGGTCACAACCTCCGAAAAAAGACTAAATGAACCTTCGATAAATCTTTTTTCGAAGATTTACTCAACCTTAATTTCGTCAGAAAAAACGTTTCAAAGGTTCATTAACCTTCGAAAATTAGTATTTTTTTCCAAAGGTTAAATGTCTTTGAAAACTATCACATTATTTTCAACATTTGAAAAACCTTCGAAAATACCAAATTAATCAAATTTTCATTTATTCTGATAAATATTTTTTTTTATCAGAATGAGCAGCGGCAAGATCAGGGACCCATTTATTCAGTATAACATTTTCCTCTTTTGAAAATAACTTTCGAGGTCCTGTCCATGGAAGCATAACAGAGTAATTCATAGAGTAAAAATATGAATAGATAATAACCAAAAACTAAAAGAGACTTACAAGATTATCCTTCCAAGATTCATTGAGCAAGCATATTCAAAATCTAAAGGACGACTAGTTAATTACTACTGGAAATACTTCATTCAAGTTGCAACTTGCAAATAATCACAAACCAGAACCTTGCAAATACCTTCAAATTTTCTATCATCAAACTGATACCGTCGACTTTTAAAGAACTTGGCATAAACCTCCCATTTGAGATTTTTTGGCGCCACACGCTCATTCGACCAAAAAATAATGCACAAGGAATGAATTTTGTACGATACTGGGGAATCAGTAACACCGGAACACAGTATAGCAATCCGGAATGAACAATCTTAAATTTAATACACGATGACATAAAAGATAGAACAAGATCTTGATTTATACAACTGAGAGAACCCCATGAAATATGCCTGGAATTGATCAAGAAAGAAATATGAACTTCTGAAAGATTCATAACTAAACCTATGGTGAGAAACAAAACATCAACTAAAATGAAAATGATGCATAACGATGATCAATCTTCTAATGATGGCGATATGATCATTTCTTAAAACATACTCAAACTATTTATAATGAAAAGCAATCACAATTCTGAG
The DNA here is from genome assembly GCA_028017165.1 of Herpetospermum pedunculosum. NCBI lineage: Eukaryota > Viridiplantae > Streptophyta > Magnoliopsida > Cucurbitales > Cucurbitaceae > Herpetospermum > Herpetospermum pedunculosum. Next base: position 7,131,972 of record JAPQWQ010000185.1, read on the forward strand.
CTAATTGTTTTGTATGTCAGATCTCAAATTATGAAAATAATTCATAATTCTGCAGAAATTTAGGTACAATCAACAATAAGCTTCAAGAATAACTAAGACAACAAACTAAAACAACATATTACATATGTAAAAGAAGATCAACTAAAGAAAACTACCGATCCACTCCAAATATTACTAGAGCCATAACAGTTTGAGTATATATTTTTTTTCTTCAGTTTTTTCAATTTTCCCTTGCACCCCATAATCAACTATAATTATTTCTCACATACCATCCATAATTCTTTGGCTTAGTACGTCTCTCAAGCCTTCATCTAATGAAACTCTGTCCAGTTTAGAGTTTAAAGCTCATCCATGGTTGCATTCATCTGTTCTAAACTAAAACTAAAACTAAAAGAACCAATTTTCAGAAACTAACAATAAAATGGTGCAGAGTAATGTGACATGAAGATTGAAAACGATTCACTCAAAACAGTTAGACCAACAAACTATTGAATTAGCATTAAAGCAATCAGTACCTGCTTCACAAAGGACCAAAATTCTTAGCTGAAAACAGCCGTCTGTAAAAATTACTTTTCCAAAGTTCATGACTAACCAACCAACCTCTATTTAGCTAATCTACATGTCCAACGTGATATTTAATCCTTGTTTTTCCCTGTAACATATATACTTGCCCAAGACACCTAATGAACATATTTGAGTCATAAAGCCAATCTAACCAGTTTCTAATTCATCAAACACAGTAAATTCATGATATTAACTTGTCTATCTGGAACTTAGAAAATGTAATCAAAAACAAAAAAAGTTATGCAATCATGAAATACCTTTGAAAATGTAGAGAGCATGATGAAAAGAATATCCAGGACAGAACAAATAGCATGCTCTAATCCCTCTAATCATTAAAACTTACTTCATTCAATATGCTGAAACACGTTTTAATTCCTTCAGCACAAATCACAAAGAAAGGTGGCATCACGGGAGAAATTTTATAGACAGTATGGTCAAAGGTTTGGATTTCCAGAACTGTTACATCATGCCTATAAATCCAAAGAAGACCAAAACCACGTTGGTTATCAATCACAAGCTCATCCAAGTTATGGAAAATCATTCAATTAAACACAACGAAAATGTCAATTAACTCAAAAAAATGAATGCTACTAAGGTGAACTATAACCATGATGTCCTGATGAGACAATGAACTATCACTTTGTAGTATGTGTACTAACCAACCATTGAGACACTGGGTTGTGATGCCTGCTTCTTTCCCAACAAATTTTTCTGGCGTTCTCCTATTTCCCTAAAATATACCAGAAATGATTTTCAAAGTCTATACTTCGTCAAGTCAAATAAAATTTGATGTCACAATATCCTCAAATTTTTCCATTCAGTTTGGTACAACAACTTCCAAATTTCCCATTCAGTTTCCTATTCTTGCGAGTCTGAATTGTAAGCCATGAAAAACTTCAATATAATTCTTCGTTCTTCATTTTCATAAAAGGGAATACATACTAAAGAGTTCAAAATATGTTTACACAAAATTCCAAAGATCAAAATTTGGAGATTCAAGGATATTGGGAAGGTTCCTTCCTTCCTTCCCCTTGCTGCCTGCCTTCTGAACTCATTCTAATCTTCGTCGAACTTGATCTTCTTGGGAGCTGTTTGGACACTACCCACCTGCAAATTATCCACATAATCAACACATTAGCAATTCTACACTCTATAATTCAACAAAAAGCAATATAATGGCAATGAATCTCGAATCAAGAAAAATTCAGTTCAACCAAGGGTTACTACACACAAGCACTCATATTGTGACCTCAAATGTCCAACTTCACGAGCCTCAGCATAGACCTACACAACATAACTTGATTTTGGTTATTCTATTTTAGCAATTCACTTTTAAATAGAATGTTCCATTATTAGTGTTAGGATACAAACAATATCCCAATATCTAAGGTTCCATTATTAGTGTTTAAATATAATGTTCCGTAAGCAATTAGTTTAGTCTCTAAGCTTTTTTTTCAAACACGATGGTCTAAAATGTAATTGTAATTTTTAAAGTGTCCAACAAACTTTTCATGCTTTCAATAAGAAATATAATACATCTCTAAACTTCTAAACTTCAAAAGAAGTCGAAAGTTTAGAAAACATTCAAGGTGTACCAACAGAACTTATAATTAAAAGTTTAGAAAACATACTATATAACATTCAAGGTGTACCGACAAAACTTATAATTTAACTTATAATCATTTGTTGTATTGTAAAAACCAACCTTGTTGGCGGATAATGGCGTCTTGCCCTTGTCTCCAACATTCTTAAATTGTAGTGCCACGTATGCCCTATCTTTATTTGTTTTATTCTTTCCTTTGTACTCCAACATTTTACCTGTACAACAACTTCCAAATTTCACAATATCCTCACAATAAAATTTGAGGTCACAATAAAATCAAGTTAGGTGAAAGCCAATACTCTTATTTGAGGTCACAATATCCTATTCCCCATCAATAAAATTTGATGTTTTTCACAAAAAAAAGTACCCTGTTTAATCTTCTCATTGGATCCATCTGGTCGCCCATTTCCTTCTGACGCTTCCTCAAACCAGCATTGTGGAATAGCCTTCTATCGTCTTCATGCTTAACAGCTGAAGCTGTAGCTCTAAGGTTTTAAGAAGAAATGATAGTTGCCTTAAGGTTTTATACAATGGAAAACAATGAATACAAATAACTAGGTTTTCAATTCAACAGAAAACATGGATGATAGAAGGAAGCATAGATATCTAAAGGATGATAGAAGAAAACATGGATGACAGAAAACATGGTTTTCAATACAAATCCATCTGACACTCACATAGACAAGCTGAAAAACAGAAAGAATGATCTTTAGAACAATAAACTACTAATCATCAACACAAAAACAAATAAAGGTGGTCGCAAAGTTCAAGAAGACACGACTCGCTGAAAGAGAACGCCAAGCAAGTTAACTCAGATTATTTATATATAGTAATCCATTATTGAAATTGAACAATGGAACAAACACAATAAACACAACAACAAAGATATCCATATATATTGTTTCTTGTCAACATTGTAATAATAAGAATAAATAATTAATAAACCTTCATATAGCGTAATCGAATCCTCTTACCTCATCATAGAACAAGTTCAAGAAAAAAGAAAATTTAGAGCAAAACTTGACAGGCTTCATATTAGTGAAATCCAAACAGCGTGGAGGATTCTGCTACCAACTAAATGAAACAAGTGACTGCCACATTGTTGGCAACTAAACCCATCTGAAGGATTCTGCTACCGACCTTCTGCAAGTTTGATGAATATCACGAATCTTAAATCCAAGGAAAAGAAAAGAAGCAAAATCAATGGCAGTTTAATTTCTGGAGTTCATCAATATCAATCCAAAATTGAAACAACACACTCCAGTTTAAAAAGAGATGCTTCAGAATAGCGGATTTAACAGCAATGCTTAAAAAGTGATTCAGTACCGAAAGATGGTATTGAATTAACCGATTTCATAAAGTGACCTGTCAGAGCAAAACATTAACAAAACTGACCCGTCTCCCACAAAAATGATAAAAGTGACCGGTTTGAGGGAATGGGGGGTGTGAAATTATACATATGCCCTTCATTAAGGAAACTCGAATGTGTCTATGCGATCGCACAGCCTATGCCATAGCATAGGCAATTTCCATCGCACAGCCTATGCCATGGCATAGGTTATTTCCATCGCACAGCCTATGTCATGGCATAGGTAATTTCCATCGCACAGCCTATGTCATGGCATAGGTAATTTCCATCGCACAGCCTATAGCAACGACCCTGCTCCACAGGGTAATGGAAATATACAAACATTACAGGTTCGCTTTATACTTCCTCATCCAAGTAGACCAACCGTCGACGGAGGAGCTCCTGAAATAGGAGAACAATCAACATCAACGGGAATTATTCTGTGACGTTAACTTTGGAAATATACAAACATTACAGGTTCACTTCATACCCTACCAATTCACTACCAAGCTTCATTCCAGTCCCCCAACCAATATGGCAAGAAATATGAAGATAAAACAACGGTGGATCCGCCGACGGAAAAACCCTAAGGTACCTCACCATTACGATTCCGATCGGGAATAGAAGTCCCAACTCACCGCGTTCCAAACTCAAATGAAGAAAAGAAATCGAAAAAATTAGGGCAGAGAATTTCCATTGAGATCGCACATTCTGTTCCATCGACGGACGGTCCAACTTGCACCTTCAATTTCGCGAAAATCATCAACTCGCCGGCGGAAAACTCCGCCGATGTATCCCAAACCTCGAAGGAAAGCTTGGAAGCAGCCAATCGCACACCATGGTTGAAATGCGAGCTCAATATCCACCGGACGACAATCGAAGAGATCGAAGAAGTCGAAGAAAATTTGTACGGAGAGAGAAGAGGGAGGAAAAGAATCGAAAAACTTGGAAGGAGCCCACACCTGTATATTTTTAAGTATAATTGGAGTATAATAACTTTAAAAAAAATGCTTTTTTTCGAGAGTTTTTCAAAGCCTTTGATAAAAAATATTTATATTTTTTTACCAATACAATAATTGTTTAAAAAATTATATTCTTTTTCAAAGTTGGATAAAAGTACTCTTTTTCCAGACTTTTTCAAACCCTAAACCCTCATCTGATAGATTGTGAAATGAATTAATGTTTAAAAAATTATATTCTTTTTCAAAGTTAGATAAAAGTACTCTTTTTCCAGACTTTTTCAAACCCTAAACCCTCATCTGATAGATTGTGAAATGAATTAAAGTTTCTGATTAGTTGATAATATTATATTAGTTGAGAATTTTGTGATTGGCCTAAATTATCAAACAGGGTAGCTTTCTGGCATGCTGGAACATTGGTGTTGTTTTATTTTCATTTATTTTCAGCATTTTCTTCTTATGTTCATGTGGCTTCTTAAAATGACACTAAAATCATTTTTTTCAAGATTAATATTAGATGGCATTAATGCTCACTCGAGCTCAAATTGATCAAAATTAATATTAGTTAATCTAAGTAACTCAATAGAATAAGACATCTATTATCATTGACCGTTTGACAAAAAATAATAATTAAGATTGCTCGAGTGAGCTCGAGTTGTTGGGTGACATTGACAATGATCACAATATGTTTCCATCAATATATTACGTTGGGATGGGTGGTGGGGGAAGAGCGGAAAGATTAGATGATCTTGAGAGCGCTAGATTGTATAATATTTTCCAAATGTATCTCTAGGCTATTTTTTTATTATTCGTTTTTTCATCATAAAAAAAATACACTGTAATTCCATGAATTTGTTACCAATGGTATTTTAGTCCTTTACAATATTTAAAACCACCCGTCATTTAATCTTTTGACCATTTATCTAATAAAAAAAGTCAGTTGATCATTTTTCAAAACCACTATTTAAATTTAACTATCAAGAACACTACAAGAAAACCGGAGAGGTTTTTTTAGCTATAACAACAGTTTTAAACTGCTGCAATACTTTTTGAAACGCTTGAGAAACTCTGGCTAAACCAGTGTTGTAAGGGATCTAGCAACACTTTTTAAAGTGCTGGAATGACTTCTCACAACCGTTGCAATAACACTCATCTTATTACAACCATTTTAAAATAAATAGCAACATTTTTTTAAAACTAAATGTCTTCTCTCAACCTTTGCAATAGGGTCCTATTGCAACAATTTTGAAATAAATAGCAATATGTTTTTACCCCTATTGCAATAGTTTTGAAATAAATAACATTTATAAAAATAAATGTCTCTCTTAACCGCTACAATAGCACCCCTATGGCAACAATTTTGAAATAAATGACAACACATTTATAAATATTTTAATGATTGAAAATGAAATTTTCTTACTTCATAGTAACGAAAATATCTTTATAATACATTATGTACATTTCAAATTGTATTCATTAACGTCTAAAACTATATATGAAAAAGTTAGTGAATAAAATTGCAGTTCGGTCCCAATAGATAGATAACAAAATAATAATACTTAATTCGTCAACATCGATAACTATATAGGAATATTATTTCTCAATCTCGAGCATCGTCGCTGGTTAGATTTGAGTCAGATTCGAACGAATTATTTGCACTCCAACATGATCTCTTAAGATGACGAGTTCGACATGATCAATGTACTTCGGCGCCTCCAGAAACTCACTAGCATAAACTACTTCTCTAATTCCTCCATCATTGATCACTAAATTCACTGAGCTCAAAGAAAACACTAAAAATGAGGCAAGAAACAAGAAGATGAAATAAAGAAAAAGAGAATAGGATTGATTTCACTAAATTCACTGAGCTCAAAGAAAACACTAAAAATGAGGCAAGAAACAAGAAGATGAAATAAAGAAAAAGAGAATAGGATTGATTTCTAAACTGAACATGAACAAATCAATTAACATAAAAATAAACATAAATATTAGCAAATCATAATATATAAAACATACAATCCACCGAGAAAAAGCAAAGCAAACAGAATAAGGATCTCGGTAAGAACTATAATCTAAAAGGGGTATTCACAGAATTGGCGAAGCAACTATAATAATAGAAAAGAACCTACATTAGAAACTGACATAACAGAAATAAGTCATTCAAAAGCTCTCTTTATAAAGAAAAGGAAAGCTAACTACAAGAAAAAAGAGCTTACATTGAACTTGTAATGGCGAACGTTGGACTCGGCCAAATGAGGAAGAAGAAGGCAGCAAGATGCCAACACGAAAAAAGCTTGAACCCACCAAGACTCAATTAATTTACATCAAATACGAGTTTAGTCTGCATAATCAGCAGCACAAAATACAAACCATGAGTGAATTACCTTGAATTATCATTTATCTACAATTTAAACAAAGTTGTATATTTTTCGTAGCTACAAAATCCAAAACCCTCAATTCAAAAATATGGATCACAAATTTTTGTAACAGTTCATTTAAAAGAAAATTAGCAATGGGTTTACACTTACAGACTTGATTAGACTTCTAGTTTGAAGGTTAACAAGTAATTTGAGGCTTTCTGTGATTAACGCCTCTGGCATGCATATAAGCAAGCCATAATTTCAGCCAGGAATTTACTTTGACAAGCTGCCCAAACCTGCAAAGAACATATAAAGACAAGAAATAAAGGTAAATTGTACAATTTAAAACCAAAAAGTTAAGTTGCCATTTCACTTGCAAAGAATCGACATAAAGACAGAGACGGTAGTAGAACATAGGTCTTGAAGATTTACCTTGACTCGAAATTGGAGAAACATCGATTGCCCTGTCAAAAATGGATTTGGAAGTAAATTTATCATCTGCATATTCGAATATTCAATCAAAAAATTTAGTGGGAAAATACAACTCAAGTAGAATTCAAAAACAAAAAAACATATAATTCACAACAAAGCTTTGGATTTGAGTGGCCAGACAAGTTAGGTGACTATGAATAAGATCATAACATCAACTAAACAACGAAATATCTCATAAGTTTACTCATTACCACATGTAAAAAACATACTTGGACTCTTTTTTTGAATCGACAGACAAACGTTCAAGCTTTGCTTTTTTATCAGCCATGGTGGACGTGTGAACGACAGAGCCAAGACATACCGCGATCAAAAAACAAGCAACACCGGGGAAAAGAACCTCCGCTCTATTAACTTTGCCATCAAAAAAATAGTTTAAGGTTGAGCCTTTAAAAGAAACAAAAGAAAAAATGATAGATTAATTTCTCTCCCCCTAAAAGACATACAAATATAAACTAAGAGAGATTGTTAACTTTCCCATAAAGAAAATAGTACAGGGTTGAGCCTTTAAAAGAAACAAAAGAAAAAAAATGATAGGTTAATTTCTCTCACCCTAAAAGACATACAAATATAAATTAAGAAAGAATAAAACAAGTATAGAGACCTATAACTACAATTATGCTACAAATGAGCACTTCTGTAACTAATAAACCAACAAACGCCCAAGAATATTGAGAGGAAAGATTCCCAATACCCACCGTCGGCAATCGCAAACATGATAAAAGGCCAATTATCCTGCACATAATATTTTAGAAGATTATACTCCCATTGCAACATGATTTTACAAATATACATGAATCAATGATAGCCAAGAATGCATAACAAATCCCCATACAATCTACATGCCAATCGTTAATCGCCTCAAACAGACATAAATAAGGATGGTTGAATTGGAAGAAACATCTTAATCCTTCAAAACTATCGATAAGATAATGTGGAAACAAGCAAGGTTAAGTACATTATCATTATTCTTTAGTAACTCTAGATTTTTCAATCCAACTTTGGTCCATCGAGATGATTAATCAAAATATCAATAATAAGTAGTCAATATTTTTAAAAAAAATTAAGGAAAGAGATAAATACTAGTAAACAAATTTATAACATAACAAACTAGACTAAATAGCTACCATAACTGCAGGATAACTATAACACAAATTATTCTAAAACAATAATGATAATGAAACTGAGGGAAACTTTGAGAGATAATCAATAAGCAAAGTAGAATAAAAGGTTTGTTGCTTCTAAAACATAACAAATTACATGTGAACTTGTTGCTTTCAATTTTATCAAGGTGATTCTAAACAAGATCACATCACTTTCAACTTGTAATCTTAGGAACATTTTTTTAAGTGACTATCCTAACATATTTTGAAAACTCATCAAATGAAGAAAACTATTATCGATGATAAAGAGTTAGCATCTTTAAGAACTCCTACAAACAAATTACATTGATCCAAATGTAAAAACATACAAAAAAAATAGCAAGCAAATAGATCAACAACAAGAAGCAAAAATCGATGGTCAACAAATTTCAGGGAAATTTTCCAACAAACTCCAATACACATCTAACATTAGAAGGCCAATACTCACCACCTTCAAAGTTTGGAGAAATTTAGATCCAAGAGAAGTCAGAAGAGAGAGATCAAATTGCTCGTCTGCACCTGAAATAACATTCCCAACAAAAAAAAAAAACAACATTATTAAAGGCTGGAATTGATTAAAAAAAACCAAACTCCCACATGTGGATTGAAATATGTGGACTCAAACTGGTTAGAAAAATGAAAACTAAAACTCATAAAAGGAAAAGTGGAGACTCATATCACTCAAACTCACTATATACTCAGAAGAGTTCTTCTTCCTTGTGTGTGTGTGAATCACACAGTCTGCAGTTGGGTGTGAAACACAGGTTAAAAAATAACCCTTGACCATTTGACTGTCATTGAGGAAAGACTCGTCGTACTAATCGACTGAACCCGAAACAACTTTCCCTGCGCATGAAAAACATGTGCCTACCCTACAAGAATATGGTAGGTCAACTCCTGCTTCTTCAGTTGCATCAAGAATGTAAGTAGCATCAAATGCCTCAAAGTGATGCTCTTTTCCCAGATGGCTCCACAAGTTTAATCTTATAAACTGCCATTGCAGAGGTTCTGAATGAGTGAGATGATTTCAAGCCGAAGGATTTAGAAATGTTGGTTGTAGATCCGATAGAGGAGGATGTAGACTTGATAATGGTGCTTTGGAATTGATTTTTAGACGACGGGGAATTGGACAAGGAGCGGGAACTGGAAGGAAGCGTTGCAGTTGACATGGTTGACAATATTTCTGCTCCTAAATCCATGAAACACATTTAAACTGGTGTGGTTTGGTTTGCATACATATCAACCAAAAACCAAGAGCAAAATGACAAAAATCAAACAACATATCCAACAAGCACCAAAATATAATCCTCCAACAATTTAAGAACCAATTTCTTTTGCAATTCAGTGTTTGTAATGGAGTGATTGTATGAAAACTGGGCATATCTAGTGTTTAAATAATTAGAGCAAGGTTTTTGGTATTTTGTAAGTCTCTAAAAAACAAGAGTTCATTTTTCTAACTAGTTTAAGTCCACATATTTTCTCTTGTAAACTCTTGTTAATTGACTTTACAAATTCTCACCATCTATCTGTTCTTTCTATTCACACTTTCCATGATCCGAATTTCACCGGAAATCAATTCAACGTAACTTCAACTTCAACAAATTCTAGAGATTATGCAAAGACCAACGAAATGTACAATTGATCATCTAGGAAAGTAAAGCCACAACAAGAAATTCGTATAAAAAATTTACAAAAATTAAATGTAACCTGTAAGAGCACAGAGAGCTGAATTTGATGAGAATTAGATCGTTCTGTGTCTGATTCAAACTCGAAACTGAAGGAAGGATGCGTCAGACATGAAGAAAACCATGTTCATATACATTTCTGAAAGAAAACAGTGAGAATTTCAAATTTCGTTCGCTGTTGGTAGAGTGTGAGGGCTAATCGATTTTCGTTGGTCGGAGATTTGAAGAAGATGATCGAAGATTTGAAGATGATGGAAGAAGAAGATGTGTGAGGGCAGGGCTTTCGTTGGTCGAGTGTGAGGGCTAATCTGTTTTAGGGTTTCATGGATACTCACGAATCTGAGGAAAAAATGGAAAAAATCTATATTGGGTAAAGTTGGCTGAGGAAAAATGAAAAATTAATTTTTTTTTTTTTTTAATCTTGCAACTTTTTTTTATAAAAAAAAAGGAATAAAAGTTGGGCTGTTTTTTTTGTTTTGTTTTTGTTTTAAATTCATTTTTTTTTGGGCCAACTATAATAATAGTTACACTATCCAATTGAAAAATAGTTAAAATAATTAGAAACTTATTTAGAATGTACTTGGACGAAATTACCCTCCGACATTTAAGTAACTACAAAAGAGGAAAGATTTAATCATAGAGAATTAAATGAAAAACAAAAAATGGTGACTCAAACTCAAACTCCCTACAAAAAAGGGAGATTTATTCAGATGTGATAAAAAAATAAGGATTTATTCGGAAAGAATAAGATTTATTTCAAGAGAGAATTATGAAGAAAAAAAAAGAAGTAAGATATGGTCAAAACAAAGATAACAACCCCAATTAAATTCAAACATATAAACAAAATTTAATAAAATCTAATCGAGAATATTAATTCAAATTAATTTTTAACTAAAATTTGCATAGACGGTGGTGAAAAAATGATAATAATGATGCTCTCGATAATTTCATGTGTGTATATATTCAAAGTTACATGTACATATAAGTATATCACATGGAGTATATGTGTATATACATAAGTCATTAATTGGTGAACGTACATGTCAGTATAACATAGGCCCTAAGAAAATTATATAAACAATTAAATTTTCAGCATATTGATGTTTGTAAAACCTAAAATGTTCATAACGGTTGTAAGAAAATTATAAAAATGACACCCTTGATAACTTCTAGTGTAGGTATATTGATGTGAACACCCTAGCCAATTGGAATTAGGAACCCTTTGGTTTCGTGAACCTCTAATTCTCAAATGTCCAAACCCCCAAATCAAGTCGATTTCAACCCTAAGGATTGGGTTAGACGCGGATTGCCTTAAGATCAAAGCTCTTGAGACAAAAAGAACAAGTTCTTGGCCCAAGAGTCGAACACTCCACAAGATAGGATGATCAATCCTACTTGAATGTTCTTGACATGCAATTCAAGCCATGAATTACAAAGTGGATCAAGAAGCTCTCTTGGCAACTTGACAGAAAATGATAAAGCTTAAACTCAATTCATCAAATTATTTAATAAAATATAAATAACCTACTTAAATATGTCATAAAAGGATAAAATTAGAAAACAATAAAATTACATCAAATTATTTAATAAAATATAAATAACAATTTGATGCCTTGGGCGGTTCATATCATTCTCTCCTTCTTTTGAAGGATTCGTCCTCGAATCCAAATTAATTCCTTGTAATGCTGTTTTAAAGTCATGAGAAGAAAATGGTATAACTCTTCTTGGGTTTCTCTTGGATGGTCTCCCTCTTAAAGCAATTTCATAGTCTTGTGATGTCAAAGACTTATTTCTTCTTGGATTCCATCTCTTTTGAAAATAATGTTGATCATTATAATTCACATGCAGTTGGCGACCATGAATATGTTTAAGGCCAATCTTTGAGATTTGTTGTATAATCAATGCTTTAATAGCCTGCAAAAACTCAAAAGAAAAACTAGGCAAACTTGGTCGAAGCTCACCTCTCAGAAAACAAACTTTTTTATTAAAAAGTTCATGAATGTTTTGTTTTGAAATCAAGAAAGCTTTTACCTCAAAAGTTTCCAAACTCACATTCTTGGCTTTTCTCTCATTTTTATTTAGAGATTGAGTATTACTCACATTTTTTTCTATCTCATTCGTGTTTTCACAATTTTCTTCTTCATATATCTCTATTGATTTTTCCTCAGTCTCATGCCTTTTGTTTTCCAACTCACACACATCAAGTTTTACTTCTCTTGGAAGAAATGATACAGTAGTAGGATCATATGTTACTTTGTGATCGTCTAATGCACTAACAATGTCCTCACATAGTACTCTCATTTCAAGCTCACTACCATCTACTTCCTCAACTCGACTACTATCAACACATGCTACTCCAAAAATAAGTGGTACAACAATTGTAGTAGAATTGCAATCATGTGATTCTTTGCTATCTAATGGCCTACTAAGTAGAACTTCATTATCATGCATAGGTACAATATTAGCAACTTTATCTATATCACACTCTACTTTAGTAAAATGCTCATATTTTGTAGGTAAATTAATCATTCCCATAATATCGGAATTGGAGCTAGATTTAAATTTAGCGCACCTTGAAGATCTTCTTTGAAGTGTCATTTCTATCTTGATGACTGTTGGGATAATTACTAAATTCTATTATTCAATTATCCCTCTCTTGTGTGAACCTAATAGGAAATTAAACAAGTAGAACACAATATAATTCAAGCACAGAACACAGGCAATTTTAACGTGGAAAAACCTATTCAATGCGAAGAGTAAAAAACCACGGACCGAAGTAAAAAACTCCACTATAATCAATAATGGGCTACAACGAGTTCTCCCTAGTCACAACTAGAGGTATACAACTACTGATATCTCGAGATGATCAATCTCGGCAACAAACGACAATTATTCAAGAGAGTAAAGAAGAAAGATCTCACTTAAAGTGGCCACGAACTACCCACTAGAATCTGCCTGTAGATAGCTCCAAACAAAATCTCCACCGTTCAGATTGAAGACCCTCGTGTCAGGAACACGCTGTCAAAATTTCAGCTCGATCGGACCACAGATTGATCCCCAACGGACGGAAATACGAAAACTATATGGCTGTAGAATTCTGCTATTTTTCTTTCTCTCTAATTCCGTTTTTCTCTCTCCTCGGTTTGGTTGCAACAACGAATCCGGCTGGCTTCTTTACCTTTAAATAAAGTAAACCTAAATGCCCTATTGGGCTTTTACTTTTGGGCTTTCCACCGCTAATGTGAAAAATACCCAACAAATCTCCCACTTTTCACTATGTGGAGGAACTTGTCATTCTAGAGGCGGAACGACAAAACTCAAGCTTTTCTCTTGGTAGATTCTTAGTCAACATATTAGATCCATTATGATCAGTACGTATCTTCTCAAGCTCAAAGAAACCATCATTCAATGCATCTCTCATCCAATGTAACCTTACATCTATATGTTTGGTTCTTGAATGAAAAGAAGAGTTCTTACCAAGATGAATAGCACTCTGATTATCGTAGAATATCACATACCGTTGTTGCTTGAAGCCAAGCTCCTGGATAAAGCGCTTCATCCACAACATCTCTTTGCATGCTTCCGCAGCTGCAATATATTCTGCTTCAGTCGTAGAAAGTGCAACACACTTCTGTAGTCTTGACTGCCAAGACACTGCACCACCTGCAAAAGTCATCAAGTAGCCGGAAGTAGACTTTCGGTTATCTAGATTTCCTGCCATATTTGAATCAGTGTAACCGACAAACACAGACTTTCCACTTCCAAAAGTGAGCTTCAAACTAGAAGTACCTCGCAAATATCTCAATATCCACTTGACTGCCTCCCAATGTTGTTTTCCTGGATTAGACATAAAACGACTAACAACACCAACAACATGAGCAATATCTGGTCTAGTACATACCATTGCATACATCAAGCTCCCAATTGTTGAAGCATATGAGAATCTTCTCATGTCTTCCTTCTCTTTGTCTGTAGAAGAGCTCTGGTTGGTACTCAGTTTGAAGTGACTAGATAAAGGAGAACTGGCAACTTTAACTTTACTCATGTTGAATCTTTCAAGCACCTTCTCCAAGTATTGCTCCTGTGACATATATAATTTCTTGGATGCTCTATCTCGTACTATTCGAATTCCAAGAATCTTCTTTGCTGGCCCCAAATCCTTCATGGCAAAGGATTTGCTTAACTGTTTTTTCAACATGTCAATTCTCGGAACATTCTTGCCAACAATCAAAATGTCATCAACATAAAGCAATAATATGATAAAATCATCATTAGAAATTTTTTGCGTAAAGACACAATGATCAGAAGTAGTCTTCTTGAAGCCTTGCTCCCCCATAACTGACTCAAACTTCTTGTACCACTGTCTTGGTGCCTGTTTCAACCCATAAAGACTTTTCTTCAACTTGCACACAAGTTTTCCCTTGCCTTTCTCCTCAAAACCTTATGGTTGCTCCATATAAATTTCTTTATCTAAATCACCATGAAGAAATGCAGTTTTAACATCCATATGTTCAACTTCTAAGTCAAGGCTAGCTGCCAAACCCATAACTACACGTATAGAAGACATCTTAACAACAAGAGCAAATTTTTTATCAAAGTCAACACCTTTCTTCTTGAAGGGAATGAACTATTCATTCCCCGCAGCGAAAGCGGTTGGAATCGATCTTTTGTTTAGTTTAGAATTAAACTAAAAAATAAGTTAAGCATATGTACAATTACCTTTGATGAATCATCTTCTTGTGTTCCTTTTTCCACGAGATCTTCCTCGCTATGACTCGAACACGGGATCAAGGCTTGTGGGAGCTCTTTGAAAGAATGAGAGAACAATTCTCTCTGCAGAGGGTGAGTGGTGTGTTTGGCCAACCCTTTGGCTAAACCTAAATGTCTTATTTATAATAAGGCTTTTAGGAATTAATTTTATTTTATAAAATACATTTTAATATCTAATATATTAAAATATGTATTTTATATTTATTTGAATCTTATTCAAATATTATAAAATTAATCTTTTATAATATACTTTAAACCAATTTGAATCACATTCAAATAACATAAGTATATAGTTTTTA
The DNA here is from genome assembly GCA_028017165.1 of Herpetospermum pedunculosum. NCBI lineage: Eukaryota > Viridiplantae > Streptophyta > Magnoliopsida > Cucurbitales > Cucurbitaceae > Herpetospermum > Herpetospermum pedunculosum. The sequence continues at coordinate 7,147,191 of JAPQWQ010000185.1, forward strand.
ATATTAATGTATCATATACATAAACTATTTCCTCTAATATTTAATGTATCAAATACAATAAATATATTTTACTCTTCTACATTTAATATATCAAATATATTAAATATTAATTTGAATATTTCAAATTTTCTTTCAACTAAATTTATCCTTTTAGTGTTACTATGAGCTAGCAAGGGGACCTTATGGACCTACAGATTTATAAGCTCCAATGATACAAAATTAATTAATTAAACTCATTAATTAATTGACTTTCATTCATTAACTCTAGGTCACTCCACTATAGGCCTAGAGTTGCACTCTTATGCACTGTAAGACAAGTTGTGTCCATGGATATAACCATTACATGCAAGTCGATCCTTCACGAGTTGTTCGTAATTACAGCTGGGTCAAAAGTCCGTTTTACCCCTGTAATTACATCTTACACCTTAAGTACCACTGATTCTCTAATGAACAACTTGTTTATGATCCAACCATAAACCAAGTCCCTCTCGGGCTAGTGAGAGGGTGGGGCCCCATTGTTCAAGTCCCGAAATCAGCACTTAAGGGAACTACTCATCTACTTTCCCTATATGGGAAGAAGTGAATTCCATCTTGTGAAACTTATGTTCCCAACTCCCTATTTGGTCAAGTCCCCAAAATGGTAGGCTTATTGAATCGGCTATAAAGGCCATTCTCACCCATACAAATCAAAGGACGAGCCCTCACAGGCAGGAGTTCATAACTCACTCAGGATTAAGATCGAGTCACATATGATCATCCTATAAAATATTAATCTTCTCAAATAACGGATTTATAAAGAGAGATTATATATTTCGTGGTCCAGTCTTATACAAACTCATTGTATAGGATACCCCCACTCACATGTCTCTACATGAATGATTTGGATCAAATCATTTGTAACAATTACAAAGTGGGCCGTATCAATAGTGTTACCAGGATAAGGCACCCAACCTTATCCATATACTATAGACCCTTTAGGTTATTACTTGAACATGATCCTCCCGTATGTCAACTACATACAGTTCAAGATTACACTAATAACCTTGGATTTTATTTATATAATGAATATTATAAATTGCAAATATTAATAATAAAATAATTATCAAATAATTATTAATTAATTACGAGGCTTTAGGGCATAAATCCCAACAATCTCCCACTTGGACTAAAGCTGGTGAGACATGTATCCTAGGGCATACTCTACACCCAACATGTTCTCCCACTTGCCCTAGTGAAGATGAGACATGTCTCATAATCCTAGAGACATTCTAGGTGGCTTTCAAACACTTTAGCCTGGAAAGTCTTTTTATATAGATCAAAACGATTGTCAATTAAAAGTCATCTTGGTCCTACCATGATTCTTTCTCTCTCAGGATACCCTATATATTGATGTTATCTAAGTTCCTTAAGTTTAGCCATTACATAAAACGTTTTAGGCTTAACTATATCTGAAACATCTTTCAGACCAATAAGAAATTATTTGAGTTATGCAAGTTCTTTACTTCATAAGTAAGAACATTTAACTTGCATACCATACTCCATCATCTAGGGTAAACATAGATTTCCATAAATCTTTGTCAAAACCAGTGCATCTCGTAAAGATCAAATCTTTAACCTCATACACAAAAATATAATTTCTCAATTTATCCATAGATATTTTGAGAAAAGTTTTTATTTTTCCGCGCAATGGTCATACCATTGGGTTAACTAATAAATGCTAACCAATTTTACTGTCAAATGTCATGTCTCAAGTGTACATTAGATTTTCTCCCACTCAAACGTAGATAGTCAATCTTATGTTCTCAACATTTTGAAATGTCTTAGGACACTATTCCTTAGACAATCTAAACTTCATGTAAGAATGATACATTATCATTTTTTGAAGTACTACATCATATACTTGACAACAAATTTGTCAATATAAGATGTGTGAGACATAAATAACATTTTGTCCTCGAAAACTCTATTTTAGGACATACCCAGTAATTTAAATCATTCATTTGGAATTGGTTAGGTAGTCAACATTTTATGTTGGATTCAAATCTTACAACATTCACAATGGGTAATAAGTCATCCACATAAAATATGAGAAAATTCCACTAAGTAATTAATGATTTTCTTGTCTATACAATATCATTAATATTTATTCAAAGTCATAGTTTTTGATACTTTTATCAAACCTTACATTCAAAAATCTAGTGATCAAATTCATTTCATAAATGAACCTTTACTGCTTGCAAACCTTTTGCTTTTGATTTTTGAAATTGAACTCATGTAATTGATTTGTAAATGCATTCTTTAAGACTTCTTTTCAAAAAAAAAGATTTCTTAAACCTTCACTTGACATATCTCATATGCAACTATGAATTAGGAAATGCTTATATACTCTAATATGACAACAAATGAGAAAGTTTATCCATAGTTTACTTTCTCCATCTATATTTGTCATTAGTCTTATTTTGAAGGTCTGTACCTTCTTATTTACAAATCTTTTACTTTTGTAGATATATTCAAAACCTATGGGTTTTACCCCATCACGAATATCTACAATTTCTAGATAAAGATGAGTACATCTACTCTATCTCGAGATTTATGACTTTGGTCTACTAGTCTTTGTCATTGACCCTCATTTCAACTTTGAGGTCAAGAAGCCCTACATTTTGTCATCTAATTTGACAACTTAGGCTTCATATAAGCTCTTGTAACGGTCGGGTCATCTCATAACTCTTCCACTACGATGAGGCTTATCCAATTCATGACTAGGATCCATTTGACTATCAAATGTAATTAAATTGTTAACAACTTTTATTAACTATTTAGTGGCTTCACTTGGAACCAACTTTTCAACACTATTGAACATATTCAAGTTTCAACATGTATGCTTAAAACTCTCAAAACTCGAAGGGTTGTAAACTAACTTTACTACTCTTCTATAATCTCAAAGTTGTCTCATGGACACCTTTTAGATATAATGATGTTCACTATACAATCTATATTGTATATCCTAACAAGAGTCTGATAATGACGTGTAATTCTTTATTGTTCTGACCATGTCTAACAAGGTCTTGTTTCTCCTCTTACAGCACAATTTCACACAATTGTACTTTGTGCTAGAGTTGAGATAAAATCTCACTTTCTATCAATTAGTCTAAGTACATAAGGTTCCTGTACTTTTCACTGTGATCTGATCATAGTGTCTTGATAGATTTACCTAATTGACCTTCAACTTGAGTCTTATATTCCTTGAACTTTTCAAAATATTCAGACTTATGTTGCATTAGGTTACGATACTTATTTCTTGAATAATCATCAGCTAGAGTGATGAAATATTCATCGGTGTTCTTTGGCCTGTAGGCTTTTCCAACAAAAACCTATGGATTATCTTGCATGAAAGGCAAGATCTTAAGACATATAAAGTAATTAACTCTAACATTTAGAGAATCACTTCGTAGTAGTCTTTTTATTCAAATTGATCAGAATCAATCTTGAATGCCAAAGACGGGTATCATATTTTAGGAGAATATAATTTATCTTTATATTCTGGAATCTATAATCCTGAATATCTCACTGTGTAGTATTTTATATGTTAACAATTTAACACATACAAATTATTCTTATTTTTCGGCTCAACTTTTCAAACAATTTTGAAAATAAAAATTTAGTACTAAAATATTCATACTATATGAACATTTTATTAGTAATAAAGTTAGAGAAATTGAATTTCTCCTATGGTACTAAAAACACCATATTCAGCATTAAATAACAATTATTTTTTATGGACATCTTAATGTCTCCCACTACATTAATTGAGATGGGTTTTCTGGTGCCAACAAGTAGAGATCATTCTACATCATTAAGTATTTTCCAAGAATTATATAAAGTGTAATGAAGAACAAATCTTAATAGTGGATCTGAATCTACTATATAAATGGTAATGAAAAAATCTAGTAAATCAAATTTACTTTTATCCATGTTCTTCTTATAGAGGTATTTCATAAATTCCTCTTATTATGACTACTTTGCTAATTTAGAAACTATTTTCTTTTAGCTACAGTCATATGGTTTCTTTTCTTGGATTCTGGTAATACTTAATTTTTGAGATTATTTAGATAAATATCTAAATCTAGCTTTTATTGACTTCAACAATATCTCATATGTTGTTGTCATCTTCTTTATCTTCTTAGCTTGACATCTAATATGTCAAATAGAAAATTTGTATAAGCCATCTCGTTATATTGATTTATTAATCATGTGCTTCATGAACAATTCGATTAGCATTGGCAACAGGTTTTTGAGAACGTTTCTCAATAAAGACAAATTAAAGAAAAAATTTACATTGTCATTATATAGTGTTAACATTATTTTTCCAAGTGATATTATTTTCTCAATTTGACAAATTAGCAACGAAAAATAAAATTGAGAGAAATAGACATAATATTGAAATATATAAAAAAAAATTATTTAACAACATGCAATCAATATTCATTCAATTTCAGCATAGAAAACAAACAATTTGATAAATGAACCCTAAAACATTAATTTCTAATGCTATGATACTTTAGTGAGTTAGAACAGGTGCCGCCGTAGGGTAGGTCAAATGCTCCTTCACTAAACTGAGACAATCTCAACCAAGTGTTATCCCAAAATAACTCTTATTTCTATAACATTTAGTTACCATTAGTTTGGTCAAGAAAATCATTAACAACCTTAATGAGATCTTTGTAAGTGTAACCCATCATTTTAGATTTTATAATTTTATCCCAACAAGTGCCGCCGTAGGGTAGGTCAAGTATTGGAAATAAAATTACAATCCTATCCTTCTCAGGAGATTCACCCTGATATTGACTCATGTAAACACCTTCCGTAGGGGGACGGTCCAAAAGCCGCCGCGAGGCCCCACATGAATCTCACGTTGTGAACCAATGATAGAGACCGTAGGATATGTTGACACATTTCCATCTCCCACTTACTATTTAAAAATACTTTCTCAAGAGATTCACCCTGATATTGATCCATGTAAACACCTTCCGTAGGGGGACGGTCCAAAGCCGCCTCGAGGCCTCACATGAATCTCACGTTGTGAATCTATGGTAGAGACCGTAGGGTGATTTTGACATATGTCTTTCTCCCACTAAGTATTTTGAAATAGAGTTTTCTATTACTTAGACAAATTAGGCTAATCTCATTTATCTAAGTTTTTCAATCTACCCTTTCATAACCCTTATGTTGGTTAGATTGATTTTAATGTGAATTATCAAGTATATTAAACTATTTAAAACTAATCACATTATGAGCCTGCTTAATGAAATAAAATAAAATTTGACTAATTCAACCCCCAGGCCAGTTCTTAGGTAGAGGTGTTCCTTTTCAGTCAACTTAAGTACCTCACCCGAGTAACCTTTCTTAGACAGAGTTCCCTTATAGTCAATTTTTATTTCAAATTCATTAATCTTTAATTAACTATTAATTACTAGATCAATGAACTTCAATTGATTTTAAGCAATGTTTTTAATCCTATTAAAAACCAATTCACCTTATGGATAATCTTGATTTTTTAACAATTTTAAACCCATTAAAATAAAATTAAAGATTATCATATATTCTAATCTTATTAGAATAAAAGATAAACTAAATTCAAATATTTAAACTATTTAAATAATGAATTAAATTATCTTTTAAATAGGGAAAAAAAAATCTAATCTCATAGGAAAATATCCTAACCTCATTTGGAAAATATCCCTAATACTTATGGAGAAAATATATCTCAATCTTATTGGGAAAAGATTTATCAAGATTTCCCAATCTTATTAGGAAAAGATTTTCTATATCCTAATCAATATTAGAAAAATATGGATTCCTATTTAAGTATCCTAATTTAAAATTTCCAAATATAACAATTATATTGAAAGATATGGAAATATAAACATATTAGGAAATCATCTAATCAAATTAGAAAGCATTTTAATCATAATATTCCAAATATAACAATTATATTTAAAAATAATTAAAATGCATGATCATGCTTAACCTATGGTGGGATTTTAATCTAGATGACATACTTTATGCAACCAAACATAATTTAAAACATACATCAACATGCATAATTAAATTTTAAAAAAAACGCAGCAAAATTGACCGGCATATTTGACATATCCTAAGAAATTGAAAACTAATTTAAATTACAATAATTTAAATCCAAGACATATCTTGGTCTTCGAATTTCCTTCCTTTGTTGATCCATCAAAATTTAGAAACCCTAAAATTGTCTTGAGTATCCACCCGCCTTTGAAAAAAAATATATGCTTCTCAAACCACCAGATTGGTCAACTCAAACTCTTTCTGCAATGCATAGGCGATGGTGACAGATTGAAGACCCATTGTTCAAACAATTTGAAAAACTCTATTCTCAGTTACTCAATTCTAAATTGAGATTTTAATAAGAATTCATCAAATCAATTCAATTCGAGAAGACACTCAATTCCAAATTGAGATTTTAAAAAGAATTCATCAATTCAATTCAAGAATTAATCTTCAGCAGAATCAATGTCTTCCCCGCCTAACATTTAAGCTAAATGAGTACACCACTTGCACTTTGTATTCATCACTTTGACTCACCTCAACAAATAAGTTGCATATGCAAATCAATCCTTCTTTCAAAGATTCTTTCAAAGAATCTTCACCGCCTAACGAAATCACAGTCGTCCGTCATCTTGTCTCCATCTCTTTGAAGAACAGATTAAATTACAAAATTCCTTAACCTTTATGAGTTTTACAATTTGATCTAATCAAAAGATTTAAATCTAATGCCAATCAAATATGCCTAAACAATCAATTTTGCAAACCATATATATCATATATATATAAACTTAAAATACCCACCATACACAATTTTAATTCTAAACAAAACTCAAAGAAAGCTCTGATACCAATTGAAGGGAATGAACTATTCATTCCCTGCAGCGGAAGCGATTGGAATCGATCTTTTGTTTTGTTTAGAATTAAACTAAAAAATAAGTTAAGCATATGTACAATTACCTTTGATGAATCATCTTCTTGTGTTCCTTTTTCCACGAGATCTTCCTCGCTATGACTCGAACACGGGATCAAGGCTTGTGGGAGCTCTTTGAAAGAATGAGAGAACAATTCTCTCTGCAGAGGGTGAGTGGTGTGTTTGGCCAACCCTTTGGCTAAACCTAAATGTCTTATTTATAATAAGGCTTTTAGGAATTAATTTTATTTTATAAAATACATTTTAATATCTAATATATTAAAATATGTATTTTATATTTATTTGAATCTTATTCAAATATTATAAAATTAATCTTTTATAATATACTTTAAACCAATTTGAATCACATTCAAATAACATAAGTATATAGTTTTTAATATTAATGTATCATATACATAAACTATTTCCTCTAATATTTAATGTATCAAATACAATAAATATATTTTACTCTTCTACATTTAATATATCAAATATATTAAATATTAATTTGAATATTTCAAATTTTCTTTCAACTAAATTGATCCTTTTAGTGTTACTATGAGCTAGCAAGGGGACCTTATGGACCTACAGATTTATAAGCTCCAATGATACAAAATTAATTAATTAAACTCATTAATTAATTGACTTTCATTCATTAACTCTAGGTCACTCCACTATAGGCCTAGAGTTGCACTCTTATGCACTGTAAGACAAGTTGTGTCCATGGATATAACCATTACACGCAAGTCGATCCTTCACGAGTTGTTCGTAATTACAGCTGGGTCAAAAGTCCGTTTTACCCCTGTAATTACATCTTACACCTTAAGTACCACTGATTCTCTAATGAACAACTTGTTTATGATCCAACCATAAACCAAGTCCCTCTCGGGCCAGTGAGAGGGTGGGGCCCCATTGTTCAAGTCCCGAAATCAGCACTTAAGGGAACTACTCATCTACTTTCCCTATATGGGAAGAAGTGAATTCCATCTTGTGAAACTTATGTTCCCAACTCCCTACTTGGTCAAGTCCCCAAAATGGTAGGCTTATTGAATCGGCTATAAAGGCCATTCTCACCCATACAAATCAAAGGACGAGCCCACACAGGCAGGAGTTCATAACTCACTCAGGATTAAGATCGAGTCACAAATGATCATCCTGTAAAATATTAATCTTCTCAAATAACAGATTTATAAAGAGAGATTATATATTTCGTGGTCCAGTCTTATACAAACTCATTGTATAGGATACCCCCACTCACATGTCTCTACATGAATGATTTGGATCAAATCATTTGTAACAATTACAAAGTGGGCCGTATCAATAGTGTTACCAGGATAAGGCACCCAACCTTATCCATATACTATAGACCCTTTAGGTTATTACTTGAACATGATCCTCCCGTATGTCAACTACATACAGTTCAAGATTACACTAATAACCTTGGATTTTATTTATATAATGAATATTATAAATTGCAAATATTAATAATAAAATAATTATCAAATAATTATTAATTAATTACGAGGCTTTAGGGCATAAATCCCAACACTTCTGACTGAAACCTTTAACAACTAATCTCGCTTTGTAACGAGACTTTGAGGTGTGTTCTTCTTGTTTCCCTCTATAAACCCACTTATTTTTTAGTGCGGTTTTTCCTTTAGGCAATCTTACAAGCTCAAAAGTGTGGTTTTCATGCAAAGACTTCAACTCATCTTTCATTGCATCAATCCACTCTCTTTTGTGCTCATGTTCTATGGCCTCTTCATAACTTTCAGGTTCTCCCCCGTCAGTGAATAACACATATTCGTCAACAGAATATCTTGTTGACGGAGGTCGATCTCTGACAGATCTCCTGAGTGAAACATCTGTAGGAACTTCAGTTTCTGGCAACTGTTCATGAACATCATCATCTGCCTCAATCTGTTTAGAATCTTCTACCTCATCTGTATCATCAAACTGATCATTATGAACCTCATTTTCAATCTATGTAGAAGGTTGTGCCAATGGAACTGAATCTAAATCAATCAGATCATCACTGTGTTCAGACTCTGTTTCATCTGTCTTCTTAATGTCTTGTATGGTTTGATCTTCTACAAACACAACATCTCGACTTCTTACAATCTTTTTATGCACTGGATCGTATAGTCTGTAACCGAACTCATCTTGACCATAGCCAATGAACACACATGGTCTACTTTTTGCATCAAGCTTCGTTCTCTCATCTTTAGGAACATGGACGAAAGCTTTACAACCAAAAATACGCAGGTGATTATAAGATATATTCTTCTTCGACCAAATTTTGTTCGGTACTTCATTATCCAATGGAATACATGGAGTGAGATTCAAAACATGTACAACTGTACATAATGCTTCACCCCAGAATGTTTGCGGTAACTGTGAATGTGAAAGCAAACATCTCATTCTTTCAACCAGTGTTCTGTTCATTCTCTCAGCTGTCCCATTTAACTGAGGAGTCTTAGGAGGTGACTTTTGATGTCGAATGCCATGACTTCTACAATACTCATCAAAAGGTCCAATATACTCACCCTCATTATCGGTCCTAACACACTTCAACTTTTTACCAGATTCTCTTTCAACAAGGGCATGAAACTGTTTAAACACTTGCAATACCTGATCTTTAGTCTTCAAGGTATAAACCCACGTTTTCCTCGAATGATCATCTATAAACGTCACAAAATATGACGAACCTCCAAGTGTCTTAGTTTTCATAGGACCACAAACATCAGAATGTACCAACTCAAGTACATTTGGCTTCCTTGAAGAAGGTTGTGACGCTTTAAAAGAAACTCTACTTTGCTTTCCTGCCAAACAATGAGCACACCTTTTCAAAGGTGCATTCTTTATACCAGGAAGATGATTTTTCTTGGCTAGAATCATCAAACCCTTCTCACTAATGTGACTGAGTCTCTTATGCCAAAGCTCAACAGTCTCTTCATTGCCCACTGTATTTATGTCGCAATCAGTAATCTTTGCCTGCATAAAATACAATGACGAACACTTCTCTCCCCTAGCTACCACCATAAAGCCTTTAGTAAGCTTCCATTTATCATCATAGAAGATATTATAATAACCTTCATCATTCAGCTTACTTATGGAGATTAAATTCATGCGTAAATCAGGGATGTGTTTTACATTCTTCAACATCAGCATAGAACCATTACTGGTCTCTAAGTGCATATCTCTAATGCCAACTGCTTTTGCTGATCCATCATTACCCATCCTAACACTGCCAAAATCACCAGATGTGTAGGATGCAAAGAAATCCCTTTTAGGTGTAGCATGAATTGAGGCACCACTGTCAATCACCCAACTGCTCTGTTGTGTAGCGAGATTAATAACATCACCGTCAAATAAAATATGGAACTCGTCGGTGGCTGCAGAAACTGTGTCTGCATGATCATTATCATCAGAATTCTTCTTCTGCTTACCTTTATTATTTTTATTATTATTTTCTCTTTTGAACTCTCGACAATTTCTCTGCATATGCCCTTTCACACCACAGTAGTAACATTCAACATTGGCAAACCAACGACTCTTGCTTTTGCTTCTGCCTCTACCATTCAGACCTTTGCTTTTACTCCTCCCTTTTCTTTCAGTAATAAGAACCTCTGAATGTGAAGAAGATTCATTTGACTTTCTTCTCATCTCTTCGTTCAAAACACTGTTTTTTACTAAGTCCATACTTAATACTCCATTCGGGGCTGAGTTCGATAACGAAGATCTAAATGTCTCCCACGAGTCTCGCAATGTACCAAGAAGTATTAACCCATGTACCTCATCGTCAAACTTGATATTCATTCCAGATAGTTGATTAAGGATACCTTGGAATGAATTCAAGTGATCTAACATAAGTGTTCCCTCTCGAAACTTTAAAGCCATCAACTGCCTAATCAGAAACAATTTATTGTTACTAGTTTTCGGGGCACATAACGATTCAAGCTTGTTCCACATCGTTCGTGCATGAGTTTCATCACCAATATGATTCAAGAAACTTTCATCTACCCAAAGTCAAATTGTGCCACACACTTTCCTATGACAAATTTCCCATTCTGAATCAGTTTTATCTTCAGGCTTCTTAAGTAAAAGAACAGGATGATACAAATCTTTCACATATAAAATATCTTCCATCTTCCTTTTCCAAACTTGATAATTTGAGCCATTCAAAGTTATCATCTTACCTGTACTAGTTTCCATGTTCAACACAAGGCACTTAATTAATCACTTAATTAATCACAACCTCGCTCTGATACCACTTGTTGGGATAATTACTAAATTCTATTATTCAATTATCCATCTCTTGTGTGAACCTAATAGGAAATTAAACAAGTAGAACACAATATAATTCAAGCACAGAACACGAGCAATTTTAACGTGGAAAAACCTCTTCAATGCGAAGAGTAAAAAAACCACGGACCGAAGTAAAAAACTCCACTATAATCAATAATGGGCTACAACGAGTTCTCCCTAGTCACAACTAGAGGTATACAACTACTGATATCTCGAGATGATCAATCTCGGTAACAAACGACAATTATTCAAGAGAGTAAAGAAGAAAGATCTCACTTAAAGTGGCCACGAATTACCCACTGGAATCTGCCTGTAGATAGCCCCAAAAGAAATCTGCACCGTTCAGATTGAAGACCCTTGTGTCAGGAACACGCTGTCAAAATTTCAGCTCGATCGGACCACGAATTGATCCCCAACGGACTGAAATACGAAAACTGTACGGCTGTAGAATTCTGCTTTTTTTCTTTCTCTCTAATTCCGTTTTTCTCTCTCCTCGGTTTGGTTGCAACAACGAATCCGGCAGGCTTCTTTACCTTTAAATAAGGTAAACCTAAATGCCCTATTGGGCTTTTACTTTTGGGCTTTCCACCGCTAATGTGAAAAATACCCAACAATGACAACGTACACCATCTCTTCCAAATCCTCGCAAGGCCGATTTTTTTCTCGTTCAACAATCATTTTAGCAATCTTCCCATTAAGACCATTGTAGAATCGATCCATGGTAGCTTCCTCTTCGTCATGTAAGTTCAATATCTCCATCAATATTTGCATCTCCTGGTAATAATCATCAACAGTTTTGCTCCCTTGACGTAGAGCTTGAAGTCTTAGTGCACAATCTCTCAAGTATAGTTTCGGTACGAATCGCTTCCTCGTGAGCTCTTTCAATTCTAGCCATGTTTTCACTTTACCTTCTTGATGTATCCTTCTCTTAGAACACACGTCATCCCACCAAGTTTGGGCATAACTTTTAAAATGTGTCAGAGAGATGATTACCTTTTTCTCTTCAGTGAAATTGTTGGTATGGAAAATGTGTCCAACTTCATGCTCCCACTGTAAGTAGTCTTCAGGATTAAATGTTCCATAAAACTTTGGAAATTTCATTGCTGCAAAAGAATAACAAGTGAAGAAAAAAGCGGACCTCACAATTCACTCCCTCACGTGTTTCACTCGATAGATGAAATTCACTCGTGTTTACACTCAAAGATGTAGCACTCTCTTACAAATATGTAGATTCTCTCAAAATAGGAAACAAGTAGCCAAGAGTTTGCAATATCATGTACTTAAGAAGCAAGCCTCGGACACAAAAACAAGATTGATGTGAAGTATTGACACTCATGCAAAGAAACAAGTAGAATTAACAAAAATAAGAAAACTTAGAATCAATAACCTAATGTTCAAGATACAACAACTAGAATTATCAAGAACAAAATAGATAACTAGAGTCAAGTATTTACGATCCAAGACTCAAAGAGTTACTGAGGATTAACAATGAAAAATGCAAGATTATTGGACAAGATTCAAAGCGAAGCAAGAAAACAAAGAAACAAAATTTCAAGAATAGAAACCAAAAATTCTCCAAAACTTTAAATTTGAAAAGATTTAGCTTTAGAACCCTAGAAGTCAAAATCTCAAATGATTCTAAGAGCTTGATCTTAAAATTTTCACCTACTCCAACAATTTCAAAACTTCTCCTGTTTGCTTCAATGTGAGAATAAATTATAATCTTCCAAAAAAAAAAAACATAACTTATTAAAACTTATAAAATTCCAGCTGCTTCATTGACATGTTTGCTTCAACATGTACAAACTTCAACCACAACCACTCAATTGATTCAATGTAAATTAAATTTTCAAATGCACCAACATGAAATTCAACCAACTAAAATTGATACACGGATTCACTCTCACATGCTTCAGTTTTTTTCTTTTTTTTTTCTTTCTTTCTTGTTCTTCGCCAATCCGCCAATATGCCGTCAAACCAAGAACAAAGGTTTTTTTTTTACTCAACAATCCGTAAGCACCATAATTCCACCGACATTTCCATAATTTTGTTTTCTTCAGGCACCAATTCAAAACAATGTTTTTTTTTTTTTTTTAAAGAACTCTCAACTCGCTAGTCTTTTTTTTTCCTTCTACAACGCTACAATAAAGTCACTGCTGAGGATCCCGATCCCACATCGGAAAGATGAAGGGACCTCACTCACAATATAATAACATACATAGGATGAAACCCCATGATGTTTAATATGGTATCAGAGCCCACGAACCCAAACGGGTATTCGGTCAGAAAATGGGATCCCGACCCAAGATGGTGAACCCAAAGAGGCACCATCTGGGATCTCGACCAAAGATGGTGACCCAAAGAGGCATCATCTTGAGGGGGACATGTTGAGGATCCCGATCCCACATCGGAAAGATGAAGGGACCTCACTCACAATATAATAACATACATGAGCTACTCCTCCTATAACCAATTGGTTTTAGGATGGAACCCCATGATGTTTAATAGTCACCACCGAAACTTGAAATTTCCTCTCTCTTCTTTACGCCCAAGGCAATCGTTTCTTTGGAACCCCAATCGAAAAATAATTCAACATCAAAACTCACAGAATCAACTAGAAAATAACAACTAAGATTCTAAAACTCAAACCCTAAATTCAATTTAATACTTTTTTTCTTCTTCAGTTTTTCCAAAAAGAACACAAGAACCAAAACGTGCAAATTCTAGACTCAATCCATAAAAGTTAAAAGAAATAAAAAAAAAAAATCCTAAAGATGCAATTCTAAACTCAATGAATAAAAGATACTCACAGGATATATCCGATCTAGAGCGCCTATGCTCTGATACCAAATGATGTGAACACCCTAGCCAATTGGAATTAGGAACCCTTTGGTTATGTGAACCCCTAATTCTTAAATGCCAAAACCCCCAAATCAAGTCGATTTCAACCCTAAGGATTGGGTTAGACGCGGATTGTCTTAAGATCAAAGCTCTTGAGACAAAGAACAAGTTCTTGGCCCAAGAGTCGAACACTCCACAAGATAGGATGATCAATCCTACTTGAATGTTCTTGGCATGCAATTCAAGCCATGAATTGCAAAGTGGATCAAGAAGCTCTTTTGGCTGAACTTGACAGAAAAGCATAAAGCATAAACTCAATTCATCGTTATCTCCCCTTACAACCTAATGACAAAGCTTTATATAGCCTCCCAAAACCCTAAATGTCAAATCATAATTCATAGCAAAATTACTAAAATAACCCTACTTAAATATGTCATAAAAGTATAAAATTAGAAAACAATAAAATTACATCAAATTATTTAATAAAATATAAATAACAATTTGATGCCTTGGGCGGTTCATATCATATATATTCGTAGTTACATCTATAACAACGTACAATGTAAGTATATCATATGAAGTATATACATGTATATACACCATAAACTATTACTCTGTGAGCATTGGACAAATGATACTAAAAAAATTAAATTCATAGACAGTTGTAAGAAAATTATAAAAATGATCGCTCTCGATAACTTCTAGTGTGTGTATAATATTCGTAGTTACATCTATAACAATGTACAAGTAAGTATATCATATGAAGTATATGCGTGTATATATAAGCCATTAATCCGTGAGCATTGGACAAATGATACCAAAAAAATATTAAAGTTGGTATGCATGTTGAGTTTACCTGGGAAAACGTTCAATCAATTGTATCATTACCTGCAACATTGAATTAGTAGATTTGTCATCTTCCAAATTGATTTGAACCAGTCATCGATTCTTAACTTTGAAACCCTCAACCTTGAAAAAAAACTATCAACCTCGACCTTCTACATCGTTGAATGCTTGAATTGATCTGAACAATGTACAAGTAAGTATATCATATGAAGTATATGCGTGTATATACACCATAAGCCATTAATCCGTGAGCATTGGACAAATGATACTAAAAAAATATTAAAGTTGGTATGCATGTTGAGTTTACCTGGGAAAACGTCCAATCAATTGTACATTACCTACAACATTGAATTAGGAGATTTGTCATCTTCCAAATTGATTTGAAACGGTCATCGATTCTCAACTTTGAAACCCTCAACCTTGAAAAAAAACTATCAACCTCAACCTTCTACATCGTTGAATGCTTGAATTGATCTGAAATTTTTGACTCTCAAAACCTTCTATGATGTATTTTGGAGTGAGTAAGGATTTTCGCCTCCTTCAACTATTGTCTCTGTACATTGTCGTCATTTGAACTTTGAAAAAAAAAATGAACCCCTCTTTTCAAAATGCATGAATCTAGGAGGATAATCAAGGAGGGTTGTTAGTGCGATGAATTTGTATTTATTTTATTTTTTTTTGCTGTTAAACATTTTCAAATTTAAGTTGTTGAGATTTTTTTCTTCTTCAAAATGCATGCGGTTGTTAGAAGATTTTTCTTCAAAACGCATGAATCTGGTTGTTAGAAACTGAAATAAATATTAAAAAAAATAAGGTGATGTTGGTTATTCGTAAATAAACGTATATATAAACCACTGCAAGCAAACCGTTGCAATACATATATATTTTGCAACGGTTACCTTTTTGTTACGAAAAACTGTTGTGGTTTTATTAAATCTTGCAATACTTTTTAAACTGTTGTAAAAAAACTGCTGCAATAACCATGTTTTCTTGTAGTAGTTGACCGACCTAGTGATCATGAAAATTAAGGAATTAAGGGTTGACACCGAAGGGTCTCAGGAATATTAAAGCCCTACTAGGGGAATGAGTTCAATCCTTAGTGGCCACCTACGGAGGTAGGAATTAATTTTCTTGGCAACCAAATGTTCCCGTGAGATTAGTCGAGGTGCGCGTAAGCTATCCCGAACACTCACAAATATATATATATATATAAATTAAATTGATTAATCAAATGGTTGTAAAAAAAAAAACCACTATTTAAATTTAGCCATCCTACCTCAAATTTATATTTATTTTAACTCAATGCAATCACATAAAACTCAATTTATTTGAATGTAACCCAACTCAAACAAGCCAACAAGAGCATAGCTCAGCTGACATATGTATGACTTGATGACCAAAAGGTCTGTGGTTCGAATCCCCCCACCCCCAATGTACTAAAAAAAAACAAGAGCATAGCTAATTGACATGATGTATCGCCTAGTGACCATGAGGTCCTAGGTTCAATCCACCACCGTCTTAACCTAGAATGTAAAACCTTGAGGTTCAGGTTTAAGGGTTAAGAAATTACTTGAGTATATGAAACTTGTGTAAATGAAGACATTCTAGAAGAATGTCCATTTTTAATTGGACTTTTTGAAAAAAGTCCAAACATGTTTTTTATTTGAAAATGGCTAGAATCTAAAATAATGTCATGGACTAAAATACCCCTTCAAACCATAAACACTAAATCCTAAACCATAAACCGTAAAATCTTAAACCTTAAACTCTAAACCTTATAAATAATGTAAAATTTGATTTCAGTATTGACCATTTTTCTAATAAATTTTTTTTTGGCCTTTTTTCCAAACAGACTCATCAGAAAAGACATTTAGAAGGATTTTCCATATAAGAATTCGACATTTTAGCCAAATCAATTCAAACTCAAACCCAACCCAAACACACCAAAGCACGACAATGGTACTCAATTCTTCAAGTATTCTCTGATCCGTAGGGTTTAGGGCGATGTGTGATGTGAAACAATTCAACTCCGACAACTTCTCAACCATAGTTTATAGAAAGTGTTGATACCTGGATTCAGACGGGAAATATGTACATGGCCTTCCTGTGATCTCAAGGGTAAAATTGATATTCTGAGGACGAGATCACATGGAAGAGTGAAATACTGAACAACCGTGCAAAGAAGATGAGCTAAGGACCAAAGTTTGGTCCAGCGTCGAGACGCTGCCCTAGCGTCGAGACGCTACTCCATCAAAATTTCAAGAAAAACCTGAGAGCAAGCGTTGAGCGAGAGCGTCTCGACGCTGCCCCCAGCTTCGAGACGCTTCTAATGCGCGCACTGAAGAATTTTCGTCCGTAGCGTCTCGAAGCTACAGCGAGTATAAAACCCATAACTTCCGATATTTAGGTCATTCTTCCTCTTCCCTTTCTTCCAATTTACGGTTTTCTCTCTAGAATTCGATGTTTTCTCCTCTTTTTGATGTAATAAAGCCTAAACCATTGTGGATTTAGCTTGGAGTTCATCCCGAGCAAGGTAAGTGCTCTAATTTGAGGTTAGGGATTTGTGTTGATGCTTATAGGGAGAGTTTTGTATGAATTTCTAGCTTAGTTTCGTTAATTTCTTGCATCTTCTAACTGCATTAAGAACGAATGACATGCATTTCCGATTAGGAGTGACGTCCATAATTTGTTACGCATGTTAGTGGGTTAGCGTTAATTCTTGATTAGTTTTAATGCAAGTAGCGAGGGTCTAGCTCGTGGCTAATCAATTCGAGCCTAAGTGACAGTTGGGGTAGGAGTTCATTAACGTTTTCACGGTGGGCCCAAGTTTAGAAGAGAAATCAATTTAGTCTTAGGATAAATTTGTCGCAATGATACCCGTCACTGTTCGTTAATTAATTTAGGACTAATCAACTTAGATTAATTAGCGAGCATGTTTAATTAGATTCGCATGTTTCTAATTAATTTTTTGGGGTGTTTTGGACCCGAGAGGGACAAAACATTTTGTGTGCATTAAATAGAATATCTAAGCATAATTAGAATCCCTATGATCTAAGCGCATCAAACAAATCCCGAGCACTCAAATTAGGAGCACAGGTTACTTTATTTTAAGTTTCCGTTAGCTACCTTTTTTTGCTTTCCTTTATTTTTCTGTAACCTAATCCCCCCATTTTATCGCTTTATTTGATAGTTTTCAATAAAAAAAACAAATATAAATTAATTAGGAGAAGTAATTTAGGTTCCCTGCGTATCGACCCTTTACCACTAGCTATAAGTTAGGTTAGTAGTATCGATATTATAAATTTCATTTTGGCAGGACTCAACACCCCGAAATTGGAGTACACCATAAAGTGTTATACCAAAATTGGCGCCGTTGCCGGAGAACCATTTAGTTTCTCTTAGTTAGATTTTATTTGCTTGCCTTTCCTTTTTTTTTTTTTTGTAGGTGTTTGACTTAGGAAGCAAATAATTGGGTAAGGATTTCGCCTCTCCAACCATCGACCTCACAAAGTTCAGGGGAGGTTTTCTGTTCCCTTAAATTTTGTAGTTTTTATTACTTTATCGGATGGATTGATACATAGAAGACTATGTATCATATTAGGTTAGGGGTGGAGATGGTTGTTGGATCTCTGTTGTTCTCGAGCATATGAGAGTCTCTGAATTTGATGTATTGTAGTCTGAATTTGCATGTTGTTCGATAAGGACAATCTAGGAAATGCTTATGAAAATCTCCGTAGTTGCATATTAGGAAAAACATGAGATTGTATGCGTTAGTTGAGTTTATTTCAAAAAATTTAAAATTTTGGTTGTCACTTCCTTGCATCTATCGAGCACATAGCATCTTAATCTGGACTCTTTAGGCTTAGAATTGCTTTATGTAGCCTAATTTCATGTTGTCACCCTGAAAGGCACTCCTAGAGAAGGGTTGATGCATGATAGGTTGTATTAAATTAATCGAGATTATAGCAAAGCTATTAGCCTAAAGTAAAAAAAAAAGTAAGCATGTAAAATAAAACTCCCGAGATGCTCCTCCTTCTTACAATCGCGACTAAGAAGTGAGCATTAGTCCTTAAAAATGTGAAGTTTGCCCGTAGTCAGATACATTGTGCAGTGAAACTGCAGGTAAGCTGGAACAAAGGTAAGTTTGACATGTTAGGCTCTTTTGGAGAAGCAAAAGAAAGAAAAGTAAAAACATAGTAGTTCAAAAGAAATAAAGAGTACAAAGTACTCAAGAAAAAAAGAAAATTTAGGCATTTTAATTTGTTACTCCCTTGATTGTTGAAAAGCCATAAGCTGTTCTCAACTGCAAGAAGTAGGGGAAAAACGAGATGTAGGGTTGCATGAGGTTTTTCCGGGTCTTTACGAGTTAGGATAACTTGCTAATCACACACGCACGTAGGGGAGTAACAGTTAGATCTTTGAAATGTTCTTAATTAGTGCATGCAATCAATTGCTTTCTTTTTTTTGAAAATGAGTTCATTTTTGAAGCATTGAGGTTAGAGTCGATAGCATGCAAATTTTATTATGTGGTGATAATTTAGAAGTTGCCTTGCTCGAGGACTAACAAGATTTAGGTTGGGGGTATTTTGATAGCTCCAAAATAGAGCTATTATTTACTCCTTAATATTGGCTAAATATCGTGCTTAAAGATGTTTATTTGCCTCTATTGTAGGTGTTTCACGGTCATGGAGCTCGAGAAGTCTAAGGACGTCTTTCTGTGCTAAGGAGGGCGTTTTGGAAGCTTCGGGAAGCAACCGGACAAAGAAGAGGAGCTAAAGACCAAAGTTTCACTTTTGGTCCAGCGTCGAGACGCTGCCCTGGCGTCTCGCCGCTACTCCATCAAAATTTCAGGAAAAACCCGAGAGCAGGCGTCGAGCGAGAGCGTCTCGACGCTTCCTCAGCGTCTCAACGCTCCGAACGCGCCCGCTGAAGAATTTTCGTCTGTAGCGTCTCGACGCTATGACGAGTGTACAACCCATAACTTCTGATTTTTAGGTCATTCTTCCTCTTCCCCCTCTTCTCATTTACGGTCTTCTTTCTAGAATTCAGGGTTTTCTCCCCTCTTTGATGTAATAAAGCCTAAACCATTGTGGATTTACGGTGGGAGTATTTTGGAATGTACTCCAATTTATCAAGTTGTCGAGGCTTGCCAAAAATGAAATTTATAAGTCTGAAATTGCTTAGCTTTGCAACTGGCGGCAACAGAGTCGATCCACAGAGAACGTGTCAAGATGAAATCAAATGCTCGAATTGTAAATAAATTGATTGATTAATTGTCACAAATCAGGGGGTTTCTCTCATGCAAGTTAATTCTAAGAATGCTAACGGAAAAATATAACGAAGATTCAAGCGTGATGAATTTGGGAATTTCGGGATTTGCTAAGTAATGTAATATTTATCATTTAATTCTACAGCATGGCAATGGATGAAACGCGCACGTGAACGGTTGCCCGATAACCCTGAAGCAACCGGCCGCATATAAATTAACTAGAATTGTCAATCCTAATTAAACATTGTTATTAATCAAATCAGAATGATCACCCCAAAATAACTAAAGCAGTAACTAACAATTCACGAGGAACATTCATTTAGACACTTTAAATGCTAAGCGATTACCCGACAACCCTGAAGCAATCAACATTGAGAACATCTAGCGTGATACTTCGATTTATTCTACTCCTCTGTGTTACTAAGTCGATTAGGAGAGGCACGACATCACTAATCTATAACGTTAAAACATGCTAGAAATCGAGATCGTCAGTCTACCAATCTAACATACTCATAAATTAAGCAAGAGAGAGTAGATGCTACACTACAAACATGTCAAGACAGAAATTAAAGGCTAGATTATCAAAATATTAAAAACATTTGCAAAATCCCTACATTTATCCCAAATCCGTCACATTACCTTAGTCGTCCATGGAGTTTAGAAGCATCCAAGCTCCCATGGAAGCCTTGGAATTCATACTACAGTAGAGGGGGAAGAAAAGCTCCAAGAGCTTGCAACAATGGCGAAAAAATGGAAGAAAACCGAGAGAAAACGGAGAAGTTCGGCAAAAATCTGGTGACAAAATCGGAAAAATTGCTTTTAAAGCCCGTCGGAGCGTCGAGACGCTAGGGCAGCGTCTCGACGCTGCGCCCTAAAAATTCCATCGCGCGCCTCTTCGGAGCGTCTCGACGCTTCCGCTCAACGCTTGCTCTTGGGTTTGGGGGCTAAACTTTGCCTTTGCATGGCAACTTTTTCCCACTTCTTCATGCTTGAAGCTCCCTTTTTCCCGATGCATTCTCGAAGCTCTAAAACGTCTTCCTAAACCTCGAAACACGTCCAACTGACACCACGAGCTCTTCGCCGCGAATCACCTAAAAACAAGGTAAATTAAACATTTAAACACGACTTTTAGCTAGAATTAAGGAGTGAAATATAACTCCAAATCGGAGTTATCAATTTAGCTTGGAGTTCATCCTGAGCAAGGTAAGTGCTCTGATTTGAGGTTAGATATTTGTGTTGATGCTTAGGGAGGGTTTTGTATGAATTTCTAACTTAGTTTTGTTAATTTCTTGCATCTTCTAACTATATTAAGAACGAATTGCATGCCTTTCCGATTAGGAGTGACGTCCATAATTTGTTACGCATGTTAGTGGGTTAGCGTTAATTCTTGATTAGTTTTAATGCAAGTAGCGAGAGTCTAGCTCGTGGCTAATCAAATCGAGCCTAAGTGATAGTTGTGGGTAAGAGTTGATTAACGTTTTCACGGTGGGCCCGAATTTAGAAGAGAAATCGATTTAGTCTTAGGAATAATTCGTCGCAATGATACCCGTAACTGTTCGTTAATTAATTTAGGACTAATCAACTTAGATTAATTAGCGAGCATGTTTAATTAGATTCACATGTTTCTAATTAATTCTTTGGGGTGTGATAACACTCTAAAAGTACTAATATTTAGCTCCTAAGTCTTGAGAATTAGAGTAATTGTTTGTGCTTAATTGGTGTATTTTGTATAATTTAATTTTTAAGGGGTAAATCAAGCATTTGCGTAAATTAAGAGCTTAAATGAATATTTTAGAACATATTATTAATTAGTCGTTTTGAGTGATTATACTACATTAATCAATTAATCTAATCTTATCTCAAAACTGATTAGTGGCTTAATAGTGCAGGTCTTGTTAAAACAATGGGAGAGCTCAGGTCCAAATCCTGGTGATCGCGCTTTGTGTTTTGAGTAACGATAATCTAGCTTGCCCAAATGAATATGGTCATGTTTGTTCTGGTTGCATGATAGATTGTAAGGAAAGAGTAAAACCAAGTCCGATGTTAGAGATCTCTGCAATTGGATCGTCGCATGACTACCCGTCGCTCGCGATTAATTCAATTTGGGAGAGCGATTGCCCCCAGTTGGATTATTAGCGAAGTTTAGTTTAGAGTTGTCAACTCCTTATTAATTACTTGGGATTACTTGTTTTGATTAGACTTTGTAATTTGCGTGAATGTTAACCCAAACCGGTTAAGTCTTTTGTGTCTATGATCTGAATTACATCAACAGTCAATCCCGACACTCAAATTAGGAGCACATGTTACTGTTCACACGAGAATTCGAACGACGGATGGAAATTCGACACGTGTAAATGAATTTGAATTTGTATTGATGTATTGTATTTATCAGTGCGTAGTGGATTACAATCTCTAATGTTTGATCCTCTGATTCTCTCTCTTAAATGTAACGTACTCGAGGGCTTCGTAGCTTGTTCTCGAGGTTGAATCTTCAGCTTCGCGTAGCGGTGAAGTCTTCAGATGTTTGAACTTGGAGTGGCGTTCAGTCTTCAGGATTCAAAGAGTCTTTCGTTGTTTGAGAATTCTCTCTGAGTTCTTAGGAGAAGAAATTTTCTGACCCTTAAAAATGAAAATGAACTCTCTATTTATAGAGTTCTCATGGGCCTGGTGGGCTTGGGCCTGGATCCATTAGGCTTGGGCCTAGATCCAATGGGCTTGGGCTTTGGGCCCAATGGGCTTGGGTTTGGACCCAATGAGCTTTTGAATCTTGGGCCTAATGGGTTTGATCTTTGGGCCAAATTGTCTTTTGCATATCTTTCTGGCCCGATTCGATTTCGAGCCCAATTGCAGTTTGACCGAATTTGCTCGGTCAAGTCTACCTGATCCCCGGTCGTGATGGAGACACGTGGCGACCGCTGATTAGCCGAAATTTCTCGGTCAACAAATGCCCCCTTTTTCGAGAGTTATGCACAAGTATGTGTGGGTGAGTCTCGGAAAAGTTAAATAGATAAATCGAAACGTAGGACACCCCTAATTTCGACTCCGCTTAGACGTATCAATTTTATCGAAATATGAGGTTTGATTCATAAATCAATTATTTTAATTGACGCCTCTTTCCATGTTAATCGATCAAAAGTATGAATTTGGCTCGTAGTTTTGATCTTTCTTATCTGACAGAAATTTGATTTAAATTTCGGTAGAGTTTTGAAATTTGATTTAAACTTCGGTAGAGTTTTTTTTTCCTACCTTAGTTTATCTTGGGATGTAGAGTAGAGACCTGTGTCTGCCCAATTGAATTTTGAATAGGGTTTGACTTTGAACTTTACTCTAATTTCGACGTGGATAAAATATACCCAAACCGCCAATTTTGATTTGAGACTTGGATTTAGATAACTTCTGACTCTAAATCATGTTTGGAAATAAAGTTTGGAATATGCCCAAAAATTTTAATTTCAGTAAAAATATGGTAAGCTTCTAAAGTTTGGCTTGAATTCGGAATAGGAGTGTTGATTTTTTTTTTTTTGGCATAAATAATTGGCCGAATGCAATAGTAGAATGTGAAGACAATTGATATCAAAGAAGCTTGTTTGGTAGAGCAGAACTTGGACGACTTTAGTTGTCCTTGGTCTTGAGTTCGAGTCGAGTTTTGTACATTTTTTTTGCAAAATTTCTTAACTTAAATGAAGGACATTTAAGTAATTTTACTCTCCAAACCCTAACTCTTTTAGGTTTTTTAATCCATATAAATAGAATACGATGGCCTCCATCTCATTTGTTTGAGAAGTTGAAGAGTTTGGGGAAGTTGAAAAGTTGGAGAAGAAGGGAGAGCTCCAACGCCGCCGCCAGCTCCGCCGCCTCAGCCCGCCGCCAGCTCCGCCGCGTCGCCGCCGCCTCAGCCCGCCGCCGCACGCTCCTCCGCACCGCCGCCGCCGCCAGCCGCACCGCCGCTTCCGCCTCACCCCCGCGCGCCAGCCGCACCGCCGCAGCCGCCTCCGTCTCAGCCGCACGCCGCCAGATCTGCCGAACCGGTCGCCGTCGCCGCAGCCGCCTTCGCCACCGCGCGTCTCTGCCAGATCCATCGCCAGCCGTCTCCGACGCCGACGTCGCACCGCCGTCTCCAACGCCGACGTCCGAGGTCCGCGCCTGACGCCTTCAGTTTGGCTTGAGGTCCGCGCCGTCCGAGGTCCGCGCCTGCTCTGCCGACGTCCGAGATCCAGCGCAACCGCCTCAGCCCGCCGCCGCACGCTCCACCGCACCGCCGCCGCCGCCAGCCGCACCGCCGCTTCCGTCTCAACCCCGCGCGCCAGCCGCACCGCCGCAGCCGTACAAGGTGAGTTTCCTTTTTTTTTATTTGGTTTTTTTTTTATTTTTTTTTTGTTGTTTTTTTATTATTATTATATATATATCCTTTTTTTAATGTTTTATTCTACCTTTTTATATATATATTTTTTTTATACACAGGTGCCTATTTCCCGTCGCAAAAATCCCCACGGTGTTCTTTATACCAACATTAATTTGGTAAATAAAAATCTTTTAATATCATTTGATTTGGACTGTATGTGATTTATTGTATTGTGATTTATTGTATTGTAATTTATTGTCTGCAATTTATGGGCTGTAATTTATGTAATTTATTGTATGCAATTTATGGGCTGTAATTTATGTTATTTATTGTATGCAATTTATGGGCTGTAATTTATGTTATTTATTGTATGCAATTTATGGGCTGTAATTTATGGGCTGTAATTTATGTATTTATGATGGCCTGTAATATTTTGCATTTTGTTATTTTGTTGGCTGTGATTGATAAATTAGATTTATTTTATGGCAAGATTGGGCTTTGTTATTTTGTTGGCTGTGATTGATAAATTAGATTTATTTTATGGCAAGATTGGGCTTTAGAAATCCTCAAATTTTGTGATTAAATAGCCAAAATAAATTTTTTTTAGTTTGAAATTAAGGCTTTTAAAATTAGATAAGTAATTTGGGATTTTGTGATTAAATAGCCAATAATTTTTTTTTTTAATTTGAAATTAAGGCTTTTAAAATTAGTTAAGCAATTTGGGATTTTGTGATTAAATAACCAATAAAAAAAAATTAATTTGAAATTAAGGCTTTTAAAATTAGTTAAGTAATTTGGGATTTTGTGATTAAATAGCCGATTTTTTTTTTTTTTTTTTAATTTGAAATTAAGGCTTTTAAAATTAGTTAAGTAATTTGGGATTTTGTGATTAAATAGCCAATTTTTTTTTTTTTTTTTTTTTGAAATTAAGAATTAAAATTAGTTAAACCATTTTGAAATTGGGATTATAAATATATTATTTTATTATATATATACATATTGATTTGAAATTTGTTAACTTTTCAATTTTAAAATGGAATAAACAAGTGGGGGGGACAAATTTTTTTTGTAGGTGTGCTATTTCTTTTACCGCCGATTCAGGATTTGGCGTACTGATTTGGGCGTTACTTCTTCTTTGCAGAGGCTTCGGTTCTTACTTTGTGTGAGACCGGAGTGTTTGCTTGGGGAACGTACTCCGTCCTTGTTGGTGCGCCGAATTGTCATGTTCAGCTCCCGTGGCCTCGACGTAACAATCTAAGGGCGTTACTTCTCCTATGCAGATGCACGTCTGCTTAGGGAACGTATTCCGTCCTAGGTTGTGCGTCGAGTCGTTCTGTTCGGTTCTCGTGGCCTCGACGTAACAACTTAAGGGCGTTACTTCTCTTATGCAGATGCACGTCTGCTTAGGGAACGTATTCCGTCCTAGGTTGTGCGTCGAGTCGTTCTGTTCGGTTCTCGTGGCCTCGGCGTAACAACTTAAGGGCGTTACTTCTCTTATGCAGATGCACGTCTGCTTAGGGAACGTATTCCGTCCTAGGTTGTGCGTCGAGTCGTTCTGTTCGGTTCTCGTGAGATCGACGTACTGATTTAAAGGCGTTACTTCTCTTTTGTAGATGCGCCAGTTTGGGCATTTCCACTCTACGTGAAATGAGCGCATCTACTTAGAGAACGTACTCCGTCCTTGTTGGTGCGTTGGATCGTCGTGTTCTGTTTCTGTGAGATCGACGTAACAAATTAAGGACGTTACTTCTCCTTTGCAGATGGATGTCTGCTCAGGGGACGTACTCTGTCCTTGTTGGTGCGTCGGATCGCCGCGTTCCGTTCCTATGAGATTGGCGTGCCGACTTAAAGGCGTTACTTCTCTTTTGTAGATGCGTCAGTTTGGGCATTTCCACTCTACGTGAAATGAGCGCATCTACTTAGAGAACGTACTCCGTCTTTGTTGGTACGTCGGATCATCGTGTTCCATTTTTGTGAAGTCGACGTAACAATTTAAGGATGATACGCCGACTTAGAGACGTTACTTCTCCTTCGTAGATGCGCCAACTTGACATTTACACTTTATGTGAAATGGGCGCGTCTACTTAGAGAACGTACTCCGTCTTTGTTGGTGTGCTTCCCCCATAACACTCTCTCCTTTTGTTTGCTTTAAGATTTCTCCCCCTTTTTTTTTTTTGGAAGGCTATATGTGTTGTCCTTTTCTTTTTGTCATTTGGTTATATATATATATATATATATATATATATATATATTTTTTGTTTTAAGGTTGTATATAGTTCTTTTTTTGTTGTTGTATTTTCTTGGTAATCACTTCATGCTCGCCTTTTTGTGTAGCTCATTAAATACCGTCGCCACAATTATCGCTTTGCTTTGAATTTATTAACTCTTTCGAATTTGTTTTGCAGGAACATGGTGTATTTTGCAGAGCAGATCGTCTCTGGAGAGAAACATCTCGTTCTTTTACAAGATGAACATCAACCCTTAAAACGCGGAGTTAACCTCCTAGTAGAAGAACCCCAGATCGGCGATTACTCCAATAAGTGGCCGCGACTCGGAAAACCAGGTCGTTTGTCAAAATGGTCCTCAGGAAAACCTTTGAGTCAGGGTTCCTCGTCTAAGGTGTGGATGTTAGGTTCTGCGCTTCACCGCCAAAATCCCAGTCAAACCCCCGAGCTAACATTGAGACGCCGAATTATCGAAGGTACCACTCGTTGGGGCTCTGTATTAAAGATTTCTGGAGAATTCCTTTTTATCCCTCAATATTGGGAGTGGTTGGAGCTTGTCGTCGGTCGCAGTAAGAAGATACTTCGCCATGCTTGTCTGCTAGATGCCGTGATGGCTTCGCTCTATACTTACGATCGCAATAAGGCCGTGGTACGAGCCTTTTGTGAAGCATGGTGCCCTACAACTAATACTCTTCATACCCAAGCTGGGGAACTTTCCATCTCTTTGTGGGACCTTTGGAAATTCGGGGGTCTTCCTATTGATGGACAATTTTACGAGGAAGTCATTCCGTGTCTTAAAGAGTTGACTGGATCGGGGCAGAATGGCAGATATCTTCCAAAAAGTTGCGAACATTTATTTCGCGCTTATTATACACTAATTGCTAAGAAGACGGATCATTCTCACGTTGCCATTAGTGATTGGATTTCACTATGGTTTAAGGGCACCCAGCGATATGGTAAAATACCGGCGCGAAGGTCAAAGAAAAGAACTCTTTCTAAGCCTACTTCTCGCCCCGGTGTGACTCATAACCCCGACGGCACGAAAGTTAAATATCGTGAATGGTCAGACGATGAGTGCAACATGTTCCATAATCTAAATATTGAAGAAGGATGGAAGGATAAAACATACTTGGCCGCCTTTTTATGTTGCTGGCTATGTGCCTTCGTATTTCCTCAGGCCAATGCTCACCACATTCGTCCAGGTGTTTTCAAGATTGCTTGTCTGATGGCCGAGGGTGAAACTTTTAGTCTTGTCGTTCCAGTCTTAGCTAATCTTTACCACGTGTTAGGCAAAATCTCAATGACTGCTAGTTCGGTCGGCCGTAACGAAACCTGTCTCCCGGTGCATTACATTATTGGCTGGTTAGCTCATTACTTTAATACTCATCACAAGACTCCTGAGGAGGTCCAAGGTCCAGGGATGGTTGAATTTTCCGGCGAAGGTGGGGCTAAATATCTAGATGAATCTGAAGCGCATGAACTGATCCATGAGGGCGCATCGATAGCATGGCACGTGAATCTCCAACATAGGAATAAACACGAAATCTTAAATAGAGAAACCATCAACGACTCTGAAGATTCTTCATATTTTTCGAGTCTCCGATCGTGCTATATATCAGCGCGATGTGGGGAATCGCTTGTCATCGAATCATACAGTCCGTATCGATTTGGTCGTCAGTTCGGGTTCTACCAAGACGTGCCAAATGATATAGGGGAAGCTTCTCCTTCGGTCAATTTGTCTACTATTTTACATCATTGGCGGG
This sequence comes from Herpetospermum pedunculosum, assembly GCA_028017165.1. Lineage (NCBI taxonomy): Eukaryota > Viridiplantae > Streptophyta > Magnoliopsida > Cucurbitales > Cucurbitaceae > Herpetospermum > Herpetospermum pedunculosum. Next base: position 7,175,773 of record JAPQWQ010000185.1, read on the forward strand.
TTTGTATTTGCGCTGACGTAGGGTGAGAAGTGTTTCTTCCAGCTCGAATATTGAACCCCCATGACCATGTTACTTCAAATTATCGAAAGTGGTGGTCGATTAAGCATGGCGATTATTTGAGGAAAGGTGTGGATAAGTTGATTGACAGCGCTCTTCCTCACTCAGATTGTTCAAAACCTAAGAAGCCTAAGAAGGTCAATGCTAACCTCGGAGGAAAGAAAATTCATTTGCTCAAAGATAAACCGTCATGCAATGCCTCAGATCAAGCTGAAGATAGTCAAGGCAATGATAGAGACGTTTATTGGAAGAAGGATAAAAGGCTCAGACAGACCCCCGATCTTCCCGATCTCGGTGACAGATTCTTCGACGATGTCCCTAATGCTTGTGACATACCTGATGATGTTGGAGCCTTAGTTCAGTAACTTTCTCCTTCTTCTTTTTTTTTTCTGAATATTTTTTTTATATTCGCCTTTCGTTTAAATTTTTATGTATATATATATATCAGCAAATAACTTATTTGAAAATCTTCTATTGCTACAGCTTCACCTGGATGATTATATTCAAGCCGAGGGCGAGCAACATAGCGACCAATCGTCGGAGGGTTCAGAAGCTTCGGTTTCTATTGATAGGCGACCTGGGAGCTCTTCTGCCCCATTGGAAGAGCGAAATACCAATTTACCTCTGCTTACCATCAGGGAGCGTTCTCAACATGTTCCATTGAATGCAGTTTCGCAAGCTCCTGAAACCTCTGTTTATTGTGCTGACAATATAGTATCCAGCCTTCAACGAAAAGCGGCCATGTCTATGTGGCAAAGCTTGCGAGATAAAATGGCGCGTACCTCTTTTGAGGATGTTCCGAAACTTGAGCCAGAGATTCGTAAGATTCTTAAAGGCATCTCAGACACTCGGGCAAACAACCAGGTGTCTCTGCAAGAATTTGTAGAAGGCTATTGTAAGAGAGTGGAAGACTACAACCAGATGCAATCTTCAATTTCCACCCATCTAAACTCCAACAGTAGGGATCGTCAACTGGAAGAAAAGAAGATTTATTTGGACCGATCCCTCTTAGAGGTTAGAGAGACGAAAACGGAGATAGAAGAGGCGAAAGCGAAGATAGAAGCTGCGAAGATCGAGCTTGAGAGGCTTTCCACTTTTGTCTCCGCCCGGGAGCAAGTCTTGAGTCGCGGGACACTTGAAGTCTCGCGTGTACGCGAAGAGATTCGTGCCCTCGAATGTGCCCCCATTATTGACGAGGACGATGCTCGAGCCGTTGCTGCAGTTCGCGAGCTTCTAGAGAGCTCGCGCGCGGAGTTGAAAGAGTTTCAGTGGGCGCCTTGATTTACGCATATATGTGCATATATATTTTTTTATCTATCTTCTTCTAGATTTCTCTCGTGTAAAAGAAGTTTATGTTTTCTTTATGACCATTTGGCTTGTCTCCCTCATTTTGGAATAATAATTTTCCTTTGTTGCTTTGTTGAACTTAATTTTTTTTGTTGCTTACGTATTTTTGAAATCAAGAGATCACTTGTTTGAACGTAGCTCGAATGGAATGAATGTATATTTTTTATTGCGCGCGACTAGACTTAAAGTATATATGTATTTTTTTTTCCTTTAAGTTGCCTACGTACCATTAGATGGAAGGGATCAAGTCATAACGTAGTTCAAATTACATGAAGAGTAAATTTTTTTTTACTTAGGTCGTTCACCTTTTAAGCTCGTGCGGGCCAGGAGCAACATGTAGTTTATACTCTTACGTTAAGGAGTATTACATTTTTTTTATGCATAAAATTTCTTAAGAAATTTGCCGTTGATTGGGCCAATCCTTAATCCATCTTGATCCACAATTTTGTATGCCCCATTTGTATAGACTTCCTTAACAACATAGGGTCCATCCCACTTAGGGGTGAACTTGCTCCCCGTATGTCTCGTTGTGATAATGGGTCTTCGAACCGCGAGTACTAGATCGCCAACTTGAAATGATCGAGGCTTCAAATTTTTGTTGAAAGCCTTGGTCATTCGCGCTTGGTAACATTCCAATGCTTGCTGAGCATCCAATCTTCTTTCATCGAGCGCTTCCAATTCTTCGAGGCGCAATCTTGCATTGTCTTCGGTAGTTAACCCTTCTTGCACCGCCATTCTTAAAGAAGGGATTTCTCTTTCCAAAGGGAGCACAACTTCAACCCCATAGACTAGGGAATAAGGTGTGACCCCTGTAGGAGTGCGGTGGGTAGTTCAGTAAGCCCATAATGCCTCACCAATCTTTTCCTGCCAGTCTCTTTTTGACTTGGAGACCACCTTTTTCAACAAGTTGCATAATGTCTTGTTGAATGCTTCTGCCAATCCATTTGCCGGAGCGTTGTACATGGATTACTTGCATTGCTTGAACTTGAATTTCTCACATAAATTGTCCATTAGACTATTGGAGAATTGTCTTCCGTTATCGGTCACGATGCGGTGAGGGATGCCGTAACGGTAAATGATGTGGGTTCGGATGAAATTTACAACAGTTTCCTTCTTTTCCTCCTTTAACGCAATTGCCTCGGCCCACCTTGAAAAATAATCTGTCCCAGCGAGGATATAAGAATGTCCTGCTGAGGACTTAGGTGTTATTGGACCAACGAGATCAAGCCCCCAAGCTTCAAAGGGCCATGAAGCTATGGTTGGGTGAAGGGGTTCTGGCGGTTGATGTATGAAGTTTGCATGAAACTGACAAGCCTCACATTTCTTTGCATACTCCATCGAGTCTTGAATCATCGTTGGCCAGTGATAACCCATTCTCTTCAACTGAAAATGAAGTTTCGGTCCCGATGGATGAGCACCACAGACCCCTGAGTGCGCTTCCTCTAATGCCTTTATCGATTCTTCTTTTCCTAGGCATCGAAGAAAAAGTCCGTCATAGGAGCGTCGATAAAGGGTTTCCTTGTAGTAGATGAATCGAGCACTTCTTCTTCGTATATCGGCCTTACGTCGGGACTCTGTGGGAAGTTTTCCATGTTGTAGATAATCTACAATCGGTTGTCGCCAATCCTCTTCCTCAATCACATAGACCGATATTACGTTTGCTTCTTGACTTTCAACTTCAGTTGGCGGTATAACCCATTTTTGACAAATCGGAACGTTCAATATTTCACTTTCTGTTACAGTCAGGGCTGTGGCCAAGTTTGCTAATGCATCTTCCTTTGCATTTTCAGCTCTTGGAATATGCTCTATCGTCATACTATCAAAGCTCTCTAAGAGTCGTCTTGCATAACTAAAGTAGCGCATTAAATCTGGATGCTTCACCTCGTATTGGAGCGACAATTGATTAATTATCAGTTTTGAATCTCCATAAATCTCAATGTAGGTCACTCCAATTTCTATTGCTATTTGAAGACCCATAATGAGTGCTTGATATTCAGCAACATTATTCGAACATACCTCTTCAAATGCGAAGCTATACGGCAGCATGTGTTTTTCAGGGGTAATGAATACTATACCCGCTCCTGCGCCATATCTTCGAGCTGCACCGTCAAAATACATAATCCATGGGTCAACAATTTCAACGTAGAAGATTTCTTCGTCAGGCAGGTCGTCAGATAATTTCCAGTCTGACGGCACCGGATGATCTGCCAAGAAATCAGCCAAGGCTTGCCCCTTCACCGCCTTTTGCGGAACATAAACAATATCATACTGTTGTAGTAAAATTGCCCACTTTGCCAACCGACCTGAGATAATTGGTCTAGACAGAACATACTTGATTGGGTCAGCCTTAGCCACCAGATGCACTGTGAACGCCTGCATATAATGCCTCAACTTATCGATGGCGAAGAAGAGCGAAAGACACATCTTCTCAATGGGTGAATAATTCAGCTCTGCCCCATTGAGAGTTCTACTTAGGTAGTAGAGGGCACCTTCTTTACCCTTCTCACTTTCTTATGCAAGCAATGCCCCAAGCGATCTTTCTTGCGCGGTGATGTAGAGTATCAATGGCTTTCCAGCTACGGGTGCACCCAAAATAGGAGGGTTAAGCAAATATTGCTTTATGTTGTCAAAGGCATTTTGACATGCTTCATCCCACTCAAAGGTCGTGTTTTTCCTCATCAGTCTCTGAAATGGTTGGCATCGACCTGCTAGATTGGAGATGAACCTCCTGATATAAGCAAGTCGTCCTTGGAGACTTCTTAGTTCATGCAAGTTTCGCGGCTCTGGCATTTTTTGAATGGCGTCGATCTTGGATTGATCAATCTCGATCCCTCGATGTTTTACGACGAAACCAAGGAATTTCCCCGAAGTTACGCCGAATGCACATTTGAGAGGATTCATCCTCAATTGGTACTTTCTCAAACGATCGAAAACCACCTTTAGATCTTTCAAGTGATCCTGTCGCTTTTTGGACTTGACTACAAGATCGTCAACGTAGCATTCGACATGCTTATGCAGCATATCATCGAAGATCTTTTGCATGGCACGTTGATAAGTTGCGCCGACGTTCTTTAATCCAAAGGGCATTACCTTGTAACAGTATATCCCTTTCGGAGTCCGGAACGCTGTCATTTCTTCATCTTTGAGGGCCATTCGAATCTGGTTGTATCCTGATGATCCATCCATGAAAGACAAAGCTTCATGCCCTGTGGTAGCATCGACCATTAGTTCAGTGATGGGCAATGGGAAATCGTCTTTCGGACATGCACTATTCAGATCGCGAAAGTCAACGCATACCCGTAATTGTCCGTTTTTCTTTCTGACAGGGACAATGTTTGCTATCCATGTCGGGTAGTTTACTTCGCGAATGAACCCTGCTTCAATTAACTTGTTAACCTCATTTTCAATTTGGGGGATGAGCTCTGGCCTGAAACGTCGTTGAGCTTGTTTGACTGGTCGATACCCGTGTTCAATAGCGAGATGATGTACTGCGACTTTTGGATCAAGTCCCGGCATCTCTTTATACAACCAAGCAAAGAAATCTTTATACGCAATGAGCAAACTCAAGTACTCGCACTCCTCTTCATCGGAAAGTGATGCGCTTATAAAGGTTGGACGTGGTTCTTCCGTCGTACCCAGATTAACTTCTTTTAGTTCATCAACTGTTGGTTGACTTCCATCTTCGAGTGGCAGTGGAGCCTCTTCAACATCCTCTTCAGATATCTCGGCCTCTGTTTCTTCCCCGACAGTAATATGATGACAAGAGGCTTCATCCCCATTCTCTGCACGTTTGCTCGCAGGGTTGGTGATGATGACATTGCGTAGTTTAACCTTCAATGCACCATCTATATTCACGGTAACAAAAGTTTTTCTTTTCATCCGTGAGGGGACGATACTGCGGATCTCTTCATCGCTTTTTGTTTTGCTAGACTCTTTATTGTTCAAAGTCTCTCGAGCCTCTTCGTGTAGGAGGCGATCGAAAATGGAAGTGGATGAAAGTTTCTTATCTCTCTTTGTGGTCACGCTTAATCTTTGCAACGCTGACGCTCGTGAGAGAGATTTATCGGGCAACGTATTTTCTTTCTCCTCTGTCGGCTTACTCAACCTTTGAAATGCTGACTTCCGTGAGAGGGGTTTAGCGGACGCTGTGTTTTCCTTCTCATCTGCTGGCTTACTCAACCTTTGAAATGCTGATTGCCGTGAGAGAGGTTCAGTGGACGGCGTGTTTTCTTTTTTATCTGCCGACTTACTCAACCTTTGAAAGACGGAAGATCTGGTGGGATTAGGTGTTGAGTGCGAACTGTCTTCTTCTGTCACAGCCGCTTTCAATCGCTGGAAGGCTGAAGCGCGCGTAGCCGGCAGCTTGATGCGCTTAAAGATAGAGATCCTTGGTTTGACAGCTTCCTCTTCTTTTGAGTTGTGTGCCTCTTTGGTCGTTATGTTATTATTGTTGACCACTTTCTCTTTCCCTTTTCGGGTTATACGGACCGACTCAGGCGACTTATATCCAACCCCTTTTCTTGATGCCGGTATAGGATATCCCTCCTTTAGGAGTTTCTTCTGTGTCGAAGAAAGCTCTAACCTGCCCTCAAGGATTTTCAGGCCCTTGAACTCAGTATGAGTTGTGAAGTCATATCCTGCCTTTGCTAGCAGTTTATATGCCTTGGGATCGTATCCTTCTTTCGTTCGTTTCTCAGGTAGGACCATCCCTTTCTGAGTCTCTTTGGACTTCGTGACCTCTTGTTTCGTTATCTTTGTAAGAGGGGTGACAAAGTTTTCTTTCAGGATCTTAATGTCACCAACTTTCAAACTTTTAGTACATTCTGCGAATGGTGATTCACCTTTCTTACGACGGGACAAGGGTGTTGGGATTTATGCCCTAAAGCCTCGTAATTAATTAATAATTATTTGATAATTATTTGATAATTATTTTATTATTAATATTTGCAATTTATAATATTCATTATATAAATAAAATCCAAGGTTATTAGTGTAATCTTGAACTGTATGTAGTTGACATACGGGAGGATCATGTTCAAGTAATAACCTAAAGGGTCTATAGTATATGGATAAGGTTGGGTGCCTTATCCTGGTAACACTATTGATACAGCCCACTTTGTAATTGTTACAAATGATTTGATCCAAATCATTCATGTAGAGACATGTGAGTGGGGTATCCTATACAATGAGTTTGTATAAGACTGGACCACGAAATATATAATCTCTCTTTATAAATCCGTTATTTGAGAAGATTAGTATTTCACAGGATGATCATATGTGACTCGATCTTAATCCTGAGTGAGTTATGAACTCCTGCCTGTGAGGGCTCGTCCTTTGATTTGTATGGGTGAGAATGGCCTTTATAGCCGATTCAATAAGCCTACCATTTTGGGGACTTGACCAAATAGGGAGTTGGGAACATAAGTTTCACAAGATGAAATTCACTTCTTCCCATATAGGGAAAGTAGATGAGTAGTTCCCTTAAGTGCTGATTTCGGGACTTGAACAATGGGGCCCCACCCTCTCACTGGCCCGAGAGGGACTTGGTTTATGGTTGGATCATAAACAAGTTGTTCATTAGAGAATCAGTGGTACTTAAGGTGTAAGATGTAATTACAGGGGTAAAACGGACTTATGACCCAGCTGTAATTACGAACAATTCGTGAAGGATCGACTTGCATGTAATGGTTATATCCATGGACACAACTTGTCCTACAGTGCATAAGAGTGCAACTCTAGGCCTATAGTGGAGTGACCTAGAGTTAATGAATGAAAGTCAATTAATTAAAGAGTTTAATTAATTAATTTTGTATCATTGGAGCTTATAAATCTGTAGGTCCATAAGGTCCCCTTGCTAGCTCATAGTAACACTAAAAGGATCAATTTAGTTGAAAGAAAAATTTGAAATATTCAAATTATTATTTAATATATTTGATATATTAAATGTAGAAGAGTAATATATATATTTATTGTATTTGATACATTAAATATTAGAGGAAATAGTTTATGTATATGATACATTAATATTAAAAACTATATACTTATGTTATTTGAATGTGATTCAAATTGGTTTAAAGTATATTATAAAAGATTAATTTTATAATATTTGAATAAGATTCAAATAAATATAAAATACATATTTTAATATATTAGATATTAAAATGTATTTTATAAAATAAAATTAATTCCTAAAAGCCTTATTATAAATAAGACATTTAGGTTTAGCCAAAAGGTTGGCCAAACACACTACTCACCTTCTGCAGAGAATTGTTCTCTCATTCTTTCCTTCTGCAGAGAATTGTTCTCTCATTCTTTCAAAGAGCTCCCACAAGCCTTGATCCCGTGTTCGAGTCATAGCGAGGAAGATCTCGTGGAAAAAGGAACACAAGAAGATGATTCATCAAAGGTAATTGTATTATATGCTTAACTTATTTTTTAGTTTAATTCTAAACAAAACAAAAGATCGATTCCAATCGCTTCCGCTGCGGGGAATGAAGAGTTCATTCCCTTCAATAGGGAACGTAGCGCAAAACAGAAGGGTTCGAACTTTTCTCGTCTTTCAAGGCTTTAGCCTTCGTAGGGCTGACGAATGTCTTGCTTTCGCAAAACTTGGGAACATTTTCTTCTTTGATGGATTCTTTCCCTGCGCAAGTCTTCTGCTCCCCGCTGATCAAAGGGATTTCTTTTGGCATTATTTCTTCTATGTTGCTGTTATTTATATAAAACTTGGCATCCGCGAAATGAGACTCGGCCTCTGAAAATGGCTTAGTGTCTGCCTCAACCTTTTTGACGCCGTTCTGATAAAACTTGAAGCACTGATGCAAGGTGGAAGTTATTACCCCATTTCCATGAATCCAAGGGCGACCCAACAATATTTTATAGGTAGTCCTGGAGTCTATGACATGAAATAAGGTATGTGCTTTTAAGTCTCCGATGATTAGCTGTAGGCGAATCATGCCGATCGCTCCTTGTCCTCCCTGATTGAAACCCTGGATTACCAGCTTGCTACTTGATAGCTCTTCCATCAGGATGCCAATCTCCTTCATGCATGTGCTGTAGAGGTTGAAGGTTCTGAAACATTAGAGTCCTTCAACGTGTTGACGTGAGCAGTTTTGTCCATTTGAGGCAAATCTACTATATTGAGGGAAGGTGTATCGTCCAACTTTATTACCAACTTCGTTGAACTTGGAGTGGCGCTGTCATCCTCGATTGCCACAACGACATGGCACGTAGCAACTTCAACTACTTCTTCCTGCTTCTCATTAAAGAATCCCTTGGGGAAAAATTCCCGTAGGGTCATAGGCTGCTGGGGTCGAGGGAGGTCTTTGTTTTCCTCCACGACAAGTTTTGGCCTTCTCATACTCTTTCTTCCTTTTCTCTTTGGAAGTTTGCTTTTTCGCCTATACTCTCGAAGTAGGCGGGCTTCTTTCTGAACAGGTTTCTGTCGCCGCATTTTCCGACGAGTTACGACGGTCCATCCTTCATCCTCATCCCCAATGGGTTCGGGTTTCACCCGCGAAGTCTCCTGTAGGATTTCATGTTCGTATCGAACGATTACAGGTTCGCTAGTCCCGAACTTGATCAAACTCTCCTCTTGCTTCTTAGGAGAGACAGGAGATAATTGAACGTCGAAGTTCAATGTTACGGCGGCGTGATTTGCTTGAGCTATCTCGTCGAGATCCAGCTCAATCTTCTTTTCACTAGTTAACTTCATGATTAGCTCTTTCAAGACGAAACATTTGCCTACAGGATGACTGACGACCCGGTGGTATTTGCAGTAGTTAGGATCATTTACCTTTCCTAACTCCTCCGGTCGTTTGCACTCTAGCAGTTGGATGAGTTGCGTTTCCAGCAATTGCTCTAACATATCAGGAATGTCAGAGTCTGGAAACGGGTAGATCTTTTCTTGTCTTTCTTTCAACGTAAGGCGACGTCTTTCGCCTTTGTCATTTCTTGCTTCCGTTTTGTTTTCCTTTTCTTTGGAGGAAAACCTTAAAGGGGCCGTGTTGACGACCATGGATTCTTTCACGACATTCTTCGTGATCTTCCCAACGCTCTTCATTTCTGTCTTTGTTTTCTTTACGTCGGGGATTAAGAGGTCTTTGTTTCCTCTATTGGCAATACTCAACTCCATATCATGGGCGAGAGTTGCCAACTCCTCGAATGTTTGGGGCTTTATCCCTTGCAGGATGTAGTGAAGTCCCCAATGCATGTCGCCGATGCACATCTCGACAGCAGACACTTCCGTGAGTCGGTCGTTGCAGTCAAGACTTGTTGCGTGCTCAATGTTTAAATTAAAATGCAATGATAGAGCACTCAGAACATGCAAGCATACATGATCTTGTAGCAAGTAATAAGTATTTTTTCATTCAATTTCCCACAGAGATTTATTCTTAGTTACTAGCGAAGTGATTTGTTAAGTGAGAATGGGTGGATTAAATGGGGTAGATTTGGTTTTAGAGTGCCTAATTACTAAGGAATGTGTAAATGATGGGAGCATAAACAAGTGCAAGTAGATAATAAGCTTGAATGTAAAGAGAAGAGAATCACAAACGAGAGAGAAATGGCTAAGGCAGAATTTTAACTAAGGGAATTGCGGAAACAACAATTATTTAGCAATGTTGCTAACAGCGAATTATGTGTAAAGTGTGGAAACAAGGGCTACTAACGACTCCTCTATAGGCTTTTTCACACGATTCTCAAGCAATAGATCAACTCATCATGCATCAAACTAACTCATTCTCATGTATCTTCCGATTTCATGCATTAGATCCTTTAGTTTACTCATGTCCAAGTAATGTCTTAAGCATCTTTTTATAACAGCAAGTATGGGTTTGTACTAGGAAAACGCCTATTCCTAGGTCGTTTTCTGGCTACCTTGAGAGGCTAGCATGAATGTACGACTCTGAACTCTTACTCCTTCCAGAGGTTAGGAGTTCTTTGGACAAAATGGATGGCCAATCGAAATTGCCCGTGGGATGAAGCACACATACATTCAATGCATATTGAAGCTAATCTACATGCTTGATTCACATATTTCTACCTGTAGACTTGTCATTAGCATGCCCTTTTTAGATTTAGTTACTCATGGATGAAGATGGAATGAGAAGAGTAGATGAAGACGACATGCTTAGCAGAATATAAAGGGCAAAACAGAAGAAGAAAACAGTAAATAGAAGAGATGAAAAACTTGCAAAGTGATGAAGTAATGCTTGATTAACCAACGTTTGAACTAGACAAATACCAATTTTGAACAACGAAAGCTAAACAGACACAGACGAAATGAAATAGAGTAGCAAACGAAAGTGAAATAACAACAAACAGCAAGGGAAACAGAAACAGAAACAACAAAAGCAAGTAAATCCGTGCGTGAGCCCCTCGTCGCAGACGCCTCGGTTGAAGGGGGAAGAAGGAGAGCTTTGTTTGGATGAATCCAATCAGAAGAGAAGACAAAACTTCTCTTCTTCCTCTCAGATTATCGACTCCAATAGCTGAGACCTTCAAGCCAATAACCGGATGAGAAAACAGGGAGAAAAGACTGCGCTGAGATGGGAGTTCTACGCCTTTCGAGTGTGTTTCAACCTTCCATCTTGACCTCCTTTTATAGTGTTCTGCAGGTACGATTGGGTCAAGGAAAACCATCCATTCTCAACGTCGTTCTTCTAGGTGGCAGCAGGAGAAAGAATGGGCCCCTGAAAGATCGGAACAAAACAGAAATTGGTTAGACAACTTACGGATTTCACTTAAAACATTGCGGTTTTAGCAATGTTTCAGCAATGTGCAATTTTCACTCTATTGACTTTGTTTTCGGTTCTTTTCCTTTCCTTTTACCTATAAGTCCTAATTTAGCTTCATTCAACTAATTCTCATATATAAGCATGAGTTTAAGCTAAATCCTACCAAAAACACCTAAGAGTGTACATCTTTCTATAGTAAATAAGTCCTAAAATAGTCACTTTTGGAGACGTAACACACCCCCAAACTTAAGGTTTTGCTCGTCCTCGAGCAATCTAAGGACTTTATCTAGGCTGCTGTTAACCTCTCTAACCACTTGCCGACTCCCTTACATTCACTATCTATAGCAATGCTGTCCTGTGACACGCTCCTAAGCTTAAAACTAACTTCTCATTTTGCTTCTTCTGCCTTCTCTCGCCTTATGATCCTACTGTTTCATTAACTCCCCACAACTGACCTATTTGCTTCGGTCATTAAGTTCATTGTGCAACTATCCCTAAGGTTTCAAATTCTACCTAGCTTTACCCTAGACTCAGTACATGCTTCTAATGTTTTACTTTTGAGCTACCTAGGATTCCTTAGAGTCATGCCAGTCTTAGTATAAACATGTGACAGTAGTACATTCATAGAACAACCTAAACCCTGGCATCACTACATTGGATATACATTCATCTCCCTAAACAAACCTACAAGCTACAACTTTGTGCTTAGCTAATTGAGGATCAGAGTTCATTCACATAGGACACCTAAGCACAAAAGTTATAACTTATAGGCATACACTCTTCTTCCTTGGTTTTTCCTTTTTCTTTCTTTCTTTGGTAAGGGCCTCTCCTTTGGTTTCCTTTTGATGCAATGCCACTTGTGGGTTACACACATGGCACTGATTACTCAGCAACTTCCAGAGAGAGACACCCCTCTTTATTCTATTCGCATTTTTTTTTCAGTTCATCATTTTTTTGCAAAGGAGAAGAAGAATGCTTATGCTTAAAGGGAGAGAGGAATGTTCCTAGGCCTAGGGTGACCTCCCCCAAACTTAAACTGCTCATTGTCCCCAATGAGAGTCTGAGGTGGCACACTCCCAAACTTGTCGTAGAAGCATCTAGTGTAGGGCAAAACAAAGAGAATCTAAAAGTCCTAGGCATAGAATGAACCTTCCTAAAGCAGATACTACAGCAGTAGAATTTTGCAAAAAACAGCAAGTTAAGGACTTAAAGATATGCATACTGAGCAATTTAAGGAAGCTAAATTTAAACTATCCAAGGTGTCCTAAGACACTCATCCAGCATGCTTACAGATAGGTCATATATGGCAGTCATACAAGCAGCAGAAGAGCAAAATTGAAACAGAACCAGCCTATCAAATATTCAGACAATAGCATGCGATGACTAATAAAAATTGCGGAATCCGCAATGATTTCGCAATGAACCTACAGGGCAGATATATCAGTGAACAAGGCCCATTTGCATGCTATTTCCAGTTATCTACAACTACTCAAAAAAAGAAACTAACATATGCTAGCTACTCAGAAACCATCTACCTATACTAAACTATCCTAAACAATCAAAAGAAATTAAAAACAGACAAGCAATCGATTCACAAAGAACAGTCACCAGTTAACGAAAAGCAGGGTTTTGTTTTTTTTTATTTTAAGAGGGAACAAAAGTACTCCCTCGAGTGCCCTTCAGACTGGCACTCAAACATCCTCATCATCATCCTTCCTCTCCCTTGGAGGTGCCCACGGCGTCAGCAGGTCAGTGGGGAACTCAGGGAAGATGCATCCCAATTGATCTTCCACATCTTTATCCCTCGCTTGCGCGTATTCAGCCCATTGCGCCATCTTCTTCTGGAGGTCCATTAAGCAAACCATGGAGAGAGATTGAGCTGCAGCCAGACCGTCTAGCTCAAATTCCATGTTTCCTTTTCGTCGCATCCGCAAGGCTGTAGGCAACTCCAAATGCCCTGTGTAGGCCAGCTGCCTCTCCTTCCTCTCGACGGGTACACCTGCACGTAGACAGAGTTTAGTAATGGTGTTTGGGAAGAAGAGATGGCCCTTACCTTTCTTCGCGCACTCGGCGATGGAGGCTGCAATAACCTCACCAACATCGATAGTGAGGCCCCTCATGATCGCATACACTAGCAACGATCTCCCCTGATTTATGGTGGTTGCGTGGGTCACTAGGGACAGACGCCTACGCACGAAGGAGAACCAGACGACTGCCTTGGCCGTGAGGGTAGCACTCATCAGAGTGTGCTTCCCATTGCGTGAGATCGTCCAAGCCGCCTCAGGTTGGCCTATGTTGCGCAGTGCTTCTTCCAGGACAGCCTCAGTTGGTGCGTCGATGATCCTCGCGTAGTCAGTATAGTTTTGCCCCTTAAGGCCATAGGCTTCATTGATAGCCTTGGCCGAAAAATCGACCTCAATCCCCCTCACCATGGACAGACCATCCTCAGGGTGCGTCAGATTTGCGTAGAAGTCATATACCATGCTGGAGTAGGCAGGGATGGGCGGTCTGCACAGCTCTTCCCAACCGTGGTTGGTGATCCCTGCGCGCAAGAATTGCGGCAGGTCTGCTAATGCATCAAGAAACCCCTTCTCATGGAGTAGGTCTCTTTTCCTCAACTCATTACCCCTTGATTCTGCGTCTGAAGACACATACCTCACAGCTTGAGGTTCATCTTCGGGGTACAATTTGGCTTTCCCCTTATCCCTTGCCTTGGCTGACTCAGTAGCCTCGATCTTCAGCTTCTTCAAAGAAGGCTCACTACTGACCTTCTTCTTCTTGGATCTTTTGGAAGCTTTTGGCCGTTTGGCCTTCACAGTCTTGGGCACCTTCTTCCTCAGCCGTGCCCTGGTGGTGATCTGCTGGAGGCAGTCCCCCAACGTCTCGTCCATCGAGTCTCTCCCCCCCTCTGCTGGGCTATCAGGGCTGGCTTCCCTCAAAGGAGAGAAGACTTCATCTTCCTCAGCCGCCTCTTCGCTCGGCACTGATTCTTGATGTTCTTCAATCGGGGCTTCAGGCTCAGGCGTCTGCGAAGATGGAGATAGCTCAGGGCTCTGTGATGGTGGAGATGGCTCGGGGCTTTGTCTGGCCGTCTCGTAGGATGGACGGCCACTTCCTTGACTCTCCACGGTGGGAATCTTTTCCTTGATCGGTGCGTTCCCGACTGCCATCGTCCACTTCCTTTTCTTGGGTGTGCCCACTGGTTCAGACGGACCAGCAGGAATTTCAGTCACCACCTTCCACTTCTTCTTGCGTACAGGAAGCTTAGATGGTCGTACGGGTTGCGCAACTTCAGCATCTGCCAAGGCAAGTAGTGCCTCTCTCGCAGCTACCTCGGCGTCCGGTGACTTCTTCTTGGAAGCAGATCGCTCAGCCCGTGTAAGCACCATGGTTGATTTGGAGAGATCTGAAGGTAGGAGATGCAGAGGAAGAAGAAGATTGATTTCTTGAAGTCCAACATATGAAGAAAGCGTAAGGGGCTCAACTGATTTGACGGGTATTTATAATCAAGGAAATCCCAACGGCTCTTTCTGTTGCGGTTTCAGCAAATCTACCGCAATTAATTGGGCTGGCCGTTGGGGATTTTCTTGATTTAAATCCCAAGATTCTCACAACTAAATCTTCGATTCGGTCCTATTTCTTCATCGATTCTTTTCCCTGGATTCATCTCCTTGATTTCCTCTTTCGATCACCTATTAAAAGATACAAAATTAACACCAAACTCGTAGTAAAAATCACAACTAAACATACAAAATTAAAAACAAAAAAAACACGAGAAAAAAAACTAAGGCATAGCCTTCATATGAACGAGCACAGTAATCACTCGTCCTCTCTCGATTTGGTTTTCAAGCTTCAGATAAGAGGAAAGCCTAGAGAGTCTTCACATCTCCTTCCTCGTAGTAATGCTTCAATCGTGCACCATTGACCATAAACGGTTGCCCATTCTGCAGGTTCCTAATCTCAATTGCTCCATGAACAAACACGTTAGTTATAACAAAAGGACCTGACCATCTGGACTTAAGTTTGCCTGGAAATAATCTCAACCTTGAGTTAAATAACAAGACATGCTGGCATTTCTTAAAGTCCTTAATCCTAAGTCTACTATCATGCCAAATTTTAGTTTTTTCCTTATACATTTTGGCATTTTCATAGGACATATGTCTCAGCTCATCGAGCTCATGTAATTGCAGAGACCGCAATGTTCCCGCATCGGTCACGCAATAATTTAGCTCTTTCAAGGCCCAAAATGCTTTGATTTCTAATTCGAATGGTAAGTGACATGCTTTGCCATACACAAGTCTATAAGGAGACATACCTAGGGGTGTCTTATATGCAGTCCTATATGCCCAAAGTGCATCCTCTAGTTTAAACGACCAATCTTTTCTATTGGGTTTGACTACTTTTTCGAGTATATTTTTAATCTCCCTATTTGATATTTCAGCTTGTCCATTCGAATGTGGGTGATAAGGGGTGGCTACTCTATGTCTAACATTGTACTTAGCCAACACTTTTTCCATAGCTTTATTAATAAAGTGAGTCCCTTCATCACTAATTATAGCACGAGGTGTACCAAACCTAGTAAAGATATGTCTATTAAGGAACTTAATGACTGTCTTGGCATCATTTGTTGGACATGCTATTGCCTCTACCCATTTAGATACATAGTCTACAGCCACAAGTATATAGAGGTTACCTGCAGATGGGGGAAATGGTCCCATGAAGTCGATGCCCAACACATCAAAGAGCTCCAACTCTAAGATGTAAGTGAGAGGCATCTCATCCTTCCGACTAAGGTTACCTGTTCTCTGACATTCATCGCAGCTGTGTGCATGGTCGTGGGCATCTTTGAAGATCTTGGGCCAATAGTAGCCACTCTGGAACACCTTTGCAGCTGTTCTTTGGCCACCAAAGTGTCCACCATAGGGAGATGTATGGCAGTGCTGCAGCACAGACTTCGCCTCAGCAGCTGACACACACTTCCTCAGCAAACCATCTGCACATGTCTTATAAAGTGTAGGATCGTCACAGATGAACTTCCTAGCTTCATGTAGAAACCTCTTCTTTTCTTGTCCTCCCTTGAAAGTTGGTAGTACCTGCGAGGCAAGGAAGTTAGCAATATAAGCAAACCAAGGTTCCTCATCGTTATCACGATATGCTAACACAAAGACATGCTCATCGATAAAGGCATCAGAAATTGCGGTTTCCGCAATTTTATCGCAATTATGTCGCAATCTAGAAAGATGATCCGTAACCACATTTTCGCATCCTTTCTTATCTCTAATGTCTAGATCAAACTCTTGCAGCAACAATACCCATCTAATTAACCTAGGCTTAGCATCAACCTTCCTCATAAGGTATTTTAGTGCAGAATGATCAGTGTACATGATTGTCCTAGTGCCTACAATGTAATTCCTAAACTTCTCGCAGGCAAACACTACAACTAGCATTTCCTTTTCCGTGGTTGTGTAATTACATTGTGCCTCATTCAGTGTCTTACTAGCATAGTATACAGGGTGTGTTAGTTTGTCAATCTTTTGTCCTAGCATAACCCCTACTGCATAGTCACTTGCATCACATAACATCTCAAATGGAAGGTCCCAATTTGGTCCTACTATAATAGGTGCTTTGACTAATGCTTCCTTAAGGGTTGTCCAGGCTAGAAAACATTCTTTTGAGAAGATGAATGGCTTATTCAGCTCTAGAAGCTCACACAAAGGTTTAGAGATCTTTGAAAAGTTCTTAATGAACCTTCTATAGAAACCTGCGTGTCCTAGGAAGCTTCTAATAGCCTTCACATTCTGAGGTTCCACCAACTTCTCTATTATTTCAATCTTGGCCCTATCGACCTCTACTCATGCTCTAGACACTCTATGACCTAGGACTATCCCTTCTTCCACCATGAAGTGGCATTTCTCCCAATTAAGGACTAGGTTGGTCTCCTCACACCTAGCTAGGACTTGTCCTAAGTTCTCTAAGCAATTTGGAAAAGAATCACCAAATACTGAGAAGTCATCCATAAATATTTCTATCATGGATTCATCTAAGTCAGAGAAAATGACCAACATGCACCTTTGGAACGTTGCTGGTGCATTGCATAAGCCAAAAGGCATTCTGCGAAAAGCAAATGTTCCAAAGGAACATGTGAAGGTTGTTTTCTCCTGGTCCACAGGGTCTATGGTGATTTGGTTATATCCAGAATAACCATCTAGAAAGCAGTAATAAGCTCTACCAGCTATCCTATCTAACATCTGATCTATGAATGGTAAAGGGAAGTGATCTTTTTTTGTTTCTTTATTCAATTTTCTATAGTCCATACAGACTCTCCATCCTGTAATAGTTCTAGTTGGAATTAGTTCATTACTCTCATTCACTACTACAGTCATCCCCCCCTTCTTAGGTACACATTGAATTGGACTCACCCACTGACTATTGGCTATAGGGAAGATTACACCTGCATCTAACCATTTGATTATCTTTTTTTTAACTACCTCCTTCATGGAGGGTTTCAACCTACGTTGGTGATCTACTCGGGGTGTATGTTCTTCTTCCAATATTATCTTATGCATGTAGTAGGAAGGGCTAATACCTCTAATGTCAGCAATCGTCCATGCAATAGCTTTTTTATGTTGCTTAAGCATTAATATCAACTCAATTTCATGCTCTTCACTTAATTTGGACGAAATAATAACAGGCAAAGTATCATCCTTCCCTAGATATGCATACTTAAGATGATCAGGCAATGGTTTCAATTCTAAGATAGGTGGATGCTCAATGGATGGTTTCAATGGATTCATGGATCTTTCAGTCAAGTCATTAGTCATACAAACATGCTGAGGTTTATCCACAGATATATCCATTATTTCAGAAATATTTAAGTCAGTTACATCTAATTGTACATAATCATTGGCATGCTTAATCAATAATTCATGCTCAAGCTGTTCTTCCATCAGTGAATCTACTATGTCCATACTTGCACAAGATTCAGAGTCAGAAGGATACCTTAGGGCTTTAAAGACACTAAACTTAACCTCCTCATCATGAACCCTCATGGTGAGCTCACCTTTCTGGACATCGATTAAGGCCCTACCTGTGACTAGAAATGGTCAGCCTAATAGGATGGGGACCTCCTTGTCTGCTTCATAATCCAGAATAATGAAGTCTGCAAGAAAAATGAACTTGTCAACCTTGACAAGAATATCCTCTATCTTACCCTTAGGGTAGGCTATGGATCTGTCTGCCAACTGCAAGGTGACAGTGGTAGGACGTGCTTCTCCTATTCCAAGCTGACGGAATAGTGATAAGGGCATGAGATTTATGCTGGCTCTCAGGTCACAAAGAGCTCTGCCCACGTGCTTGCCTCCCAACTCCACTGGTAAGGTGAAGGAACCAGGATCCTTCTCCTTCTTTGGTAGCTTGTTCTGGAGTATGGCACTGCACTCCTCAGTGAGATTCACTGTTTCAAATTCACCAATAATTTTCTTGTTAGTAATTATATCCTTCAAAAACTTAACATAAGAAGGCATGGATTGCAAAACCTCTACAAACGGGATATTAACATGCACTTGCTTAAGAATTTCTAAAAATTTATTAAAGTGCACTTCCTGTTCTTGTTTTTTCTTTAGCCTTCTAGGGAATGGAGGTGGTGGCACATATGTAGGCACTTCAGGTCGCCTCAGGACAGGTGGAGGCCTTGGAATTTCTTCTGGTTCCTCTGTGATAGGTTCCAGCCTCACCCTTGATGTGCTTGTTGATGGTTGACCATGGTTTGGCAGAGAATCCAGTGGAGCACTAGACTCTTCATTCTCTGATCTCTTTGGGATTTCTCTAGTGTTGCTCACCAATGGTCTCCCACTTCGAAGTTCAATTGCTTGAACTTGCTCTTTTCCATCCCTTCTTGGCACCTCAGTGTCAGCAGGCAGTCTACCTTGGGGCCTACTTTTTAGTTCATTGGCTAATTGCCCTATTTGGTTCTCTAGGCTCCTAAGGGTAGCTTGCTGACTTTGTAGAGTAGCATCATTCTTTGCAATGTACTCCTGTTGCGTACTCAATGTGTTGAAATAAATAGGCAATAAAAGAGATAGAGCACTCAGAACATGCAAGCATACATGGTCTCACAGCAAGTAGTAAGTATATTTCATTCGTTTTTTCCACAGAGACTTATTTTTAGCTATTCATGAAGTGTATTTGTTAAGAAAGAAGGGGTGGATTTGATGGGGTAAAATTGGTTTTTAATTATCTAATTTTTGCTGAATGTGTAAAGGAATGCAACATGAACAAATGCAAGTTGAAATTAGACTCAAAAGACAAGAGATGGAATTAATAAACGAAGAAGAAAACAGCTAAACAGAATTGTAACTTAGCAGAATTGCGGACACTGCAATTTTACCGCAATTGAATAACAGCGAAAGTGTGTAAATGGGTGAATTAAGGGCTACTAATGACTATCCTATAGGCATTTTAATACGATTCCCAAGCAGTAGATCAACTCTCTATGCATCAAACTCACTCTATCTCATGTATCGTCCGATTCCATGCATTAGATTCTTTAGTTTACTCAACTCAAAGTAAGGTCTTAAGCATCTTGTTAAAACAGGAGTGTTTAGTTTGTACTAGGGAAACGCCTATTCCTAGGCCGTTTCCTGGTTACCATGAAAGGCTAGCATGATAATATGACTCTGAACTCTTACTCCTTCCAGAGGTTAGGAGTTCTTTGGACAAAATGGATGGCCAATCGAAATTGCCCGTGGGATGAAGCTTACATACAATCAATGTCCGAGAGCTATCCTACATGCTTGGTTCACGTTTTTTAGCCTATAGTTCTGTCATTAGCGTGCCCCTAAGTGACTTAGCTACTCATGGATATATAGAGAACAGAAATATAAGATAAAACAGACATGCTTAGAAGGGAAATGTTCTCAAAACAGTAATGCAAAACCGTAGCAGCAGAGATGGAAACTGTGAAATGAAATCTTGCAATTTGATTACTTTGAATGTTGTACGGACGAAAGGAAGCTTAAAAGAAATAATTCAAAGACAGACAGTGACGAAGTGCAGTAGATAGAACACTAAGCTAGAAACAACAACTGATCAAAGCAGGAAATTAGAAATGGAAGACAGAAAGCAGTAAACGGTGCTTGGAAGCCTTGTTGCAGTCGCCTCGAATGAAGGGGATGAAAGGTCAGCCTTGCTTGGATGAATCCAATCGAGAGAGAAGAAGAATCTCCTCTCCTTCCTATCAGATTATCGATTCCAACAGCTGAGACTCTCACTCCAACAGACGGCAAAGGAAAACAGTGGGAAAAGGTGGACTGCGAGAAGCTTCTGCGCTTTTGGATGATGACTGAACCTCCGACTTTGACCCCCTTTTATAGTAGTTTGCAGGTGCGTTTGGGCCAAGGAGAACCATCAATCTTCAACGTCGTATATCAGAATGGATGGAGGAGAAAGAACGAATCCCTGAAATTACGGAAATTAACAGAAAAAGATCAGTCAACTTACGGTTTTCACTTGAATAATTGCGGCTTCAGCAATGTTTTCGCAATGCTGTCGCAATGCAGTTTTTTCATTCTTTTCCTTCGGTTTTCAACCCTTTTCTTTCCTATTGTGCATAAGTCCTAATTTAGCTACCTTCTTCTCATTCTCATATTTAAGCATAGGTTTAGGCTAAATGCTATCAAAAACACCTAAAAGTGTACATCTTCTTAAGCTAAATGGGTCCTAAATAAGTCACTTTCAGAGACTTAACAACTCCTTAAGTAGATTTTCTACAGATGACCCTATTGGTTGGTTATATGGTTTTTGATACATGGATTGGTTATTTTGGGGAGTGAAACCAGGTGTTCCACTTGGTCTTGGCTGGTTGGGAGCTTGGTTAGTATTCTGTTGCCCACCCCAAGAAAGATTTGGGTGGTTCCTCCAACTAGGATTGTAAGTGTTAGAGTAGGGGTTGTTCCTAGGCTGCTGTTGGCTTACATAGCAGACTGAGGCTGGATTCCCAGGGCAGTATTCATACAGGTGCCCTTCCTCACATAATCCACAGATCAGTGTCTCACCTTGACTCGTTTGTGTGCCCATTGAGATGGCTGTTGTGGTGTTGACACTGGATTGGAGATTGGTTTGAGCCATTTGTTTGACTAGGTTGGTTAGGGCGTTTATTTGGCTACTCATGGCACTGAGTGCGTCCTTGTCTTGAGCTCTGCTTGGCTCTACTGGATCATCTGACCACCTACAGTGAGATGCTGAGATCTTCTCCAGGATCTCATAGGCTTCATTATAGCTTTTAGAAAGCATGGAACCACCAGCTGACGAATTCAACACTTGCCTTGTGCTGGGGTTACATCCTTTAAAAAAGACTTCTATTTGGATACACCATGGGATGCCATGGTGTGGACATTTAAGCAGAAGGTCCTTGAACCTTGTCCAAGCTTCGTGAAGAGATTCGTTTTCGGCTTGTTTGAACTTGATTATGTCATCACGAAAGTTTGAATTCCTATCAGGTGGGAAATATTTGACTAGGAATTTCTCAGCCAGATCTGTCCAATTGACAACTGATCCGGAAGGTAATGAGTTTAACCACGTTTTGGCTTTATCCCTTAATGAGTAAGGGAAGAGGTAAAGCCTCAAAGCTTCTTGGGAAACTCCAGGGATAAGGAAGGTATCACTAACTCCTAGGAAGTTTCGTAGATGGTTGTGGGAGTCCTCATTTTCCACTCCAAAGAATTGTCCCACAGTGGACAACATTTGGAACATTACTGGCTTTAACTCGAATGAGTTGGCAGTAATTTCAGGGCGTATAATGCTTGGGTTTAGCTCCCCAGGCATGGGAACTAAGTAGGAGAGAATGACATTATCCTTGTCATTCGCTATTTCGATGGGATTGCGAATGGTAGGTGCTGGATTTGGGTTTGGTCTTTCCATTTCTTCTTGATAGAATTGCGAAGACTCCGCGGAGTCAGCAATGATTTGAGGTATAGGGGGTTGTTTAAAGAGACGTTTCTTAGCTTTGTTTCTGGCCCTAAGTAATCTCTCAGGCTCAGGATTGAACTCTAGATCGCTACTTGAATGCTCATTCATAAACTAACCCAATGGTACCTGCAAAAGAAATGAGAATAGATTAGTTCCAATAGATATTAAGCTTTGTGTTTCTAACTTAACAAACTTCGTTTTTACTAAACAAAATCCCCGGCAGCGGCGCCAAAAACTTGTTGCGTGCTCAATGGTTAAATTAAAATGAAATGATAGAGCACTCAGAACATGCAAGCATACATGATCTTGTAGCAAGTAATAAGTATTTTTTCATTCGATTTCCCACAGAGATTTATTCTTAGTTACTAGCGAAGTGATTTGTTAAGTGAGAATGGGTGGATTAAATGGGGTAGATTTGGTTTTAGAGTGCATAATTACTAAGGAATGTGTAAATGATGGGAGCATAAACAAGTGCAAGTAGATAATAAGCTTGAATGTAAAGAGAAGAGAATCACAAACGAGAGAGAAATGGCTAAGACAGAATTTTAACTAAGGGAATTGCGGAAACAACAATTATTTAGCAATGTTGCTAACAGCGAATTATGTGTAAAGTGTGGAAACAAGGGCTACTAACGACTCCTCTATAGGCTTTTTCACACGATTCTCAAGCAATAGATCAACTCATCATGCATCAAACTAACTCATTCTCATGTATCTTCCGATTTCATGCATTAGATCCTTTAGTTTACTCATGTCCAAGTAAGGTCTTAAGCATCTTTTTATAACAGCAAGTATGGGTTTGTACTAGGAAAACGCCTATTCCTAGGTCGTTTTCTGGCTACCTTGAGAGGCTAGCATGAATGTACGACTCTGAACTCTTACTCCTTCCAGAGGTTAGGAGTTCTTTGGACAAAATGGATGGCCAATCGAAATTGCCCGTGGGATGAAGCACACATACATTCAATGCATATTGAAGCTAACCTACATGCTTGATTCACATATTTCTACCTATAGACTTGTCATTAGCATGCCCTTTTTAGATTTAGTTACTCATGGATGAAGATGGAATGAGAAGAGTAGATGAAGACGACATGCTTAGCAGAATATAAAGGGCAAAACAGAAGAAGAAAACAGTAAATAGAAGAGATGAAAAACTTGCAAAGTGATGAAGTAATGCTTGATTAACCAACGTTTGAACTAGACAAATACCAATTTTGAACAACGAAAGCTAAACAGACACAGACGAAATGAAATAGAGTAGCAAACGAAAGTGAAATAACAACAAACAGCAAGGGAAACAGAAACAGAAACAACAAAAGCAAGTAAATCCGTGCGTGAGCCCCTCGTCGCAGACGCCTCGGTTGAAGGGGGAAGAAGAAGAGCTTTGTTTGGATGAATCCAATCAGAAGAGAAGACAAAACTTCTCTTCTTCCTCTCAGATTATCAACTCCAATAGCTGAGACCTTCAAGCCAACAATCGGATGAGAAAACAGGGAGAAAAGACTGCGCTGAGATGGGAGTTCTACGCCTTTCGAGTGTGTTTCAACCTTCCATCTTGACCTCCTTTTATAGTGTTCTGCAAGTACGATTGGGTCAAGGAGAACCATCCATTCTCAACGTCGTTCTTCTAGGTGGTAGCAGGAGAAAGAATGGGCCCCTGAAAGATCGGAACAAAACAGAAATTGGTTAGACAACTTACGGATTTCACTTAAAACATTGCGGTTTTAACAATGTTTCCGCAATGTTTCAGCAATGTGCAATTTTCACTCTATTGACTTTGTTTTCGGTTCTTTTCCTTTCCTTTTACCTATAAGTCCTAATTTAGCTTCATTCAACTAATTCTCATATATAAGCATGAGTTTAAGCTAAATCCTACCAAAAACACCTAAGAGTGTACATCTTTCTATAGTAAATAAGTCCTAAAATAGTCACTTTTGGAGACGTAACAAGACTCAACGATCTCCAACGGTTAATGAAGTCGACGACAGGCTCGCCCATTCTTTGGCTAGCATGCGAGAGTTCAGACATGCTGACTGTTCGCCTCGTGCTGTAGAAGCGATTCAAGAAGTCTCTTTCAAACTGCTCCCAACTGTCGATCGTCTCGGGTTCCAAGTCGGTGTACCAGTCAAAGGCGTTTCCTTTCAAGGTTCGGACGAATTGCCTAACCAGCAAGTCTCCGCGAGTTCCAGCATTCTCGCATGTTTCGACGAAGTGGGCAATGTGTTGTTTAGGATTGCCCTTCCCATCGAATTGTTGAAACTTTGGCGGCTGATACCCAATGGGCATTCTTAAGCTGTCGATCCTCTTGGAATACGATTTGGTATACAAGAGGGTGCTTTGGGTTGGTCCACCGTACTGGACTCGGATGGTGTAGGTAATCATGTCCTGCAGTTGTTGGACAGATAAGGAAGCGACTGACGTCGAGTGTTGCACTTGGTCTTCCTGGATGACCATTTTTTCTTTGTCATTCTTTCTGGCCGCAGGAGTTAGGCTTGACTCCGCGACCTCACGGCTCTGCATCTGACTCCTCAGTTGGGCAATCTCGAAGTCTTTGTCCTCGACTGCTTTCATCAGGAAGCTAATTTTCTTTTCCATCTCAGCCATCGCTTCGTCGTTAGTACGCGCATCCGCCATCATTACAGATACGTTGGAGTCAGACACCTTCTCCGGCTGATCAGAGGAGGGAACAACCTCATCGAACAAAGGATTGTCCTTGATGATTATCCCAACCTGCTCGGACTCCGTCAGTCGTTTGTATATTTTGCGCACTATGGGCGGAGTGTGTTCGTCCGTCCGCGAGACTTCTTTGATGACGCGGCTGCGGGTGGCAGGTCCTCTATAAGGGTTGTTGGAACTGACAGCCTTGAATGTTGTTTTCTTTTATGCCATTGTAAGATTTTTTTTTTGTTGAGAGAGAGAGATGAAAGGTAGAGTGGTCCCACTGGGCGTGCCAATCTGTTCACACGAGAATTCGAACGGCGGATGGAAATTAGACACGTGTAAATGAATTTGAATTTGTATTGATGTATTGTATTTATCAGTGCGTAGTGGATTATAATCTCTAATGTTTGATCCTCTGATTCTCTCTCTTAAATGTAACGTACTCGAGGGCTTCGTAGCTTGTTCTCGAGGTTGAATCTTCAGCTTCGCGTAGCGGTGAAGTCTTCAGATGTTTGAACTTGGAGTGGCGTTCAGTCTTCAGGATTCAAAGAGTCTTTCGTTGTTTGAGAATTCTCTCTAAGTTCTTAGGAGAAGAAATTTTCTGACCCTTAAAAATGAAAATGAACTCTCTATTTATAGAGTTCTCATGGGCCTGGTGGGCTTGGGCCTGGATCCAATGGGCTTGGGTTTGGACCCAATGGGCTTTTGAATCTTGGGCCCAATGGGTTTGATCTTTGGGCCAAATTGTCTTTTGCATATCTTTCTGGCCCGATTCGATTTCGAGCCCAATTGCAGTTTGACCGAATTTGCTCGGTCAAGTCTACCTGATCCCCCGGTCGTGATGGAGACACGTGGCGACCGCTGATTAGCCGAAATTTCTCGGTCAACAGTTACATTTAATTTCTTGTTATTTATTTTTCCGTTAGCTATTTTACCGCTTTCTTTAATTCTTCGTAACCAATCCCCCTTTATTTGATTGCTTTAACTAAAAAGACAAATAGAAATTAATTAGGAGAAAATAATTTAGGTTCTCTGCGGATCAACCCGTTACCACTAGCTGCAAAGCTTAGTAGTTTCGGTATTTATAAATTTCATTTTGGCGGGACTCGACACCCCGAAAATTAGTGGATATACCAAAAATCCGCTTACCAGGGTGTTTTGGACCTGAGAGGGACAAAACATTTTGTGTGCATTAAATAGAATAGCTAAGGATAATTAGAATCCATATGATCTAAGCGCATCAAGCAAATCACGAGCACTCAAATTAGGAGCACATGTTACTTTATTTTAAGTTTCCGTTAGCTACCTTTTTCGGCTTTCCTTATTTTTCTGTAACCCAATCCCCCATTTGATCGCTTTATTTTATAGTTTTCAATAAAAAGCAAATAAAAATTAATTAGGAGAAGTATTTTAGGTTCCGTGGGGATCGAGCATTTACCACTACCTACAAGTTAGGTTAGTAGTATCGGTATTATAAATTTGATTATGGCGGGACTCGACACCCCGTAATTGGAGTACACCATAAGGTGCTCTATACCATGGTGGATGAGAGTTGAGTCCCCAGTGGAAGAGCGAACTTATGTTGGCAAGAAGGTATCCAAGAAGGTAAGAATGAAGAGCAGGGAAGTCTGTTGCGAGAAGGGGTTGGCAGGACAAGTTTTAGGGTACATCACAAACACTATCTCACACTACAAGTGGGGTCAAAAGCAAAGGACACACATCGATGCCATTCTGGTGAAGAAGCTGGTGACAAACATAATGCAAAGAAAGTGTCATCACCGTTGCGCAAACAACAAGTAGTTTCAACTTCCCAAAATGCAATCCTCTATATATGCCGACTTCATTTGCCTTCCTCCAAGCCATAATTGAGAAGAGTGAAGAGAAAAAACAAGGCCTTCTGGGCCTACGTGAAGGAACACAATGAAGCGACAAACAAGAAGAAGAGAGCCTGATCAAGATGATAGTCATTCAGACGTCTAGGGGGAACATTTCTATCTTTAACTTTACTTTTACTTAGTAATCTATCAAACTTCTTTATTACTTTACTTCACGTGCTTTAAAAGAACATTTCCTTGGTTAACTGAGTTTAGCTTTGATATTTAGCTCCTTATATTCAAGCCTTCATATAGAAGCATGCCCTAAACCCTTTATGTTTCCCTTTTTAGTCAACCAGGAGATTGACCTCCTTCGGTTCGCGAGTCGAACTCGCTCTTTTGCCACGTTTTTCACTCGTTTTGGGGGTGAACTCAGTGTTCTTTCTTCTGTCATTTACTTTGTTATAGTGTAAATGCTTTGTAACTCTGCTGCTAGGACCCAAATACAAAAAAAAAAAAAAAAAAAAAAAAAAAAAATATAGAGAGATACTCATCCTTTTAGAGTTAACTTAAGCTTATGCTCGTAGTTAGATATCTTTGACCAAAAGTATGTGTAAGCTGAAACAAAGGTGTAAGTTTAAAAGTTGACTTAAGAAGGGAGTATGTGTAAACATTCTTAGCAGTGACTTGTGCTTGTGGTCATATATCTTTCACCTAAAGCGGGGATAAACTGAACGAATGCGCAAGTAACAAAAAAGATTCTTTAGGAAGAAGAAAAATGAAAAGAGAGAGAAAATAGGCGTAGTAGTAGTAGAAGAAAATAAGTTTTGAGGGGTATTTATGCTTACAAAAGAAAAAGATCTAAGCTTAAGGCAGGGAGGGTACACAAGACTTGATGACCAAAACTCAGAAAGTTTAAACAAGTAGGAGAGTTTAGCTAAAAATGTTTTATCTTGAAAAAGAAAACTAGATTTTTTATGTCGAGAAGTTTATAAAGATTTGTTAAAGTAGCATCAGCATGAGAACTCTCCTAAAAGACAATTTTCTTTACAAGATCCTTGAGAAGCATTTTTTTTTTTTTTTTTTTTTACTATGTCTTATTTGATGACAAACAATAAGCTAAGTTTGGGGTGTAATCACTCTCATCTATGTGAGTTATTTAGCCCTAAAAACTATGCTTATTGCTTAGAAATTGTGTGTTGATTGCTTTATTTTATGTCAAAGTAAGCTAGTTTAAGTAAACACAAGGCAAAAACCTATTTCTGACCATGAATTGCTAAGCGTAGGTATTTAGGCATAAAAAAGTCATGTTTTGTTATTTTTAATGTATTTTCCAGTGTTTTTGTGATAAGTCATTTTAGGCCTAAAAATTCGCCCACATATTGGCCAGAAGATTCCAAAAGATGAAGATTGTCAAGCAGACACCAAGAATGTGGGAGCAATTTAGGTTTTTGATAGAATCGCGTGAAATCTCATAAAATATGGGAAATCTTTAAGATCTTCATTTTATCTTCCCCAAATCGTGGCTGCTAATTATGACGAATTCTCACACTGATCTTGGCAAAAATCCTAGACCTTGAGGTCTATATAAAGGTGGCCAAGAGTAGAAGAAAAACTAAGTTCCAACGTTCGGAAGTGACACTCGTTTATGGAAGTTGACCCATTTTTCTAGAGCCTCTCCACTTTACTGTTTTTCTTTCCTTTTTGTAGCAGCCACACCGAGATTCTACCTTTGTTCTATTCTTTCTCGGACACTAGCATCGAAAAAGCAGTGTAAAATGTTAGATTTATTGGACAAATATATATATAAAATGTGTTTGGGCTATTTTTTATTTGGAACTCAATAAAAATAAGGTGATCATTAAGTATTTATTATTTTTATTGAGTAAGTCACATAATTAATATAATTAATGGTATGGAAGTTATGTGTAGAAACCGTCAAATTTATTTATTATTTATGATGGTTAAATAATAAATAAATAACAAAAATATAAAGGGTTGTGGTTCCCCGATTCATAAGCGATAAGTTTTCATTTCTCATTAACCTCCATCGTTAGAGAGAGAAAGGAGAAAACCGCTTGTAGAATTGGAAGAGCAAACTCAATTCAAAGATCTTCTTCATCATGAATCCAGGTACGCTTCCGCTTATTTAATCAACTCATGAACATAGAGATTCATGTATTAAGTTTGTGATTCATGCATGTTAGATATTATCAATCTATAGGATTATAGATTAAAGCCTAAAAGAAATCTAACAAGTTAGAATCATGAACTTAGGAATAAAGAAATCCTACAATTGGTATCAGAGCCGATCTCTATGTTAATATGTTGATATTAAGATTAAGATTTTCATGATATAAGATTATGATTAAGATTAAGATTTTTACAATCGTATAAGATTTTCATGATATTGAGATTAAGATTTACAGAAAAATATTAAAAGTTTTAGGGTTTGCTTGAGTTTTTCTAGATAATTATCGTAAATAAAATAATTAAGAACTTAAGGAATTAAGAATTTAATTAATAAATTCAATAAAGTTTTTTTTTTTAGATTTAAGGAGTTTATTATTTTAAACCAATCAATTGAAACAACATATTAATTATCAAAGTAATTTATCTTGTGAATGTTGATTCGGTATGGATTTTAAATGATAAGTACGTCTGTAATTCATGCGGATATTATATCGGTCCAAAGAAAGATTAATATTGTCGGGCCGAATTACAGAAGTACCTGTGATGATAAATATGTGACGATTATTCGGTTCCATGTGAACAATAATTCAATCCAAAGATAGAATTATTGTTTGACAGGATTTATTGTCAGTATTTGATCATTGCACAAAAATATCACTTACAAGTTAATATTTCTGTCCAAAGACTAAATATTAATGTTGTGCTAGATATATTTTTTTATGATGGAAAAATCTCAATGTGAATTTATTAATCAAGATGTAAAAATGTGTTCATAGTATTCTTTTGTTTTAATTTCAGTTAATGCTTCCGCATCTACAATATCTGCCAATGTCAATTCTATTCCTATACTGAATGGAAATAACTTTAAAGATTGGAAAGAAAATGTTTTGATTATCCTCGGGTGTATGGATCTAGACCTTGCGCTTCGGATTGATCGACCCACTATTACGGATCAAGGTACCCTTGTTGAAAAACAGGACCTTGAAAAATGGGAAAGATCAAATCGCATGTGTCTAATGATCATTAAGCGAGGAATTCCAAAAACGTTTAGGGGTGATATCTCTGAAGTCACTAATGCTAAGGAATTCATTGAGGAAATTGAGAAACGTTTTGCAAAAAACGATAAGGCTGAAACAAGCACGCTTCTTGCGAGCTTGACCTCAATGAAGTATAAGGGAAAAGGAAACATAAGGGAGTACATAATGGAAATGTCTCACCTTGCTTCAAAACTAAAAGCACTAAAGTTAGAGCTTTCTGATGAACTGCTCGTGCATTTGGTTTTGATCTCTCTTCCTGCACAATTTAATCAGTTTAAGGTCAGCTATAACTGTCAGAAGGAGAAATGGACTCTTAATGAGCTCATTTCATACTGTGTGCAAGAAGAAAAGAGATTGAAGCAAGATCGGACTGAAAGTGCTCATTTGGCTTCAGGAAGTAATTTCAGAGATAAAAGGAATAAAAGGAAGAACCCTAAAGAAGCTGCAGGTGGTCCCGTGCAAAAGAATCAACAAACTAAAGAAAATGAGGAATTTAGTTGTTTCTTTTGTCGGCAATCCACACACTTGAAGAGGGACTGTACCAAATATCACGCATGGCGTGCAAAGAAAGGTGAATCTCTTACTTTAGTTTGCTCTGAGGTTAATTTAACTTCAGTACCGAGTCACACTTGGTGGGTAGATTCTGGTGCTACTACTCACATTAGTGTTTCTATGCAGGGTTGCCTGAGCTGCCGAAAGCCAAGTGATGATGAAAGATTCATTTTTGTGGGCGATGGCAAATTATTTGAAGTCGAGGCTATTGGGAATTTTAGATTATTATTAAGAACTGGTTTTTATTTGGATTTGAAAGACACTTTTGTTGTACCGTCTTTTAGACGGAATTTGGTTTCTATTTCTGTTTTGGACAAATTTGGTTATTGTTGTTCATTTGGAAATTGTCAGTTTAGTCTTTCTTTAAATTCAAGTATTATTGCAACTGGTTCTTTGTCGGTTTATGATAATCTATATTTACTTGATACAATTGCCTCATATAATGAAACCTTGCATACAAGTACTCGCGGTACTAAAAGAAAACTAACAAATGAAAATTCTGCATCAATTTGGCACAAGCGTTTAGGTCATATATCTAAATACAGAATTGAAAGGCTTGTAAGTGATGGAATTCTTGATTTTCTTGATTTTTCCAATTTTGAGGTTTGTATTGGATGTATTAAGGGAAAGCAAACAAATGTAAAGAAATTGGGTGCCAACAGAACTACAGACGTCTTAGAACTCATTCATACTGATATTTGTGGGCCATTCCCTACGGCTTCTTGGAATGGTCAACGATATTTTATTTTGTTCATAGACGATTATTCAAGATATGGCTACCTTTATCTCATTAGTGAGAAGTCTCAAGCACTGGACGTGTTTAAGGCATACAAAGCTGAAGTAGAAAATCAGCTTGGTAAAAGAATTAAAGCTGTCAGATCTGACCGTGGTGGTGAATACTATGGTCGATATGATGGATCAGGAGAACAACGTCCAGGACCATTTGCTAAATTCCTAGAGGAATGTGGAATTGTACCTCAATACACTATGCCAGGTTCTCCTCGCATGAATGGTGTATCTGAGAGACGAAACAGAACTCTTAAAGATATGGTAAGAAGCATGATTTCTCATTCTACTTTACCGGAATCTCTCTGGGAGAAGCAATAAAGACTGCAACATATATTCTTAATAGAGTTCCAACTAAAGCAACAACTAAAACTCCTTATGAGCTTTGGACCGGTAAAAAGTCAGTCCTAAAGCATTTTCATATTTGGGGATGTCCAACAGAGGCAAGACCTTATAAGCCTAATGAAAAGAAATTGGACTCCAAAACAGTTAGTTGTTACTTTATTGGATATTCTGAGAAATCAAGGGGTTATAAGTTTTTTGTTCCCACGAACAGAACTATTTTTTAGACGAGAAATGCGGTGTTCTTTGAGGATATTGAGTTTGAGGGGAGAAATACTAAGGAAATTGTATTTGAAGAGGAATTTGTTCAAATTCCTACAATTGCTACTGATGATAATCATGAATTTATTTATGATATTAATCAAGAAACAATTCCAGAACTTCAAGACAATAATACAAATCTTCCCATTGAAAATGAGGTAAACATTCCTGAAGAACAAACTCAACAACCTCAAGAACAAATGCCATTACGGAGATCCACGAGAGAAAGGAGAAATGCTATTTCGGATGACTATATTGTATTTCTCCAAGAACATGAGGATAGCGTTGAAATGATGGAAGGTGATCCTATCAACTTACATCAAGCAATGCATAGTTCTAATTCTCATTTTGTTCTATTCTTTCTCGGACACTAGCATCGAAAAAGCAGTGTAAAACTCTATTCAACTTGAAAGAGCTTGAATAGAGTTAGAGTTAGAAGAACAAAAGAGGCTAGAGTGTGGCTCTTTACTGTTTTCTGCACTCTACTTTCATTTCCAGCACTTGAAGTCTATGTTCATTAAGTTGCTATCATTTACTTTGAACTCTTAAGTATATCCTGAATCAAAGCACAAACAATCTAAAATTTTGAGTCTGTTGTTATAAAAGGAGAACGAAAGAACAAAATAAGAATAGATTGAGAAATTAATTGAGTTGTGATATGTTTTAAATGCTTCACACAATTTCTATTTATACTATTAGAAAGATTATGGGTGTAAGCGGTTCAGTTCGGTTTGGGCATCGAACCGAAACAAAAATTATTTAAAGATTAATAGAAAATTGAAACCGAACTGCTAAAGCTATATATATAACTGAACCGACGGTTTTATCGGTTCGATCGGGCTGTTAACCTTATATGAAGAGTTTGAAAATAAAAAATGCGTGAAAATTGGCATACCCAAGTTTTGAACTCATGCGCCCGCGATAATTGATAGTCATCAATGGCAATTGGCAACTCATTCATCAACTTTTTATTAAAATATTTATTGTTTTTATGATATTAGTACTATCGTCGGTTTTGGAGTTTTTTCGATTCAGGCTAAAAAGCCCGAAATCGACCGAAATATTCAGTTTTTCATATTTTAAACCCGAAACCAAAACCAGAATCGACTTCGATTTTCAGTCGGTTTGAGCAGTTTTTTTCGGTTTTTCGATTTTTTCTTGCACCCCTAGCAAAGATGGCCGAAATATTAGATTGCACGTAATTGATGACTAAACTTATGCCATTGATGACCATATTTTATTTATAAGCCAAAGAAAGTTAGGAGGGAGAATGACTACTAAGGGAGCGTTTGACCCAAGGGAGTTGCAGAAAGTTGGAGTTGGTTTAGTATGGGGAGTTCTGAAGCGTGTGTGTTTGAAGCGGTAAATTGTTTAGTCTGGAGTTAAGTATAGTCTGGAGTTAAGTATGTGGTGTGTTTGGGCCAGGGAGTTGTTGAAACTGAAGTTCTGAGTTATTTTAGTTGTTTTTTTCTACAAACTTTCAAAATTTCAATAAATTCTAAGAATGTTTTTTTTAGTTTTATTTTATCTATCCTTTACTCTTTGAAGACAACTAAAATAATTTAGAGCACGATACCATTATTTTTTCAATATCTCTCAGATTGATTATCAAATATATATATATATATATATATATCCAATTTTTGTTAGGACTCATCCTTAATTATATGATTCTAATATTGAGATTGATGGAGCGACATGCGCAGCGGAAAACGATTTCGGACCGATGATACTCTAAATTCATCAATTTAACAAATAGTAAGCATGCTTAAACGACGGAAATAAGAAATTTAGAATATATACCCTTGTAGTTCCAAATTTCTTCAAGCTCCGCCGCACGTTCCTCGTCACGAACTCTTCCGACCTCTTCTCACGAACGCCCCGAGGACCACCCCAGGTAGTCCCGCTATCCTCGGCGCCGCGCAACGGAGTTGTGGGACTCCGAAAAAAAAAAAAAAAAGAAGAAGAAGAATGGAAGAAGAAAGGAAAAACTGATGAGAGGTTTTTGTGTTACGAAGAACACAGAACAAAAAAATGACTTCAAAAACTTGAGATTTTCAATATCAATTCAACTACCCAAAAACCCACTCAATTAAGCTAAGTTTAGCCATGTGGCAAGCATGCAAAGTACCACCACATATATATATATTATAAATAAAATTAATTCATAATTAATTTTAAATAATAATAAATATTTTATTTATTAAACATTTTAATAAATAATATATATATATTTAATTAATTAAACTTTTTAATTAATTAATATTATTTAATTCAATATCAAATATTAATTAAATAATATGGCTAAACCCGGTTTTCCGAAAACCGACTTTTTTGCACATGAATCCTATTCATGTTTTAGATCAATTCCATATTTAAATCACATTTAAATATGTCTATATTTAAATCATATTTAAATATGTCCATCCTCTTCCATAAACCGAATTTGAACAATTCAAATTCTTTTTCTTTTAATTTTCTTTTATACTGTTGCACGACGTTATCCGAGCTAGCCAGGAGAACCTAAAGGACCTACAGATCATGAGCTCCAACGATACGAGATTATTCGGTCAAAACTCTTTTAACCCGAATCAATCAACTTTCGTTAACCCCCGGAGAATCCACTATAGTCCGAGGGCTGCACTCCCCTCACTGTAGATATATTATGTCCTCTTGATATAACCGTCACGGGCAATTCGACCCTTCACAGGTTGTTCGTAACCACAGCTAGGTCGTTTAAACCGTTTAACCCTTGCGTCACGTCTTTGTTCCTTAATTACCACTGACACCTCTAATGAACAATTGATCAGTGGTCCAACCAACATATCAGGAACCCTCTCTAACGAGGAGAGGGTAGGCGCCTATTGTTCAAGCCCTGGAGTCAGCTATTAAGGGAACAACCTATCTACTAACCCTGAAGTGCGGGTTAGGAGTGAACTCCATCTTACTACACTATGTCCCCAGCTACCTATTGGACTTTATCCCTGAGATGGTAGGCTTATTGAGCGGACATTGTGTCACTCTCACCCATACAAATCTAAGGATACTGTCTAATAACCAAGAGTTCATAGTAAGCTCAGGATTGAGATCGAGTTATCTAGGCCATCAGGTGAAATAGTCGGTCTCTTCAGTAAACGGTGTTATAGAGAGAGAGCGACTTTTCGTGGTTCAGTCTTACGCAAACTCATCGCGTAGGACGCCCCCGCTCGCACATCTCGATGTGAAACGGCTTGGATCACATCGTTTTGTACAATACAAAACGGGCTGCATCCAATAGTGTTACCAGGATAAGGTACCTAGCCTTATCCATATACTATAGACCGTTTTGACTGTCTACTTGAGCTTGACCCACATTCATGTCATACATGAAACTCAAGTATCTATGATCGTCAATGGTGTTGGTTATTGGTATAGATTAATGCAAACACGTTTCACTTTATTCCAGCAAACACCTTTACTGAATAAAACTTAATAACTCATTATTACTAAATAGATAATTTACAAACATAAATGTTTACAAACCACGAGTTTTAGGACATTAAACCCAACAAACTCCCACTTGGACTTAAACGTCCGTGGTGTACATGTTGGCGAAGAGAACTATAATATCATATATCTATAGTCTTCTCCCACTATCCTATTTAGCAACCCGGAGCCCTAAACTCTTTAGGTATCTCTCAAACACTTTAGCCGTGAGAGACTTAGTAAACATTTCAGCATGAAGTACTATGAGGCATTCCATGTGACCATCACATCTCCTCATCCGCACTACTTAAGAGCTCAAAAACCATTTTTTATATGTTGCTAAACAAGTTGCAACAAATTTTAGCTTTTATAGAGGAATTAGCAATACAACTCTTGTATTCCATTCCTTTATACTATGACAAATTATTAACCGATATAACTGACAGCTCCCACTGCATAAAACATATCGGGTCATATATCTTAGAAGAGATAGATCTTAACCCAAGAAGTGTTAATATGTAGGGACAACACCTCATAACATCGATTACTAACAACTCTTGTCAATATCAGATGTTAGGAGACTATACTAGCGATTTGTTCTTGCGACTCAGATTAATCTTAATCCTTAGAATAAACTAAGCCTCTCTCAGATCACATATCTGGAAATGGGTCGCTAGTTTATGCTTAAGTGCCAGAAACTACATCCTATAACATTCTCAATGAATAGGACATTAATTACGGAAACATATTATGAAAGCTATAGTATTGATAAAACACTTGCCCAACAAAGTTTATCAATAACATGTTTAAGCCATAAGATTTGATTAGAACATCAAACCTTAATCATTCAAGATTAAGTTGCTAGTTTCAATTCATAAAAGAATTGAATAAGCTAACAAATCTATTTTGTTCTTAATCTTGCATATGACTCTTAGAGAGATTATGACTTATAGACACTCTAATCAAGATAGCTAGTTTTGATTTCTATTTATCTTATCCTATCTAATATAGAACAAGAAAAAAAAATAGATGAGAGTAGTCTAACAACTTACGTCTGGTAACAAGTAAACAAGTTGATACACAATCAACCTCTTCACTTTGGGACAGTTCCATTACCAGAAAGTCAAGCCTTAAAAGTTTTCACCTTAGAGGCTCGGTCATTTAACACCTCGAAGATCTACAGCTTCGAACCATTGGTCCTTGTCTAAATAATTCATTATCTAATTAAAGACAACGAATCCTCAAGTCATCATCTGGTATGATAACTTGAGTTTTATAGACAAACCAATAAGTTAGGGTTTTCTCAACTATTGAGAATAACCAACTCTACTATCAACAACCCTTGTTGATTGAGATATAGCTTTCCTCTAATACGCCTAGTCTTAACATCCATGTTGTTTTCTGAATTAATAGAACATGCAAGTATACATCTTTTGTGAAAATGAACTGTTCATTTATATACAACAAAAGATACTTATATACATATGCTCAAAATTACAGAAATATGTACAACTTAATTACACATATCACATATGTGATTTAGGTTCATACAGACAACAACATCAAAAACACAAAACTCCCACTGTAGAGCTGCATAGACGTCATCTCAAGTCATCCAACACGGAGAAATCGGCCATCAGGAACTAGTTTCCTGAAAGAAAAACAAACATGATTAGTGGTTCCTGAAAGACATTCAGGTATGACATTCATAAATCCACTATACATGTTTAGACAAATAAATCTTATTTACCTTGCCGTTCTTTCTCGGCATGTTTCTCTGCAAGGTATTTTGGGCAGTTGCGCTTCCAATGCCCTTCTTCGTTACAATGGAAACACTTCCCTTTGTCCGAAGACTTTACCTTGGCCACAAGCATAGGAGCTTTGCCTTTTCTCCTGTTACTCTTCTTCTTACGAATAGACCTACTACTCGTAGCAGTTGCTTCAGACTTACTCCCAGACCCGGCCCCCTTCAGGAACTTCTTCGAAGTGACTACATTAGCCTCCTTCTCTTTTCCTTTAGAGACATGAAGGGTCTGGTAAGTCTGCAACTCGTGCAGAAGAGTGGTCAAGTTGAATTCTATCTTATTCATGACCATATTTGATCTGAAATTCAGGAAACTCTGCGGGAGAGATTCCAAGATAAAACTTACTTGACTCTTCTCGTCAATCGCGGCTTCGTTCACTTCTGTCGTCATGAAGTGGACCATCATGTTAAGGACATGTTCCCTAACAGAGGTTCCTTCCTTCATTCGAGCATTATAAACGAATTTGAGGGCTTCATGGCGAAGAGACGAGGATGGTTGTCCAAACATCTCTTGCAATGAAAACATGATTTCTTTAGCAGAAACCATAACCTCATGCCTCTTGGCCAAGACATCTTGCATGCTTGCCAAGATATAGACTCGGGCTTTATCATTAGCCCTAATCCAACGATCGTACGCCTCACGAACAGTTCGTGAAGCGTTTGAGCCAGGAGTTGGAGGACAGTCCTCCGTCAAGACAAATCTCAGGTCATCCAACACAAGAATCGTATTCAAGTTGGATTTCCAAGTTCCGTAATTCTCTCCGGTAAGTTTGTCGTTAGCTAATAATTGTACAAATGAGCTCGCCATGCTGAAAAAGAATGTAAACCTATTAGTGAAACGGTTTTAACCTATTTAAACCAATTAAGAGATTTAGCAGTAAATAAAGTACCCAAACTCTTTATTTACAAGCAACGATATTTTAGTGAGTTAGAATGATCGCTACCTAAGGGTAAACGAGCACTCATTCACTAAACCAAGACATTCTTTGACTAAATGCTAGCTCCAGAATAACTCATATTCCACTAGCAGCATAGTTATCGTTTTCGGTCAAGATTTACTAACTCCTTAGCAAATCTCGTAAGTGTGACCCTCCATTTTTAGAACGCACAGGACGGCCCCAACAGTGCAACCTAAGGGAATGTCAGAGTTGGGAATGGCCCTATGTTTCTTTATCCATAAATGGTGACTGACTTGTTCAACTCCCATGAAACGGCCCTCCTAAGGGATTGGTGCCGCCAAGGGCACCTTGCAGGCGGAACATGGGAATCTCACGGTTCAATCCAATGGAGGAGACCGTAGCAAGTACTGACGTACTTCCTTCTCCCACTTACTATAGACACTTACTTCATTCACCTTGCTATTGAAAGTTGCAAATGCCATCCTAAGGGGGTTGCCACATTAGCAATACGAGGCCGAGCAAAATTCTCACGCTGTGAACTATAGGGAGTGCGTAGCAGGAGAGGGATATATCATATATTCCTTCTCAACACTTCTACTAAGCATCGTGGACGGTGTTTAGGGTAAATACTCAAGTTTTATCTGGCTAAGTAAATAAAATCTTAAGTCTAGGCAAACTATTTACCTGAGATGTCTAGGTTATTAACAAATTTAATTAACCTCACACCTCTCCCGCACGCTCATAAAGCCTGGTTAAGTTTACTCAAGTACCGGTTAGTCCTCAGGTAGGAGGTGATCCGTCAATTCATTTTCCTCCAACCTTAAACAGGATTTCGCCGGGTGAGTTTCTCATAACCTTAGCATTTACGAGATTTCGACCTATTCATCTAATGAACTTGATTGTACCATTAACCCTAAATGAACATGCTCTTTTCTTTGTTATAGATTTTAAAAGTCTAAGTCATTTTTACAACGCTTGCAAAAGCAGACTTTCTATAACAACTATCTATATGCTTCTCAAACATACAATTGCTAAGGCATGACAAGTTGAATATTTAAATTCATAATCAATATAACACTTATATCGATTAGGCTCTTAAACATACAACTCCTAATTCATAAATTAATATAACACTTATATCAATTTTTAATGAATTAAGCATGCATCCTATACATTATAACAATTATAACATACAATATGCATAAAACTAATGTTGGATGTTTTAATTTCATAATTAATATAACACTTATATTAATTATTCTATTAAGTAAACAACATCAAATTCATGATTTAATATAACTCTTATATTAATACTTATGAATTAAACATGCATATACATTACAGCACTTATAATATACAATAAGCATAAAACTAGGATAACCAATGTTGTACGTTTAATTTCATAATTAATATAACGCTCATATCAATTTCTCTATTAAACTAACAACATTCAATTCATGAATTAATATAACTTTTATATTAATTCTTATGAATTCCTAAATATGCATACTATATATTATAACACTTATAACATATTTACTATGCATGGAGCATGCTTCCTACGGTGGGATTTTAAATCTATATGGCATACGTTATGCACATACAAACATGGATTTCAATTAAAACATACATTCACAATGCATAATTAATTAAACACACTAAACATGGATTTTAAATCTATATGGCATACGTTATGCACATACAAACATGGATTTCAATTAAAACATACATTCACAATGCATAATTAATTAAACACACTAAAGTGGATCGATTTTGGCATTTAGCAAGCAATAACTATTTTATTACAAGCTTGATCAACAAGCTAAGTCTTGAGCGGACTTCGAACTCTTCGCACCACCTTGGACCAGCTTGCTCCACCGAACGCTTCGGCCAATTTCTCTTCGAGCTTCTCATTTGTATCGCCTAGAACAAGTTTGAACTTATACCGAACATTTCGGCGAGTTCTAAACTCAAACTTCTTTCACAAAGAAACCTATATGGACTCTAATGACTCTAAAAATACAGATGCTTCAGCACACATTAAAGCTCATACATTCTCAGGCAATTACAAATTATGAAATTCGAAAGAAACGATGCCAAA
Organism: Herpetospermum pedunculosum; assembly: GCA_028017165.1. Taxonomy (NCBI): domain Eukaryota; kingdom Viridiplantae; phylum Streptophyta; class Magnoliopsida; order Cucurbitales; family Cucurbitaceae; genus Herpetospermum; species Herpetospermum pedunculosum. The sequence continues at coordinate 7,215,794 of JAPQWQ010000185.1, forward strand.
ATCAATTTTCACTTTAGACGTCCATTCAGAAACAATTTCTAAATTAAAATACCCACCAACTTAAATTGATGCAAATTGAGTTAATCACAAAATCGCTCTGATACCAATTGATGGAGCGACATGCGCAGCGGAAAACGATTTCGGACCGATGATACTCTAAATTCATCAATTTAACAAATAGTAAGCATGCTTAAACGACGGAAATAAGAAATTTAGAATACATACCCTTGTAGTTCCAAATTTCTTCAAGCTCCGCCGCACGTTCCTCGTCACGAACTCTTCCGACCTCTTCTCACGAACGCCCCGAGGACCACCCAGGTAGTCCCGCTATCCTCGGCACCGCGCAATGGAGCTGTGGGACTCCGAAACAAAAAGAAAAGAAGAAGAAGAATGGAAGAAGAAAGGAAAAACTGATGAGAGGTTTTTGTGTTACGAAGAACACAGTACAAAAAAATGACTTCAAAAACTTGAGATTTTCAATATCAATTCAACTACCCAAAAACCCACTCAATTAAGCTAAGTTTAGCCATGTGGCAAGCATGCAAAGTACCACCACATATATATATATATATATTATAAATAAAATTAATTCATAATAAATATTTTATTTATTAAACATTTTAATAAATAATATATATATATATATATATATTTAATTAATTAAATTTTTTAATTAATTAATATTATTTAATTCAATATCAAATATTAATTAAATAATATGGCTAAACTCGGTTTTCCGAAAACTGACTTTTTTGCACATGAATCCTATTCATGTTTTAGATCAATTCCATATTTAAATCACATTTAAATATGTCTATATTTAAATCATATTTAAATATGTCCATCCTCTTCCATAAACCGAATTTGAACAATTCAAATTCTTCTTCTTTTAATTTTCTTTTATACTGTTGCACGACGTTATCCGAGCTAGCCAGGAGAACCTAAAGAACCTACAGATCATGAGCTCCAACGATACGAGATTATTCGGTCAAAACTCTTTTAACCCGAATCAATCAACTTTCGTTAACCCCCGGAGACTCCACTATAGTCCGAGGGCTGCACTCCCCTCATTGTAGATATATTGTGTCCTCTTGATATAACCGTCACGGGCAAGTCGACCCTTCACAGGTTGTTCGTAACCACAGCTAGGTCGTTTAAACCGTTTAACCCCTGCGTTACGTCTTTGTTCCTTAATTACCACTGACACCTCTAATGAACAATTGATCAGTGGTTCAACCAACAGATCAGGAACCCTCTCTAACGAGGAGAGGGTAGACGCCTATTGTTCAAGCCCTGGAGTCAGCTATTAAGGGAACAACCTATCTACTAACCCTGAAGTGCGGGTTAGGAGTGAACTCCATCTTACTACACTATGTCCCCAGCTACCTATTGGATTTTACCCTGAGATGGTAGGCTTATTGAGCGGACATTCTGCCACTCTCACCGATACAAATCTAAGGATATTGTCTAATAAGCAAGAGTTCATAGTAAGCTCAGGATTGAGATCGAGTTACCTCTTCAGTAAACGGTGTTATAAAGAGAGAGCGACTTTTCGTGGTTCAGTCTTACGCAAACTCATCGCGTAGGACGCCCCCGCTCGCACATCTCGATGTGAAACGACTTGGATCACATCGTTTTGTACAATACAAAACGGGTCGCATCCAATAGTGTTACCAGGATAAGGTACCCAGCCTTATCCATATACTATAGACCGTTTTGACTGTCTACTTGAGCTTGACCCACATTCATGTCATACATGAAACTCAAGTATCTATGATCGTCAATGGTGTTGTATAATATATACTACAGGTTCTGTTATCCACACATGTGTGTGGCCTAAACCCAGACATTTGGCCTAAACCCTCATGGCTAAAGGTCTCATACCAGTGGAGATTAATTGTCACTCATTATATACCCATCATCTTTCCCTTTTGTAGCCAATGTGGGATATTGTTTGTACCCTAACAAGCAGGTTTGATAGTAATCATATCCTATATATGAGGTGAAAGTAGAAAAAAATGAAAGGAACGTGAGTAAAGTTGGTGGAGTAAGGGGGCATCTTTTCTCTCAGCACACTGTATTAAAAATGAATGGATATTCCTATTCCTCGTAATTTTTTGGCGGAGGGTGGTCGCTCAAGATATCCTGTGTTGCAACTGTTTTTAATATGGATGCAGGAATTACATCGCCCTCTCTACAGGAAAATTGGGTTCCCTTTCCCCTAGCCTGTTTCTCTCTGCTCTTTTTTGATGTTTCTTTGTTCTATGAAGTTTCAAAATGACACTTTAGATTTTGAGATTTGGAAAATGGTTCTAAATAACCACTTGGCTGGGTTCACCGTTGGCTCCCTAATGGAAAAATGAGCATTGCTGAGTGGAAAATTTTAAGAGCCAACAAGTATTATTCATTCAGTAAAACTTACTTGCTACACTTAGTTTGATTGGCCAAGTTTTATATATTATTTTTAAATTAAAAATTCATATTTAAAGTCTCACGACACTTCAACACTTTATTTTCTTTCTTTTTTTTTTTGCTCTTCTCCATGGCTTCCAATTTCCTATTTTGAGATTCTCTTCAATTTTCTCCAATATCTTTTTTTGTTACCACTCATCTTTTGTCGGCGCCACATGGCACATTGTGAGTGGATAAATATTTATATCAATTTTTTTAAAAAAAAATCTTCCTTAATTTTCTAACGTGTTATCTTGAATTTTTCTTTTGCCCATTTTCTCCCTCCCCTCTCACATTCTTCTTCCCCCTTCAACTCTCACATTCTCCTTCCTTCCTCAACTCTCACATTCTCCTTCCTTTTTCAATTGTTCTTCCCTTTTCTCTCTCGTCCTTCAACCCCTCCTCCTCTAGTGACCACAAAAATCGAGCTCCAACCTCAATGGATTAAAAAAAAAAACCCCACATTCTCTTCGACAAGGAAGTTAAATGTTTTCCGATTTCAGACAGGAATTGAGGATGTTAAAGGTTAAAAGAGGTGAGAGTTTCAACGGTTTTTGTGAAGGGGAGGCTGATCGGAGTGGTGGCGACGATTTTGAAATTGGAGGAGGGAGAAAATTAGAGGTTTTGTTCGATTGGGATCCCGACGGCATGAGATTTGCGATGTGTGTGGATTGTAATGGAAGCTGTAAAGTTTTGGATTAGAGGAGAAGAAAACAAGTGATATTGTCGTGGATAACTAGTTTAAAATAACCAAATGAAATATAACTAACTTATTTTATTAATTGCATTTAATAGCTATCTACAATTTAGGGTGGGGAATAGAATATTTTTCAACCCGAATATGCCCCTTGTATATAACAGTATTTACCTAACTGCCACTCAACTAAATTGTTAGCCCCACCAATCAATTTTCTTTATTTGAGCAATTTAAAAATAGTCATAGCTCACATTCAACCCCCAACCACCAAGTTTATTTCCCCTTCTATTTCGCTCTCCAACATTTAAGGCTTCACAAAAATCGACTTAATATTATCCAACCAATAATTCTCTGTCTTCTACACTCATTGGTTTCCCCTCCATCTTTTGAACAATCATATTCTTTGTCCTTCACCACTGAATTAATGACGTCCTATCAGATTAATTAGCATTGCATTCGATGTTGTATGGGGAAAACAATAACATATACAACAACTTCGAGTGTTGCACCGTTCATGTTCCAAGCATTTCTACCCTCGATGAGCTTCACAACTCGCTCTCTCAATTGCTATCACTTGATCCTCAGCAAAAGATTTCACGACTCTCATTATTTAGGAACGGAGAAGAAAATCGTTGATCATGAGGCTCACCGAAGATAGAGACCTCGTGTGGGTGTTGGCGGGTTACTCAGAGAATAAGTACAACGACTGCGTTCTGGTCGTTGATATTGTGGTTGTAGATACTGGGTCATACAGTGGAGCCCGTAGTATTAGCCTTAAGAGGACTGCATCTCGGGAGAGTAGGGTTCTCCACTTTGTCGACCCATACCGCATTGACACACTTGCTGAGAACATCCAAATTGTTAAGAATTGTGTGTTTGACACTAAAACTAACCTAAAGAAGTTGGTTTATCGATTAGCTTTGAAAGACAGTTCGCATATCTCCATTGAATGTTCTTCACAACAACAACTAGTTGCTTTTTGAGAAGCCCAGGTTCGCTATCAAGTTGTTTCAGTTCCCTTATCCAGAAAAAACTAAAAAACCTCAAAAGAAAATGACAATGAAAAATAAAAATTCACCAAGCCTTGGTTGCTCATCTACAACAATTATCCCTCTTTAGGAACGAGGAAGAGAAAACATTGAGCAAGACTATCTAAATACATGGATCTTGTGTGGATGCTATCAGGTTATTCAAATCGAATGTACCACGACTGTTATTTGGTCGTGGAAGATAAAGTTGTAGATACGAACACATACAAGGACGACGCGAGTCCTAAGATTCTCAATACTAAAAATATGTTATGATTATTAACAGAGTATATAGTATTATATATACATGTAAATTACTAACTATCAAAAGTAACAACAATGTATCTCATATGCATGTAATTAAACACATCAATCTAGTCAATACCTATGGGTATATAACGACACATACATGTGGAAAACTACAACAACAATCGATAATACTCTATAGTACTACATACTAGTAACACACGTGTCTTACATACATATGATACACACAATAAATATATAGCAGACCTATGTCTATATGCATATATACAAATAGTCAAACACAATACTACATACTAGTAACACACGTGTCTTACATACATATGATACACGCAATAAATATATAGAAAACCTATGTCTATACGCATGTATACAAATAGCCAAACACACTTAATCACTTTATCAATCATATTCATTATATGTACATAAAAGTATATACATGCAATTAATACAATAACCCAAGAGATAAATTGTGATTTAAATCAAAGACATTACTAAATTCCCTAAAAAAGTGGAATCAAAGTCCAGTTATTTTATAGATCAAAGACGTTACAAAAATCCCTAAAAAGTGGAATCCAAACTTTGTATTTAAAATTGTGAAACGTGGGTCCTATGAGCCATATCATTTTCATTTTTTTGTCATACAATAAAATCTCTAAAATATCGGGATAGAGTTTACAATTTAAATACAGTTTGTTTTTTAAAAAACAGTTAAGCGAATAACACATATTTATCCTTAAGTCTGAATTTCCCAAAGTTCAGAGTGGGATGAGGAAGAATATGATGGAGTGGAAACACACATGAGAATGAATGTTGAAGAAAATCAAAATAAAGCTTAAGGTAAGTATATTTTTTAGGTGACTTTTTTTTTTCTTCGGTGAATGCAATTGTGGATTATTTTTTAATTTAGATTATTTGATGTTGTTGGGGATCTCAATACTCTTTTGACATTGTTGTTTGGTGAATGCAAAATATTTCTAAATCATTTTATGTTGTTCATTTTAAAATTAGGAAGTTTGGTTTTTCATTTTTGAATCAGTGATCATGTATCATTTTCAATACACTATTTGTAAAGCTAAAACCATGTAATCATAGGTTTAATTACGCCTATATACTCTCAACAGAAATGTCAACACAATTTCTAACTCAAAAAAAAAAACCATTATTATTAAAATTATTTCAAATAATTCCAACGATTTTCTAATTGTTACAATTTTTCCTCCCAACTATTTTCTCTCTCATAAAATCATCTTTGGTTGATTTGATTTTTTAACAGGTTAAATCGCAAAGGTTATTTTTCGAATAATTCGAACGATTTTCTAATTGTTACTATTTTTCCTCCCAACTATTTTCTCACTGATACAATATCCTTTGTAGTTGATTTGATTGTTTGCTATTTTTTAACAGGTTAAATCCGTATTTTCGTCTCAATATAGTTTAAGGATTATACTAAATATAGTTGTTGCGTGCTCAGTGTGTGTGTAAAGTAGGTGCAAAGAGCACTCAGATCATGCAAGTATACACGGGCTGCAGCAAGTGATAAGTAAGATTTATATCGTTTCCCACAGAGACTTGATGCTTGTAATCGGGCTTGAATTGTTAACTTAAATTAGTAACCAGTGACAAATTGTTGGGATGTATAGTGCTGAGTAAATGTAAATAAAACGCAAGGAAATAGCAACAAAACTAACTAATAGGCATGAAAGAGTGAACTAGACAGTAAACAACCGAATATTGAAACTAACACTACTTCTGATGCAGAGGTTGCAATTAAATCGCGACACAAACAGCAGACTGAAAAACAGAACTAAACAGAGCAGGCTAGGACTTACACAATAGCTCATAAATTGGTCATCTGAGTAAGAGATTAAACATTCATATGCCCCGTTCTGTCAAACACACAGAAGATCTCTCGATCTTAAGAATTAAGATGCAAGCTCATTCATATCCAAATGAAACAATTATCTTATTCATAAAATCATGACATCTAACGTGCTAGGGGAGTGAGTAAGCTTAGCCTCCTCCCTGATTACCATAAAAGGCTAACAAGAATATGCTACTCAAACTCCCTACTCCTCTCGGAGGTTCAACAATCAATAACACACAATGGATGGCCAATCGAAAGTGCATTCTTAACATTAAAACAAACATACTCTAAGCATTTCATGCCAATCAAACTCAGATTTCCAATCTACTCGCTAAGGGCTCATCCTAGCCAACCCTTATGGGTTTAGCTATCCATACAATAAGAATACTTCAAAATAACAGCAACTAACTTCATAAACATTTCGAGATATCAACAAAGTTCAAAAGATAAAAGCAATGAAAAGATCTATCTAAGAAGAGAGGAATCCGTGGAGCTTTTCAAACTGTATGAGTTATCCAGCTCCTTCTTGAGTCCTTCTCCAGGAGCTTCTTGCAGCTGCAACACTCTTGGAGAGCTCTTCAATGGCGGCTTTGTCTTCTTCCTCCACAAAACTCCAAAAACCAAGGTAAAAACGCTTACTCCTAGAATTTTCTTATCTTCCTCCTCTATCTCCTGCCTTTTCTCTTTCTCCTCTTTTCTACTTATAGTCTAGGGTTTCACCATGAATCTTACACTAAAATAGCCCCTGCCTCCTCATTGGAGGGCTGCAAATGGAAAAGCTTAACAATTTGTACTGTAGGGGATAAGAGCTGACAAAACTACATGATCAGGTACAATAATTGCTGATATGATGCGCCCGCAAAGGTTCTTAAAAACGTCAGCTTTGCTACTGCGATGCAACCGCACAACTCCTCATAAACCCTGGACACTCTTTGCTACATGATGCGATTCACGCGGAAATCTAGCGACACCTGAGAAGACAAAAGCAGAATTATTTATGCACAATTAAGCTCAAATATATACAATTATCCTACATGCTCATATGCTTGACTCTTCTCAAATACTCATTAATTTCATCATAAACACCAGCTTAGCACTCTCTAATTCATAAGGAGGACTCCATATTTTCTTCCTTTTTTTTGCCTAGATAACTATCATTTGGAGAGTTAACACACCCCCAAACTTAAGCTATTGCTAGTCCTCGAGCACAGTTACTGCCTATCCTTGCCTAAATGACGCTTAGTTGTGCATACAAGCCTTACCACACATTGCTTTGCTTATCTAATATCGCCACATAATCCTCTTGTTGTTACCATAAACTATCAAAACTACTATCCAACAATTCTTCCCATTGACAGGAGCTAAAAGCTTTGCTGTCCTGCGCTGATTAGCAACAACACAACTTTTCTCAATTCAAGCTTTCCAAACTTTTTGACAGACTCACAACCTTACATTCTCCCATAACCGCTTGATCTTAAATTTTACTTCTTATCACATCTTAGCTCAAACTCTCCTTCCTCCTAACCCTTGCGTTCAGTACATACCCCTAGCTTTTCATTAGATTAATTCTTGATCTCAATAACCCCTTGAGGCCATGTCACTCCCACAAACCTTTTGTACTTAGCTTTCAATTTCACAGGATAGTTGGAACATGGCATCGCCCTCAAGGTTGTCATTCATTTCCCAAGCTCATTCTTCAGATACACCTTTTACTCAATTTTTTTTTTACAAAGAGATCAGATTTCCATTCACAGACCAACTGAGCTTTTTAGGGATGTATCCTTGGAGTGATGAGACCTTCCCCTATGCATCCCTTCCTCTTAAGTTGCCTTTTGACGCAGTGTGAACTGTGAGGGTCACAATCAACCCTGGTTACTCAGCAACCTAGAGAAAATAAGGATGGACATATTATATACATATATATATATATATATATATATTTTAACAGAGGAAGCTCTTTTACTTAGGATAGAGGTGTTGGGATTTATGCCCTAAAGTCTCGTAATTAATTAATAATTATTTGATAATTATTTTATTATTATTATTTGCAATTTATAATATTCATTATATATATAAAATCCAAGGTTATTAGTGTAATCTTGAACTGTATGTAGTTGACATACGAGAGGATCATGTTCAAGTAATAACCTAAAGGGTCTATAGTATATGGATAAGGTTGGGTGCCTTATCCTGGTAACACTATTGATACAACCCACTTTTTAATTGTTACAAATGATTTGATCCAAATCATTCGTGTAGAGACATGTGAGTGGGGGTATCCTATACAATGAGTTTGTATAAGACTGGACCACGAAATATATAATCTCTCTTTATAAATCCGTTATTTGAGAAGATTAATATTTCACAGGATGATCATATGTGACTCGATCTTAATCCTGAGTGAGTTATGAACTCCTGCCTGTGAGGGCTCGTCCTTTGATTTGTATGGGTGAGAATGGCATTTATAGCCGATTCAATAAGCCTACCATCTTGGGGACTTGACCAAATAGGGAGTTGGGAACATAAGTTTCACAAGATGGAATTCACTCCTTCCCATATAGGGAAAGTAGATGAGTAGTTCCCTTAAGAGCTGATTTCGGGACTTGAACAATGGGGCCCCACCCTCTCACTGGCCCGAGAGGGACTTCGTTTATGGTTGGATCATAAACAGGTTGTTCATTAGAGAATCAGTGGTACTTAAGGTGTAAGATGTAATTATAGGGGTAAAACGGACTTTTGACCCAACTGTAATTACGAACAACTCGTGAAGGATCGACTTGCATGTAATGATTATATTTGTTGCGTGCTCAATGTGTAAATAAAAATGTGATGCGAGAGCACTCAGAACATGCAAGCATACATGGTCTTGTAGCAAGTAATAAGTATTTTTTCATTCGATTTCCCACAGAGATTTATTCTTAGTTACTAACGAAGTGAGGTGCTAAATTAGAAAGGGTGGCTTAAATGGGGTGAACTGGAGATTAATGTGCCTAACTAATGAAGAATATACGAGATATGCAAGCATAAACGAAAGCAAGTAAAGAGATGGACTTCAATGTAGAAAAGAAAGAATTGCGGACTCAACAATGTTCCAGCAATAAAATCGCAAAAAGTAAAACACTGGAAAAATGGCTAAGGCAAAAACAGAACTATAGAATTGCGCAGACAACAATTATCTAGCAATTAAATTAGCAACGTTTTAAGGGTGAGATGGGGAAACAAGGTCAACTAACGACTCCTCTATAGGCTTTTTCATACGATTATTCAACAGTAGCTCAACTTATCATGCATCAATTTAACTCATTCTCATGCATCTCTCGATTACATGCATTAGATCCTTTAGTTCACTCATATCCAAGTAAGACTTAAGCATCTATTTATATAAGCAAGTTAATGAATTGTGCTAGGAAAACGCCTATTCCTATGTCGTTTTCTGGCTACCATGAAAGGCTAGCATGAATGGACGACTCTGAACTCTTACTCCTTCCGGAGGTTAGGAGTTCTTTAGACAAAATGGATGGCCGGTCGAAATTTCCTGTGGGATAAAGTACACATACATTCAATGCATTCGAAGCTCTCCTACATGCCGAATTCACGTATTTCTACCTATAGATTCATCATTAGCAGACCCTTGTGTGATTTAGTTACTCATGGTTGATGTGGAGTTGGAAAGACTAAGTGGATTAAGCATGATTAGCAGCATTTAAATGAAAGTAGGGAAAGATAGAAAGTGATATGAACCTTGCGAAGTTGTAAATGATTCCTCTATTAAGTAAGATTCAAAGCTTAATGTGCAAAGACTGTAAGACAGTAAAGACTAAGCAAATGAAGGCGAATTGAAGCAATGTAGCAAACAGAAGTAAATAACAGCAAACAGTAGAGAAAAAGGAAGACAGAAAGCAGTAAGAAAGCGATGTAAAATGTGCGTAAAGCTCCTCGCCGCAAGCGCCTCGGATGAAGGGGAAGGTTAGCGTTGCTTGGGGATGAATCCAATCAGAAGAGAAGAAGGATCTTATCTTCTTCCTCTCGAATTATCGGTGCCAAGAGCTGATTCCTTCACTCCAACAAACGGGATAAGAAAATGGAGAGAAACTACGTTGAGATGGAGAGTTCTACGCTTCCAAGCTTGTTCTTCTCCTCCCCCCTTCACCTCCTTTTATAGCTCTTTGCAGGTACTCTTCAATCAAGGAGAACCATCCATTCTGAACGACGACCCTCCACGTGGCAGCAGGGGAGAACTTGGGCGGCTGAAAGATCGCAACAAAACGGCAGACGGTTGGAACAACTTAGCAGCAGCAGCTTTAAACATTGTGAATTCCTCGTTGTGACCGCAATAAACATTGCGGAGACAGCAATGTTTCAGCAATTCCCCTGCAATGTACAATTTGACTCTTTTAGCATTGTCTTTTATTCTTTTTTGTTCCTTTTACAAATAAGTCCTAATTTAGTTCCATTCTTTGAATTCTCATACTTAAGCACGTATTAAACTAAATTCTAACAGAAATGCTTAAGAGTTTACACGATTACATGGTAAATAAGTCCCTAAATTATGTACTTTTGGAGACGTAACAATATCCATGGACACAACTTGTCCTACCGTGCATAAGAGTGCAACTCTAGGCCTATAGTGGAGTGACCTAGAGTTAATGAATGAAAGTTAATTAATTAATGAGTTTAATTAATTAATTTTGTATCATTGGAGCTTATAAATCTGTAGGTCCATAAGGTCCCCTTGCTAGCTCATAGTAACACTAAAAGGATCTATTTTGTTGAAAGAAAAATTTGAAATATTCAAATTAATATTTAATATATTTGATATATTAAATGTAGAAGAGTAAAATATATTTATTGTATTTGATACATTAAATATTAGAGGAAATAGTTTATGTATATGATACATTAATATTAAAAACTATATACATATGTTATTTGAATGAGATTCAAATTGGTTTAAAGTATATTATAAAATATTAATTTTATAATATTTGAATAAGATTCAAATAAATATAAAATACATATTTTAATATATTAGATATTAAAATGTATTTTATAAAATAAAATTAATTCCTAAAAGCCTTATTATAAATAAGACATTTAGGTTTAGCCAAAAGGTTGGTCAAACACACTACTCACCCTCTGCAGAGAGAATTGTTCTTCCATTCTTTCAAAGAGCTCCCACAAGCCTTGATCCCGTGTTCGAGTCATAGCGAGGAAGACTTTGTGGAAAAAGGAACACAAGAAGGTTATTGTTCTTCAAAGGTAATATATGCTTAACTTGTATTTTAGTTTAATTCTAAATAAACCAAAGAATCGATAACAAACGCTTCCGCTGCGGGGAATGAAGAGTTCATTCCCTTCAAGAGGAATGCTATTGAGAACCTACTTTTTCTCTAGAATGCCTTACCCCAAAACTTAAACTTCTCATTGTCCCCAATGAGAGTATAAGAAGGTGGCATCCCCAAAATTTGCTAGAAACATCTAACACGAGGCTTATGAAGGCCATCAGATCTATTGCTAAGATGAAATAGGAAGCTACCTAACCTTTATCCAGAAATACAAGGTTGCATGCTCTATCAAAGGGAGTTTGGCTTCCGCAGCCACTCAAGGCAGCCTTGAGAGCTCATTGCAGCTTTTTCTCTGCATTCAACACTAATCCAGCAAAACTACCTAACAACCTGACCAACGGAAGACTATTGCATAGCTAACTTCGCAGTCTAGCAACAATGATCTAAAATAGACTCACAGGGCACATGCAGTAATGCTAATCAAGCAAACTAAGCGCAATGCTAACCTGCTCGATACTCACACAGGACATAAGCAATATGCTCTAGAGTGAACATGTTTTTCATAAGAGAGCAGCAAGTGTAGTAACCATCATTGATAAAAAGAAGCAGGCATCATACAAAAGATCTAAATACTACTCCCTAAGCTAACTAACAACTAATCAGGGCCCAACGGGCTTTTTCTTAACTACAACTAACTAATCTACTCTAACTAAATCAAAGAAAACAGATTCATTTGATATTGGGGGGTGAGGGGGGGACATTGGTTTCAGCAGGCAAGATTAGGGAATAATCAAACTTTCCCAGAATGCTTTCAATCTTCGCATTCCTCATCTTCATCCACGTGCGGGGACACCCAAGGTTGCAGCACTGCGTCAGGAAAACTAGGCATTTGGCACCGCAGATGCTCAGCAAGCATAACATCCCTCTCCTTGGCATAAGTGGCCCATTGGATCATCTTTTGCTGAATATCAGTCATCTGGGAGATCATTGTGCTTTGCGCTCCAACCAGGTTGTTCAATTCAATTTCCATGTTACCCCTTCGGCGCAACTTCAGCTGAGTTGGCAGCTCAATGTGCCCTAAATAAGCCATTTTCCTTTCTTTAGCCGAGATTGGGACGCCTGCATTCAAACATAGCTTAGCGATTGTATTTGGGAAAAATAATTGTCCTTTCCCTTTTTTGGCGCATTCCTTGATGGAGCTGCAAATCAGCTCACCGACATTGATCGTATAACCCTTCATAATGGAAAACATTAGGAGCGTCCGGTTTTGATTGATTGTAGTTTCGTGAGTGACTGGCAGCAAACGCCTTTTTTATGAACGTGATCCAGACACAAGCTTTGTCTTTGAGCAAGGAATTTAACAGAGTATGCTTCCCCTGTTTGGATATGGACCACTGAGCCTCAGGCTTGCCCACTTCGTTCAGGACTTCTTCAAAGATTGCTTCCGAAGGATTTTCCACCATTTTGGCATACTCAGAGTTTTGTTGATCTAGCAGTAGGTGTCGCAACATTTTTGCGATGCGGAGCGGCCGACAACCTTTTGTTAAACAGAGGTTTTTACAACAAAAAAAAAATGGAGTCGCCACCAATCATTTCGGGTGTGATTGGTCACCTAAAAAATGGTCTACGAAATTAAAAAATAAGGTTCGGGGGTCGTTTGAGTGTAGGGAAGGTATTAGCACCCTACAACATCTCGTTTAAAAATGGTAGTCAAAAATCATTTTTTATCCTAATTATCCAGCTAAATTTCAAATGGTCCTTAATTTTGAGAAAAAAAAAAGAAATAAAAAACAATTAAAATTAAAACAAATGTCTCAACTAATCGTACCCAAACTTTAAAATAAAGTAGTGACTTGATTTATTAGCGAGATTGTTAATTTTGTCATTAGTCGCCTTAGTCCCATTTACCGGGATCGTACAACAAAAACAAGAATTTTGAAATCAATTAAGAAAATCATTTTGTTTCGAAATCAAAACAATTTTTGAAACTCAATTTAAAACTCAATTTTAAATCAACAATTCCTTTTGTTTTGAAATCAAAGCGATTTTGAAATTTAATTTAACTCAAATGGAAAATCAAATTCTTTTTGTTTTGCAATCAAAAAAACTTTGAAATTTAATTTAAACTCAATTTTTTTAAAAAAAAAAAACAATGTAAGCTTAAAAGAGGGGTAATTTAGTAATTAGCGCATAATGGCATTGTTTTAAAAAAAGAATAACAACCAATCCTCCAAATAGGCAAACCCCTATTTATCCCGGGATTAACAAAGAAAGACAAAGTTCAACAACAACCTCAAGGTGGGAGGAACAATCCTCCACCTATCCCGGGATTGGAATTTAAAAACTAATTAAACAAACTAAAATAACAAAGAAACTGCGCTCTAAAATTAAACGGCATGCATCGAAATTAAAAAAGCGAAGCAAGAATATCCAATCAGGGGGAGTATATGAAATAAGCACGGGTATATACCATGCTCAAAACAGTGGGAGAATATATCATATAACCCAGGTATATAACGAATGTAACCAAGGAATACAATAGAACATTACTCCGATATATACTCGGGTACACAACACAATTAACAAAACAATAGCGATATTGATTTTAAACAGCGGGCACACGCGATATAACCTAGACATATAAACAGACAAGCAGATCAGGGTATATATCGAACATGCATGGGTATATATAAGCACAAAACAAATCAGCATATGCTTCAATATAAGGACAGGGGCATTTTAGTAATTAACTCAAAAAATTAAAATGATCAAGAGTTACCCACGCGTTCTCCAGCCGTATAGAGGTCTTCTTCACAAAGTCGCCGCCGGAGCTCACCGCCGTTCAATTGTCGTCAGATTGAAGCTCAAGGGGAGGAGGAGTTTGCCGGAGTTTGAAGTTCAAGGAGCTGGTTCGAGAAGAAGATGAGGTTGTCAGAGCTCACTGTCATTCGAAGCAATCCGCCAACGTTCAGAGAGGATGAAGCTGCTGTCAGGGTCTAGGTTCCATTCGCTGGAGAGATGAGCGACCCGCAACTGGTTTGCTCGGAGCTTGAAGGTGAAGCTCCGTCGTCTGGTTCAATCGGAGAAGGAAGGTCGCCTCCGCTCGTCCGGGTTCAAATCCGGCTTCACCTTGTCGTCATCTGGTTCAAGCTTGTGTCGTCGTCGCTTCTGCAACTTCGCCTTGCAGATATGGTGCGTCGTCGCTGGTTTGCAGCTGTTGGTTCGTCCGCCGCCGTCTGGGTTTGATAGAGCTCGTCGCACGTTGCCGATCGTCTAGGTTCGGAGCAAAGAGCTTGGAGCACAAGATCCGCCGCGCGTCTGGAGCTCGGATTACGTCTGGGTTCGCTGTTGTTCGAGGACGAAATCGATCCCGGAGTTGGAGAAGGCTCTGCCACCAGAGCTGGTTTGCTATGAACGTCGCCGAAGCTGGTTTTCCATGAACGCCGCCCTAAAAGAAATAAATTTTGAAACATTCAAATTAATATTTAATATATTTGATATATTAAATGTAGAAGAGAAAAATATATTTATTGTATTTGATACATTAAATATTAGAGGAAATAGTTTATGTATTAGATACATTAATATTGAAAACTATATATACATATGAAATTTGGATGAGATTCAAATTGGTTACATGTATATTATAAAAGATTAATTTTATGATATTTGAATGAGATTCAAATAAATATAAAATACATATTTTAATACAATAGATATTAAAATGTATTTTATTGTCGAACCGAGCATAGGCATAAAGTTGTGTCTTTGACTAAGAGGTCATAGATTCAATCCTCGCATTAATTAAAATACCGTTGCAAAAAAAAATATTTTATTAAATAAAATTAAATCTTAAAGGCCCTATAAATAGGACATTTAGGTTGGTCAAACACACAACTTAGTTTCCTTCCCTCAAAATTGTCTTCTTTCAAGGAGGCTCCACAAGCTCTTGGTCTCGTGTTCGAGCGAGGAAGATCTCGTAGAAAAGGAATACAAGAAGATTGTGGTTAGTTGCTTAATCTTGTAATTTAAGTTTAATTCTAAATGAATCAAATGAACAAGTCCAACGCTTCCGCTGCGTGGGTTTGAAAAGTTCATTCCCTTCGATTATTAGGTATGCAATTCTCATGCGACACACATAACACTCCTACTTACGCTTAGAGCTTTCTATGACTTAAGCATCGGAGTCTAGTGGGGTTAGCCCTACACCAGTGCAAGCTATCATTTATTTCCTTTGCAGGTCGACTTCGGATCCACCGGCGACAAGGCTCGCCAGAAGCTCGACGAAAGGGGAGTCTAGATTCTTGCGCCAACAAAACTCATAAATACAAACATATACTGATTATATATTATCTCAATAAAAGTATATACAATGCCTATATTTTTTTTCCTAATAAATCTAGCTGCAAAAGATGGAATAAGTGCATAATGTTCAAGTGCACCCCTAATTATTTGCTCAAGACCTCTCTCAATTTTGAATGTGACGACCAGATCAAAAGCAATTACAACCGTCGTTTGAAGAATCGTTTGACTGACCTTATCTTGTGATTGGGGACTTTAGGATTCTTTGAGGGAGTTCCAATAAACCTCCAACAAATCTTTGACTTCACTCATTGCCTATAAAAAGACCTTGGAGGCCACCATTGGAAGAGAGGAGAATAAGCACCTAGAGATCGAATTGAGCTGCAATTAAGCCTTGATAAACCTTGTGTGACTCAGCCGACTCTAATTGTTTTCTTAGACTAGATTGTTCTTTAACTTTGCATTTACTTTCTGCAATTTCTCAGTTTTTGTAATTTCCATTTTAGTTGAGTTGTTTTCCCATTTACTCGTAATTTTCATCATTTAATTTCTGCATTGTAAAGATGAACTTCACATCAATGAAGATTTCATTTGTTTCTATTATGAACTAATTCTCCTAGTGGTCTGATTCAGTGGATGCCCTACGAATGAAGTGCTTTTAACCTTATAAAGCTTACATTATTCGCCGTGCTTACTTTCTGATTTTTCCTCATTGAATATAATTCAGTCTTATTCATTTGAACTAGCTACTCAAATTAACATGGTAGTCGAGTCAAAGCACTAAGAAGACTTTGGCAATACATGGATCTCACGAGGGGATATGAGACTCATAACCTAGGAATAGGTCGTCATGTGACCTTAGGAATAAGGCACACCGTAGGACTAAATAGTTGTGTGTGTGATTCATCTGAGTTTTCATTAGCCCTAGGAATGTAGATTTAATTGTTATGGACTCTTAAAGGTATACTCATGCTAGATAGCTAAATATTAAATTCATGAGTGTCATGTTTTAATCGCCAAGTAGCAAGAGTTTGATTGTGCCTATGTGTGTCTTCAGCTATCCATGATCACATTAGTTTGTATGATAGGCTTTAGGATTAAAAGATAAATTGTGCAATCCGTTTAGGCTATCCAAATTGGTTGTTCATCTCAGTGTTTCTCGTCACTGGCATTTAATCGATATGGAACGGTCGTGCCCAATTAAATCTAAGTTTAATTAGGATTGCATGGTCTTAATTAATTTAATTGATTTGTTTGTTACGGGTTCAAACAAGCAAATTGTGTGCTTGTGGTAAAATAGTTAAGTTCTTTAAAATTCCAATGATCTGAATTGCATCATAAAGTTGGTATCCGAGCCCAAGTTTTAGGTTATGTAGAATGGCTTAACAGGTACCTTGTCATCACCAAGTATGTTGTTGTTACAAAATTGTTTTATTCTTTATTATTATTTTTCCTTAAGAAAAAAGAAGTTCATGATTGATATATTGCAATTAATAATATGTATGATGTTACTGGTTGTAGCATATTGAAGGTTGTTAAGTTGCATTGTGGGTGTTAGACTATGACTCCATTAAGTGAAGTTGGTAGTGTACTTAAAAAAAAAAAAAAAAAAAAAAAAAAAAAAGTTGGTAGATTTGAAGTTAAATTTTAGCTAATGAAAGGAGAGCTTCCTATAGATGAAGGAATGTTTGGGTTCGACTATCTTAGAGCATAGTGGAATCATTTAGTGGGATGACAATGTAAGTGGTGAATTGAAAGAGAGATTTACCAACATGAAACATGTGCTTAAGCATGACATGGATAGTGTTAAATAAGAAAGGAAAGACCATAAGAGGCTAAAAGTCTTTTTCAAAGGTCACTAGATATTGAAGTTGATGTCTCATAAGTTAGACTTTTTAAGGAGTGTTTTGTAATGATTACTCTTGAGAAGTTTAAAGTTTGGTTTAATTAGTAAGGTATGTGTGGTTATTTCTTGTGTCATGCCAAAAGAAGGGAAAAGTAACAAAGAAAGTATAAGAGATAAATTGAAGACTCATTTTCAAAGCACTTCAAACTACTTGGCTTTTAGTCACACCATCGTTATGATGAAAAGTCTAGTTCAATTTGTTTAAGAAGAATATTTTTTGGAGTTTAACAACAAGGTCAATAATGGGAAAAACATTGTAATAGTTGTCAAAGAACTATTGAAATGAAACTTTGAGACTTTATTAGTGAAGATATAAATTATTGGTCTTGCTAACAAACGTCGGGAGAGTTTGACCCTGAGATCGAATAGGTCCAAGGGTTAGATTTAACCATTAATTTCACCGATGTCAGCTTGAAGTAAATGAAAAAGTTGTGTTATTGTTAAATAAAGTAAGTGGGATCTTCTATGTTTACCACCAGCGCAAGGGATAGATTTCAGCATCGAGCTCGAGCTAGAGACAACTCTCAATTCTATAGAATTGTTTATAATTCCCCTAATAGCAGTTGTTAAACTCAAGCCATAAATACATGAACTACTAGGCAAATTCTTTATATGCCTTAGAAAATCGCTATGAGGCGCACCAATTTTGTTCGGAAAGAAGAAATATGGATTCATGTGGCTAGGTATCTATTGTCGAAAGTCGAACAAGGTAACAGTGAAGAATAAGTACGTTTCTTTTGCATTGATAACTTTATTGACCAACTTCAAGGAGCATGAGTTTTCTCTAAGATGGATTTTCGATCGTGATACCATTAGTTAAGAATCAAGGAGGTTAACCTCTTAAAGAACGCCTTCAAGACTAGGTGTGATCAATATGAGTTTATTTTGTTGTTTTTTTTAGATTCACCAATGTTTTGCAACTTTCATAATTCTCACGAACTGGGCCTTCAAGAGATTTCTAGACTCGTTCGTTGTAGTAGTTGTACGACCTATCAGAAGACTAAGTAGCAACACGAGGAACCCCTCAAGTTAGTTTTGAAGGTATTGAGAAGTAGTTAGATACATGCCCAATTTTTTAAGTTTGAGTTATGATCGTACAAAATGATTTTTCTCAGGCACCGATTACTAAGGAAAACATTGCATTTGAGCCTTCTCAAGTGGAAGCAGTTTGGAGTTAGCTTAGACTAGTACAACGACATAGATTCGTGGTGTCTTGGGTCCGACAAACCACCATAGGAGGTTTGTTCATAATTCTATTATAGTTTGACAACACCTCTAACTCAGGTGACCAGGAAAGGAAATTTATTTTTCAGGGGTAGCACCTATGAAGGGAATTCTGAGGTTCAGTAAGAAATGGAAGTTTACTCCACGATTCATTGGGTCGTTTGAGATTTTGTATCGCTTAGCTTTGCCACCGGCTCTCTCTCCGGTTCACAATGTTTTTCATATATCTATGTTGCAAAAGTATATGGCATATTCTTCTCATGTGATTTACTTTGAGTCTTTGCGCTTAGATGATAATATGAGTTATGAGGAAAAAATATTTTGGCAAGGGAGTCGAAGACCCTACATAATCGAGAAATAGCCCTTGTCAAAGTCCTTTGGCATAACCATCAGTTGGGGAAGCCACATGGGAACGAGAGGATGAAATTAGGTCTAAGTAACTCGGGCTTTTTCAAGACGAGAATTCTAGGTAGGAGAAATTTAATTAATTGTTATTGTTATCGGGCTCGTTAGTGGGTTAGGTGGTTAGATCATATGAAAATTTAGGCTTAAAAGAGACTAGGGCTAGTCGTTGACGGAGTCAAATGGTTATTGAGTTATTATTAATAATAATATTATTATTATTATTATTAAAATAATTTAAAATAACGAAAATTGTAACTCATGTCAATTTAGAGTAAAATAATTAAAAATATAGCATTTTTTTAAAATTTTTGAAGATATGGCAATTTCTATAGTATGGTCTATCGCTGATAGAATTTTATTGTTGATAGCAGTCTATCGCCGATAGACTCAATTTTTTTATAGAATTTTGTCGGTGATAGTAGTCTATTTGTGATAGTCATATATCAACGATAGAGTCTATCAGTGATAGCCACTGATTTTTGAGGAATTGCAAAATCTGACCCGATTTGGGAAAGGTTTGCCAAAATTGATCTGAAATTGAAATTTTAATATTTCTGACCCAATTTTAAAAGTGGGCTCACATTTTCAACTTTTTTAAAATGTGAAATTATGTTTCTACCATTCTTCATCCTTCTCTCCTCTCTCCTCCCCTCCCTATCATTTTCTTCATCTTCTCTGCAAACCATGAAATTCATCCCTCTCCTCTCTCTTTCCTCTATTATTCATCATCATTTCTCCTCTCTCTCTCCACTGCTACCATTTTCTCTCCAAATTTTACAAAAATGAAGATATCTCCTCCCTCCAACAAATTTGTACAAATTTAAGTCAAATATTTCTGAATCTGATTTCATCAACCAAATCACAGACCAACAAATCTTCTTTCAAGTTGATAAAAGATATAAAAAAATCTACAACTCGTTGAGACGACGAATCTCACGATTGAAACCAATCCCACGTCGTTGAAACTAATCATAATAAATAAAAATCTAAAAAAATATACAACATGATCGTGTTAACCAATAACACGATCGTGTTAACCAATCCCACACTAATAAATAAAAAAATAATAAATAATAAATCTAAAAAAATCTACCACACGATTGTGTTAACAAATAACACGACCATGTTAACCAATCAGTTGAGATTTGGTTTTATTTACGGGATTTTGAGTATCCAGATCTCTGGAAAAATAGGTGAGTTTTTATTTTTTTTGTTTTTTACTTACAGAGATGAAGGGAAGAAGATAAGAAAAAAAGTACTTACCGAAAAGGAGAAGGGAAGAAGATAAGAAAAAAAAATCTAGAGAAAAGTATAGAAGAAAATGGGTATATTCGGAATTTCACAACACATTAAAATTGAAAATGTGAGACCGCTGTCAAAATTAGATTAGAAATGTTAAAATTTAAATTTCAGGTGAATTTTGACAAACATTTTCAAAATCGGATCCAATTTTGTAATTCTCATAATTTTTTGCCATATTTACAAAATGTTTTAAATCGATCCTTAAAATAATAATAATATTATTATTTAAAAAAGAAAAAAAATTGAAAAGGGCAGCATAGGTCGCCGCCCCACCTCCCTCCAACTCTCAATCTCATTCTTCCTCCCCTCTCGACTCTCTTTTCCTGTCAACGAGCATAGTTCAACGACACGACACGATGTCCTAGCTTCAATCTCCAAAAAAAAAAAAAAAAAAAAAAAAAACACTCCGTCACAATCCCTCAGTTCTGTCGCCCCTCACCGCCGCCCCATTCACTCTCCGCCAGCCGCCGCTCTCTCTCCCTCTCCGATCTCCACACGCCGCCGCTCCATTCCGCCCAGCCGCACGCCGACGCCGTCCTTCGCCGGCCTTTTGCGAGTTGGAGCCGTTCGGTTGGTTCGGGTCGTGAGCGAAATTTCTAGCTTCTGTAGGTAAGATTCATGGTTATCTAAAATTTGATATTCCTGTTCTTATTAGATTCGTTGTCCTAGAGGAGCCCTAACAATGAACACTTTTCATGGGTAGCATTGTTCCAGCAAGAACAAGGGATGTTTTTAGAATTGTTACAGTGTGTAATGAAGTTCTAAAATCCTTATTGTGTTCACTATGTGTCCTGTTTCCAAAGTTTAAAGGTTTTCGAATTTAAAGTTGTACATGATGAGTTAAGGACTGTTTAAGGATTTTGATTAATCTTGTTTTGAGTTAAGGATGAATGAATTTCAGGTACTTTCCACGAGTATGCTTTGTTCTTCCTTAAATTTATCTTTACTGCTTCGCTTTTCTTTTGCAGCATATTCAAATGGAATTGTAGTAGCATGACAACGCTATGATATAAGAAAATATATGGCAAAATCTTTGTTTCAGAATCTTCGCAGGGCCTATCTACTTCACAGATCTTCATCTCTGAACCAAACCTCTTTCAGGTACTATTCAACTAAGTTTCTTCCATCTTCTATACTATAATATCTATGTGATTTACTTTTGAACAGCCATTTTTATCCCTTATTATTTTGATTGTCCAAGCTTAGTAATGAAATTTCTTCGTTGATTTGTTTTCTCCCCTTTTGATGCTTTTAAAGTATAACTTAGCTCGTCAAAGTGAGCATAGCTCAGCGGTAATTGATATGTACTCCGACCTCATACATTCTTTGAGGTCGGAGGTTCAAATCTCCATGCTCCCATTTGTTGTACTAAAAATAAATTTATAACCTAGCTCTGCAGGTTTGAGATTTGAAGGAAATGGCTTGTGTTTGACTTTGAAAGATAGAAATAGTGTAGAAACTATAAGATTATTAGCTTTTGATACATTTTCTGGTTGAACATTGAGAATTTTACTTTGTTTTCACCATATATTTTGTTGCAGACCTATTCTTTCGGTCCCTGGCACTATTTTCTCTCGATTCACACACTTTCCTCTACCCAACATCTCAAAACCTTTGCTGGGATTTAGAAACTTAAGCTATGGTTCCGTGAATCTTGTCATATCCCAAGGGAAACCGAAGTTTGAAACACATGAAGTGGATCCTCCAAAAAAAGATAAGTGGAAGACTAAAAAAAGTTGAAGATGCAGCGAATGAGATAGAAGCAGAAAAGAAAAACAACAAATAAGAAAGACCCTCGTCAACTTGGTGTAAAGGGGAAGAAAAAGCAGAAATTTTCAAATGCAGAAGAGAGAATCAAGCACAAGCTGGACAAAGTAAGCCAAAAAAACCGTTCCAGAATGCTATATGGGTCTAGATTGTTAACGTTTAGCTTATTTCGTGGTATCACTAATGTATTTAGCATACTTTGCTCATTTAAAAAAAAAATGAATTATTTCATAACCATTTCTTTATTCTACTGGTTTTACTTTGGTAATTTTTCATATGTTTTTCATTTACGGTTATTGAGATTTTGTTGCAGGCCAGGATTAAGGAGGCATAGCTAATTGAGAGATTAAAGCGGTACAAAGTTCCTAGACTTCAGGGTCCTATGGTAAAACCACACAATCTGACTGCTGAGGAACGATTTTATATGAAGAAAATGGGTCAAAAGAGGTCTAATTATGTACCTATTGGAAGAAGAGGAGTTTTTGGAGGTGTGATTCTAAACATGCACATGCATTGGAAGAAACACGAAACAGTTAAAGTTTTTTGCAAGCCTTGTAAACCTGGCCAAGTGCATCAGTACGCATAAGAAATTGCAAGATTGAGTGGTGGAATCCCGGTACAGATAATTGGTGATGATACTATTATCTTTTATCGCGGAAGGGACTATGTGCAACAAGAAGTACTTATGTCACCAATTGATACATTGTCTAAGAAACGGGTGAGTTTTAAAAAATTCAGTTTCCATAATGTATTCAGTGAATTGTTAAGCATGCCTCTATCAGTAGGAATTTTTGGCTTTTCGCGTGTAAAATATGTGCATGGGAGTGAACTGTGTAGTTACAAGTAACAATATTGAAGTTAGAGAAGTGTGAAGCTCACTAAGATCGAGTCTTGTAACTTTTTATAACAAACAGAGGGGAAGTTTATGATTCAGTCTTGTAACTTTTTATAGTGAACATTTGTAACGACGCAGGCCCAAGATTCAAAATTCGAATTTGTAACCTGATGGTCCTGACATTCTTCTGTGACTTGGTCACATCATCATACTAGCCATGAGTTGCTTGCTAGAAAGAAAATCGCCCTCACCAACCAATATGAGTCCTTTTCGCATGCTTTGTCCTCACTCACATGCTTCGTAGGTAAATTTCCAGGAGGCCACCCAACATAGACTTTCTCCAAGCCAAGAATGCTTAATTTTGGAGTTCCTATGATTGAGCCAAAGAAAAGGAAGATGCATCTTGTTTGTATCCGTAGTACTTTTCAATTTTTTTAAGCCTTTCTCAACCATACTTGTATATCCTCAAGATCCCTCTCATTCAGATGTGGTCTTGGTTCATTCATGTACTCCTCCTGAACTCGGGCGTTACAACATTAATGTGCAATGATAGTTAAATAACAGCCGATTTGTAGGTGTGATAGTAAATGACCATGATAAGAAATTCTGATAGGAATATGTAGTAAGTCGGGGTAATATCATAATTGTAAGGTAGTTTATTAGAGGCTATTTGTTATAAATAGAGGGATTTGGCATCAGGGGCAGTCTTGGATGTCCTTAAAAGGGGAGTGGTCCAATTTCCATGAATCACTAGGAAGTATTTTATGTACTTTCTTATCTTTAATCTTTCAATACAATTTTCGACTTTTGTTGTGTGATTTTTATCATGAGTCGGTGTAGATACCCATAAGAGTAGTGCAGATTTTCCATTTTCATGTTTAGATTGGCTAGATCTCCTGTAACATATATATGTTCTCCAATCTGTGGGAGTTAATGGGAGTTCATAGTTATGTTGTGATTGTTGGCCTTTTGTTATCCAATCGGTTTGGAGTGAACTATTTGTTTAAAACCCATCTGAAAATGTTTATGTGAATTTAGTTTGTTGGAAATTGATTATAAATAATTCATACATATTTTTTCCCCCCTTGCAGGCACTAGAAAAATCCAAGTACGAGCAATCGCTCGAGTCTGTACGGCGATTCATCGCTATTGTTGAGAAGGAACTGGAGCTATATTACAGGCATGTTGCACTTTATGGTGATCCAAATGATAGAAATCCATTGTCCATCTGAAAACTTGAAGAACTCACAGAAACATCCAAGTTGATAAAATGGAAGACTCATTCTGCTGCTCTTTGCTTAGCTTCTGATCTTATGAACAAGAGAAATCACGATTCCTCCGATGACGAATCATCAGAGATTGGAGATGGATTTGCAGAATTATCTACGAGTGAATCAGACTTTGAAAGTGACAAATTTGAAATTATATGATTCTGACAATGGGGGAGGATAGAAGGAAGTTTTTCTGAGACACGAGAGATGTCCAAAACCACAATGAACACTTGTTCAGATTTCCATAATGAATTTGAATTTCATAACGTGTTCAGATTTCCATAATGAGTTTCAATTTCATAACCAAGAACTACCGATACACTCATAACAATGACGTCAGATTGTAATTTATTTTTTTGTTCACCTTCAATTCATGTATAGCCAATGATGAAAAAGTCGGTGATATTCACTTAAATATTGTCGAAATATTGCCAAAATCGAAGTATCTATAGAGATTTTGGGACGTGAGGATCGTTTTTATCAATTTATTGCTTGAATATATCGAATATCTGGAAACAAAATGCAGACTTTTCGTTAGTATCCATAGATATTTGGTAGATATTTTGACAAAAAATCAGCAGATATCGTGTATGTTTCGTAAGTTTCTTCTGCAAGCAAACATGAAATTTCAAAAAAAAAATTCATGGGTTTTTCAGTTCATTTTCAATTTTTCATTGTTATTTCACCAAAGTGTTCACTTTGAGTTTTACTATATTTTCATTTTTAGCCTATAATTTTTGCCTATAAAACAGTTCTACTACACCATTCTTTTCCCACACCACTCTCAATTCTCAATCTCAAATTATTAACAAAGCTCTCAACTCTCTTCTATTTGCTAGCACTCTCTTCTAATTTTCTAATTGTAGAATTCTCTTATATTTATGTTTTTAATCT
The DNA here is from genome assembly GCA_028017165.1 of Herpetospermum pedunculosum. NCBI lineage: Eukaryota > Viridiplantae > Streptophyta > Magnoliopsida > Cucurbitales > Cucurbitaceae > Herpetospermum > Herpetospermum pedunculosum. Next base: position 7,241,292 of record JAPQWQ010000185.1, read on the forward strand.
CACCTACATTTATGTTTATTTTTATAATTTTCACCTCTATTATTTATGCTTATGTTTATTTTTGTTTATGTATGAATGTTATAAATACAATTCTATTATATATTTATGTTTATGTTTATGTATGAATGTTATAAATAAAATTCTCACCTTTTATGTTTATTATTTAAAAGAAAGAGAAGAAGCAGAAAAGAAAGAAAGAACATTTTGATAGCATATATTTGGGAACAATAGTTGTAAAGTAAGAAAGAAATACATATATATTTGCGAAAAGAAAAAGAAAAGGAAAGGAGAAGAAGGAGATAAGAGTTATGAATTAGTATGATTTTTGAAGCGAGTTTGAGCAATTTGATGCTTTAGTTGAGCAAGTTGTGCATTCAAGTTAGATTTGTTTAAGAAGTGGTGATTTTGAAGACAAAACAATTCATCCACATCCTTCTTGGTTTCCTCCAGGAGTTGTTGCGTAAATAGATATGATTCAAGCCCATGACTTTCAAAACGCCCTTCAAAATAACTCATATTGGATGCATCCAACGCTTTAGAGGCAGTACTGGAAGCGCTTTCAGTTTCACCCCAAAGCCGCTTTGATAACTCAAAATAATCATCATCATCGTCATCATCCTCCAAATTTAAATATTTATTTTTGAGTTGTTGAATCTTGTCGAATATTTGAATCTTGGGCAGCTCAGCCAGGGACGAGCCATTTCTCAAAAACGGATAAAGTTCTTCACGACCAAAGTTATTTGTAGAGAACTCAACCAGCTTCTTTAGTAGATTCAACTCTTCTTCTTTACTCCATTCAAACAAACTCATCTTTCTCCTTTTCTTCTGTTTCTTTATCTCCTTTTCTTCGCCCATTGCTCAACCTCAAATCTGTCAAAAATAAAATAAAGTGAGCGTGATTCAGCTGACATACGTATGTCTTGATGAAAGGACGATGAAGACAATATAATTAAAGAAGATGAAAATAAATTATTACCGATTTCCAAGTTGCAGACTCCGATTCCCTTCCTCTTCCTCTGTATATCTCTACGTTTTCGTTTTCTTTTATATATAAACAACACAATGCTCCTAAACCCTAATAATTCAATTCCATATATATCCTACCTTTATTTCTTTCCTCAATATGATTTTCCTTTAATTACAATTTCTAAATTCCACCTATATGTTCCTTACATTTAGAGATATGTTTCATGTTAGATTTAGGAAAGTTTGGAAAACTTGACTCAACTTTCCAAGTAAAAAACATTTTTGCCAAACAATATTTATCACATTTTCTATCCGTATTTATATAACTCTAATCTTCTATTTACATAAATAGAAAAATTAATCAACGAAACACAATAAGCTAATAATTGAATTTGATGCGGAGATATATTTTTTTTCTTCCTTTCTACAGATCCGAAACAAATAAAAATTTATTTTGAAATTTCATAATTTTCCCTCCAATCTCACAATTTTTTTTAACGTTTGTTTGACTAGAATATTAGTTTATTTTCAGCTACTTGGCATTTCCCCTATAATGTTGGATAGTTTTTGACGCCGAGATTTAACTTCTTGAGATTAAAGTTAGTTTTTTTTTTTTTTTTTATTGTAGTAAAATTTGTTTTACCAATTTTTAAAAATCATTTATGAATTGAGAGGGTGGAATGGGGAGAAATATTTATGGTAGACGATTAACAATATGTGCGATGCAGGTAGAATTTTGTAATTTTATTTTAAAGTAAAAACATAAAATTAATAAGATAGTTTGAATTTAATTTTATAAAATATAAAATGTTGATTTACACCCACATATATAATAATTTTAAATATATTATTAATTTTAAACTTTTCATATCAATCTTTTTTTAAAAGAAATGAATGGAGAAAAAGATCCGCTCAATCATAACAATCTCTTATATTGAAGATATTTCAATTGCCTCACAATTTAATTTAAAATGAAAAGAGTAAGAATTCATTCATGTTTTTTTTAATATGTTCATTAGATTTTTAATTTGTATCAACAAATAATCACCGCATAAATCTTTATTGTATGGATTTGAATCATCATATACTTTTATATATTTTTTTTAAATTAGTTGAATTACGCAATTTGAGTTTATTGGAATTTAAATAGAGCAATTTTAAAAAACAATAACAATAAATGAATTTCAATAATCACAATGAATTGTGGGTAAATGAAAAAAATAAAATCATCATATTTATAATTTTTATAGAAAGAATTTGAATCATGTACAAACTTTTAGTTTTTTATTTTGACATTTGAATAAACCAAGTAAGATTGAATTTAAGATATATTATTTTAATTAATGTTTTGTTTTCCTTTTGACGTGTGAAACACATGCTAAATATGATGGTGGATGATGGTAAGATTTTAAAATTATTAAAATTATTAAAATTATTCAAATGAATAGAAAGAAAAAATATCGTTTATTGATTTATAATAAAATTAGAATTTAAAATTTTAAAATAAAATTATAAATTGATTTCTATTTTTTCTTCTTTTTCTTTTTATTCTTATTCCAGACCATTGCTTCAAATTATTTTTTAAAATATATTCTAAATAAAATAAAATAATAAATATTTTTAAATACAGATATGAATTAAGAAAAAAAAAACCTAAAACCCTAGATACAATTTATTGTTCCACCTCCACTCTCCTTTCGCGCCTCTAGTACCCTCTTCTCCCTCCCTCTCATGAAGTCTCTTCTCTTCTCGTTCTTTTTGTGCATTAAGCATATTGCTTCACCATTTTCCTGTTTGTCGCTCGTTGTTGTTGATCTCTCCATTCTATCCGCTGTTGCTCATCCCAATAGTTGCATTCCTCTCACTCATCGTTGTCGCTCCAATATCTTACAATGTTCAATTAACATTGTTGTGTGGTGGCACTGGATCCACTGATTGAAAATGAAGTAAGTTTATTAAAAAATCATGGAGTAAAGAGATGGATTCCAAGCAAAGATCAAAATGAGACATTATATGTTGCAACTTTCAACATGTTCCCCTCTGGTTAAACACAGTGATAACTGAGAATAATGAGAATAAGAATCTCCTTCTGCATTGTGTATTTGTCCATCTCCCATTGATGATACAAATCTTATTATGTGCATCTATATATATTATGAATATTTGGGAGTGATGAAACATTTTTCTAATGTCACATTGATTGCAACAATCTGAATCCATAGGGACTATTTTTTATGAAGGTTGTAAAACTCTTCAAATTCCATAATTGAATATACTTATTTATAAACCCAATAATTAATATGGATGCTTACTCAAAATTGTTTTTCAATGTATTTATTTACCATTAAACACAATAAATAAATGTAAGAATTCAAAAAAAGAGTCGTCAATAGGTAATTATTAAAAGGTAAATTTGAGAGACAATTAAAATATGAGAGGACAAAAGAGAGAGATAAAGTTTGGATATTAGGAAGATATATTGTAGGATAGATTAGGAAGGGTGGGGAGAAATTAATGGGAGAGCGATTGAAAAAAGAAAAGAAAAGAAAAATATTTGGAGAGATGGAGAAGAGAATTTGAAAAGAAAATGAAATTTGGTAATTAATTAGTAGGTGAGAATCGAGATTTTGGTGATGGATGGAAAGAGAGAAATATTAGGAAGCACAGTAATTAATTAATTATTTTTTCCTCTTCCTTTTCATTCTCATTCTTTTTCTTCTCTAAAACCTAATTCTCCCTCGCCTCGAAGGTATTTTTTTTTTTTAAAGAATATTTTGGCCAATCATTCGTTATTCTCAATTCTTTGTTTATTTATCATCTTTTATAATTGCTACTGTACTGTGACTGGGAGTTGTTTTTCAATGAAAGAGTGAACTAAATAAACCAAACAAATTTATTTCTATACCAAATTTTTGAATAACCTTTAATTTCAACTTTTTTATTTTGAAATGTATATGGTTCATAAATGCTCTGAGATTAGGCCTTGAGTAAACCAAGTCCTGTTGTGTCTGAGATTACCCCTTCAGTAAACATGATTTTGTTTGAACTTTGAACTATACTTGTTTTGCTCATAACTACTGTTTAAGCTACTTGGACTCCGATAAGGATACGATCAAGTAATGGAGTAATGATCTAGGCTTCTACTTCATTCATCCATCGTTAGGACCCAACATTTTTTCAATGATTTCAATCACTTGTACCCATGATGCCCATCTAAAACCCCAATCAAAATAATACATCGCAGATCGAATTTGCTAGTTGCCTGAAAATGAGACTACTCTAAAGTGAGAGGGTGTAGAGCAAAAATGTGTAAAACAAAAGGTTTAATCAAAACAAAAGACTAATTTGCTAGTTGGCTGAAAATGTATAAAAAAATGTGTAAACGATGTAACAACAGAAAGCACCATATCACGGTCGATATCATTTACGAGATTTTAGAGAAAGGAGGCATCATCCTCATCGACATTCTTCACTGCGAAATGTCGTTGTTTTGGCGTGTTTAAGGCTCGATTTCCTATTCTCAAACAAATGCCTCCTTACCCTGTCAACACACAAAAGCATATACCAACAACATGGTGTACTATTCACAATTACATTAGATTGAATGATCGTCAAGATGACCTCTTCAATGACTTCAGCAATGAATTAATGATCGTTGAAGATATATACAAAGCAGTATAATCGAGTTAGATGTGAGTCAACAAAATTTAAGACGAGTGAGAGATGACATTGCAGATCGAATTTGGGCAACATTTGAAGGATAAATACAATTTTATGTTGTTTTTAATTTTGCATCGAGACTTATTTGTATTAGATTATGTAAATTTTGGATAATTGCTTTTTATATATTTTAATGCATATTATATCTTTTTTTATATTATGTATACTAAATTCTATTTAAAATATAAAAAGTGATGTTTCTGTTTTTTAGAAACAAGAAACAAGAAATCTTATCAAACAAGTTAGTGTTTCTGTTTCTTTTTTTCAAGAAACAAGAAACAAGAGTAAAAGAAACAAGAAACAAGAGTAGTTATGAAACACGTTCCTGTTTCTAGTTCTAAAAAAATCAGAAATAAGAAATAGGGAACAAGAAACAGGAAACACGAAACGAGAACGTTATCAAACGAGCCCTAATTAACTAGTTTCCTAACATACATAATTCCCTAATATACCTCTTATATTAACTCACTTTTTAAATTATTATCAACATTTAAATAAAACATAAATAAAAAAAGAGGGGTGTTTTTTTTTTGTACATGGTTATTTGAGCTATAGAAGATCTACCATCATCGTGGTTGATAAAAAAAAATATAAAGTGCTAGCATAAAGTGAAATAATATACATTGGAAAATGCTAGCTTGATTTGGTATGTTTGGCGCGTGGATCAGATTTGGGTAGAAATTATTTCAAATTGAATGATTTTACAATATGAAAATTATTCCATATTCTTATTTTCATTTGTAATCAAAATGATTTGAAATCACTTAAATTAATTGTTCTTGTTTGGATGTTGTTGATATCGATTTTGGTGTCAACGGTGAATTTGTATTTGAGCACGAACGAACCTGCACGACAATAAGAAGGGAGTGACCTTACGTCGGTGTGACGTTGTGCCACAGACACTCTGACGGTCAAGTTAGCTACAAGACTAGAGAGTGTTTGGAATAATAGTAATTTATCAATCAAATAGAGCATACCCTTCCCTTCTGTCGTTTCCTTTACTTATAGTAGATCGTAGTGTAACCGAAACGACGTAATCAATTTACCCGATTTATGGCATTATGGTCGTTATGATTCATGAGAATTTCGTTACTATTCCAACCATTTGGGGAGCGTCGTTGGTTCACTCTAGGGGTTTAGACGAGGCTCAATCCCCTGTCGAGCCGTTAGGCTGACCTGCTGGTCAACCTTTATTGGTTGTCTGGGGCTAATGCGAGGATCAGTCCTCCAGGGGCCATGGGCTGTCCTGCTAGATAACTCTTCCTTTGGCGGTTTGGGGTTGATGCGAGGATTGATAACTCCATTTTGGAGCTAAATATCACTCCCTAACTCTAGCTAAAAGTCGTGCTTAAACGTTTAATTTATCTTGTTTATAGGAAATTTGCGGCAAAGAGCTCATGGTGTCCATTGGACGCGTTTCGTGGCTTAGGAAAATGTTTTAGCACTCCGGGATTGCATCGGGAAAATGGGAAGCTAACCCATGAAGATTTGGAGAAAATTGCCATGCAAAGGCAATTTTCCAACCCCAAACCCGAGAGCAAGCGTCGAGACGCTCCGAAGAGGCGCGCGCGCTGAGATTTTTAGGTCGCAGCGTTGCGACGCTGGCCTAGAATCTCGACGCTCCGACGGATTATATAGGCCATTTTGACGTTTTTTCTTCATCTTCTCCGCCAATCTCTCTCGGGTTTCCGCCATTGTTAGGCGTTTTTCAAGCTTTTTCTTTCTCTCTTGCTTGGGATTATGTCCAAGGTCGCCATGGAAGCTTTGGCATTCAATTTCTCCATGGTAGGCTAAGGTAACGTGTAGGATTTGGGAACGATTTAGGGATTTTTGCTAAGCTTGTAATGTTTTGATAATTTTGCATTTAAATTCTGTTTTGGCTTGATTGTTGCTATGCATCTACTGTTCTTGCTTAATCTATGCATGTGTTAGATTTCTAGACGGACAATCTCGTTTTCTAGCATGTTCTATTGTTATAGACTAGCGATGTCGTGCCTCTCCTTGTTGATTTAGTAACACAGAATGGTAGAACAAATTGAAGCATTGTATTAATCATACTGAATGTTGATTACTTTAGGTCTGCCGGGTAGTCAATTAGCATTATTTAGCGTGTTTGGTCGAACGTTCGTCGTGAAGTGCTAGTGACTGTTTGGGTTAATTTGGGGTTGATCACTCTAATTTAATTGCGAACACTGTTTAGTTAGGATTGTGAAATTCTAATTAATTATTATGAGGCCGATTGCTTTAGGGTTGCCGGGCAACCGTTCACGTGCATGTAACATTGTTAGCCATACTTTGGAATTAAATGATATATATTATAATGCTTATCAGAGTCCCCAAATCTCCCAAATCCAACACTTTTTAATCTCAACTGCATTTTTCCGTTAGCGCTTTTACACCTAAATTTGCATGATAAAACCCCCCGTTTTGTGACAATCTTCCAATCAATTTAATTACACCTCGAACAATTAATTTCAATTTTTATTCTCTCTCTGTGGTTCGACCCTGTTATCGCTAGCTGCAAAGCTTAAGGCTACAGGTTTATAAATTCATTTTGGCCAAGCTTCGACAGCTTGAGAATTAGTGGGATTTCCAAAAATCCTAACACCAAAATTGGCGCCGCTGCCGGGGAGAGCAACTAAAAATTGAAATTATGTTTGATTTAGACTTAGGTTGATTGGTTGTTTTTCTGATTTTTTTTCTGAATTGTTTGTGTATGTTTGAATTTTTTTTTGTTGTATGACCCGTTCTTCTGAGTTAAGTGGATTGTAGTTCATTCCTGAAATAGACAGAGAGGAGCGAAGGTTGAGGAGAGAAGGCCGCGAGGGCTGTAGATTGTTCAACGACGAAGGAGTTGGTCCCTTCTTGCGGGAGGAAATGACACAAGGAGAAGTGCCAAGGACATTGAAGCAGTTGGCAGCGCCAGATCTGAACCAGCAGCCGCTCTGCATCACGTACCTAGTGGTAGCAGGTAACTTTGAATTAAAGTCAGGATTAATTCACCAGTTGCCTTCTTTTCATGGAAATGCAAGCGAGGACGCGAATAAGCACCTGATGAAGTTCTATTGCGTGTGTTCGGGGATGAAGCCCCCACGGTTCACGGAGAAGCAACTGAATTTAAGGGCATTCCCCTTTACCTTGAAGGACAAAGCCAAGGACTGACTTTATTATCTTCCCTCCGGATCCATCACGACGTGGCAAGAGATGAAGAGGGTGTTCTTGGAAAAATATTTTCCTGCCTCTCTTGCCACCACGCTGAGGAAGAGAATTTATGAGACCACCCAAGACGTGGGTGAGTCCCTACACGAGTATTGGGAACGCTTCGGGCGCCTGTGCGCGAGCTTTCCGCATCATCAGATCGCCGACCAACTACTCATTCAATATTTTTATGAGGGTATGACTCCTCATGATCGACAGATGATTGACGCAGCGAGTGGAGGGGCACTGATTGACAAGACCCCACCTGAGGCCAAACAGTTGATAGCCAATATGGCGGCTAACTCGCAACAGTTCGGTATTCGTGGAGTAGGACAAGTCCACCAGGTTAGTCAGATTAATGAGATGACTGAAATGAAGGCCCAGGTGGCCGAGATAGGGAATTTATTGAAAAAAATTGTTGAAGGAGGAAACCGCGAGGCAGAAGAGGTCAATGCCATAGGGGGATATGTTTCCAACCCTAGGAAGTACGATCCTTATTCGAACACGTACAACCCCGGTTGGCGAGACCACCCGAATTTGAGCTATGGGAACAGAGATGGACAACAACGTTACCAAGGTCAGTCATTCGATAGACCTCAGAATTCCACCCAAGCTCAAGCCTCTAGTTCCTCCAACTCTATGGAAGAGATGGTAAGAACCATCGTGAATTCGACGAGCCAGTTTCAGAAGGAAGCTCGTGAAGAGCTAAACTCGCACAAGGCAGAGCTGTAAAATTTGAACAAGCAACCGACTCAAATGGCAGTGTCGATCAGTAAGATTGAGAGCAAGAGCTCAGGGAAGCTTCCTTCCCAAACCACAGTGAACTCGTGTAAGAATGTGAGTTCAATCCAACTAAGAAGTGGGAAAGCAGTTCCCTCTAGAGTTGAGAAGGAAACAAAGAAGGACAACCTGAATGTGTCCTCCCCGAGCCATCTTGAGTATGAGAATATTGAGAAAAAGGAAGAGTAGAAGAAAAGTGTGCAGGAGAGTGTTCCCACAGCACCCTTCCCTAGTAGGCTTGCGAAGCCTACCATGGTGAACGAAGATGAGGAGGTCCTCAAAACCTTCCAGAAGGTGATGGTGAACATTCCACTCTTGGAGGCGATGAGTCAAATTCCAAAATACGCCAAGTTTCTCAAGAGTTGGTGCACGAAGAAAAGAAAGTCAAGAGTGACTGATGAGAAGAAAAAAGAAAATGTCTCGGCAATTCTTCCAGGTATGTTGCCTACCAAATGCAATGACCCAGGTACGTTCACTATCCCATGCATGATAGGTAGTAAAGTAGTTCAAAATGCCATGCTAGACCTAGGTGCATCTGTGAATGTTATGTCTTATGCATTGTTTCAAGATCTAAAATTAAATGAAATGGATGAAACTGATGTGGTTGTTCAGTTAGCCAACGGGTCTTGTATTTGTCCTAGAGGGAAGGTCGAGGATATTCTTGTTAGAGTAGGATGCATGATGTTTCCTGCAGACTTTTTTGTTTTAGATATGAATGGAAAATCTCTGAATGTATTATCTTCCATGTTGTTGGGGCGTCCATTTTTGAAGACCGCTAGGGTCAAAATTGATGTGTATAAGGGCGTCATTTCTTTGGAGTTTGATGAAACTATCAATGAATTTTCCATGTTTGAAGTGAAGTCTGTGGAAACTGTTGGTTGTCTGGATTGTGTAGAGGATAAGAATTTGACCTCGAGCTTGAGGGATAATTCTTATGCCTCTGTTAAGAAAAAAGATTTAAATTTGAATGATGATGGTGCTGTTCTTTATGGAACTAATAATGATGATATTCACGTGCTCGAAGCACGAAGAGGAAAAATGTTTTTGAATGATGTTTGCAGAGTCAGCGTGGACGAGGAGATGGTTGGGACGTCCCCCGCGCTGTCGGATTATGGTTGAGTTCTTGGGGAGAATTCAGTCGAGCAAACAAATTTAAAAATTCTGCGCTTCTCGGAGGCACCCGAGTGTTGAACTTTTTTTTCAGTATTTAGTTCTGTTGTTTTAGTTTAAGTTTCGTAGTTTAATTTAGCTTACTTTGCTTGTTGTTTTTTTTTTTTAGGAAGATAAGGAGAAGTTAAGGAAATTGGGCTTGGATAGAAAGCGCTGCCTCTTGTCCCTCGCCGACCTCGCAAAGATCAGGGAAGTGTCATTTTTCCTTTCTTTTTATTTTTGCGTATCTGATTAGAAGCATTGAGGACAATTCTATCTTCTGAGGTTGGGGGTGGACGTTTTGGATTTCCATGTGCAGTTTGTTGAGCAGTGTAACTTAGAATTTGAAGTGCTTGGGACTCTGTTTATTGCTTTCTAATTGTGACGATCTAGGAAGTGCTTTTTGGAATCATGGCATTTGTATAATCTAGTTTTTGCATGAGGTAGCTTTGCATTTATTAGGTTCATGTCAAAAATTTTAAATTTTTTTCTGTTGCTCCCTTGCATCTTAAGAGCATTTAGCAACCTCTTCTTAGACTCCGTAGGCTTAGTTTAATCGCATGTTGCATAATTCTCGTTGTCACCCCGAAAGGCACCCCTAGGGTAGCTTGTTGCATGAGAGTTAGTGATTAATTAATCGAGTTAGCAAAAACTAAGCCTAAAGTAAAAAACAATAGAAAAAGCATGTTGTTTAGAAAATTCTCCCGAGGCGCTCCTCCTTCTTAATGGTGCACTTAAGAAGTGAGCGTTAGTTCTTAAAAATGTGAAGTTTATGCATGAACTTGACATGTTAGGCTTCTCGGGTTTGGAAAGAAAAAGAAAGAAAAAGTTGGGTTCAAAGAACCAAACAAAGAGTACAAAGTACTCAAAAAGAGAAAAGAAAAAAAATGAGAAAATCGTTTTAGGCCTCTTAATTTATTACTCTCTCTTATGTGATCAAGTTTAGACTGTTCTTAAATGCTAGAAGTAGGGGGGAAACGGGATGACATGTTGCATGCGATTTTTCCGGGTTTACGTAGGTTTAAGATAGGTTTGCTAGCACACACACACACACGTTAGGGAGCGATAGTTAATTTTTGATGTGTTCTTGATTAAATGCATGCGCCGATTGCTTTCTTGAATATGTAATGTTTAGATTTGTAAAAAGCATCGAGGTTTGAATTAGAAGCATGTATGCATGGTCCTTTAGTGTCGAATTCTTTGTTTGCCTTGCTCGAGGACTAGCAAGATTTAGGTTGGGGGTGTTTGATAACTCCATTTTGGAGCTAAATATCACTCCCTAACTCTAGCTAAAAGCCGTGCTTAAACGTTTAATTTATCTTGTTTATAGGAAATTTGCGGCAAAGAGCTCATGGTGTCCATTGAACGCGTTTCGTGGCTTAGGAAGCTGTTTTAGTACTTCGGGATTGCATCGGGAAAAGGGGAAGCTAACCCATGAAGATTTGGAGAAAATTGCCATACAAAGGCAATTTTCCAGCCCCAAACCCGAGAGCAAGCGTCGAGACGCTGCTCAACGCTGCCCGGCGTCGAGACGCTCCGAAGAGGCGCGCGCGCTGAAAATTATCGGGGCAGCGTCTCGACACCATCGCGATGCGCGCGCTGAGATTTTTAGGTCGCAGCGTCGCGACGCTCCGACGGATTATATAGGCCATTTTGACGAATTTTCTTCATCTTCTCCACCAATCTCTCTCGGGTTTCCGCCATTGTTAGGCGTTTTTCAAGCTTTTTCTTTCTCGTTTGCTTGGGATTATGTCCAAGGTCGCCATGGAAGCTTTGGCATTCAATTTCTCCATGGTAGGCTAGAGTAACGTGTAGGATTTGGGAACGATTTAGGGGTTTTTTCTAAGCGTGTAATGTTTTGATAATTTTGCATTTAAATTCTGTTTTGGCTTGATTGTTGCTATGCATCTACTGTTCTTGCTTAATCTATGCATGTGTAAGATTTCTAGACGGACAATCTCGTTTTCTAGCATGTTCTATTGTTATAGACTAGCGATGCCGTGCCTCTCCTTGTCGATTTAGTAACACAAAATGGTAGAACAAATCGAAACATCGTATTAATCATACTGAATGTTGATTACTTTAGGGTTGTGATAGCTCCAAAACAGAGCTATCTTTATGTCCCTAATATTGGCTAGAACCATGTCATATATTAATTAAAATGCCTTCTTGTAGGTGATTTTATGGTCGAGAGCTCGAGAAGTCCAAAGACACATTTCGGGGCTTAAAGTGCCGTTTTAGAGCTTCATAGATGCATCGGGGGTGAAAGGGCTTGAAGAATCCAAGAGATGGCAAAAATTGCCTTGGAAAGACAATTTTTGGCCATCAAGCCCGAGAGCTTGCATGCATGGGCGGCAGCATCGAGACGCTGGCCGAGCGTCTCGACGCCGCCCCGACACCATCCGAGGACGAGCGCGCCCCAGCGTCGAGACGCTGGCCGAGCGTCTTGACGCTGCCCCGATTTCCTGCCGAGGACGAGCGCGCCCCAGCGTCGAGACGCCGCCCGAGGGTCTCGACGCCAGCCCGACGAATTTCCAGATAAACGCGCGACAGCGTCGAGACGCTGTCCGAGCGTCTCGACGCCCGCGCGCGCGGCCAACTTAGAGCACAACGTCGAGACGCTTGCCTAGCGTCTCGACGCTCCGACGTTTAAAGGCGTGAGAACGCCATTATTTTGCCAATTTTGAATTTTCTATCTTCTTCTCCAATTTTCCTCTCGGGTCTAGGCGATTTTCCACCACTTTTGGGCTTCTTCTTCTCCTCTTTGTATGCTACTAAGCTCTTCCATGGGGGATTTGATTTATTCATCCTCCATGGAAGGCTAAACTAAGGTTAGTGCTTGATTTCGATTTTGGTTTTGTAAATTATGGATGTTTGGGGAGGTTTATTCCTTTGTAAATGTGAAGTTAATTGATATGTTTATGCATCTTCTTGCTTGATCTTCATAATATCTAACATGTGTAGCTAAATTAGGTTGACGCCCTAGTTCCTATGCATGATAGAGGGCTAAAGGTTGGGACGTATAATTGCCCAAACCGATAGGTAGCACGGGTTTAAGCATGGCTAATTAATTCAACCCAAAGTGACAGTTGGTAATCTGAATTAATTAACGTTTTCATGTTAGGCTTAAGGCAAGAGAGAAACCGGTCTAGTCTTAGGATTAGACCGTCACAGTGTTCCCATCACTAGCTTATAGTCGATTTAGGGGTCGCGACCTTGGATAGATTATTGGCCAAGTACAATTAGAATTGCACGTGTCTAATTAAATCCTTGGGTCATTTGAGCTAGCACTTAGCCAAATGAATTGTGTGCATAAGCATGATTAGCTAATTAATAGTGTCGATGAACCGAACATCCATAATGATCAATTCCATTTCTCGAAGTTAAGCGCAACCATTTAATTTTGCACATTGTCATTTATTTTTCCGTTAGCTTGCACGTTAGGAGCTCCCTTCCCCCAAACCAAATTACCATTCTTTTTATCCAAATTGTGCATACTTTTTATACTTAACAAATTAGACTTAATTAAATTGAATTTCTCAATTCCCTGTGGATCGACCCCGTTACCACTTAGCTACAAATAGCTCGGTGCATTCGGGTTTATAAATTGTATTTTGGCAAGCCTCGACATCTTGAATTTAGTTGGACATTCAAAATTCCATCCTACGAGGTTGCCGGGTAGTCAATTAGCATTTAGCGTGTTTGGTCGAACGTTCGTCGGGAAGTGCTAGTGACTGTTTGGGTTAATTTGGGGCTGATCACTCTAATTTAATTGCGAACACTATTTAGTTAGGATTGCGAAATTCTAATTAATTATTATGAGGCCGGTTGCTTTAGGGTTGCCGGGCAACTGTTCACGTGCATGTAACATTGTTAGTCATACTTTGGAATTAAATGATAGATATTATAATGCTTAGCAAAGTCCCGAAATCTTCCAAATCCAACACTTTTTAATCTCAACTGCATTTTTCTGTTAGCGCTTTTACACCTAAATTTGCATGATAAAAAACCCCCGTTTTGTGGCAATCTTCCAATCAATTTAATTACACCTCGAACAATTAATTTCAATTTTTATTCTCTCTCTGTGGTTCGAACCTGTTACCGCTAGCTGAAAAGCTTAAGGCTACAGGTTTATAAATCCATTTTGGTCAAGCTTCGACAGCTTGAGAATTAGTGGGATATCCAAAAATCCTAACACCAAGGATCAATCCTCCATTAAGCCATGAGGGACCTGCTGGTCAGCCCTTTAGTGGCGTGTCGATGCTGATACGAGGATCAGTCTGTTGTCGCGGCCATGGGTTGACCTGCTGGTCAACCCTTCATTGGCGTGTCGATGCTGATATGAGGATCAGTCCGTTGTCACGACCATGAGTTAACCTGCTGGTTAGCTCTTCATTGGCAGTCGAGGCTGATGCGAGGATCAGTCAGTTGTCGTGGCCATGGGCTGACCTACTGATCGACCCTTCATTGACGTGTCGATGCTGATTTGAGGATCAGTATGTTCATCACGACAATGGGTTGACCTGCTGGTCAGCCCTTCATTAGCGTGTCGATGCTGATATGAGGATCAGTCCACTGTTGTGAGACTCATAAGTCTACTGTGATTTTTGGCAAGGATGGACGGTGGGTGTCGTAGGACAACATCTCTACGAGACACCCAAGGGAAATCCTTCAGACGACGCCATGCCACTCGGGCTATTGTCGGTTCGATGCGCGGACGACATGCGTGCGCGTGAAGGGGTGTGCATGATGGGGCGCGTATAGGCTGAGGCGCGCTTGGGCTGTCCCGCCCCGCTGGTCAGCCCTTCTACTTGGTGGCAGCGGGGGCCAACTAGGTTGACGCGACACTGGTGCGTGGTCGTGCGCGCTTCGGCCGGGGGGCCGGGTCAACCCTTCTCCTTGGCGGCAGCTGGGCCCGACCGGATCGACGTGACACAGGTGCGTGGACACGTGCGCGCGCGGCGGGGCACGTGTTACGTCTCCAAAAGTGACCTTTTTAGGACTTATTTATCTTAGAAAGATGTACACTCTTAGGTGTTTTTGATAGGATTTAGCTTAAACCTATGCTTATATATGATAATTAGAAGAAGGAAGCTAAATTAGGACTTGTGTGCAAAAGGAAAGAAAAGGGTTGAAAAACGAAATAAAAGAATGAAAAATGTGCATTGCGGCAGCATTGCGGAAACATTGCTGAAACCGCAATGTTTCAAGTGAAAACCGTAAGTTGACTGATCTTTTTCTGTTAATTTCCGTTATTTCAGGGATTCGTTCTTTCTCCTCCATCCATTTTGAAGTATGACGTTGAAGATGGATGGTTCTCCTTGGCCCAAAAGCACCTGCAGATTACTATAAAAGGGGGTCAAAGTAGAGGGTTTGATCATCATCCGAAAGCGTAAAAGTCTCTTCGCAGCTCCACTTTGTCTCCTGTTTTTCTTCTTCGTCTGTTGGTTTGAGAGGTTCAGCTATTGGAGTCGACAATCTGATAGGAAGGAGAGAAGATTCCTCTTCTCTCCCGATTGGATTCATCCAAGCAAGGCTGCCCTTTCTCTCCCTTCAGCCGAGGCATTCGCAACGAGGCATTCAAGCTTAATTACTGCTTTCTGTCTTTCATTTCTAATTTCCAGCTCTGTTTAGTTGTTGTTTCTCTTCTAGTAGCTAGTACATTTCATTTCGTTGCTTTCTGTCTTTACATTAGTTACTTTAAGCTTCCCTTTGTTCATTCAAACAATCAAGTAATCAAAGTACAACTCATTGTTTCACAGTTTCCTATCTTTTGCTGCTACTGTTTTACCTTGCTGTTTTAAGCTTATTTCTCTTCTAAGCATGTCTACTTTATCTCTTATTTCTGTTCTTTCTATAACCATGAGTAACTAAGTCACATAGGGGCATGCTAATGACAATACTATAGGCTAAAAAAACGTGAACCAAGCATGTAGGTTAGCTCTCGAAGCATTGATTGTATGTAAGCTTCATCCCACGGGCAATTTCGATTGGCCATCCATTTTGTCCAAAGAATTCCTAACCTCTGGAAGGAGTAAGAGTTCAGAGTCATACACTCATGCTAGCCTTTTAAGGTAACCAGAAAACGACCTAGGAATAGGCGTTTTCCTAGTACAAACCATATCTTTCTGCTTTAACAAGATGCTTAAGACCTTACTTGGACATGAGTAAACTAAAGAATCTAATGCATGAAATCGGAAGATACATGAGATTGAGTTAGTTTGATGCATAGTGAGTTGATCCAGTGCTTGAGAATCGTTTAAAAATGCTTATAGAGGACTCGTTAGTAGCCCTTATTTCTCCATTTTATACACTTTCGCTGTTAGTAACATTGCGGTAGAATTGCTGTTTCCGCAATTCTGCTAAGTTAAAAATTCTGTTTAGCTACTCTCTGCTTCGTTTATTAATCTCTTCTCTTTTCATTTGAGTTTATCATTAATTTGCACTTGTTTATGTTATTACCCTTTACATATTCCTTAGAACTTAGACAATTTAAAACCAATCCTACCCCATCAAATTCACCCATTCTTTCTTAACAATACACTTCACGAGTAGCTGATAATAAATCTCTGTGGGAAAACGAATGAAAAAATACTTACTACTTGCTTACAAGATCATGTATGCTTGCATGTTCTGAGTGCTCTCTCTCTTTTATTACTATTTATTTCACACATTGAGCACGCAACAAGTTTTTGGCGCCGCTGCCGGGGATTTAGTTTAGTGAAAACGAAGTTTGTTAAGTTAGAAAATCCACTCTTAATATCTATTGAAGCTGATCTGTTTTCATTTCTTTTGCAGGTACTAGTTGGGTTAGTTTATGAATGAGCCTTCGAGTAGTGATCTAGAGTTCAACCCTGAGCCTGAGAGATTACTTAGGGCCAGAAATAGAGCCAAGAAACGTCTCTTTAACCAACCCCCTTTACCTCAAATAATTGCTGAAACCGCAGAGTCTCCGCAATCCTCTCAAGAAGAAATGGAAAGGATAGTTCCAAATCCGGTACCTGTCACTCGCAATCCCATCGAAATAGCGAATGATAAGAATAGTGCCATTCTCTCATACTTAGTTCCCATGCCTGGGGAGCTAAACCCAAGTATAATCCGCCCTGAGATCACTGTCAACTCATTCGAGTTAAAGCCAGTGATGTTCCAAATGTTGTCCACTGTGGGACAATTCTTTGGAGTGGAAAATGAGGATCCCCACAACCATCTTAGAAACTTCCTAGGAGTTAGTGATACCTTCATTATCCCTGGAGTTTCCCAAGAAGCCTTGAGGCTATACCTCTTCCCTTACTCATTGAGGGACAAAGCAAAGACGTGGTTAAACTCATTACCCTCTGGATCAGTCCTCAATTGGACAGACTTGGCGGAGAAATTCCTAGTGAAATACTTCCCACCTGATAGGAATTCTACCTTTCGTGATGACATAGTCAAGTTCAAACAAGCTGAGAATGAGTCTCTTCACGAAGCTTGGACAAGGTTCAAAGATCTTCTTCTTAAATGTCCACACCATGGCATTCCATGGTGTATCCAAATAGAGGTCTTTTTCAAAGGATGCAACCCCAGCACTAGACAAGTCTTAAATTCATCTGCTGGAGGTTCCATGTTGTCCAAGAGTTACAACGAAGCCTATGAGATCTTGGAGAAGATCTCAGCATCTCACTGTAGGTGGTCAGATGATCCAATAGAGCCAAGTAGAGCTCAAGATAAGGACACACTCAATGCCATGAGTAGCCAAATAAGCGCCCTGACCAACCTAGTAAAGCAAATGGCTCAAGCCAATCTCCAAACTAGTGTCAACACCGCCACAACCATGTCAATGGGCACCCAACCACGTCAAGGTGAGACACTTATCTGTGGATTCTGTGGGGAAGGGCACCTGTATGAATACTGCCCTGGGAATCCAGCCTCAGTCTGCTATGTTGGAAGCCAGCAGCAGCCTAGGAACAACCCCTATTCCAATACTTACAACCCTGGTTGGAGGAACCACCCAAACTTGTCATGGGGTGGCCAACAGAATGCTAACCAAGCTCCTAACCAAACAAGGCCGAGTGGAACACCTGGTTTCACTCCCCAACATAACCAATCCATGTATCAAAAACCATACAACCAACCAGTAGGGTCTTCTGTAGAAAACTTACTCAAGGAGTACATCGCCAAGAATGATGCTACTCTACAAAGCCAGCAAGCTACTCTTAGGAGCCTAGAGAACCAAATAGGGCAACTAGCCAATGAACTCAAAAGTAGGCCCCAAGGTAGACTTCCTGCTGACACTGAGGTGCCAAGAAGAGATGGTAAAGAGCAAGTTCAAGCAATTGAACTTAGAAGTGGTAGACCTTTGGTAAGCAACATGAAAGAAGCCCCAAAGAGAGTAGAGAACACTGAGTCTAGTGCTCCACTGGAGGCTCTGCCAAACCAAGGTCAACCATCAACAAGCACACCAGGAGCAAGGCTGGAGCCAATCATAGAAGAGGTAGAAGAAATTCCAAGGCCTCCACCTATCCTGAGGCGACCTGAAGTGCCTGCATATGTGCCACCACCTCCATTTCCTCGAAGGCTAAAGAAAAAACAAGAACAGGAAGTGCACTTTAATAAATTTCTAGAAATTCTTAAGCAAGTGCATGTTAATATTCCTTTTGTAGAAGTTTTACAGTCTATGCCCTCTTATGTAAAGTTTTTGAAGGATATTATCACTAACAAGAAAATAATTGGTGAGTTTGAAACAGTAAATCTCACTGAGGAGTGCAGTGCAATACTCCAGAACAAGCTACCCAAGAAGGAGAAGGATCCTGGTTCCTTCACCTTACCAGTTGAGCTAGGAGGCAAGCACGTGGGCAGAGCTCTTTGTGACCTGGGAGCTAGCATAAACCTCATGCCCCTTTCACTATTCCGCCAGCTAGGAATAGGAGAAGCACGTCCAACCACTGTCACTTTACAACTAGCAGACAAATCCATAGCCTACCCTGAGGGTAAGATTGAGGATATTCTTGTAAAGGTTGACAAGTTTATTTTCCTTGCAGATTTCATTATCCTGGATTATGAAGAAGACAAGGAGGTCCCCATCCTATTAGGCAGACCTTTTCTCGCCACAGGTAGGGCCCTGATAGATGTCCAAAAAGGTGAGCTCACAATGAGGGTTCATGATGAAGAGGTGAAATTTAGTGTGTATAAAGCCTTAAGGTACCCCTCTGACTCTAAATCCTGTGCTAGCATGGACATTGTAGATTCATTAATGGAAGAACAGCTGGAGCATGTATTATTAACTAAGCATGCTAATGAATATGTACAATTAGATTTAACTGATTTGAATGTTTCTGAAATAATGGATATACCTGTAGATAAGACACAGCATGTATGTATAAATAAAGACCTAACTAATAGATCATTAAATCCTTTAAAACCATCCATTGAGCATCCACCTATCTTAGAATTAAAACCTCTACCCACTCACCTCAAGTATGCATATCTAGGAAATAATGAGACTTTGCCTGTTATTATTTCTTCTAAATTAAGTGAAAAGCATGAGGTTGAGCTGGTTTTATTACTTAAGCAACATAGGAAGGCTATTGCATGGACTATTGCTGACATTAGAGGCATTAGCCCTTCTTATTGCATGCATAAGATTATATTAGAGGAAGAGCATACACCCCGAGTAGATCACCAACGTAGGTTGAACCCCTCTATGAAAGAGGTAGTTAAAAAGGAAATAATAAAATGGTTAGATGCTGGGGTGATCTTCCCTATAAATAGTAGTCAGTGGGTGAGCCCTATACAATGTGTACCTAAGAAGGGGGGGATGACTGTGGTAGTCAATGAGAACAATGAACTGATTCCAACTAGGACTATCACAGGATGGAGAGTGTGTATGGATTATAGGAAATTAAATAAGGAAACCAAAAAAGACCACTTCCCTCTACCATTCATTGACCAAATGTTAGATAGGATAGCTGGTAGAGCCTACTACTGCTTCTTAGACGGTTATTCAGGATATAACCAGATCACTATAGACCCCAAAGACCAAGAAAAGACTACCTTCACTTGCCCTTTTGGAACTTTTGCCTTTCGCAGAATGCCTTTTGGCTTATGCAATGCACCGACAACATTCCAAAGGTGCATGTTGGCAATCTTCTCTGATTTGGATGAATCCATGATAGAAATATTCATGGATGATTTCTCAGTCTTTGGGGACTCATTTACAAACTGTCTAGAGAACTTAGGACAAGTCCTGGCTAGGTGTGAGGAGACTAACCTAGTACTTAATTGGGAGAAGTGCCACTTCATGGTGGATGAAGGGATTGTCTTAGGTCATAGAGTGTCTAGAGCAGGAGTGGAGGTCGATAGGGCCAAGATTGAAATAATAGAGAAGTTGGTAGAACCTCAGAATGTCAAAGCCATTAGAAGTTTCTTAGGACATGCAGGCTTCTATAGAAGGTTCATTAAGAACTTCTCTAAGATCTCCAAGCCTTTATGTGAGCTTCTAGAGCTGAACAAACCCTTCATCTTCTCTAAAGAATGTTTCCTAGCCTGGAAAACCCTTAAGGAAGCATTAGTCAAAGCACCTATTATAGTAGGGCCTAATTGGGACCTTCCATTCGAGATGTTATGTGATGCAAGTGACTATGCTGTAGGGGTTATGCTAGGACAAAAGATTGACAAGTTAACACACCCTGTATACTATGCTAGTAAGACACTTAATGAGGCACAATGTAATTACACAACTACTGAGAAGGAGATGCTAGCTGTAGTGTTTGCTTGTGAGAAGTTTAGGAATTACATTGTAGGCACTAGGACAATCGTGTATACTGACCATTCTGCCTTGAAGTACCTCATGAGGAAGGCTGATGCTAAGCCTAGGTTGATTAGATGGGTGTTATTGCTGCAGGAATTTGATTTAGACATTAGAGATAAGAAAGGATGTGAAAACGTGGTTGCGGATCATCTTTCCAGATTGCAGCATAATTGCGAAAAAATTGCGGAAACCGCAATTTCTGATGCTTTTATTGATGAACATGTCTTTGTATTAACTCATCGTGATAACGATGAGGAACCTTGGTTTGCTGACATTGCTAACTTCCTTGCATCGCAGGTACTACCAACTTTCAAGGGAGGCCAAGAAAAGAAGAAGTTCCTGCATGAAGCTAGGAAGTTCATATGGGATGATCCAACGCTATACAAGACATGTGCTGATGGACTGCTAAGGAAGTGTGTTTCAGCTGCTGAGGCGAAGTCTGTGCTGCAGCACTGCCATACAGCCCCCTATGGTGGACATTTTGGTGGTCAAAGAACAGCTGCAAAGGTGTTTCAGAGTGGCTACTATTGGCCAACGATCTTCAAGGATGCCCACAACTATGCACACAGCTGTGATGAGTGCCAGAGAACAGGTAATTTGAGTCGAAAGGATGAGATGCCTCTCACTTACATCTTAGAGTTGGAGCTCTTTGATGTGTGGGACATTGATTTCATGGGGCCATTTCCTCCATCATCAGGTAACCTTTACATCCTTGTAGCAGTAGACTATGTATCTAAGTGGGTAGAGGCCATAGCATGTCCAAATAATGATGCCAAAACAGTCATAAGATTCTTGCATAGACATATTTTTACTAGATTTGGGACACCTCGTGCTATAATCAGTGATGAGGGGACACATTTCATTAATAAGGCTATGGAGAGAGTGTTGGCTAAGTATAATGTTAGACATAGAGTAGCCACTCCTTATCACCCACATTCTAATGGCCAAGCTGAAATTTCAAATAGGGAGATTAAGAACATACTTGAAAAAGTGGTCAAACCCAATAGAAAAGACTGGTCGTTTAAACTCGAGGATGCACTTTGGGCGTATAGAACTGCATATAAGACACCCCTAGGTATGTCTCCTTATAGACTTGTGTATGGTAAAGCATGTCACTTGCCATTCGAGTTAGAAATTAAAGCATTTTGGGCCCTAAAAGAGTTGAATTACTGCGTGACTGATGCGGGAACATTGCGGTCTTTGCAATTACATGAGCTTGATGAGCTTAGGCATATGTCTTATGAAAATGCTAAAATGTATAAGGAAAAGACCAAGATTTGGCACGACAGTAGACTTAGGATTAAGGACTTTAAGAAAGGCCAGCTTCTCTTATTATTTAACTCACGATTGAAATTATTTCCAGGCAAACTTAAGTCTAGATGGTCAGGTCCATTTGTAATAACTAATGTGTTTGTTCATGGTGCAATCGAGATAAAGAACCTGCAGCAAGGACAACCATTCATGGTTAATGGTGCAAGATTGAAGCACTACTATGAGGAAGGAGATGTGAAGACTCTCTCGGCCTTCCTCTTGACTGAAACGTGAAAACGAGAACGAGAGAGGACGAGTGATCACTGTGCTCGTCCATGAGAGGCTCATGCCTTAGTTTATTTTTTGCGATTTTTCTGGTTACTGTTTGTGTATATGTTTGTGTGATTTTAATTAGGATTTTGATGTTTATTTTATTTGTTTTAATAGGGAATCGATAGAGGGAATCAAGGAGATGAAATCAAGATAAAAAAAATCGAGGAGATATCAAGCCAAATCAAAGATTCAGTTGAGAGAAGATTGGCATTTAACTCAGAAAATCTCCAACGGTCACTAGAATTGCGCTGGATTTGCAGAATCCGCAACGGAAATAGCCGTTGGGATTTCCATCATTATTTATATCCGTTAGAGGCGCGATGATCCGTACGATTGTTCCAATATCTGAACTCCAAGAAATCTCTCTCCCTCTTCATCTGCAATTCTTCTCTCCAGATTCCCACGATTCAACAATGGTGCTAACAAGAGCTGAAAGATCTGCGTCCAAGAAGAGGGCTGACGAAGCTGAAATTGCTGCGAGGGAAGCACTTCTTGCCCTTGCAGACGCTGAGGCTGCGCGCACTGAAAGACTTCCCAAACAGCCGATCCGCAAGAAGAAGTGGAAGGTAGTCACGGAGATACCTGCTGGACCCTCTGAACCAGCAGGAACACCCAAGAAGCGCAAGTGGAGCATGGCGGTGGCTGAAGAAGCAAGCAAGGAAAAGACTCCCTCTGTGGAGAGTCAAGAAAGTGACCGTCGGTCACAAGATTCAGCCAAGCAGAGCGCTTCGCCATCTCCACCAGCGCAAAGCCCTGAGCTGTCCCCTTCGCCACAGAGTTCTGAACGCACTCCACCGCCAGTAGAAAGCCCTGAAGCATCGCCCACTTCCCCACAACCTGACCCTGAATTCCCATATGGAGAGCATCAAGAATCAACGCAGGGTAGTGAGGAAGCTGAGGAAGAAGAGGTCTTCTCTCCTTTGAGGGAAGCCAGCCCTGGAAGCCCTGCACAGAGGGATGATTCGATGGATGAGACGCTGGGGGACTGCCTCCAACAAATCACAACCAAGGCGAGGTTGAAGAAGAAAAAGGCCGCCAAGGTTGCTAAGGCCAAACGGCCCAAGAAGTCCAAGAAGAAGAAAACCAGGAAGGTGCCTTCATCAGAGAAGGAGAGTGATGAGCCATCTCTGAAGAAGCTCAAGATTGAGGCTGCTGAGTCAGCCAAACCGAAAGACAAAGGGAAAGCCAAGCTTTACCCTGAAGATGAGCCTCAGTCAGTGAGGTACGTGTCCTCTGATGCTGAGTCCAGAGGCATTGAGCTGAGGAAGAGGGAGCTGCTGCACGAGAAGGGATTCCTCGACAGACCTGCTAACCTGCCGCAATTCTTGCGCGCAGGAATCACGAATCACGGCTGGGAGGAGCTGTGCAGACCACCCAATCCAGCCTACTCCAGCATGGTGTATGACTTCTACGCCAATTTGATGAATTCTGAGGATGGCCTGTCTGTGGTCAGAGGGGTCGAGGTGGACTTCTCAGCGAAGGCAATCAACGAAGCCTACGGCCTCAAGGGCCAAAAACACACTGATTATTCAAGGATCGTTGATGAGCCTACAAAAGCTGTCTTGGAGGAGGCAATTCGGATAATTGGCCAGCCTGAAGCATCATGGACAGTATCGCGCAATGGGAGGCACACTCTCATGAGTGCCAACCTCACGGCCAAGGCGGCTGTCTGGTTTTCCTTCGTGCGGAGGAAGCTGTCTCCAGTGACCCATGAGACCACCATCAACCAGAGTCGATCACTGCTGGTCTATGCAATCATACGAGGTCTCACAATCAACGTGGGCGAGGTCATTGCAGCTTCCATTGCTGACTGCGCCAAAAAGCGTAAGGGTCCACTTTTCTTTCCTAATACTATTACTAAGCTCTGTTTGCGTGCAGGGGTCCCTATCGAGCGAATGGAAAAGCAGATGGCCTACACAGGCCATTTGGAGTTGCCTACAGGCTTGAGGATGAAAAGGAAGGGGAACATGGAGTTCGAGCTGGATGGTTTGGCTGCTGCTCAGTCCCTGTCCATGGCATGCCTGATGGATCTACAGAAGAGGATGGTGATAACTCCATTTTGGAGCTATTAAATACTTCCTAATTATAGCTAAAGTCCGCTTTCAATTGATTAAATATATCTCTTTTGTAGGAGAAACGGGCCAAAACAGCCTTCGAGCGTTTAAACTGGAGTTTTAGCACCCCGGGAATGCATCGGGAAGAGGGGAACTTGTTCCGTGAAGAAACGGGCCAAAACAGCCTTGGAGAGGCAAAGCTTCAACCCCAAACCCGAGAGCCAGCGTCGAGCTATAGCGTCGAGACGGTGGCTCGACGCTGGAAAAACCCGAGAGCAAGCGTCGAGTGATAGCGTCGAGACGCTAGCTCGACGCTGCCCTGGCGTCGAGACCCTGCTTGGCGTCGAGACGCTCCGGAGGAGGCGCGCGCAGGAATTTTATCGGGGCCTTGCGTCGCGACGCCATCGCGAGCGCGCGCGGAAAACTTAGGGCACAGCGTCGAGACGCTGGCCTAGCGTCTCGACGCTACGACGATTGCAGAACTTATATTGACGATTTTTCTGCACATTTGGAGGATCTTCTTCTTCATCTCTCAATCATTTTTGCTAGTTTTAGTCTTCTTCTTCCCCATTTTCTCTCTATTTTCCGTGGAGCTCCGCCATTGTTGGCATGCTAGTGAGCTCCACTTTCCATTGTAATAAGTAGACGAATCCTTCCATGGCCGTGGTTGGAGCGGGATTGACGAACCGCGCCATGAGCGGCTAAGGTAAGGGTGACGGTTTGGGATTAGTTTAGGGAGATTTTGTTAAACATATTTGGTTTTGATAATCTGAGTTTTGATATGCATATTGGTTCTGTTTATTTTGCATCTATCTTCTTTGCTTAATCCAACGCGCATGTTAAAATACGCCGATTGACACTCGAGTAGTTTCGCATGTTGTGTATGTTAAAGAGTAGTGATGCCGTGCCTCTCACTGCTCGACTAAGTAACACAGGGAGATAGAACTAAATCGAAGTATCGAGTCGGGTAGGATAATTGTTGATTGCATACGGCGTTTGCGGGCAATCTACTAGCAATTAGAATTCACGTTCGAATGTTCGTCGCGGTTAGCTAGTGACTGTCTAAATTTACCTTAGGGCTGATCACCTTGATGTAGGCTTAGATAACGTGTAATTAGAACTGTGTGGTCTAATTAAAATCCATGGAGTCGGCTACTTTGGGGCTTCTCTGGTAGTCGTCCGCGTGCTCAGTAAACTAAATTCCATGTTATTAGCATTAAATGATAAACTGAACTTGTTTAACAATTGATCCCGAGACTCCCAAACCGTGCACACGCTCTCTTCTTATTATTCTTTTTTCGTTAGCTTTCTCATTATTTCCCCTTGCATGCTAAGACGCCCCGTTACCAGTTAATCAATTAAATCCCAATTTCACTAGTAAATTCAATCTTCCTATTCCTTGGATCGACCCTGTTACCACTGGCTGCAAAGCCTTGGTCATAGGCTTTATAAATCGTATTTTGGCAAGCCTCGACAGCTTGAGATTAAGTGGATATTCAAAAATCCGCCCGCCAAAATTGGCGCCGTTGCCGGGGAATAGGCATTTGATTGAATTTATGATTGAAGTTTGAATTTGATTCATTGATGGTTGACTGAAATTTTTTTCTGTTTGTATCTTGTATGTTTGGATTTTTGTTTGTGTATGACCCGTTCCTCTGAGGGTAGTAGTTTGCAGTTTATCCCTGAGATTGACAGAGAGGAGCGGCGGTTACGTAGAGAAGCCCGGGAGGGGCAAGGAACGTTTGAAAGAGAAGAAGGCAATCCCTTCTTATTTGACGAGATGGCGCAAGGTGATGCGCCACGGACGCTAAAGCAACTGGCAGCGCCAGACCTGAACCTGCAGCCTTTGTGCATTAACTACCCCGTGGTAGCAGGTAACTTCGAATTAAAATCTGGTTTAATTCACCAGTTACCTTCTTTCCATGGCAACGCAGGTGAGGACGCAAACAAACATCTGATGGAGTTCCATTGCGTCTGCGCGGGGATGAAGCCTGCAGGGGTCACGGAGGAGCAATTGAACATGAGGGCATTCCCCTTTACGCTCAAGGACAAAGCCAGTGATTGGCTGTATTACCTGCCCTCCGGATCGATCAACACGTGGCAGGACATGAAGCGGGTATTTTTGGAAAAATACTTTCCCGCATCCTTGGCCACCACTCTGCGGAAAAGGATTTATGGGATCACCCAGGATGTAGGTGAGTCCCTGCACGAATACTGGGAACGTTTCGAGCGCCTGTGCGCGAGCTTCCCACATCATCAGATTGCCGATCAATTATTGATTCAATACTTTTATGAGGGGATGACGCCCCATGACCGGCAGATGATCGATGCAGCGAGTGGAGGGGCACTGATTGACAAGACCCCAGTTGAGGCCAAGCAGTTGATCGCAAACATGGCTACAAACTCGCAGCAATTCGGTATTCGGGGACAAGGACAAGTGCACAGCGTGGCTCAGAGCCACGAGATGACTGAGATGAGGGCCCAGGTGGCCGAGATAGGAAATATGCTTAAGAAAATCGTTGGAGGACACCGTGAGGATGCGGAGGTCAACGCGATCGGGGGGTACGCTTCCAACCCAAGGAAGTACGACCCATATGCTAACACTTATAACCCCGGTTGGCGCGACCATCCTAATTTTAGCTATGGGAACAGGGAAGGACAGTCTCGCTTCCAAGGCCAGTCCCACGACAGGCCTAATTCTTCCACCCAAGCTCAAGCCTCGAGCTCCTCCAGCTCACTTGAAGAGATGGTAAGGACCATCGTGACGAGCACCAGCCAATTCCAAAAAGAGGCTCGAGAAGAGCTTAATTCTCATAAGGCAGAGCTGCAGAATCTGAACAAGCAGCTGACACAGATGGCGGTGTCTATCAGTAAACTCGAGAGCAAGAGCTCAGGGAAGCTTCCTTCCCAAACTACAGTGAACTCATGTGAAAACGTGAGTGCCATTCAGCTACGCAGTGGGAAGTCACTTTCCACTAGAGCTGTGAAGGAAGCCACGGACAGCCTGAACAAGTCCGCCCCGACTGCTCCCGAGACTCAGATTGAGAAAAAAGACGAGAAGGTCAGTGTACCTGAGGATGTTACCAGAGCACCATTCCCGAGTAGGCTTGCGAAGCCTACTTTGGAATCAGATGACGAGGAGGTCCTTCAAACCTTCCAAAAGGTGATGGTAAATATCCCGCTCCTAGAGGCAGTCAGTCAAGTGCCCAAGTATGCGAAATTTCTAAGGAGCTGGTGCACTACGAAAAGAAAGTCCAGAGGGACTGAGAAAAAGAAGGAGAACGTCTCTGCCATACTCCCAGGTACGTTGCCTGCCAAGTGCAACGATCCAGGTACCTTTACTATCCCTTGCACTATAGGTAGTAAAGTAGTTCGTAATGCCATGTTAGACTTAGGAGCCTCTGTTAATGTTATGTCTTATGCATTGTTTCGTGAACTGAATTTAAATGAAATGCATGAGTGTAATGTTTCTGTTCAGTTGGCTAATGGGTCAAGCATCTGTCCTAGAGGGAAGGTAGAGGATGTTTTGGTTAGAGTTGGGAATATGACGTTTCCCGCTGATTTCCTTGTTTTAGATATGAATGAAAACTCATCGCATGCTTCGTCCTCCATGTTGTTAGGACGTCCCTTCCTTAAGACCGCTAGGGTCAAAATTGATGTGTTTAAGGGCGTTGTTTCTCTGGAGTTTGATGATACTTTGCATGAGTTCTCTTTATTCGGAAAATCTGCTGGAAATATATCTGTTGTTGAGCATGATGAGAATGGGAGTCTACCCTCGCGCTTGAGGGATGGTTCCCATGTCTCTGTTAAAATATCTGATTTAAATATGTGTGATGATAATGCTGGTTTTTGCACTAACACTGCTGATATTCACGTGCCCGAGGCACGAAGAGTGCAAAATATTTTTCAGGTGGATGGCAGGAAAGGTGTGGCTAAGGACAAGTCTGGATCGTCCCCCGCACCTACAGACTATGGATGAGTCTGTTGCGAGAATACAGTCGAGCAACCGACTTTAAAAATTTTGCGCTTCTCGGAGGCACCCGAGCGATGGACTGTTTTTATGCTTTAGTTTAGTTTTTATTGCTTTCTAGATTAACTTAGTTTTAATGAGCTTGCTGTTTTTTTTTTAGGAATCGAGGAAGGGAAGACAATTTTGGGCTCTGATGCGTTCGTGCGCCGCTTCCTCGCCCTCGCCAGCTTCACCAAGAGTCAGGGAAGTGTATTTCTTCTTCCCTTTTACTTTGTTGTATCTGACTGGTTGGCATTGAGGACAATGCCAGATTTTGAAGTTGGGGGTGGAGTTAGTCTGACGGATATGCATGTGTAGTTTGTTGAGAAGTGCTGCACTGATATTGAAGTGCTTGGGACTCTGTTTACTGTTTTCTGACAATGATAGCCTAGGAAATGCATGTTGGAAATCTGAGCATGTTCATAATCGAGTTTTTGCATGAGTTTTGTGTTTCTTAGGTTCATGTCAAAAATTTTAAATTTTTTTCTGTTGCTCCCTTGCACTCATCGCGCACTTAGCAAACCTCTCCCTAGATTCCGTAAGCTTTGTTTATCGCATGTTTAGCTAATTCTCGTTGTCACCCCGAAAGGCAACCTTAGGTAGCTTGTTGCATGAGAGTTAGTGGTTAGTTAATTGAGAAAGCATGTGCTTAGCCTAATAAAAAAAAAATATAGAAAAGCATGATTGATAGAAAATTCCTCTCGAGGCGCTCCTCCTTCTTTGTAGCGCTAAAGAAGTGAGCGTTAGTCCTTAAAAACGTGAAGTTTATGCATGAATTTGACGTGTTAGGCAGCTTGAGTTGGAAAGAAAAAAAAAAAAAAGCGAAAAGTTGGTTCAAAGAACCCAAATAAAAGAGTACAAAGTACTTTTGAAAAGAAAGAAAAAGAATGAGAAAAATAATTAGGTCTCTTAATTTGCTTCTTTCTCTCGTGTAAGTCAAGTGTAGTTGTTCTTAAATGCTAGAAGTAGGGGGAAAACGGGATGTGCGTTGCATGTAGGTTTTCCGAGTTTGCGTGAATTTAGGAGTGGTTGGCTAGCACACACACACGTTAGGGGGGCAAGAGTTAATTTTTGATATGTCCTAGTTAATACATGAACAAAATGCTTCCATGATTATACTCGTGTTTAAATTTCAATATGCGTGGAGGTTTGAGTTAGAATGCATGTAAACACGTCCTTTGAGTCAATGTCTTTGTAGTGCTTGCTCGAGGACTAGCAATGTTTAAGTTGGGGGTGTTTGATAACTCCATTTTGGAGCTATTAAATACTTCCTAATTATAGCTAAAGTCCGCTTTCAATTGATTAAATATATCTCTTTTGTAGGAGAAAAGCGGCAAAGAGCTCGTGCGTCCGTTGGGCATGTTCGAGCGTTTAAAGTGGAGTTTTAGCACCCCGGGAATGCATCGGGAAGAGGGGAACTTGTTCCGTGAAGAAACGGGCCAAAACAGCCTTGGAGAGGCAAAGCTTCAGCCCCAAACCCGAGAGCCAGCGTCGAGCTATAGCGTCGAGACGCTGGCTCGACGCTGGAAAAACCCGAGAGCAAGCGTCGAGTGATAGCGTCGAGACGCTAGCTCGACGCTGCCCTGGCGTCGAGACCCTGCTTGGCGTCGAGACGCTCCAGAGGAGGCGCGCGCAGGAATTTTATCGGGGCAGCGTCGCGACGCTGGCCTTGCGTCGCGACGCCATCGCGAGCGCGCGCGGAAAACTTAGGGCACAGCGTCGAGACGCTGGCCTAGCGTCTCGACGCTACGACGATTGCAGAACTTATATTGACGATTTTTCTGCACATTTGGAGGATCTTCTTCTTCATCTCTCAATCATTTTTGCTAGTTTTAGTCTTCTTCTTCCCCATTTTCTCTCTATTTTCCGTGGAGCTCTGCCATTGTTGGCATGCTAGTGAGCTCCACTTTCCATTGTAATAAGTAGACGAATCCTTCCATGGCCGTGGTTGGAGCGGGATTGACGAACCGCGCCATGAGCGGCTAAGGTAAGGGTGACGGTTTGGGATTAGTTTAGGGAGATTTTGTTAAACATATTTGGTTTTGATAATCTGAGTTTTGATATGCATATTGGTTCTGTTTATTTTGCATCTATCTTCTTTGCTTAATCCAACGCGCATGTTAAAATACGCCGATTGACACTCGAGTAGTTTCGCATGTTGTGTATGTTAAAGAGTAGCGATGTCGTGCCTCTCACTGCTCGACTAAGTAACACAGGGAGATAGAACTAAATCGAAGTATCGAGTCGGGTAGGATAATTGTTGATTGCATACGGCGTTTGCGGGCAATCTACTAGCAATTAGAATTCACGTTCGAATGTTCGTCGCGGTTAGCTAGTGACTGTCTAAATTTACCTTAGGGCTGATCACCTTGATGTAGGCTTAGATAACGTGTAATTAGAACTGTGTGGTCTAATTAAAATCCATGGAGTCGGCTACTTTGGGGCTTCTCTGGTAGTCGTCCGCGTGCTCAGTAAACTAAATTCCATGTTATTAGCATTAAATGATAAACTGAACTTGTTTAACAATTGATCCCGAGACTCCCAAACCGTGCACACGCTCTCTTCTTATTATTCTTTTTTCGTTAGCTTTCTCATTATTTCCCCTTGCATGCTAAGACCCCCCGTTACCAGTTAATCAATTAAATCCCAATTTCACTAGTAAATTCAATCTTCCTATTCCTTGGATCGACCCTGTTACCTGATAGCACTCCAAAAGTGCTAGTATTTAGCTCCTAAGTCTTGTAAATTAGAGTAATTATTTGGGCTTAATTGATTTATTTGGTATAATTTAATTGCTAAGGGGTAAATCGGGCATTTGCGATAATTAAGAGCTTAAATGAATATTTTATAATATTTTATTAGTTAGTCGTTTTGAGTGATTAAGCTACATTAATTAAATAATCTAAACTTAACTCAAAATTGATTAGTGGCTTGATGGTGCAGGGCTTATTAAGAAAATGGTGGTGCCAAGGCTCAAATCTTGGTTGATGCAGTATTTTTTCTCATTTTTATAAAAGTCAATGGTCAACGGTCAATGGTCAACGGTCAGTCAACATCAAAGCCCAAACGCCCACGGCCCAGACCCGAGCGCGCGGCCCATGCGCGGCCCACCAGGCCTCGCCCATCCGCCCACGCTCTCCCCAGCGCCCGCCTGCCGACCCGCGCGCCCCAGCGCCCGTCCGCGCGGCCCAATTGGCCAATTTCGGCCCAAAACTCATTTTTTAGCTTTTTAAGCACTTTTGACCTAGTTTTTCAGCCACCATTCACTTAGGAGAGAGAAATTTCGATATTGAGAGTTTTAGCCTCGGGTTTGGTGATATTTTCATCCATTTTCAAGGTTTTTGGACAATTTTGGATCGATTTTCAACACGTTTGGCTAAGGTAAGTGCTCTAATTTGAGGTTATGGGTGAATTTTGATGCGATTTATGAGGGTTCGTTCTTAATTTTGTGACTTAGCATGACTGATTGAGCATTTATTTCATCTAAGCTTATCACATGAATGTGTTTGAATGATTTAGGACTAGGCACCCTTGATTTCCAGCATGTTTGATTGTTAAAGATTTAAGATGCCGTGCCTCTCTTAATCGCCAAGTAACACGGATAAGTCGAGCCATAGACAACATAGGATTCCAGTTGATCTTGGTTGCAATTTATCTTGATGAAATAGAACAAATCGAAGTATCATATTAACGTTGTAAATGTTGATTACTTCAGGGTTGTCGGGTAATCAATTAGCATTTAGGATGTTTAATTGAATGTTCGTCATAAAATGCTAGTTACTACTTTAGTTAATTTAGAATTGATCAATCCGAGTTAACTAATAGTATCGTTTAATTAGAATTGAAAATTCTGATTAATATATATGTGGCCGGTTGCTTTAGGGTTTCCGGGCAACCGTTTATGTGTTTAATTATGTTTTTGCTAAGTATGATTGAATCCCAATGAATCGAGTCGCATCAAAGTAAACCCCGACCCTTAAAATTAGGAGCACGTGTTCCGTTTAATTTTCCGTTAGCTAGTTTACATGCTTACTTTAATTTTCCGTTAGCAATCCCCCTTTTATTTATCGTTTTATTTTATTGTTTTAGTTAATTAAAAAGCAAATAGAAATTAATTAGGAGAAAATAATTTAGGTTCCCTGTGGATCGACCCGACTACCACTAGCTGCAAAGCTCAGTTGTAGCGGAATTATAAATGTTATTTTGGCAAGCCTCGACAGCTTGAAATTGGAGTACCCCAAAAGTACCTCTACCAAAATTGGCGCCGTTGCCGGGGAACCATTTAATTTCTCTTAGTTAAATTTTATTTGTTCAAAAACCACAAAAATATTTTTTGTTTCTTGTGTCTTCTTGTTTGAGTATGGCAGGCATTCGCTTAGAAGAGTGGGTGGAAGCTTCAAGGCGTGAAGTTTCAGAAATTGTTTTTAATGACAAAAGGGAATGGTATTACTTGGAAATTCTGGAAGCTTCAAACGATCCCAACAAGGATGAGGGGATTAGAAGGGGTTCGCGAGCTATGAAAGGATATATGGGACAAATGTATAAGCTGCACTCTGAGGTTTGGTGGACGTTTGTTAGAGAGACACATGCGAGGGCAAAGTGTTGTGCTTGCTCGGTAGGGGGTCATACTTCCTACGCATGCCCTGAGGCGCCACAAACCGGTCTCCTTGATGCCTACCCCGCACAAAAGCGTCCCGAGTTAGAAAATCAATGCTCCCTGTCTCGTTATTTAACGTTTGAAGATATGGAGGAGCAGATTGATTTTATGCTCGAGGAACTACACCCCAGCCCAAAAATAGAAGTCATGATTGCTCCGCCATATGACAATGAGATCTTCTGGAAAAAGAAGAGAGCCGAGCCTACTATCTTGAAGGAATTTCAGGTGATAGAGTTCGAGGCTGACGAGTCTCTTTCTATTTTATTTCCTGAGCTCCCTTCTATCGAAGCATGCTTTCTTCCTTTTTCCCCTGTTGAGTCTTTATTTTCAGTTGAGTCTTGTTTTGTTTTATTTCATTCTGTTGAGTCTTTATTTTTCCCATATGTCAAAAATACCAAAAAAATAACAACTCTGTCCGGCTGCCTCGAAAAGTCGAAGAGCTTGCTTCTCTTAGCAGGCTTCGTTGATTCAAGGAAGAAGGGGCCGAAGAAATACGAAAATTTTTACGTACCCTGACAGAGAGGAGGACACGTCGAGCATAACGACGTTAAAAATTTGCGCTTCTTGGGAGGCAACCCATGAGTATTTTAATTTCCTGTTTTTACTTTTAGTTTTTATTTTCCTAGCTTAGCTTTTTCTTGCTTTCTTTTGTAGGAGTTTTGTGGCTTAAGGATCGGAACAGTGGGCGAAGAGTGCACTGCTCCAACCGACAACCTAACAAAATTCAGGGGAGGTTTTCTGTTCCCTTTTATTTTGTGCGTTTTAACTGCTTAGTCTGAAGTGTGATACATAGAGGACTATGTATCCTTTTAGGTTGGGGGTGGAGTTGTCTGCTGGATGAATTTCTGTAGTTGTTGAGCTGTGGATATTCTGAATTTGAAGTGCTTTTGTCTGCTGATTGCATGTGTTCGATGAGGACAATCTAGGAAATGCTTTTAAATTCTTCGTAGTTGCATATCTAGAAAAGCATGAGATTGTTTGTGTTCGTTGAGCATTTTTCAAAAAATTTAAAAAATTTTCTGTTGCTCCCTCGCATCTATCGAGCACTTATCAATCTATTCTAGGTTCTGTAGGCTTAGAATAATCTTATGTAGCCTGAAATCATGTTGTCACCCCGAAAGGCACCTTTAGGGAAGGCTTGATGCATGATAGGTTGTAATAGATTAATCGAGATTATAGCGAAGCTATTGCCTAAGTAAAAAAAAAAAAAAAAAAAAAAAAAAAAAAAAAGTAAGCATGAAAATAAAAGCTCCTGAGGTGCTCCTCCTTCTTAGAATCGCCACTAAGAAGTGAGCATTAGTCCTTAAAAATGTGAAGCTTGCCCGTAGTCAGATACATTGTGCAATGGAATTGCGGGTAAGCTGGAACGAAGGCAAGCTTGACATGTTAGGCTCTCTTGGAGAAGAAAAAGAAAAATAAAAAAATGGATCAAAAGAAATAAAGAGTACAAGTACTCAAGAAAAAGAAAATGTTTAGGCCGTTTGATTTGTTACTCTCTTGATTGTTGAAAAGCCATTAGACTGTTCTTTATTGCTAGAAGTAGGGGGAAAACGAGATGTAGAGTTGCATATGGTTTTTCCGAGTCTATAAGAGCTAGAATAGGTTGGCTAATCACACACGCACGTAGGGGAGTAGCAGTTTAATTTTTGAAATGTTCTCA
This sequence comes from Herpetospermum pedunculosum, assembly GCA_028017165.1. Classification (NCBI taxonomy): domain Eukaryota; kingdom Viridiplantae; phylum Streptophyta; class Magnoliopsida; order Cucurbitales; family Cucurbitaceae; genus Herpetospermum; species Herpetospermum pedunculosum. The sequence continues at coordinate 7,275,855 of JAPQWQ010000185.1, forward strand.
GCTTATGCATGCAATTGATTGTTTTCTTTTGTTGTAAGTGCCTTGTTTTTTTTAAAAGCATTGAGGTTAGAGTCGTTGCATGCAATTTCATTCTTAGGAGCTAGTTTAGAGTTTTCCTTGCTCGAGGACTAGCAAGATTTAGGTTGGGGGTTTTGATAGCACTCCAAAAGTGCTAGTATTTAGCTCCTAAGTCTTGTAAATTAGAGTAATTATTTGGGCTTAATTGATTTATTTGGTATAATTTAATTGCTAAGGGGTAAATCGGGCATTTGCGATAATTAAGAGCTTAAATGAATATTTTATAATATTTTATTAGTTAGTCGTTTTGAGTGATTAAGCTACATTAATTAAATAATCTAAACTTAACTCAAAATTTGATTAGTGGCTTGATGGTGCAGGGCTTATTAAGAAAATGGTGGTGCCAAGGCTCAAATCTTGGTTGATGCAGTATTTTCTCTCATTTTTATAAAAGTCAATGGTCAACGGTCAGTCAACATAAAAGCCCAAACGCCCACGGCCCAGACCCGAGCCCGCGCGCGCCCATCCGGCCGCCTCAGCACGCTCGCGCGCGCGGCCCATGCGCGGCCCACCAGGCCTCGCCCATCCGCCCCAGCGCGCCCACGACCCGCCCAGCACCCGTCCGCGCGCGCGCTTGCCGACCCGTCCGCGCGGCCCAATTGGCCAATTTCGGCCCAAAACTCATTTTTTAGCTTTTTAAGCACTTTTGACCTAGTTTTTCAGCCACCATTCACTTAGGAGAGAGAAATTTCGATATTGAGAGTTTTAGCCTCGGGTTTGGTGATATTTTCATCAATTTTCAAGGTTTTTGGACAATTTTGGATCGATTTTCAACACGTTTGGCTAAGGTAAGTGCTCTAATTTGAGGTTAGGGGTGAATTTTGATGCGATTTATGAGGTTTCGTTCTTAATTTTGTGACTTAGCATGACTGATTGGGCATTTATTTCATCTAAGCTTATCACATGAATGTGTTTGAATGATTTAGGACTAGGCACCCTTGATTTCCAGCATGTTTGATTGTTAAAGAGTTAAGATGCCGTGCCTCTCTTAATCGCCAAGTAACACGGATAAGTCGAGCCATAGACAACATAGGGTTCCAGTTGATCTTGGTTGCAATTTATCTTGATGAAATAGAACAAATCGAAGTATCATATTAACGTTGTAAATGTTGATTACTTCAGGGTTGCCGGGTAATCAATTAGCATTTAGGATGTTTAATTGAATGTTCGTCATAAAATGCTAGTTACTACTTTAGTTAATTTAGAATTGATCAATCCGAGTTAACTAATAGTATCGTTTAATTAGAATTGAAAATTCTGATTAATATATATGTGGCCGGTTGCTTTAGGGTTTCCGGGCAACCGTTTATGTGTTTAATTATGTTTTTGCTAAGTATGATTGAATCCCAATGAATCGAGTCGCATCAAAGTAAACCCCGACCCTTAAAATTAGGAGCACGTGTTCTGTTTAATTTTCCGTTAGCTAGTTTACATGCTTACTTTAATTTTCCGTTAGCAATCCCCCTTTTATTTATCGTTTTATTTTATTGTTTTAGTTAATTAAAAAGCAAATAGAAATTAATTAGGAGAAAATAATTTAGGTTCCCTGTGGATCGACCCGACTACCACTAGCTGCAAAGCTCAGTTGTAGCGGAATTATAAATGTTATTTTGGCAAGCCTCGACAGCTTGAAATTGGAGTACCCCAAAAGTACCTCTACCATTACCACTGGCTGCAAAGCCTTGGTCATAGGCTTTATAAATCGTATTTTGGCAAGCCTCGACAGCTTGAGATTAAGTGGATATTCAAAAATCCGCCCGCCAGATGGCTCAATGGGCCACGTACGCACAGGCGAGGGACAAGGAGGTCGCTGACCAACTGGGATGCATCTTCCCTGAGTTTCCCACAAACCTGCTGACTCCATGGGTACCGCCAAGACCAAGAAGGAATGATGATGAGGAGGACATCTGAGTGCTAAGCACTCAAGGGAGTATTGCTGTTCCCTTAAAATAACAAGAAAAAAAAAATCAAACTGCTTTTTGTTGAACCATGTGAATTATGCTGTTTTGAGTTAATGTTTTGATCTGTTTTAGTCCTTTAGTTTTAATTTTTAGCATTGTTTAGTGTAGTCTGATGGTAGTTGAATAGGTAGATTAGTTTAGTTTCATTTCTGTATAGCTTGAATGACTGGAAAAAGCATGCTTAGGGGCCTTGATCACTGTTATATCTGCCCTGTATCTGTTGCGAAATAATTGCGGAATCCGCAATTTTTATTAGTAAATGCATCTTTTTGGCTGATTGTTTAGCTAGGCTGGGTCTGTTTAAATTCTGTCTTTTGCTGCTATCTTGACTACCTTATATAGCTTATCTAAATGCATGCTGGATGAGTGTCATAAGACACCTTTTGATAGTTTAAATTAGCCTCTTCAAAGTGCTCAGCATGCATAGCTTTAAGTCCTTACCTGTCTGTTTTTTCAATTTTCTGCTGCTGTGATATTTTCTTTTAGAATGATCTGTCTATGCCTAGGGCTTTTAGATTCTCTTTGTTTTACCTTAGACTAGATGCTTCTAGGACAAGTTTGGGGGTGTGCCACCTCAGACACTCATTGGGGACAATGAGTAGTTTAAGTTTGGGGGAGGCCACCCTAGGCCTAGGAACATTCCTCTCTCCTTTAAAGCATAAGCATTCTTCTTCTCCTTTGAAAAAAAAAAATGAGTTAAAAGAAAAAATAGAATAAAGAGGGGTGTCTCTCTTTGGTTGCTGAGTAATCAGTGCCAAGTGTGTAACCCACAAGTGGCGTTGCATCAAAAGGCAACCAAAGGAGAGGCTCCACCAAAGTAAGAAAGAAAAAGGAAGAAGTAGGGAAGAAGAATGTATACCTAGGAGTTGCAACTTTGTGGCTTAGATGTCCTGAATAAAAAGAACTCTGATCCTCAATTAGCTAAGCACAAAGTTGTAGCTTGTAGGGTTGTTTAGGGAGATGAATGTATGTCCAATGTAGTGATGCCAGGGTTTAGGTTGTTCTCTAAAAGTACTACTGTCACCGTTAATACTAAGACTGGCATGACTCTAAGGAATCCTAGGTAATTTAAAAATAAAAGCTAGAAGCATGTACTGAGTCTGGAGTAAAGCTAGGTAGAATTTGAAACCTTAGGGATAGATGCACGATATGATAAAAGCAAGTAGATCAGTTGTAGTGAGTTAATGAAACAGCAGAAGTATTAGGCGTGCGAAGTCAGAAGAAGCAATATAAAAGGTTAGTTGTAAACTTAGAAGTGTGTCACAGGACAGCACTGCTATAGATAGGAATGTAGGAGAGTCAGTAAGTGGTTAAAGAAGATGAAACATCAGCCTAGGCAAGTCCTTAGATTGCTCGAGGACGAGCAAAACCTTAAGTTTGGGGGTGTGTTACGTCTCCAAAAGTGACCTTTTTAGGACTTATTTATCTTAGAAAGATGTACACTCTTAGGTGTTTTTGATAGGATTTAGCTTAAACCTATGCTTATATATGATAATTAGAAGAAGGAAGCTAAATTAGGACTTGTGTGCAAAAGGGAAGAAAAGGGTTGAAAAACGAAGTAAAAGAATAAAAAATGTGCATTGCGGCAGCATTGCGGAAACATTGCTGAAACCGCAATGTTTCAAGTGAAAACCGTAAGTTGACTGATCTTTTTCTGTTAATTTCCGTTATTTCAGGGATTCGTTCTTTCTCCTCCATCCATTTTGAAGTATGACGTTGAAGATGGATGGTTCTCCTTGGCCCAAAAGCATCTGCAGATTACTATAAAAGGGGGTCAAAGTAGAGGGTTTGATCATCATCCGAAAGCGTAGAAGTCTCTTCGCAGCTCCACTTTGTCTCCTGTTTTTCTTCTTCGTCTGTTGGTTTGAGAGGTTCAGCTATTGGAGTCGACAATCTGATAGGAAGGAGAGAAGATTCCTCTTCTCTCCCGATTGGATTCATCCAAGCAAGGCTGCCCTTTCTCTCCCTTCAGCCGAGGCATTCGCAACGAGGCATTCAAGCTTAATTACTGCTTTCTGTCTTTCATTTCTAATTTCCAGCTCTGTTTAGTTGTTGTTTCTCTTCTAGTAGCTAGTACATTTCATTTCGTTGCTTTCTGTCTTTACATTAGTTACTTTAAGCTTCCCTTTGTTCATTCAAACAATCAAGTAATCAAAGTACAACTCATTGTTTCACAGTTTCCTATCTTTTGCTGCTACTGTTTTACCTTGCTGTTTTAAGCTTATTTCTCTTCTAAGCATGTCTACTTTATCTCTTATTTCTGTTCTTTCTATAACCATGAGTAACTAAGTCACATAGGGGCATGCTAATGACAATACTATAGGCTAAAAAAACGTGAATCAAGCATGTAGGTTAGCTCTCGAAGCATTGATTGTATGTAAGCTTCATCCCACGGGCAATTTCGATTGGCCATCCATTTTGTCCAAAGAATTCCTAACCTCTGGAAGGAGTAAGAGTTCAGAGTCATACACTCATGCTAGCCTTTTAAGGTAACCAGAAAACGACCTAGGAATAGGCGTTTTCCTAGTACAAACCATATCTTTCTGCTTTAACAAGATGCTTAAGACCTTACTTGGACATGAGTAAACTAAAGAATCTAATGCATGAAATCGGAAGATACATGAGATTGAGTTAGTTTGATGCATAGTGAGTTGATCCAGTGCTTGAGAATCGTTTAAAAATGCTTATAGAGGAGTCGTTATTAGCCCTTATTTCTCCATTTTATACACTTTCGCTGTTAGTAACATTGCGGTAGAATTGCTGTTTCCGCAATTCTGCTAAGTTAAAAATTCTGTTTAGCTACTCTCTGCTTCGTTTATTAATCTCTTCTCTTTTCATTTGAGTTTATCATTAATTTGCACTTGTTTATGTTATTACCCTTTACATATTCCTTAGAACTTAGACAATTTAAAACCAATCCTACCCCATCAAATTCACCCATTCTTTCTTAACAATACACTTCACGAGTAGCTGATAATAAATCTCTGTGGGAAAACGAATGAAAAAAATACTTACTACTTGCTTACAAGATCATGTATGCTTGCATGTTCTGAGTGCTCTCTCTCTTTTATTACTATTTATTTCACACATTGAGCACGCAACAGCACGCATGGACTGACCCGCCTCGCGGATCAACCCTTCTCCTTGGCAGCAGTGGGGTCTAGCCGGGTCAGCGCGACACTGTTGCATGTACGCGCGCGCGGCAGGGCGCGCTTAGGCTGGGGCGCACATGGGCTAACCCACCGTGCGGGTCAGCCCTTCTTCTTGGCGGCAACAGGGTCCAATCGGATCGACGCGACATCGGTGCGTGGTCGCGCGCGCGCATGGGCTGACCCGCCTCGCCGGTCAGCCTTCCTCCTTGGTGGCAGCAGAGGCCAACTTGGCCATTGTCGCGTGTTGCGTGCTCAATGTGTAAATAAAAATGCAATGCGAGAGCACTCAGAACATGCAAGCATACATGGCCTTGTAGCAAGTAATAAATATTTCTTCATTCGATTTCCCACAGAGATTTATTCTTAGTTACTAACGAAGTAAGATGCTAAATTAGAAAGGGTGGCTTAAATGAGGTGGAATTGAGGATTAATGTGCCTAACTAATGAAGAGTGTGCGAGATATGCAAGCATAAACGAAAGCAAGTAAAGAGATTGACTTTAATGTAGAAAAGAAAGAATTGCGGACTCAACAATATTCTAGCAATGAAATCGCAAAAGTAAAAGACTGGAAAAATGGCTAAGGCAAAAATAGAACTATAGAATTGCGGAGCCAACAATTATCTAGCAATTAAATTAACAACGTTTTAAGGGTGAGGTGAGGAAACAAGGTCAACTAACGACTCCTCTATAGGCTTTCTCATACGATTATTCAGCAGTAGTTCAACTTATCATGCATCAATTTAACTCATTCTCATGCATCTCTCGATTACATGCATTAGATCCTTTAGTTCGCTCATATCCAAGTAAGACTTAAGCATCTATTTATATAGGCAAGTTAATGAATTGTGCTAGGAAAACGCCTATTCCTAGGTCGTTTTCTGGCTACCATGAAAGGCTAGCATGAATGGACGACTCTGAACTCTTACTCCTTCCGGAGGTTAGGAGTTCTTTAGACAAAATGGATGGCCGGTCGAAATTGCCCATGGGATGAAGGACACATACATTCAATGCATTCGAAGCTATCCTACATGCTGAATTCACGTATTTCTACCTATATATTCATCATTAGCAGACCCTTGTGTGATTAGTTACTCAAGGTTGATGGTGGATTGGAAAGATTAGATTGATTAAGCATGATTTAAAGCAAAATGAAAGTAAAGGAAAGACAGAAGGCGAGATGGAGATTAGCAAAAATTTAACCGATTACTATATCAAATAAGGTTCAAAACTTAATTGTGCGACCGAATGTAAAACAATACAGAACTTGAACAGATGAAGACGAAATGAAAACAAAGCGAACAAACAGAAACGAATGACAGCAAACAGTAGAGAAATGGAAGACAGAAAGCAGTAGAAAGCGATGTAAAAGTGTGCGTGAAACTCCTCGCCGCAAGCGCCTCAGATGAAGGGGAAGGTTAGCGTTTCTTGGGGATGAATCTAATCAGAAGAGAAGAAGGATCTTCTCTTCTTCCTCTCGAATTATCGGTGCCAAAAGCTGATTCCTTCACTCCAACAAACGAGATAAGAAAACGGAGAGAAACTGTGTTGAGACGGGAATTCTACGCTCCCGAGCCTGTTGTTCTCCTTCCCCCTTCACCTCCTTTTATAGCTTTTTGCAGGTACTCTTCAGTCAAGGAGAACCATCCATTCTAAACGACAATCCTCCACGTGGCAGCAGGGGAAAGCTGAGGCGGCTGAAAGATCGCAACTGTGGCGGCGGGTGGTTGGAAAACTTAACAGCAGCAACTTTGTCATTGCGGATTCCTCGTTGTGACCGCAATATCCATTGCGGAGACAACAATGTTTCAGCAATTCTCCTACAATGTACAATTTGACTCTTTTAGTATTGTTTTTTATTCTTTCTTGTTCCTTTTACAAATAAGTCCTGATTTAGTTCCATTCCATGAATTCTCATATATAAGCACATATTAAACTAAATTATAACAAAAATGCTTAAGAGATACACGATTATATGGCAAATAAGTCCCTAAATTAAGTACTTTTGGAGACGTAACACACCCCCAAACTTAAGTTATTGCTCGTCCTCGAGCAATATAAGGGCTTACTTGGGCTGCTAACTCTTGTCTTTTACACTCTATCTGACTACTTGCTGACTTCCCTAAGCTTACTATCCACGGCATGGCTGTCCTGTGACACTCTTCTAAGTTCAAACTAACTCCACATTTTGCTTATTCTGGTTTCTCTTGCCTTTAAAACCTTTTGCCTTTTATCAATTTCCTAACAACTGGTTTATCTGCCTATGTAATTAGGTTCATTGTGCAGCTATCCCTAAGTTTTCAAATTCTTCCTAGTTTTATCCCAGACTCAGTACATGCTTATAATGTTTTTCTTTTACGCTACCTAGGATTCCTTAGAGTCATGCCAGTCTTAGTACACACGAGTAACAGTAGTACATTTCAGAAAACAACCTAAACCCTGGCATCACTACATTGGATATACACTCATATCCCTTAACATACCTTCAAGCTACATTCCTGTGTTTAGCAAACTAAGGATCAATAGTTCATTACACAGGACACCTAAGCACATAGGCTATAACTTGTAGGCATACATTCTTCTTCCTTTGTTTTTCCTTTTTCTTTTTTTCTTTTTCTGGTAGAGTCTCTCCTTTTGGTTTGCCTTTTGATGCAGTGCCACTTGTGGGTTACACAAATGGCCCTGATTACTCAGCATTCTTTAGAGAAGCAATACCTTTTATTTTTCTGTTTTATTTTTCTGTTTTCTTTTTTTGTTTTTTGTTTTTCAAAGAAGAAGAATGCTTATGTTTAAAGAGGGAGAGAGGAATGTTCCTAGGCCTAGAGGCTGCCTCCCCCAAACTTGAACCCCTCATTGTCCCCAATGAGAGTCGGAGGTGGCACACCCCCAAACTTGTCCTAGAAGCATCTAGTCTAAGGCAAAACAAGCAGAACCTAAAACTCCTAGGCATAGAACGACCTTCGTAAAGCAGATAACTCAAAAGCAGAATTTTTGTAAAAACAACATGTTAAGGGCTGACAGAGGTGCATGCTGAGCAATAAAGGAAGCTAATTTAAACGATCAAGGGTGTACTATGACACTCATCCAGCATGCTCAATAGATAGATTGCATGGTGAAGGCAGTAAAGCAGCAAAATATCGAGATATAAACAGAGCCAGCCCATCAAAAAGACATCCAACAGCATGTGAAAACTATAAAAATATTGCGGACACCGCAAGGAATTCGCAATTAAACCTACAGAGCAATTTTAGCAGTGATCAAGGCTCCCAGCATGCTATATTAAGTCATCAATAATTACAACAAACAACTAAACTATCTAAGCTACCTACTCAGATAACATCAAACTAAACTAAACTACTCTAAACAAACAAATTAACAATTAAAACAGATCATTGATTGGATTAACAATAGGGGTAACAGTTCACAGAAAAGCAGATTTTTTTTTTCAAAGAGGGATCAGAAAACTCCCTCGAATGCCGTCAAGCTGGCATTCAAACATCTTCATTTTCTTCTCTCCTTTCTCTTGGAGGCGCTCATGGCTTCAGCAGACCAGCAGGGAAGGTGGGGAATATGCATCCCAGCTGCTCAGCCACCTCCTGATCCCTTGCTTGCGCATACTCAGCCCACTGGGCCATCTTATGTTGCAAGTCCATCAGGCAGGCCATGGACAGCGACTGTGCAGCAGCCAGGCCATCCATCTCAAATTCCATATTGCCCCTTCTCCGCATCCTCAAGATTGTGGGCAGCTCCAGATGGCCAGTGTAAGCCAATTGCCTCTCATCCTTCTCCATAGGCACACCTGCACGTAAGCAGAGTTTAGTAATAGTATTTGGAAAGAAGAGTTGGCCCTTACCTTTCCTTGAACATTCAGTGATGGAGGCGGAAATGACTTCACCCACATTAATGGTGAGTCCCCGCATGATGGCATAGAGCAGCAACGATCGCCCCTGGTTGATGGTCGTTTCGTGTGTCACTGGGAGATGCGTCTGCGTACAAGGGAGAACCAGACTACTGCCTTGTCTCTAAGGGTTGCACTCATCAGGGTGTGCTTCTCATTCGTTGAGACCGCCCAAGCTGCCTCAGGTTTGCCTATTGTGTTCAGGGCCTCTTCTAGGACTTCCTCTGAAGGTGATTATATGATCTTGGCATATTCAGAGTGCGTATGCCCCTTGAGGGCATAGGCTTCGTTGATGGCATTGGCAGAGAAATCAATTTCCACCCCTCTCACCGTTGATAGACATGCTTCAGGGTGTGTGATATTGGCGTAGAAATCGTACACCATATCAGGATATGCTGGAACTGGAGGCCTGCAGAGCTCCTCCCAGCCATGGTTAATGATCCCTGCGCGCAAGAATTGCGGCAGGTCCGCCAATGCATCAAGAAATCCTCGCTCGTGGAGGAGTTCTTTCTTCATCAATTCGAGGCCCTTAGCCTCTGCTTCCTTGGAGACATACCTTGCAGCTTGAGGCTCGCCTTCTGGGCACATCTTCCTCTTCCCCTTCTCATTTTCTTTGGCCGACTCAGAGGCCTCAATCTTCATTTTCTTTAAAGAAGGTTCAGCCTCAACCTTCTTCCTTTTGGCTCGTTTGGAGGCCTTTGGTCGCTTTCCCTTTACAATCACGGGGGCCTTCTTCTTGAGTCGTGCCTTGGTGATTATTTGCTGGAGACAATCCCCCAGTGTCTCGTCCATGGAGTCCTTGCTTTCCCTCTCCACATGGCTGTCAAGACTGACATCCCTTAAAGGGGAAAACACCTCTTCTTCCTCTGCCGGCTCGTCGCTTGGCATCGAATCTTGGTGCTCTTCAGGTGGAGCTTCAGGCTCCGGCGTTTGTTGAGAAGGTTCGGGGCTCTGCCTGGCCGTCTCAAATGATGGGCGGCCACTCCCAAGGCTTTCCTCGCTGGGAGTCTTTTTCTCTCTAATCGGTGAATCAGACACCGCGATCTTCCACTTCCTCTTCTTGGGTGTTCCGACTGGATCAGAAGGACCAACAGCTACTTCAGTCGCCACCTTCCATTTCTTTCTTCGCACAGGTAACTTTGAAGGCCGTGAGGGTTGCGCAGTATCGGCGTCTGCTAAAGAAAGCAACGCCTCCCTCACAGCTTCTTCTGCGTCAGGCGATGCTTTCTTGGGCGTGGATCGATCTGCTCGTGTTGTCACCATTGATGTTTCTTTGAGATCTGAGTGTGGGGAATGCAGAGGAAGGAGAAGGCTGAGTTTTTGAAGTTCCAACGGTTTGAGAAAACGTAGATGGCAGGGATCCCCAATGACGGCTATTTGTACTCAAGTACTCTCCAACGACTATTTTCTGTTGCGTACTCCGCAAATCCTCCGCAATTAATCCGCATAGCCGTTATGATTTTCTTGATTTGAGTTGCAAGATTTTAGCAACCAAATCTCTGATTTCGCCAGATCTTTTCGTGGATCTTCTCCCCTTGATTCATCTCCCTCATTGCCTCTTAAAGATCTCCCATTAATATTCTTCTAATAAAAAAAAAATACGTAACTAAAACCAGAAATAAAAAAACAAAACGCAATCTAAAATACTTAAAGAAAAATCTAAGGCATAGCCTTCTGACGGATGAGCACAGTGGTCACTCATCCCCTCTCGATTCGCCCCTCAGGCTTCAGATAGGAGGAAGGCCGAGAATTTCTTCACATCTCTTTCCTCGTAGTAATGTTTCAACCTTGCGCCATTTACCATAAACGACTGCCCGTGGTGTAGATTTCGAATCTCAATAGCACCATGAACAAAGACGTTAGTAATAACAAAAGGACCTGACCATCTAGACTTAAGTTTGCCTGGAAACAACCTTAACCGCGAGTTGAATAATAACACATGCTGGCCTTTCTTAAAGTTCTTGATCCTAAGTCTACTATCATGCCAAATCTTAGTCTTTACTTTATACATTTTCGCATTTTCATAGGACATATGTCTTAACTCATCTAACTCATGTAATTGCAGAGACCGCAATGTTCCCGCATCGGTCACGCAATAATTCAGCTCTTTTAAGGCCCAAAAGGCTTTGATTTCTAATTCGAAGGGAAGATGACATGCTTTTCCATACACTAGCCTATAAAGAGACATAGCTAAGGGTGTTTTATATGTAGTCCTATATGCCCAAAGTGCATCGTCTAACTTAAAAGACCAGTCATTTCTATTAGGTTTAACCACTTTTTCCAGTATGTTCTTGATCTCTCTATTAGATATTTCAGCTTGTCCATTTGAGTGTGGGTGATAAGGAGTTGCTACTCTATGTCTAACATTATATTTAGCTAGTACCTTTTCCATAGCTTTATTTATAAGTGTGGGTTCCTTCATCACTTATTATTGCACGTGGTGTACCAAATCTTGTAAAAATATGCCTATTTAGAAATTTAATGACTGTCTTGGCATCATTTGAGGGACATGCAATAGCTTCTACCCATTTAGAAACGTAATCTACAACTACTAGTATATAGAGGTTACCTGCAGATGGAGGGAATGGTCCCATGAAGTCAATGCCCCATACATCAAAGAGTTCCAACTCTAAGATATATGTGAGAGGCATCTCATCTTTTCTACTAAGGTTACCTGTGCGTTGGCACTCATTGCAGCTGTGTGCATGATCGTGTGCATCCTTGAAGATCGTGGGCCAGTAGTAGCCACTTTGGAACACCTTTGCAGCCGTCCTTTGGCCACCAAAATGTCCACCGTAAGGAGATGTATGACAGTGCTGCAACACTGACTTTGCCTCAGCAGCTGATACACACTTCCTCAGCAATCCATCTGCACAAGTCTTGTAAAGTGTAGGATCGTCCCATATGTACTTCCTAGCTTCGTGTAGGAACCTCTTCTTTTCTTTCCCCCCTCTAAAAGTTAGTAATACCTGCGAGGCAAGGAAGTTAGCAATATCCGCAAACCAAGGTTCCTCATTGTTATCACAATGTCCTAATACAAAGACATGTTCATCAACAAAGGCATCAGAAATTGCGGGCTCAGCAATTATTTCGCAATTACTCCGCAATATAGATAGATGATCAGCAACTACATTCTCGCATCCTTTTTTTTTATCTCTAATGTCTAAATCAAACTCTTGCAATAATAACACCCATCTAATTAGGCGTGGTTTAGCATCAGCCTTCCTCATTAAATATTTTATTGCAGAGTGATCAGTGTAAACAATTGTTTTAGTACCTACAATGTAAGGCCTAAACTTTTCACATGCAAACACTACACCTAACATTTCCTTCTCTGTGGTAGTGTAATTACATTGTGCTTCATTTAAAGTCTTACTTGCATAATATACAGGGTGTTAATTTTTCTCTTTTGGCCAAGCATGGCTCCAATTGCATAGTCACTAGCATCGCACATCAATTCACCAATTTGGTTCGATTATAATTGGAGTTTTGACTAAAGAAGTCTTGAGCTTATTCCAAGCTATCAAACACTCATTGGAAAAGATAAAAGCTCTATTTAGCTCTAGCAGCTCACAGAGGGTCACATTTTAGCCATTTGCAAAAGATATAGACAAGAACTATCAGCAGAGAAAATAGTTCAAGCTAGCTAAACATTATAAATCTAACAGCATTATCATAAGACAAATTCGGAAGGCAGAATTCCACACTTTGCTCCATGCTTCAGTATAATATTGTAATGGCACAAACATGCAAAATAATCATTTCAAAATGAAGGCATCATCAATTCATGCTAAACGACTATGGTAAGTGGTAGTAGGGTTTTTGAATATCCTCTATAAATATCAAGCTGTCGAGGCTTGCCAAAATAAATTTATAAACCCGTAGCTTTTAGCTTTGCAGCTAGCGGTAACGGGGTCGAACCACAGAGAGGGAATAAAACTGAGAATTAATTGTTCGAGCTATGATTAAGTTAACTGGTGAAGTTTGTCACAAAAAGGGGGGTTTTAAACATGCAAAGTAATGAAAATGTGCTAACGGAAAAATAATAAGCTCGAGAATGAAGAGTGTTGGATTTGGGGGATTTCGGGATCTTGCTAAGCATTTTTAACATTTATCATTTAATTCTAAAGTAAGGCTGATCGATAATGACATGCACGCGGTCGGTTACCCAGGACACCCTAAAGTAACCGACTCCATATTAATTAATTAGACCACACAGTTCTAATTAAACATTGTTCAAAGTCTCGTTAGAGTGATCAACCCCAATTTAACTCTAAACAGTCACTAGCATACCGCGACGAACATTCGACTATGTAATCAAATTGCTAATTGGCTACCCGGCAACCCTGAAGTACCCAACAATTGTCATACATGACTCGATACTCCGATTTATTTCATTGTTCTGTGTTACTAGGCGAATAGTGAGAGGCACGACATCGCTATTCTTTAACTCTAACACATGCTAGAAAACTCGATTGTCCGTCGACGAAATCTAACACATGCATAGGATGAAGCAAGAACAACAAATGCATACATAATCAAAGCCAAATCAGAACCATTAAGCATGAATTATCAAAACATTAAAGACTTAGCAAGAATCCCTAATTAACCCAAATCCAAACACAAGTACCTTAGCCAACCATGGAGGTTTGGAGTCCCAATACTCCCATGGAAGCCTTGGGCATCATCCCCAAGCTAAATACAGAAAATAAGCTCCACAAATGGCCACAAATGGCGGAGAAATGAAGAAGAAGGGTGAAGACCCGAGAGCAAAACGAAGATTGAAGATAGATCCAAGAAGATGGCTGAAAATTGTCAAAATGACGTTTTATACCGTCGGAGCGTCGAGACGCTAGGCAAACGTCTCGACGCTGGTGCCCTAGGTGCCGCGCGCGTTTTCATCGTGATGGCGTCTCGACGCTGCGCGAGCGTCTCGACGCTGTGGCCAATTTCTCTAGCGCGCGCGCTCGCGATGGCGTCGAGACGCCAGGCGAGCGTCTCGATGCTTGCTCGATGTTTTCCAGCGCGTGCGTGCTTCCGTAGCGTCCCGACGCTGGTGCAGGGTCTCGACGCTGCAGCGTTGAGCAAGCGTCTCGACGCTGTTGCTCGACGCTTGCTCTCGGGTTTGGGGCTGAAAAATTGCCTCTCCTAGGCAATTTACTTCATATCTTCATGTGTGAGCTTGCCCTTCTCCCGAAGCACTCCCGGGGCACTAAAACGCCTTCCTTAGCCAAAAACCGCACTCAATGGATACCACGAGCTCTATGCCGCAAATCTCCTATAAATGAGACATATTAAACAATTAATCATGACTTTTAGATAGAGTTAGGGAGTGAAATATAGCTTCAAAATGGAGTTATCAGTAAGCTCATTAACAAAGATTTGAAGCATGATAGCAGAAGCATCAAACTATTTTCAAAATTGTCTCCTAGTATACTATGATTGTTGGCACATGATAAATATTTCATTCCTAAAATAAACTACTCCTAACATACGAAATCTAAGCAAAGCATGATAAAAGCCTAATTTAAGAGTTTAGGGATTAGAAATCTCCCTTGTCAATCTGCCTCATATGGATATTCTTCAATGTTTCGAGGCATCACTTCTGCTCCTTTAAGATACTTAAGTCTTGATTTACGGGGTCGGACATTCTGCCACACCTTGAAATTGTTGATTCTTTCAAAGAGACTGCATGTTATAACATCCCAAGGTGTGTACATTCTGTGCGTTGGTTTTGTTTCTACAACATTTGCTACAACATAACTTTGATGCGATGGGACTTCTTTTTCTGGCACATCTCTTTCTAACTCCTTCAGCTGGAGCATTTGTGGTGGTGGTGGCTCAACTTTTTCATTGGTGGAGAAGCTTGCTGCAACATCAAACATTTCAAATTCTTGTTCCTCAAGCAGCGCATTAATCTCTTTGGCCTCATCCAGCACAATTTCCTTTTTCTCATCTTTCACCAACTCCACCATTTCATATGGATATTCCATTGGATCACTCTTCTTAGATTCAAAGGTAACAAATGAGTCATCATCATAAAGATCAAACATCTGAGGGCATGGTGGTGGTGATTTTTCTATAGCAAGTAGATCTTGTAAGTTATTTGTGAGCTGGGCTAATTGCACATCAATTCTCCTCATGGATGCATCATTCCTTTCCATGAATTCTATCCACAGCGCCTCCAAAGTGGGTGATAATTCTTCATTTGGAGTTGGGGCATAATGTTGATAGTCTTCATGTTGGGGGAACTCTTCATAATGAGCAATTTGCACATGCTCTTCCCAAGGATTATTTGAGAGTTGCCACTGATCATGTTCACACATGTACGAATAATGGTTGTCATAGCTTTGTTGATATTGCCTCTCTTGATAATTCAATGTTGGGCAATTCTCCAAGTTATGATTATCCCCACAATAAGCACATGGCTGATAAAATTCTTCAAACTGTTGTGGGCAAACTCGTCCTCCAATTAAGTTCTGCAGCGTATTCATTTACTTTGTCGTACACATACGTTTTCCACCTGCAAAGTTTCTCTCTGTTGCAAATTGAGGTTTGGAAACTCATTCATAAACTAGCTTGATAGTACCTGTAAAGGAAATGCAAAAAGATTAGCTCCAATAAATGTTAAGTTTTTCTAAAATAACACAATTCGTGTTTACTAAACAAAATCCCCGGCGGCGGCGCCAAAAACTTGTAGCGTGCTCAATGTGTAAATAAAAATGCAATGCGAGAGCACTCAGAACATGCAAGCATACATGGTTTTGTAGCAAGTAATAAGTATTTTTTCATTCGATTTCCCACAGAGATTTATTTTTAGTTACTAACGAAGTAAGATGCTAAATTAGAAAGGGTGGCTTAAATGGGGTGGAATTGAGGATTAATGTGCCTAACTAATGAAGAGTGTGCGAGATATGCAAGCATAAACGAAAGCAAGTAAAGAGATTGACTTTAATGTAGAAAAGAAAGAATTGCGGACTCAACGATATTCTAGCAATGAAATCACAAAAGTAAAAGACTGGAAAAATGGCTAAGGCAAAAATAGAACTATAGAATTGCGGAGACAACAATTATCTAGCAATTAAATTAACAACGTTTTAAGGGTGAGGTGAGGAAACAAGGTCAACTAACGACTCCTCTATAGGCTTTCTAATACGATTATTCAGCAGTAGTTCATCTTATCATGCATCAATTTAACTCATTCTCATGCATCTCTCGATTACATGCATTAGATCCTTTAGTTCGCTCATATCCAAGTAAGACTTAAGCATCTATTTATATAGGCAAGTTAATGAATTGTGCTAGGAAAACGCTTATTACTAGGTCGTTTTCTGGCTACCATGAAAGTCTAGCATGAATGGACGACTCTGAACTCTTACTCCTTCCGGAGGTTAGGAGTTCTTTAGACAAAATGGATGGCCGGTCGAAATTGCCCATGGGATGAAGTACACATACATTCAATGCATTCGAAGCTATCCTACATGCTGAATTCACGTATTTCTACCTATAGATTCATCATTAGCAGACCCTTGTGTGATTAGTTACTCATGGTTGATGGTGGATTGGAAAGATTAGATTGATTAAGCATGATTTAAAGCAAAATGAAAGTAAAGGAAAGACAGAAGGCGAGATGGAGATTAACAAATATTTAACCGATTACTATATCAAATAAGGTTCAAAACTTAATCTGCGACCGAATGTAAAACAATACAGAACTTGAACAGATGAAGACGAAATGAAAACAAAGCGAACAAACAGAAACGAATGACAGCAAACAGTAGAGAAATGGAAGACAGAAAGCAGTAGAAAGCGATGTAAAAGTGTGCGTGAAACTCCTCGCCGCAAGTGCCTCAGATGAAGGGGAAGGTTAGCGTTTCTTGGGGATGAATCCAATCAGAAGAGAAGAAGGATATTCTCTTCTTCCTCTCGAATTATCGGTGCCAAAAGCTGATTCCTTCACTCCAACAAACGGGATAAGAAAATGGAGAGAAACTGCGTTGAGACGGGAATTCTACGCTTCCGAGCCTGTTGTTCTCCTTCCCCCTTCACCTCCTTTTATAGCTTTTTGCAGGTACTCTTCAGTCAAGGAGAACCATCCATTCTAAACGACAATCCTCCACGTGGCAGCAGGGGAAAGCTGAGGCGGCTGAAAGATCGCAACTGTGGCGGCGGGCGGTTGGAAAACTTAACAGCAGCAACTTTGTCATTGCGGATTCCTCGTTGTGACCGCAATATCCATTGCGGAGACAGCAA
Organism: Herpetospermum pedunculosum; assembly: GCA_028017165.1. Taxonomy (NCBI): domain Eukaryota; kingdom Viridiplantae; phylum Streptophyta; class Magnoliopsida; order Cucurbitales; family Cucurbitaceae; genus Herpetospermum; species Herpetospermum pedunculosum. The sequence goes on from JAPQWQ010000185.1 coordinate 7,293,194, forward strand.
TGTTTCAGCAATTCTCCTACAATGTACAATTTGACTCTTTTGGTATTGTTTTTGATTCTTTCTTGTTCCTTTTACAATTAAGTCCTGATTTAGTTCCATTCTATGAATTCTCATATATAAGCACATATTAAACTAAATTATAACAAAAATTCTTAAGAGATTACACGATTATATGGCAAATAAGTCCCTAAATTAAGTACTTTTGGAGACGTAACATCGCGCCTGCGCACGGATGCGCTCGTGCGGTGAGGTGCGCATGGGCTGATCCTCTGACCGACCCACTCCTTCACGCTGGCTTGGACTTCCGGTTAACTTTGACACTGGTTTGCTATTGGGTCGAGATGGGTTAGGCCCATTTTAAATTTTAATTTTCCACCCATAACAGTTTCCCCACTCTTAGGCGCCTGCGCTGTGGTAGCGATATTTTTGAACTATCGCCAATCATCGGGTTGTCGAGACCCACCAAAATAAATTTATAATTACCCGAATACACTGAACTAATAGTAGATGAGTGGTAACGGGGTCGATCCACAGGGAATTAAGTAATTTGACTTAATCTTAATTAAATTTGCAAACTTATGATAATGAATGAAATATGGGGGATTTGTTGATTTTTAATTAACTAAGAAGGAACGATGCAGATGGGAAAATTTAACTAACGGAGCGTTCGACTCGGGACGATCGGGAATAAAATTAGCATGCCTCTTGGATCATAGGTTTACGAGTATAATGGTTAAAAAATTTAACGAATGCGCAGCTCGTCTCAAATTAATAAATTAACTCAGACATGCTCCATGGAAATTAATTGGACACGATAAATCGTGCTAATTAAGCATATCGATTGGACATTGGCGGCCAACGCTCTCCCAAGACCAATCGATAGCAACGAGCTAACTGCGACGACTATCTAATTTGGACGCGAAATTAGTGTGTCGATTTCGGGTTCCAATTCGAGAAGAACGAACACCAAGAACGCAAGGACGCCAATGCGCTCAAGGTGTCATAAATCTTTGTTACTTGGCGGTTTAGGGAGGCACGACATCAAAACCTTTAACGGATGAAACATGCTCAAAATCAAGGGTGCCTAGTCCTAAATCATTCAAACATGCTCATGGAATAAGCAAAGAAATAGAAATCCATTCAATAAATATTCAACCAATTCAGAATTCAATTCAACAACCTCACCAAGAGTACAAACTACATTATTCCTATACAATCCCGAGCCAAAAACGCTATAACTACTCACTCATGATGTGTGGGATGAAGGATGGCTCCAATCCAAGCTTTCTAGCCTCTCCCATGGTGAAAATGGCTGCTCGAAAGTCAAATCAGGTGCGGAGCCCGAGGTAGAAGATGAAGATGGCGGCTAAAAATCGGACAAAAACTTAAGTAATCCGTTGGAGCGTCGAGACGCTAGGGCAGCGTCTCGACGCTGCGCCCTAAATAATCCGCGCGCGCAGTCGGGGTAGCGTCGAGACGCTGGCGCGGCGTCGAGCGAGCGTCGAGACGCTGTCGCTCGACGCTTGCTCTCGGGTGGATTTCCAAATCAGCGCTTCAGACTTTGGAGCGTCGAGACGCTGGGGCAGCGTCGAGCTAGCGTCGCGACGCTGTCGCTCGACGCAAGCTCTCGGGTTTTTACAATTTACTTTGCCTTCAATTTCCCCAAAACTTCAATTCTTCATATCTTTGCATGGTACTTCCCCAAAAGTGTTCTTAGGCCTTTAAAATGCGATATTAAGCCTCGAATGACGTCGAAACGCTCTCGAGGGAGAGTTACCAAGAACACCTGCAATTAACACATAAAAGCAAGATTAAGCCAGTAATAATCGTGAATTAGGGACATAATTATAGCTCCAAAATGGAGCTATCAAACACCCCCAACTTAAATCTTGGTTGTCCTTGAGCAAGGTGGAATTCTGATTAATTAAAATAAAACGAGTATGCATGCTAGGGACTCAATTCTCAGTACTGGAAACGACAGGGCACTTGTATTCGAAAGAAACAACTGCATGATGCATTGATTAAGAACAATTCGAAAAATTTAAAGATGCTTCCCTATTTATGCTTCGGACCTAGCTCCTCGATCTTAGATTTCTAAAGGCTTAGAACAGCTCTACTCGTCCCAAAACTTCGCCTTCCCCCTACTTATGGCTAAACAGAACAGTCTAAGGGCTATTCATCGTCTATGCAAGTAATAGATCGCAAGGCATCATTTCTCTCTTCTTTTTTTTTTTTATCTCCAATGAGCGCCTAACATGTCAATTTTACTTTCGTTTCAGCTTGCCTGCAATTTCATTGCACAGTGCATCTGACTACGGGCAAAATTCACATTTTTAAGGACAAGCGTTCACTTCTTTGTGCTTCCTTTTCATGCAGTGGCGACCGTGGGTTGCACGACCGCCCCTGGTTACTAAGGCAACTCAAGAAGGAGGAACACCTCAGGAGATTACTTTTTCCTTTTTATAAAATATGCATTCCTTTTCTTTTTAGCCTAAAAATCATGTTAAAATTTAAAAGCGCATGGATTACAAACAAGAGCGAATCTTAGCCCATCCTAAGGTTGCCTTTCGAGGTGACAACGAATTTCAAAACAAACAGAACTACCCTAAACCCACAGATCCAAGATAGAGTGCTAACATGCGAAGCTTAAACAGGGAAATAACTTGAATTTTTTTTTCAAAATGGCCTTAACAGATGCAATCATGCTGAATTTCACGACAAATACAAATACGAAGACCTCAACAGTACATCACAGAATTTCATGGTTAGATTAGCATGCATTCATCGCAGCAAAATATGCTTATCAGAATTCCACAACTAAACTCGACAATCAATGTAAGGCACAACCCACCACCCCAACTTAGAAATGGACGATGTCCTCATTGGACTAAATAGGCACAGTCAAAATGTTAAGGAAAGAAAACCTTCCCTGAATTGTGACTTGGAGGGTTGGAGAGTGCACTTTATCTTTAGCAATTAAACCTCAAGGACGAGCCATTGTTTCACCTGAAAAACTCACAACATCAGAGTAAGAACCTAAGCTAATCCTAAAGACAGTAAAGTAAACAAAAAGCATGTACAGTTCAAGCTCGGGTGCCTCCGAGTAGCGCAAATTTTTAGAGTCGATTGCTCGACTTTACCAAAACTCATTTCATCCTTTCCCATAATCGGGCTCTTTCAAGTAGGCATGGTCGTCGAAATCCTCTGACATTCCCTCATGAAAGATCTTCAGTCGCTGGCCATTCACCGTGTATTCCTTGTCTGTATCTAGGCTCTGAATCTTGACTGCACCATAGTGATGGACATCGGTTATAATAAAAAGACCAAGCCACCGGGAACAAAGTTTACCTGGCATGAACTTCAGGCGGGAGTTGAACAAGAGGACCTTCTGACCAACTTCGAAGTGTTTCCGGACGACTCGTCTGTCGTGGAACATTTTAGTCTTTTCCTTGTAGGTCTTCGAGTTCTCATATGCATCCAGGCGAAGCTCCTCTAGTTCTTGCAATTCGAGGAGTCTTTCTTCGCCAGCCTTGTCAAAGTCCATATTACACTTCTTCACGGCCCAGTAAGCTTTGTGCTCGATCTCCACTGGGAGATGACAGGCTTTCCCAAAATCCATCCGGTAGGGAGACATCCCTATAGGGGTTTTGTAAGCCGTACGATAGGCCCACAAAGCATCGTCCAGCCTTAGACTCCAGTCCTTCCTCCCTGGACTTACTGTTTTCTCGAGGATGCTCTTCACCTCTCGATTGGAGACTTCTGCTTGGCCATTGGTTTGAGGATGGTACGGGGTGGAAATTTTATGATTTACCCCATACTTCCTCATCAAGGCTTGGATCGTCTTGTTGCAGAAGTGACTTCCCTGGTCGCTTATGATGGCTCGTGGAACTCCATACCTGCTAAAAATATTGGACTTGACAAAACTGGAAACAACATTAGTAGTATCAACTTTGGTGGCTTTAGCCTCCACCCATTTAGACACGTAGTCCACAGCCAACAGTATATAAACAAAGCCAAATGAAGGGGGAAAGGGTCCCATGAAATCCATACCCCAAACCTCAAAAATTTCACAAGTTAAAATGGGGTTTTGGGGCATTTCATTCCTACTCGTGATGGACCCTTTTCTCTGACACTGATCACATGATTTGCAAAATTCATAACAGTCCTTAAACAGTGATGGCCAGAAAAACCCACAGTCTAAAATTTTCCTCGCAGTCCTATTTTGCCCAAAGTGTCCCCCACATGCAAATTCATGGCAAAATGTAAGTATGGACCTATGCTCAGACTTAGGGACACACTTCCTAATTACTTGGTCAGCGCAAAATTTCCATAAAACAGGCTCTTCCCAGACATAAGACTTGGCTTCGCTTTTCAGCTTAGCTCTTTTGTTATATGAAAAGTCGAAAGGGAAAGTACCCCTACAAGAATTTATGGCTATCCCGACGCACAGAAGCGTCGGAATAGACGCCATATGCGTCGGGTAAACGTTAACCCGACGCGTACATCCGTCGGGATAGAGAGTCGGAATAGGGGAGTCGGAAGAGAGCAATCCGACGCAGTGCGTCGGATAAAGTACCTAACCCGACGCATGGTCAACGCGTCGGGTTAGACCAATTTATACGACGCAGCGGCCCCGGGGTTACTTTTACCCGACGCATCTTACGTGTCGGGATAGATGTTTATTTCAATGACGGGTAGTGCCCGTCATCTATAGTTTAAATTTTAACCAAAAAAATTGGTTGCACACCGGGCTAACCAAGAACATTTCTCTTTCTCAACCTATGAACAAAATAAAATGCTCTTGTAACCTATATGGGTCTCAATATATAATATAACCAAAACTAACTCAACATAACATTTAGTTACATCTTTATTTTCTATCATTTGACTAATGGGAAAAATGCAAAGCTAAGAAGAACCAACAGAAAACTATCTCATGATCATTTACAAGTATATGAAAAATCAAAATGAACTTAATTACCTGAAAAACAGCCTTGTGCTTCTTTGTTTTGAATAGTTACAAAGAATAAACAAAACTGGTTTACCGTCCTGGGATAATCGAAGTGAGGCAGACATATAAACCTAGAGGAAAGTTTAAAGAAAATAACTTTGATACCAAAACTCAGAGCACAACTAAACAATGAAGAACGTGTATGCTCAATAAGCTAGAACCATCAACAATTTAGTCCCTGACATTTAGTTTTGTTGATACCGATTTTGGTGCCAACGGTGAATTTGTATTCGTGTATGAACGAATCTGCAAGACAACAACAAAGTGATCTAACGCCGGTGTGGCGTTGTGCCACGAACGCTCCGACGATCAAGTTAGCTACAAGATTTAGAGAATGTTTGGAATAATGGTATTTTATTCGCCAAATAGTGCATACCTCTATCTTCTGTCGTTTCCTTCACTTATAGTAGATCGTAGTGTAACCGAAACGACGTAATCAATTTACCCAATTTATGGCATTATGGCCGTTACGATTTATGAGATGTCCGTTACTATTCCAACCATTCGGGGAGCGTCGTCGGCCCACTCTAGGGGTTGAGACGAGGCTCAATCCACCGTCGAGCCGTTAGGTTGACCTGCTGGTCAACCTTTATTGGCGGTGGGGCTGATGCGAGGATCAGTCCTCCAGAGGCCATGGGCAGTCCTGCTGGACCACTCTTATGTTGGCGGTTTGGGGATTGATGCGAGGATCAATCCTCCATTTAGCCATGGGCGGACCTACTGGTCCACCCTTGGTTGGCATGTCGATGCTGATGCGAGGATCAGTCCGTTGTCGAGGTCGTAGGTTGACCTGTTGGTCAACCCTTCATTGGCGTGTCGAGGCTGATGCGAGGATCGGTCTCTTGCTGTGGGATTCATAAGTCTATTGTCCTTCTTCGCATGGTTGTACGGGGGGTAACGCGGGACGATATTTCTGCGTGGCACCCAAGGGTCACCCGTCGGTCGGCACCACGCCACTTGGGCCATTGTTGCGTTTCCGCGAGAGGCGCATGCGGCAAGGGGCGCGCGCGGCGTGGGACGCGTGTGGCGAGGAGCGCGCGCGGAGTGGGGGGCGCGCGGCGCGGGGGGTGCGCGGCGTGGGACGCGTGTGGCGGGGGTGCGCACGCGGAGTGGGGCGCGTATGGCGAGGGGCGCGCGCGCGGCAGGGGGCGTGCGCAGCGGGGTACTCGCGGGCTGACCCGCGCCTCGGGTCAGCCCTCTTCCTTGGGCGCGTGCGCGCGGCAAGGGGCGCGCGCGGCCGGGCACGTGTGGGCTGACCCGCGCCTCGGGTCAGCCCTTTTCGCTGGGCGAGCGCGCGCGGCGGGGGCGCGCACGGCGAGGGGCGCGCGCGGCAGGGGGTGCGCGCAGCGGGGTGCTCGTGGGCTGACCCGCGCCTCGGGTCAGCCCTTTTCCTGGGGCGCGCGCGGCAGGGTACGCGTGGGCTGACCCGTGCCTCGGGTCAGCCCTTCTCCCTGGGCGTGCGCGCGCGGCGGGGAGCACGCGCGGCAAGGTGCGCGCGCGGCGGGGTGTGCGCGCCATGGGGTACGTGTGGGCTGACCCGCGCCTCGGGTCAGCCCTTTTCCTTGGGCGGTCGCGCGGTGGTGTTTTGTGGGCTGACCCGCCCCTCGGGTCAGCCCTTTTCCTTGGGCTTGGGCGTGTGCGCGCGGCGGGGGTGCGTGGGCTGATCCTCGGGTCGGCCCACTCCTTCATGCTGACTTGGGCTTCCGGTTAACTTTGAAATTGGTGCTATTGGGCCGAGATGGGTTAGGCCCATTTTGAATTTTAATTTTCCGCCCGTAACAAGTTTGTAACAATTTAGTTCTTGAATTTTTAGTTCACCAACATGGAATCATATCCAGAAAGTTTACACGAAGAAAAAAATACAAAAGAATGTCATCTCATCGAAAACTTACAAAACAAATCTTTATGACCAAAGAACATTCTAATGCTTCTCTACCCATAGTAATTTAACAACAATTAAAAGAAATAAAATTCAAAGACAAGAATATAATTTTCAGAGGACAAATCTAAAGACGGAAAATGGCAGTAGTTGCTTCATTCTCTCTAAATTTTTCAGAAACAACAAACAATTAATGATCTCATACATAATCCAAAACAAAAATATTAACATTTAAAATATAACACACAAATAAATTACAAGAAATTAATTTATGATATAGAACAAAATACAAATCAGAAGTGATACAAAGATAAAAATAGATGTACAAAAAGGCTTGCATTCAGTAAATGATAAGCAATGAATAGCAAGAATATTGTAGATCACCAATCCCCATCCCAACTCTATTCATCTAATTGCCTGTTTTATTTCTTGAAGCCTAAGGGTATGAATAAAGAGAATGTGGAACATTAATGAAGAAAATGCTTAGGAGATTAGAAGAAATATCACCAAGAAAACACTCGATTCTTGAAGTCCACTGGTTCTCTCACGCAATCGAGAAGTTGTATCAGAGCAAAAAGTCCAATAATATTAAAACAAACAAATAAACCACAAGGAAATTCAATTAATTGTTGCATGTTTGACAGAGATGGAAATACAAAGCAAAAGAGTGATAAAAATAGAAATAAAAGTCTTGCAACAATTGATTGAGAATCTTGTAGAGCAATTCAGATCCAACCCTAATTCATGTTTACACTTGTTGATAGTGGAATCTAAAATTGGAAAAATGGTTTTGAACAAGCAGAAAAAAGGAAAGTGAAAAAGAAAGACAAGAGTGTCAAGTCTCTAGAAAGAGCGTATCAAACAGCCTTCTAATGTTTACACTTGATTCAAATATAACTAATCTCAAATTACCCTTTTCAGCTCAAGGATCAAATATACTTGTTTCTTTATATCTTAATTCAATTTCTATATCATTGCTATTTTCTCCTTCTATAACTGATGTAGTGTAAGGATAAACGAAGTAAAAACTAAAACGAACCTACTTGTTTATTTTGACATCGATGACGCATTTGGTGACGTTCCATATAATATCGGTGCGACAATCAATCTTATCTCCATTATAGCGGTCCACAATCAAAGGATCTGTTGAATGAATAGCTTATAAATAAGAGAGCAACAAGAATGATTGTAAGAAGCCATATGGAAATCTCAGTGGGAGAGATTATTTGCATAGACTGAGGTCAAAAGTGGAAAAATCATTTTGGGGCATTAATAGAGGATTTAATTGTGTAGTTTGAACTTACCTTTCATCTGTGTTCATAAGCCATTAATAACTTGATTGTTTCTGACTTTTTCATTGCACATCCTCTGCCCATCCGGCTTGTAACTAGAAAATCTCCATAACTTTTTCTAAAAAAGAATCAATTCAACATAACACCCTCATTCATTTTATCACATCCAATGATATATATATATAGACATATATATATATATATATATATATTTTGTCAGTACTCACAATCCCATCATTCATTTGATCACATCCAATTGTTAATTTGTCATTTTCCATTCATTTTATCGTTCAATTCTAGCTATGCCCATCAAACTAAACAGAAGCAATAGGAAACTTAGCCTCCCTATGACCGTATAATCACTTCAAAGAACAAGCTCTTAAGCAAAAATTTAACAATAAACCTAAAAAAAACCGGAATATTTTATGCAATCAGAAAAAGAAAAGGCACAAGACTATAGTGTAGATAACATTTTCTAAAGCAAAGAAGCTTCAATAACGACACAATTGTAGCAAGTAGGTCTTCTTCACTAATCTTAATGTGTTTCATAAAGCAATCTCAAGTATTCAGACATCTTTCCTTCGAGTATTACAGGAAGGCTGAAAGTTTCTTTGGCTACAAAGAGTGTATCAAGATGTCAAAAAACACAAAAATAAATCGAAAATTTTCAAGAAAATCAACATGGAAAATGGCAGCAGTACATAAGCGAGGAAAAACTAGAAATCGAAATCAATCATAAAACTGAGAATTTGCAGAGCGAAGGAGAACTTACGTAGCGAGCGTGAGAGAGAAATGCAAGAAAATTGAAACCAAAACCTTGTTAAACAATGAATGAAGAAGAAGAGAAAAGATTAGACGATTGCAAATAAATACAAGAAAATCGAACTTCCAAACAACAAACAGATACCTGCGGCGGCGTTTGGAGACGATGGAGAGAGAGGGAGACCTGCAGCAGCGTTTCAAGACGTTGGTGAGAGAGACTGTGCGGCGTTTTCGCGAGAGAAGGGGAAGCATCTGACAAAATGAGGATAAGTGCTGAATTTTAGCCCTAAAAAACCCATCTTCTCATCATGGCCTAACCCGACGCCTGGACCGGGCGTCGGGTAAACCCTATTTTACCCGACGCCCGGTCCAAGCGTCGGGTAAACCCTATTTGACCCGACGCCCTGTCCAAGCGTCGGGTAAACCCTATTTTACCCGACGCCCGGTCCAAGCGTCGGGTAAACCCTATTTTACCCGACGCCCAGTCCAAGCGTCGGGTAAAATTCGTCGGAAAAACAAAAAATTCTTGTAGTGACCTGTAACCAAGTAGTTGACAATGTCGGCGTACCATGGTGTCTCCACACTTACCTGGAAGAGGACTTCATCAGGGAACTCATCATTCAGAGGCAATTCATCCTCATTACGCACAATGCGGCTCAAATGATCGGCAACTGTGTTTTCTGATCCTTTCCTATCCTGGACCGAGACGTCCAACTCCTGGAGAAGTAGCACCCACCGGAGCAATCGAGGTTTCGAGTCCTTCTTGTTGATCAAGTAACGAACTGCTGCATGATCAGAAAAAACAATTACTTTAGATCCAAGAATATAAGGCCGAAATTTATCAAGAGCGAAAACAATGGAAAGCAGCTCCTTCTCTGTTGTTGTGTAACCGATTTGCGCGGAATTGAGCGTTCTGGAGGCATAATAAATCACGTGGCTCTTTTTGTCTATCCTCTGACCCAATACAGCGCCCACGGCATAATTGCTTGCGTCGCACATGATCTCAAAGGGAGTCCCCCACTGCGGTGGATGGATGATGGGTGCGTTGGTCAAGCACTTCTTCAGAACATCGAAAGCCAGCTTGCACTCTTTGTCAAAGCAGAATGGGACATCTTTTTTCAGCAAGCTCGTCATCGGAGTCACTATCTTCGAGAAGTCTTTGATGAACCTGCGGTAGAAACCTGCATGACCAAGAACAGAACGCACTTCCCGAAGATTCGTGGGGTAAGGTAAATCAGATATAACATCTATTTTAGCTTTATCGACCTCTATTCCCTTAGCCGACACAACGTGACCTAAGACTATGCCCTGACTGGCCATGAAATGACACTTTTCAAAATTTAAAACAAGATTAGTTTCGATGCATCTTTCCATGACTCTAGACAAGTTAAACAGGCGATCCTCAAATGAACTTCCATACACAGTGAATTCATCCATAAAGACTTCGATGCATTTTTCTACGAATTCAGTAAATATGCTCATCATGCATCGCTGAAAAGTCCTGGGAGCATTACAAAGCCCGAAGGGCATTCTCCTATATGCGTAAGTTCTGAATGGACAGGTAAAAGTAGTCTTTTCTTGGTCTTCCTGGGCTATGGGAATTTGATAAAACCCAGAAAAACCATCTAGAAAACAGAAGTATGGCTTCCCAGCTAAACGCTCCACCATTTGATCTATGAAGGGAATAGGAAAATGGTCCTTCTTAGTCACATCATTCAGTTTCCTAAAATCTATACACATCCTCCACCCATTTTGCACTCTTTTAGGCACTAACTCACCCCGCTCATTTCTAATAACAGTTATGCCCGTCTTTTTAGGTACAACATGAATAGGGCTAACCCACTGACTATCAGAAATGGGAAAGATAATACCTGCATCAAGGAGTTTGTGTATCTCAGACAACACTACCTCTTTCATTGCTGGGTTTAGTCTCCGCTGAGGCTCTCGGGATGGCTTTGCTCCCTCATTCAGCCGAATCTTGTGCATGCACAGAACTGGACTCAACCCATGCAAGTCTGCCAACGTCCATCCTATCGCTCTCCTGTTCTTTTTCAAGACCTCCACTAGCTTGCCTTCTTGTTCCGATGTAAGCTCCTTGGAGATAATTACCGGGAGTGTTTCCACCTCACCCAAGTATACGTACTTGAGATGACCCGGCAGCTCCTTAAGTTCCAAGTTGGGAGCCTGCAAAAGAGACGGTAATATTTTAGTTGGCTTTTCACACGCCTCTAAAGCAAAAGTAGTTTGTTCAGATGAGTCAGACAATATAGGAACACTACTTTCAGCCTCGCCAACAATTTTAGTAAAATTGAGTGGGTCCTCCCCTCAACAACAGGCATGCACTCTTCTTGTTCTAAAGTATCGATAAGATCAATTTTACAGACAGAATGCACATCAGCATGGTGTTTCATGGCATCAAATACATTAAATTCTAACACATCTCCTTCATATTCAACTGATAAGGTACCATCATGCACATTAATTTTTGTCTTAGCGCGCGGTTTTCATGAATGGTCTACCTAGCAAGACTGAAGTAGCAGGCGATGCGTTTTCTTCCATATTTATCACATAAAAATCAGCAGGAAAGATTAGGTCCTTAACTCTAACCAACACATCCTCAATCATCCCTAAAGGACGAATAGAAGACCTATTAGGTAACTGGATAATTAAACTTGTTTCCTGCATACCTTCTAAATCGAGACTCTTGTAGACTGAGTACGACATAACATTAATTGAGGCTCCTAAGTCTAGCATGGCGTGCTCGATTTCTCTATCTCCTATAGTACATGGCAAGAGGAACATACCTGGGTCCTGGCATTTGCTCGGAATACCTTGTGTTATCAGGGCAGAGACATTCTTGCTTACCACGACTCTCTCAGCACTTTTAGTCTTCCTCTTAATGGTGCACATCTCCTTCAGAAATTTAGCGTACCTTGGGATTTGCTGAATTGCATCAAGCAGCGGCATATTGATCCCAACCTTTTTCAGCGTCTCAAGGACGTCCGCGTCGTCGACCTCCTTAGGTGGCCTCGCCAACCTACTAGGAAAAGGAGCAACGGGAGTGTAAGACTTCATAGAAATACAAGGAGAAGCTACAACTGTTTCAGAGGGTGTTTGAAGACACTTATCTGGAGATATTTCTGTATCCTTGCTAGAGTCCTCGGGAGTGGGTCGAGATGGTACTTCTTTACCACTTCTGAGGTTTATCTCACTAACGCTTTCCGCATTGGATTCTATCTTGCTCATCCTTTCCTTCACCTCCGTGAACCCATCTCTTAGCTATTGCATCTCTGACCTGGTCTTGTCTCTCAGAGACCGCATCTGCGAATTGGTCTCGTTGCTAGATTCCATAAGTGACTTGAACATGCCTTCGAGGGCTTGACCTGAAATAGAAGGAACAGCCTGAGATGATTTTTCTTGCAATGTATGAAATAAACCAAATACCTGGGACACTTTTTCTTTGAGCTCTTCTATGTCGGTAGACATTTTAGATTGCTCATTTCTTCCTCCGTATTGGCGACGGTTCTCAGCCATGTTGGAGATCAACTGTCTGGCTTCCGCAGGCGTTTTCTCCCAAAGGGCTCCTCCACTCGACGCATCGAGCATCTGACAGTCATGCGGGAGCAACCCATCATAGAAGAATTCGATAAGCGCGGCTTCTGCTATCAGATGGTTCGGGCATTTCTCGCATAACTTAATGAACCTCTCCCAGCACTCGTGAAATGCCTCTTTCTCTTCCTGCTTGAAACCACAGATATCCTTTTTCACGGCTCTGGCTCTTGAAACTGGGAAATACCTTTCTAAGAACAGACTCTTTAACTTCTCCCAAGTGAAGATGGTTCCCGATGGTAAGTAATGTAGCCAATCTCGAGCTTCACCTCTCAAGGTGAACGGAAAAGCTCTCAGGTAGAGCTGATCTTCAGTTATGCCGCCTGGCTTCATCGCGCAACTTATCATTTGAAAAGCTTTGAGATGTTTAAAGGGATCCTCATCTGCTTCACCACAAAAAGAAGGCAAATGGTCAATTAAACCCGACTTAAGCACAAACTCACCTGAGATTTTCGGGTAGGAAATACAAGAGGGTTGATGGCCCATAGCAACCGATGTCCACTGCCTTAGTGTTTTTGGGGCTCCAGCCTCATCGTCAATCTCCATTTTCTCAATAAAAAATTAAGCACTTCTAGCACACTTAAACAAACAGATCAAATCTTGCAAATAATAAAAGAATAAACAAAATTTTAAAATAAAAGTCAAAAGTCTACAAATCCAATTTAAATTAGGCCGAATTACACGAAATTCCCCGGCAACGGCGCCAATTTTGGTAGCGATATTTTTGAACTATCGCCAATCATCGGGTTGTCGAGACCCGCCAAAATAAATTTATAATTACCCGAATACACTGAACTAATAGTAGATGAGTGGTAACGGGGTCGATCCACAGGGAATTAAGTAATTTGACTTAATCTTAATTAAATTTGCAAACTTATGATAATGAATGAAATATGGGGGATTTGTTGATTTTTAATTAACTAAGAAGGAACGATGCAGATGGGAAAATTTAACTAACGGAGCGTTCGACTCGGGACGATCGGGAATAAAATTAGCATGCCTCTTGAATCATAGGTTTACAAGTATAATGGTTAAACAATTTAACGAATGCGCAGCTCGTCTCAAATTAATAAATTAACTCAGACATGCTCCATGGAAATTAATTGGACACGATAAATCGTGCTAACTAAGCATATCGATTGGACATTGGCGGCCAACTGTTACGTCTCCAAAAGTGACTATTTTAGGACTTATTTGTGTTAGGAAGTTGTGCATTTGTAAGTATTTTTGATAGGATTTAGCTTGAACGTATGCTTATATATGAGAATTAGAAGAATGAAGCTAAATTAGGACTTATATGCAAAAGGAAAGAAAAGGAATGAAAAAGAATGAAAACTGTGCATTGCGGAGGCATTGCGGAAACATTGCTAACACCGCGATGTTTTAAGTGAAATCCGTAAGTTGGCTAACCTTTTTCTGTTTTGATCCGATATTTCAGGGATCCATTCTTTCTCCTCCAGCCACGTAGAAGTACGACGTTGAGAATGGATGGTTCTCCTTGGCCCAATCGCACCTGCAGAATACTATAAAAGGAGGTCAAAGTGGAAGGTTGAAACACACTCGATTAGCGTAGACTTCTCAGTTCAACGCAGCTTCTTCCACTCTTATTCTCTCTTCCGTCTGTTGGTTTGAAAGGTTCAGCTATTGGAGTCGACAATCTGATAGGAAGGAGAGAAGATTCATCTTCTCTTCTGATTGGATTCATCCAAGCAAGGCTTGCCTTCCTCTTCCTTCAGCCGAGGCGTTCGCAATCGAGAAGACCACGCACATCTTTACTGCTTTCTGTTTTAGTCTTCTATCTGCACTACTGTTTGTTGTTATTTCTCTTCCATTAGTTACTCTATTCCATTTCGTTGCTTTCTGTCTTTACTTTAGTTATTCCAAGTCATCATTTATTTAGTTCAAACGATTGGTTAATCAACGTACAATTCATCACTTCGCAAGTCTTTACTTTCTCTGCCTACTGTTTTCCTCTTCTGTTTTATCTTCAAGATTCTATTAAGCATGTCTTCTTCATCTACTCTTTCTATTTTATCTGCATCCATGAGTAACTAAATCACATAAGGGCATGCTAATGACAAATCTGTAGGAAGAAACACGTGACTAAAGCATGTAGGATAGCTCTCGAATGCATTGATTGTATGTAAGCTTCATCCCACGGGCAATTTCGATTGGCCATCCATTTTGTCCAAAGAACTCCTAACCTCTGGAAGGAGTAAGAGTTCAGAGTCATACACTCATGCTAGCCTCTCAAGGTAGCCAGAAAACGACCTAGGAATAGGCGTTTTCCTAGTACAAATCACAACTTACTGTTTTAACAAGATGCTTAAGACCTTACTTGGACATGAGTAAACTAAAGAATCTAATGCATGAAATCGGAAGATACATGAGAATGAGTTAGTTTGATGCATAGTGAGTTGATCTACTGCTTGAGAATCGTGTGAAAAAGCCTATAGAGGAGTCGTTAGTAGCCTTTGTTTCCACATTTTACACACATTCGCTGTTAAGAACATTGCGGTATAATTGCTATTTCCGCAATTCCCTTAGTTAAAAATTCTGCCTTAGCCATTTTCCTCTTCGTTTATTAATCTCTTCTCCTTGCATTTGAGTTTATCATTTACTTGCACTTGTTTATGTATCTATCATTTACATATTCCTTAGTAATTAGGCAACTTAAAACCAAATCTACCCCATTAAATCCACCCATTCTTGCTTAACAATACACTTCACGAGTAACTAAGAATAAATCTCTGTGGGAAATCGAATGAAAAAATACTTATTACTTGCTACAAGATCATGTATGCTTGCATGTTCTGAGTGCTCTCTTATTGCATATTTCCTTTAAACATTGAGCACGCAACAAGTTTTTGGCGCCGCTGCCGGGGATTTTGTTTAGTGAACACGAAGTTTGTTAATTTAGAAAAAAAAAACTTAATATCTATTGGAGCTAATCTTCTTTCATTTCTCTTACAGGTACTATCAAGCTAGTTTATGAATGAGTTTCCAAACCTCAACTCGCACAGAGAGAAACTTTGCAGGTGGAAAACGTACGTGTACGACAAGGTAAATGAATACGCTGCAGAACTTAATTGGAGGACGAGTTTGCCCACAACAGTTTGAAGAATTTTATCAGCCATGTGCTTATTGTGGGGATAATCATAACTTGGAGAATTGCCCAACATTGAATTATCAAGGGAGGCAATATCAACAAAGCTATGACAACCATTATTCGTACATGTGTGAACATGATCAGTGGCAACTCTCAAATAATCCTTGGGAAGAGCATGTGCAAATTGCTCATTATGAAGAGTTTCCCCAACATGAAAACTATCAACATTATGCCCCAACTCCAAGTGAAGAATTATCACCCACTTTGGAGGCGCTATGGATAGAATTCATGGAAAGGAATGATGCATCCATGAGGAGAATGGATGTGCACTTAGCCCAGCTCACAAATGACTTACAAGATCTACTTGTTATAGCAAAATCACCACCACCATGCCCTCAGATGTTCGATTTTTATGATGATGAATCCTTTGTTACCTTCGAATCTGAGAAGAGTGATCCAATGGAATCTTCATATGAAATGGGGGAGTTGGTGAAAGTTGAGAAAAATGAAATTGTGCTGGATGAGGCCAAAGAGACTAATGCGCTGCTTGAGGAACAAGAATTTGAAATGTTTGAGGTTGTAGCAAGCTTCTCCACCAATGAAAGAGTTGAGCCACCACCACCACAAATGCTCCAGCTGAAGGAGTTAGAAAGAGATGTGCCAGAAAAAGAAGTCCCATCGCATCAAAGCTATGTTGTAGCAAATATTGTAGAAACAAAACCAACGCACAGAAAGTACAAACCTTGGGATGTTATAACATGCAGTCTGTTTGAAAGAATCAACAAATTCAAGGTGTGGCAGAATGTCCGACCCCGTAAATCAAGACTTAAGTATCTAAACGAAGCAGAAGTGATGCCTCGAAACATTGAAGAATATCCATATGAGGCAGATTGACAAGGGAGATTTATGATCCCTAAACTCTTAAATTAGGATTTTATCATGCTTTGCTTAGATTTCGTATGTTAAGAGTAGTTTATCTTGGGAATGAAATATTTATTACGTGACAACAATCATAGTCGTTTAGCATGAATTGATGATGCACTGTGGGCATATAGGACTGCATATAAAACACCCTTAGGTATGTCTCCTTATAGGCTAGTGTATGGAAAAACATGTCATCTTCCCTTCGAATTAGAAATCAAAGCCTTTTGGGCCTTAAAAGAACTGAATTATTGCGTGACCGATCCTGGAACATTGCGGTCTCTGCAATTACATGAGCTTGATGAGCTGAGACATATGTCTTATGAAAATGCTAAAATGTATAAGGAAAAGACTAAGATTTGGCATGACAGTAGACTTAGGATTAAGGACTTTAAGAAAGGCCAGCATGTCTTGTTATTTAACTCAAGGTTGAGATTATTTCCAGGCAAACTTAAGTCCAGATGGTCAGGTCCTTTTGTTATAACTAACGTGTTTGTTCATGGTGCAATCGAGATTAGGAACTTGTAGCACGGGCAACCGTTCATGGTTAATGGTGCACGATTGAAGCATTATTATGAGGAAGGAGATGTGAAGACTCTCTCGGCCTTCCTCTTAGCTGAAACTTGAAAATAAAACCGAGAGAGGACGAGTGATTCCTGTGCTCGTCCATGCGAGGCTATGCCTCAGTTTATTTTTTTGCTATTCTTTCGGTTGTTATTTGTGTATGTTTGTGTGTGATTTTTATTACGAATTTGATGTTAATTTTATTTCTTTTAATAGGGGATCGAAAGAGGAAATCAAGGAGATGAATCCAGGATAAAAAATCGGGGAAGATATTGGGCCGAATCAAAGATTAAGTTGAGAGAATATTGGCGATTAAATCAAGAAAAATCTCCAACGGCCATTTAATTGCGGTGGATTTGCTGAAACCGCAACAAAATAGCCGTTGGGATTCACATCATTACAAATAGCCGTTAGAACCGTCGTGGCCAGTACGCTTCCCTCATTCATTGAACTCCAAGAAACTATCTTCGTCTTCCTCGGCAATTCCTCTTTTTCAGATTTCTTCGATTCCACCATGGTGCTTACAAGGGCTGAGAGATCTGCTTCCAAGAAGAAGGCCGCTGAAGCAGAGGCAGCTGCGAGAGAAGCACTCCTCGCCTTAGCAGATGCCGAAGCTGCACGCACTGAACGACCCTCTAAGCTCCCTGTCCGCAAGAAGAAGTGGAAGGTGGTGACGGAGATCCCTGCTGGGCCGTCTGAACCAGTGGGTACGCCCAAGAAACGAAAGTGGACGATGGAGATTGGGGACGCACCGATCAAGGAGAAGACTCCCCCTGTGGAGAGTCAAGGAAGTGGCCGTCCATCCTACGAGACGGCCAGACAGAGCCCTGAACCATCTCCACCAGCGCAAAGCTCCGAGCCTTCGCCATCTCCACAAAGCTCTGAACAATCTCCACCGCCGCAGAGCCCTGAGGCATCGCCATCATCGCAAACACCTGAGCCTGAAATTCCAAGTGAAGAACATCAAGAATCAGCGCAGGGCGAGGAAGCGGCTGAGGAAGAAGAGGTTTTCTCTCCTTTGAGGGAAGTCAGCCCCGATAGCACAGCAAAGGGGGGAGATTCAATGGATGAAACGTTGGGGGATTGCCTCCAACAGATCACCACCAGGGCACGATTGAGAAAGAAAGCCACCAAGGTTGCCAAGGCCAAACGGCCAAAAGCTTCAAAGAAATCCAAGAAAAGGAAGGACAGAGGTGAGCCTTCTTTGAAGAGGCTGAAGGTCGAGGTTGTTGAGTCGGCCAAGGCACGAGATAAGGGGAAGGCCAAACTATACCCCGAAGATGAGCCTCAAACTGTGAGGTATGTGTCCTCTGATGCAGAATCGAGGGGCACTGAGTTGAGGAAGAGGGACCTGCTCCATGAGAAGGGGTTCCTTGACACGTTGGCAGACCTGCCGCAATTCTTGCGCGCAGGGATTACCAACCACGGCTGGGAAGAGCTGTGCAGACCGCCCATCCCCGCCTACTCCAGCATGGTGTACGATTTCTATGCCAACCTGATGCACCCTGAGGATGGCTTGTCTGTGGTAAGAGGAATCGAGGTGGACTTCTCAGCCAAGGCGATCAATGAAGCCTATGGCCTCAAGAGGCAAAAGCACACTGACTATGCAAGGATCATTGATGCGCCAACTGAGGCTGTCCTGGAGGAAGCACTACGGATCATCGGCCAACCTGAGGCAGCTTGGACGATTTCGCGCAATGGGAAGCACACTCTGATGAGTGCGACCCTCACGGCGAAGGCAGCTGTATGGTTTTCCTTCGTGCGCAGACGGCTGTCCCCAGTGACCCACGAGACCACCATCAACCAAGGAAGATCGCTGCTTGTATATGCGATCATGAGGGGCCTCACGATCAATGTTGGCGAGGTCATTGCAGCCTCGATAGCAGACTGTGCCAAAAAAGGTAAGGGTCCACTTTTCTTCCTCAACACAATCACTAAGCTTTGCTTACGTGCAGGTGTACCAATCGAGAGGATGGAGAGGCAGCTGGCCTACACGGGGCATCTGGAGCTGCCTACAGGCCTGAGGATGCGCAGGAAGGGGAACATGGAGTTTGAGCTAGACGGCCTGGCTGTTGCTCAATCCCTCTCTATGGCCTGCCTGATGGACCTGCAGAAGAAAATGGCGCAATGGGCTGAGTATGCTCAAGCGCGGGATAAGGATGTTGCTGACCAGTTGGGCTGCATCTTTCCTGAGTTCCCCACTGACCTGCTGACGCCTTGGGCACCTCCATGAGCACGGAGGGATGATGATGAGGACGTCTGAGTGCTAGTCTGAAGAGCACTCAAGGGAGTATTTCTGTTCCCTACAAAAAAAAAATAAAAAAAAAAACTCTGCTTTTCGTTAAACTGTGTGAATGCTGCCATTTTTTGAATCAATATTTGATCTGTCTTTAGTCTTTATTTTTGTTGTTTAGAATTGTTTAGTATAGTCTGATGGTATCTGAATAGGTAGGTTGTTTGAGTTTCCTTTTTGTATAGCTAAGATGACTAGAAAGAGCATGCATAGGGGCCTTGATCACTGATATATCTACCCTGTTTATTCATTGCGAAATCCTTGCGATCGCCGCAATTTTTGTTAGTTATCGCATGCTTTTGACTGACTGATTAGCTAGGCTGGTTCTGTTTTAATTTTGTTCTTTTGCTGCTGTCTTGACTACCTTATATAGCCTATCTATACGCATACTGGATGAGTGTCTTAAGGCACCTTTGATAGTTTAAATTAGTCTCTTAATTTGCTCAGCATGCGTAGCTTTAAGTCCTTCCCTTACTGTTTTTACAAATTTCTGCTGCTGAGTTATTTGCTTTAAGAATGTTCTGTCTATCCCTAGGACTTTTAGATTCTCTTTGTTTTTCCCTAGACTAGATGCTTCTAGGACAAGTTTGGGGGTGTGCCACCTCAGACACTCATTGGGGACAATGAGTAGTTTAAGTTTGGGGGAGGCTACCCTAGGCCTAGGAACATTCCTCTCTCCCTTTAAGCATAAGCATTCTTCTTCTCCTTTACAAAAAAAAAAATGATGAACTGAAAAAAAAAATGAAAAGTAGAATAAAGAGGGGTGTCTTTCTTAAAGTTGCTGAGTAATCAGTGCCAAGTGTGTAACCCACAAGTGGCATTGCATCAAATGGCAACCAAAGGAGAGGCTCCACCAAAGTAAGAAAGCAAAAAAGAAAATTAGGGAAGAAGAATGTATACCTAGGAGTTGCAACTTTGTGGCTTGGGTGTCCTGAATAAAAAAGAACTCTGATCCTCAATTAGCTAAGCACAAAGTTGTAGCTTGTAGGGTTGTTTAGGGAGATGAATGTATGTCCAATGTAGTGATGCCAGGGTTTAGGTTGTTCTCTAAATGTACTACTGTCACTGGTTAATACTAAGACTGGCATGACTCTAAGGAATCCTAGGTAGCTCAAAAGTAAAAATTAGAAGCATGTACTAAGTCTAGGGTAAAGCTAGGTAGAATTTGAAACCTTAGGGATAGTTGCACTATATGATAGAAGCAAGTAGATCAGTCGTAGGGAGTTAATGAAACAGTAGGATCATTAGGCGTGCGAAGTCAGAAGAACCAAAATGAGAAGTTAGTTGTAAACTTAGAAGTGTGTCACAGGACAGCACTGCCATAGATAGGAACTTAGGGGAGTCAGCAAGTGGTTAGAGAGGATAAAACAACAGCCTAAGTAAGTCCTTAGATTGCTCGAGGACGAGCAAAACCTTAAGTTTGGGGGTGTGTTACGTCTCCAAAAGTGACTATTTTAGGACTTGTTTGTGTTAGGAAGTTGTGCATTTGTAAGTATTTTTGATAGGATTTAACTTGAACGTGTGCTTATATATGAGAATTAGAAGAATGAAGCTAAATTAGGACTTATATGCAAAAGGAAAGAAAATGAATGAAAAAGAATGAAAACTGTGCATTGCGGAGGCATTGCGGAAACATTGCTAAAACCACAATGTTTTAAGTGAAATCCGTAAGTTGGCTAACCTTTTTCTGTTTTGATCCGATGTTTCAGGGATCCATTTTTTCTCCTCCAGCCACGTAGAAGTACGACGTTGAGAATGGATGGTTCTCCTTGGCCCAATCGCACCTGCAGAATACTATAAAAGGAGGTCAAAGTGGAAGGTTGAAACACACTCGATTAGCGTAGACTTCTCAGTTCAACGCATCTTCTTCCACTCTTATTCTCTCTTCCGTCTGTTGGTTTGAAAGGTTCAGCTATTGGAGTCGACAATCTGATAGGAAGGAGAGAAGATTCATCTTCTCTTCTGATTGGATTCATCCAAGCAAGGCTTGCCTTCCTCTCTCTTCAGCCGAGGCGTTCGCAATCGAGAAGACCACGCACATCTTTACTGCTTTCTGTTTTAGTCTTCTATCTGCACTACTATTTGTTGTTATTTCTCTTCCATTAGTTACTCTATTCCATTTCGTTGCTTTCTGTCTTTACTTTAGTTATTCCAAGTCATCATTTGTTTAGTTCAAACGATTGGTTAATCAACGTACAATTTATCACTTCGCAAGTCTTTACTTTCTCTGCCTACTGTATTCCTCTTCTGTTTTATCTTCAAGATTCTATTAAGCATGTCTTGTTCATCTATTCTTTCTATTTTATCTGCATCCATGAGTAACTAAATCACATAAGGGCATGCTAATGACAAATCTGCAGGAAGAAACACGTGACTAAAGCATGTAGGATAGCTCTCGAATGCATTGATTGTATGTAAGCTTCATCCCACGGGCAATTTCGATTGGCCATCCATTTTGTCTAAAGAACTCCTAACCTCTGGAAGGAGTAAGAGTTCAGAGTCATACACTCATGCTAGCCTCTCAAGGTAGCCAGAAAACGACCTAGGAATAGGCGTTTTCCTAGTACAAATCACAACTTACTGTTTTAACAAGATGCTTAAGACCTTACTTGGACATGAGTAAGCTAAAGAATCTAATGCATGAAATCGGAAGATACATGAGAATGAGTTAGTTTGATGCATAGTGAGTTGATCTACTGCTTGAGAATCGTGTGAAAAAGCCTATAGAGGAGTCGTTAGTAGCCTTTGTTTCTACATTTTACACACATTCGCTGTTAAGAACATTGCGGTATAATTGTTGTTTCCGCAATTCCTTTAGTTAAAAATTCTGCCTTAGCCATTTTCCTCTTCGTTTATTAATCTCTTCTCCTTGCATTTGAGTTTATCATTTACTTGCACTTGTTTATGTATCTATCCTTTACATATTCCTTAGTAATTAGGCAACTTAAAACCAAATCTACCCCATTAAATCCACCCATTCTTGCTTAACAATACACTTCACGAGTAACTAAGAATAAATCTTTGTGGGAAATCGAATGAAAAAAATACTTATTACTTGCTACAAGATCATGTATGCTTGCATGTTCTGAGTGCTCTCTTATTGCATATTTCCTTTAAACATTGAACACGCAACACCAACGCTCTCCCAAGACCAATCGATAGCAACGAGCTAACTGCGACGACTATCTAATTTGGACGCGAAATTAGTGTGTCGATTTCGGGTTCCAATTCGAGAAGAACGAACACCAAGAACGCAAGGACGTCAATGCGCTCAAGGTTTCGTAAATCTTTGTTACTTGGCGGTTTAGAGAGGCACGGCATCAAAACCTTTAACGGATGAAACATGCTCAAAATCAAGGGTGCCTAGTCCTAAATCATTCAAACATGCTCATGGAATAAGCAAAGAAATAGAAATCCGTTCAATAAATATTCAACCAATTCAGAATTCAATTCAACAACCTCACCAAGAGTACAAACTACATTATTCCTATACAATCCCGAGCCAAAAACGCTATAACTACTCACTCATGATGTGTGGGATAAAGGATGGCTCCAATCCAAGCTTCCTAGCCTCTCCCATGGTGAAAATGGCTGCTCGAAAGTCAAATCAGGTGCGGAGCCCGAGGTAGAAGATGAAGATGGCGGCTAAAAATCGGACAAAAACTTAAGTAATCCGTCGGAGTGTCGAGACGTTAGGGCAGCGTCTCGACGCTGCGCCCTAAATAATCCGCGCGCGCAGTCGGGGTAGCGTCGAGACGCTGTCGCTCGACGCTTGCTCTCCGGTGGATTTCCAAATCAGCGCTTCAGACTTCGGAGCGTCTCGATGCTCTGGCAGCGTCGAGCTAGCGTCGCGACGCTGTCGCTCGACGCTAGCTCTCGGGTTTTTGGAATTTACTTTGCCTTCAATTTCCCCAAAACTTCAATTCTTCATATCTTTGCATGGTACTTCCCCAAAAGTGTTCTTAGGCCTTTAAAATGCGATATTAAGCCTCGAATGACGTCGAAACGCTCCCGAGGGCGAGTTACCAAGAACACCTGCAATTAACACATAAAAGCAAGATTAAGCCAGTAATAATCGTGAATTAGAGACATAATTATAGCTCCAAAATGGAGCTATCACGCTGCTAGCGCCGGTTAAGAGTTCATGGGTGTGATGGAGCGTAAAACGCAGTGGAAACGATTTTGGATCGTTTGATAGCTCACAAAGTGTGCTATCTTTATATCCTTTTTATCGCTACTTTATCGTTTAAATGAGCATTTTAATGTTGATTCTCTTTTATGTTATAGGAATTGAACCATTGGAGCTAAATGAAGCATTATTGAGGATTATGATGAGAAGTGAACCAATTGGGTGATTGGAAAAAAAGCTCAAGCCAAAATTCTCGAGGGCAGAGCGTCGAGACGCTCAAATGTTGTCTCCAAGTCAAGAATCCCGCAGCAGTAGCGTCGAGACGCTACGAAAAGTCTTCCAGCGTCAACTCCGTCCGTAGCGTCGAGACGCTGGCCTTCCAAAACAAAAAGATATTATTCCCGGGACAGCGTTGAGACGCTGCCCCTAGGGTCTCAACGTTGTGACGGATTTCACTATAAATGCATCCTTTTCCAGCCGACCTAAGGATCGATTTTTAGAGAGAAAAAACCATATTTTCGAGATTATCACACTTGGGAGAGGAGAAGAACGAAGATTGAAGCAGATGAAGAGATTTCAAAGCAAATGATCGTAGACCAGACGCCGGGAACGGAGAACGGCACGACATTGAGTTTTATTCTCCATTTCTTAGAACTTTGTTTATGGATTTCTCATTGTTTAAGACGTTTTTAGTATTGCACATGTGTAGCTAAATTTATTATCTTGGGGATTGATGTAGCCTTTTAGTTTTGATGTTTTAATTAATTGAATGTTTAGATTGATTGCTCATCTTCCATTCGTGCTTTTACTTTCTTAATGCTTATAATCTTCTGGCCAAAAGGTTGTATGTCTTCATGGTTTAAAATTATGCTTGAGAGAGAATAATTTAAACTAGATCTTAATTGCATGACTAAAAGTAGTTCTAACATGTGAATGATTAGACTCTCTTAGAAGTTGTTTTAAAGAAAGTTTTTAATGCTTTGCATGTCTTTAAAAACTATATTGAACAATTAGTTTTATTACATTGCATGAGGCCAATTGCGCTCGTAAGAGTCAATTGTTATTTTTGTTCTTCTAGACTTATGGAAATTTGCATGAATAATCTAGGCATTTGATTGATTGAAGCGTCAATCTAATTGGTGAAATCATATCCCTAAGATACTTTTCTCGTGATCTGTCTAATTCGTTACCTTATTTTATTGTTTGTTTTCGTAATTTTTGTCACAAACCACTTTGCATCTTATTTCTCTAGATAAAATTAAACACTATTATTCGGGGTACTTAAGTGAAAGCCAGTCCTGAGGACGATATTCGCAATTATTTACACTTTATTACTTGACCCGTACACTTGCGGTTTTGCACCTGCATTAAAAGTGCGCAACATCGTTGATACTCTAATTTCATCAATTTAACAGAAACATGCTTAAACAACAGAAATAAGATAAATTAAAAAACATACCCTTGTAGTTCTAATTTTCTTCAAATTCCGCCGCTCGTTCCTCGTCACGAACTCTGCGAGCTTCTTCTCACGAACGCCTCGAGGACCACCTCCTGTACTCCCGCTATCCTCGGCGCCGAGCAACGTAGTTGTGGGACTCCGTTTAAAAAAAGAAAAGAAAGAGATGTAAACTTAAGGAAGAATGTAATTAATGTGAGAGAGTGATAATATAATTTTTTAATATCCTATAAATTTTGGGGTGTCGAGCCCCGCCAAAATAACATTTATAATACCGCTACAACTGAGCTTTGCAGCTAGTGGTAGTCGGGTCGATCCACAGCGAACCTAAATTATTTTCTCCTAATTAATTTCTATTTGCCTTTTTTATGAAAACAATAAAATAAAACATTAAAGTAAAGGGGGGATTGGTTACGGTAAAATTAAAGGAAAGCATAAAAGTAGCTAACGGAAAATTAAAACTAACTACATGTGCTCCTAATTTTAAGGGTTGGGGTTGACCTTGATGCGACTCGATTCATTGGGATTCAAACATACTTAGCAAAAGCATAATTAAACACATAAACGGTTGCCCGACAACTCTGAAGCAACCGACCACATATATATTAATCATAATTTTCAATTCTAATTAAACGATGCTAGTAACTAAATCAGAATGATCAACCCCAAAATAATTAAAGTAGTAACTAGCAATTCACGACGAACATTCAATTAGACACTCTAAATGCTAGGCGATTACCCGACAACCCTGAAGCAATCAACATTCAGAACATCTAAAATGATACTTCGATTTGTTTTACTCCTCTGTGTTACTAAGGCGATTAGGAGAGGCACGACATCACTAATCTATAACGTTAAAGCATGCTAGAAATGGAGATCGTTAGTCTACCAATCTAACACACTCATAAATTAAGCAAGAGAGAGTAAATGCCCAATCAGTCATGCTAAGCTCGAAATTAAAGAACTAAACCCTCATGACTCGCATCAAATCTAACCCCTAACCTCAAATTAGAGCACTTACCTTGCTCGGGATGAAAACCAAGCTAAATCCAACAAGTCTTTGCCTTGTTATAGAAGAAAAGAGGAGAAAACCCCAATAATTTGAGAGAGAAGTCGTAAAAAACAAGCCAAACCCGAGAGAGAATGACCTAAAAAACGTTAAAAAAATGGGTTTTATACCAGGCAGCGTCTGTGCCTGAGGAAAAATAACGGAAATTCTGCATTCCCCTACTCTCAAACTCTGGCCAGTCATTGTACCAAGGTTCTCCTACATCACCAGACTACTAATCATAATTGAGATAATATTTGATTAATTAATTTATATGGTATAAACGCTTAAAACGCTTAATCATTATTATCCACTAAAATATTATTTTACGCCCTTAATTAATGCAATGGTCTGATTTACCCCTAAGCAATTAATTTCCACAAATATAAACATTAAACACAATTAATTATTTAATTCGCAAGACTTATGAGCTAAATATTAGCACTTTTGGAGTGCTATCAAAACCCCCAACCTAAATCTTGCTAGTCCTCGAGCAAGAAAAACTCTAAATTAGCTCCTAAGGACTATACTTGCATGGTTCTAACTCAAATCTCGATGCTTTAAGAATCAAGGCATTTACATAAACAAGTAAGCAATCGATCGCATGCATTTAATCAATGAACATGTCAAAAATTAACTATTACTCTCCTACGTGAGGGTGTGATTAGCCAACCTGTCCTAACTCATATACACTCGAAAAAACCTCATGCAACACAACATCTCATTTTCCCCCTACTTCTAGCAGTTAAGAACAGTCGATAGTTTTTCCACATTATAGAGAGTAACAAATTAAGAGACCTAAAAAAATTTTCTCTTTCTTTTTCTTTTGAGTACTTTGTACTCTTTATTTGGTTCTTTGAACCCAACATTTTTTTTTATTTTCTTCTTCTTCTTCGAGAAGCCTAACATGTCAAGCTTAGGCCTTAAGCTTCACATTTGTAAGGACTAACGCTCACTTCTTTAATGCACATTTAAGAAGGAGGAGCGCCTCAGGAGAAATTTTCAAACATGTTTTTTTTTTTTTTTTTTTTATTTTTTATTAGGCTAATAGATTTGCTAACTCGATTAACCTATTACAAAATCTCATGCAACAAGCTTCCCTAGGGTTGCCTTTCGGGGTGACAACAAGAATTCATGCAACATGCGGTCAATCTAAGCCTACGGAGTCTAAGAGAAGTTGCTAAGTGCTCTTTAGATGCAAGGGAGCAACATAATTTTTTTAAATTTTTTTGACATGAACCCAACCAGTGCAAACAACTTCATGCTTCATGCTTATCCATACATGCAAATACGAAGATTCTAAAAACATTTCCTAGATCATCATAATCAGAAAGCATGCAAACAGAGTCCAAAACACTTCAAATTTAAACTATACTCATGCTCAACAACTACACATGAATCCAACAGAAAACCATCTCCACCCCCAACCTTCGAAAGATACATAGTCTTCTATGTATCCACATCAGATAAAGCAATAAAAACTACAAAATTTAAGGGAATAGAAAATCTCCCCTGAATTTTGTTAGGTTGGTGGTTGGAGTAGCGCGGTCTTTGCCCATTATCTTAGTCATTAGGTCAAACCCCTACAAAAGAAAGCAAACAACAAAAAGGAAAAACAAACAAATAAAATCTAACTTAGAGAAACTAAATGGTTCCCCGACAAAGGCGCCAATTTTGGTAATAGGATTTTTGAATATCCTATAAATTTCGGGGTGTCGAGTCCCGCCGAAATAACATTTATAATACCGCTACAACTGAGCTTTGCAGCTAGTGGTAGTCGGGTCGATCCGCAGAGAACCTAAATTATTTTCTCCTAATTAATTTCTATTTTCCTTTTTTATGAAAACAATAAAATAAAACATTAAAGTAAAGGGGGGATTGGTTACGGTAAAATTAAAGGAAACACTACAACAAATTAGACCTACGATGGCAGTTCTGAACTGCCATCTTAGGTATATGAGGGCGGTTTTACGACCGCCATCTAAAGTGGTGCCATCTTAGGGGTATGATGGCGGTTATCTTTTAATGGCGGTTAAAAACCGCCATTAAAGGTAACCGACATCTTAAGCCTAAGATGACGGTTTTGAAACCGCCATCGTAGGGCTAACCGCCATCTAAACCTTAAAATGGCGGTTTCAGATTGTGAAACCGCCATCTTAACCCTAAGATGGCGGTTGTAGACACCGTATTTTGTCCGACCTTGTTTATCATTATTTCTAGGTTTTCCTCGTTTTAGGGTTTTCCCTTGTGTTTCGCTCAATGGATTGTTAAAATCATTTAATCTCCTACTTCCCTATTTTCCTTGTTATTTTTTAGATTTTGGTGGTTTCAATTCAAGGTTTTAAATTTAAGGAAATTTGGGGTTTCAATTCAGGGTATTAAATTTAAGGAGATTTGGGGTTTCAATTCATGGTTTTAAATTTAAGAAGATTTGGGGTTCAATTCAGGGTTTCATATTTAAGGAGATTTAGGGTTTCCATTTAGGGTTTCGATTTAAGGTTTGAGTTTTTTAGGGCCTGTTTGATAACGTTCCTGTTTCTTGTTCCCTGTTTCCCGTTTCTCGTTCCCTGTTTCTTGTTTCTTGTTTTTTTAGAACCAGAAACATAAACATGTTTGATAACTACTCCTGTTTCTTGTTTCTCGAAAAAAAAAAGAAACATAAACACATACTTGTTTGATAACGTTTCTTGTTTCTTGTTTCTTGAAAAAAAAAATAAAAAAAAAATTGAAATATCGTCATGTTTGATAAAAAAAAAAAATTGTTATTTGTTAATTGTTTCTAACATGCATTAAAAAAAAAAATCCAAAGTTTACATAATAAAATACAGATAAGTCTCGATGCAAAATTAAAAACAACCATAAAATTGTATTTATACTTCAAATGTTATCCAAATTTGATTTAATTTGGTATATGTTTTTGTGTGTTGACAGGGTAAGGAGACGTTTATTTAAGAATAGGGAAGCGAGTCTCCAACACGCCAAAACAACGTTCAATAACATTTCGCAGTGAAAAAATTTCGATAGTTAAACACTTTTCCCTACCTCGAGGATGATGCCTTCCTTGCTCTAAAATCTCGAAGTCGTTGTCATTCATCATTGTTTGTTATGGGTCATGTTTTAAATTTTCGTTGACGTGTAGACATTTTTACGTGTCAATGAACTCAATATCGACATGAGAGGTGAATCGATATTTCAATTTTATTATAGATAAATTTATGTTATATAACTAAAATATCAATATTTGTGAACCTATTATTTAATAGTAGGAAATTTAAACTAATTTAAAAATATTGAAATGCTAATTTGCAAAGTTTAAAGTGTCGTCGTCGATGAAAATATGAAAATATCGATGTCAATGGATACTTATTAAAAAAACATAAATAATAATAATAATTTTTTTTTTACAATTAATAAATAAATATTTTAATGTATTTAAATAAAATAAATAAAAGATATAACAAATTTAATAAATAAATATAATAAATATTTTAATGTATTTGTTCACACGAGATTTCTACGAAGGAAATTTTAGACACGTGTAAATGAAATTTGAATTTGTATTGATGTATTGTATCAGTGCGTAGGATTACAATCTCTAATATTTGATCCTCTGATTCTCTCTCTTAAATGTAAATGTATCTCGAGGGCTTCGCAGCTTGTTCTCGATGTTGGATTTGTTTCGAGGGCTTCGCAGCTTGTTCTCGATGTTGGATGATCGTTCAGTCTTCCAAGGATTCAGGGAGTCTTCGTTGCTTGGGAATTCTCTCTGAGCTCTTAGGAGTAAAAATTTTCTGAACCTTAGAAATGAAAATGAGCTCTCTATTTATAGAGTTCTCATGGGCCTGGTGGGCTTGGGCCTGGATCCAATGGGCTTGGGCTTTGGGCCCAATGGACTTGGGTTTGGACCCAATGGGCTTTTGAATCTTTGGGCCAAATTGTCTTTTTCATATCTTTCTGGCCCAATTCGATTTCGAGCCCAATTGCAGTTCGACCGAATTTGCTCGGTCAAGTCTATCTGATCCCCAGTCGTGATGGAGACACGTGGCGACCGCTGATTGGCCGAAACTTCTCGATCAACAGTATTTAAATCAAATAAAATATTTATTATTAATATTAGTAGTTAGTAATGTATCCTAAAAAACAATAGCAAAATTCAAAATTAAAATAATATATTAAAAAAAAACATTCCATAATTAAGAAAGAAAAAAGGAAAAAAAAAAAAAGGTTATAATGAGGATTAGAAGTTAGGACCTCATTGGTGAGGAGTTTATTTGGGTGCTTCTCTTGCCAATGAACCAACACTAATTTATTATCATTTTGGGAACAGGTTAATATAAAGAGAAACGGAACTGAGAGAAACATTTTTTTGAAGTTTCACAAATTTTGCCTCTTTTTTAGAAACGTTTCTCAAAATTTAGAAACAAGAAACGAGAATAGTTATCAAACAAGTCCGTTTCTTAAAAAAAGAGAAACGGGAACAAGAAACAGGAAACAAGAACGTTATCAAACAAGCCCTTAGGTTTTAGATTATAGGGTTTAAAATTAAAACTTTCAAATTGATTTTTTCCGAATTAAGATTTTTTCATGATAACTTAAGTTTTTTCAAGATAAATTTCCAAAGACATTTAATTTTAGAAATCGATTTTAAGATTTTAATTTGGTCAAGATACATTTAAATTGATCTTTCAAATAGATTTGTTTAAAAGAAAATTTCCAAAAAAAATTATTTTTAGAATTCGATTTTATATTTTAATTGAGCAAGATAAATTCAATTTGTTTTTAAAATTTTAGCTTACAAATAGATTTATTTAAGAGATAAATTTCATAAAAAACATTTAATTTTAGAATTCGATTTTATATTTTAATTTGGCCAAGATAAATTCAAATTGATTGTAAACTTAAATCTCTCGAATAGATTTGTCTAAAAGAAAATTTCCAAAGACATTTAATTTTAGAACTCGATTTTAAGATTTTAATTTGAGTCAAGATAAATTTAAATTGATCTTTCAAAAAGATTTGTTGAAAATCAAATTTCCAAAAAAAAAAACATTTATTTTTAGGGAGTCGGTTGAGTGCAGGGAAGGTGTTAGCACCCTACAACACCCGTTAAAACGGTAGCCAAATTTTATCTTATATTATCCAATGAACTTTTAAACGTCCTTAATTTGAGAAAATAAACAAATAGTTTTTATAAAAAAAACAATTTCTCATTTAATCAATTCTTAACTTTAAAAATAAAATAAGAGTTTGATATATTGAGGGAGAATTATCCTTAGTTAATTATCATATTAAATTTCCTTTTATTTAAAGGAAATTGTTTACCTCAAGAATTTGAGAAATTTATCTCAACTTCGTCATAGGATTTATATGATAATATTTTATTTTAAAAACATATTGATTTGTTATTTTTTTTGAAGTGATTGGAAGGATTTTCGTATGCTTGCACGAGAGTCGAAACTCTACGAAGTCACATTACTCAGACCTCAAATAAATACAATGTTTTTAAAAAAATACATTACTTAAGAAAAATTATTAAATATGAACTATAAGACTACATTGAAGTTTATTTGGAAAAATTCCAATTTAGGGCAAATCTAAAATTTATTTGGAATAAGTAATTAAGAATCAATAATTAAAATTTATTTACAAACTTAAATTAAGGTAAAGTTGAAAGATACCTAAAAATCTTGAATTTGAAAAAGAAAATATATCATAACTTAATAGAAAAATAAGATGTCAAACATTAAATTGTAAATCAAATGTCAAAATTGTAAACAAATAATTAACAAGGAGGGGCGGTTTTGTAATTAAGCATGCCATGCCAAATTTATAAATAACATAATTTATGGCTGTTGACCGAGAAATTTCGGCCAATCAACGGTCGCCACTTGTCTTCATCACGGCCGGTGGATCAGATAAACTTGACCGAGCAAATTTGGTCACACCGTAATTGGGCTCGAAATCGGATCGGTCTAGAAAAAATATTCAAACGACAATTTGACCCAAAGGTCAAGCCCATTGGGCTCAAAATTCAAAAGCTCATTTGAGCCAAGCCCATTGGACCCAAGCCCAAGCCCATTGGATCTAGGCCCATGAGAACTTTATAAATAGAGAGCTCATTTTCATTTGCAAGGTTGAGAAAATTTCTAACGAAGACTCCCTGAATCCTTGGAAGAATGAACGATCATCCAACATCGAGAACAAGCTGCGAAGCCCTCGAAACAAATCCAACATCGAGAACAAGCTGCGAAGCCCTCGAGATACATTTACATTTAAGAGAGAGAATTAGGGGATCAAACATTAGAGATTGTAATCCACTACGCACCGATACATACAAGTTCATAAATAAAATTCAAATTTCATTTACACGTGTCGAAATTTCCTTCGTCGAAATCTCCGTGTGAACAGATTGACACGCCCAGTGGGACCTCTCTACCTTTCATCTCTCTCTCTCAACAAAAACTTAACAATGACATCAAAGAAAACAACATCCAAGGCTGTCAGTTCCAACAACCCTTACAGGGGACCTGCCACCCGCAGCCGCTTCATCAAAGAAGCCTCGCAGACGGACAAGCACACTTCTGCCATCGTAAGCAAAATATACAAACGACTGACGGAGTCCGCGCAAGTTGGGATAATCATCAGGGACAATCCCTTGTTCGATGAAGCTGCTCCCTATTCTGATCAGTCGGAGAAGGTTTCTGACTCCAACGTATCTGTACTGATGGCAGATGCGCGCACTAACGACGAAGCGATGACTGAAATGGAAAAAAAATTAACTTTCTGATGAAAGCAGTCGAGGACAAAGACTTCGAGATTGCCCGACTGAGGAACCAGATGCAAAGTCGTGAGGTCGCGGAGGCAAGTCTAACTTCTGCGGCCAGAAAGAGTGACAAAGAAAAAATGGTCATCCAGGAAGACCAAGCGCAACACTCAACGTCGGTCGCTTCCTTATCTGTCCAACAACTGCATGACATGATTACCAACACCATCCGAGCTCAGTACGGTGGACCAGTCCATAGCACCCTCTCGTATACCAAACCGTATTCCAAGAGGATCGACAACTTGAGGATGCCCACCGGGTACCAGCCGCCGAAATTCCAACAGTTCGATGGTAAAAGCAATCCTAAACAGCACATTGCCCACTTCGTCGAAACGTGCGAGAACGCTGGAACTCGCGGAGACTTGCTGGTTAGGCAATTCGTCCGAACTTTGAAAGGAAACGCCTTTGACTGGTACACTTACTTGGAACCCGAGACGATTGACAGTTGGGAACAGTTTGAGAGAGACTTCTTGAATTGCTTCTACAGCACGAGGCGGACAGTCAGCATGTCTGAACTCTCGCACGCTAGCCAAAGAATGGGCGATCCAGTCGTCGATTTCATTAACCGTTAGAGATCGTTGAGTCTTGACTGCAAGGACCGACTCACAGAAGTGTCTGCTGTCGAGATGTGCATCGGCGACATGCATTGGGGACTTCACTACATCCTACAAGGGATAAAGCCCCAAACATTCGAGGAGTTAGCAACTCGTGCCCATGATATGGAGCTGAGTATTGCCAATAGAGGAAACAAAGACCTCTTAATCCTCGACGTAAAGAAAATAAAGACGGAAATGAAGGGCGTTGGGAAGATCACGAAGAATGTCGTGAAAGAATCTATGGTCGTCAACACGGCCCCTTTAAGGTTTTCCTCCAAAGCAAAGGAAAACAAAACGGAAGCAAGAAATGAGAAAAACGAAAGACGTCGCCTTACTTTGAAAGAAAGACAAGAAAAAGTATACCCGTTTCCAGACTCTGACATCCCCGATATGTTAGAGCAATTGCTGGAAACGCAACTCATCCAACTGCCAGAATGCAAACGACCGGAGGAGTTAGGAAAGGTAAATGATCCTAACTACTGCAAATAGCACCGGGTCGTCAGTCATCCTGTAGGCAAATGTTTCTTCTTAAAAGAGCTAATCATGAAGTTAGCTAGTGAAAAGAGGATTGAGCTAGATCTCGACTAGGTAGCTCAAGAAAATCACGCCGTCGTAACATTGAACTCCGACGTTCAACTATCTCCTGTTTCACCTAAGAAGCAAGAGGAGAGTTTGATCCAGTTTGGGACTTGCGAACCTGTAATTGTTCGATTCGAACACGAAATCCTACAGAAGACTTCGCGGGTGAAGCTCAAACCCGTTGGGGATGAGGATAAAGGATGGATCGTCGTAACTCGTCGAAAAATGCGGCGACAGAGACCTGTCCAAAAAAGAAGCCCGCCTACTTCGAGAGTATAGGCAAAAAAGCAAACTTCCAAAGAGAAAAGGAAGAAAGAGTATGAGAAGGCCTAAGCTTGTCGTGGAGGAAAACAAAGACGTCCCTCGACCCCAGCAGCCTATGACCCTACGAGATTTTTTCCCCAAGGGATTCTTTAATGAAAAGCAGGAAGAAACATTCGAAGTTGCTACGTGCCATGTCGTTGGTGCAATCGAGGATGATAGCGCCACTCCGAGTTCAACGGAGTTGGTAACAAAGTTGGAGGATACACCTTTCCTCAATGTAGTAGATCCGCCTCAAATGGACAAAGCTGCTCACGTCGACATGTTGAAGGACTCTAATGTTTCAGAACCTTCAACCTCTACAGCACATGCATGCGCGTCCGATTGCATGTCCATAAGCTTCACCGATGATGATTTGATGTTGGGGTCAAAACCTCACAATAGACCTTTGTTTGTCTCAGGATACATTCGAGAACAGAGGGTCGGTCGGATCCTCATTGATGATGGATCGGCCGTCAACATAATGCCGAAATAAGTCATGAAGGAGATTGACATCCTGATGGAAGAGCTATCAAGTAGCAAGCTGGTAATCCAGGGTTTCAATCAGGGAGGACAACGAGCGATCGACATGATTCGCCTACAACTCATCATCGGAGACTTAAAAGCACATACCCTATTTCATGTCATAGACTCCAGGACCACCTATAAAATATTGTTGGGTCGCCCTTGGATTCATGGAAATGGGATAATAACTTCCACCTTGCATCAGTGCTTCAAGTTTTATCAAGACGACGTCAAAAAGGTTGAAGCAGACACTAAGTCATTTTCAGAGGCTGAGTCCCATTTCGCGGATGCCAAGTTTTATATAAATAACAACAACATTGAAGAAATAATGCCGAAAGAAATCCCTTTGATCAGCGGGGAGCAGAAGACTTGCTCAGGGAAAGAATCAATCAAAGAAGAAAATGTTCCCAAGTTTTGCGAAAGCAAGACAACCGTCAGCCCAACGAAGGCTAAGGCCTTGAAAGACGAGAAAAGTTCGAACCCTTCTGTTCTGCGCTATGTTCCTTTGTCCCGACGTAAGAAGGGTGATTCGCCATTTGCGGAATGTGCGAAAAGTTTGAAAGTTGGTGACATTAAGATTCTTAAGGAAAACTTTGTCACCCCTCTTACGAAGATAACGAAACAAGAGGTCACGAAGTCTAAAGAGACTCAGAAAGGGATGGTCCTGCCTGAGAAACGAACGAAAGAAGGATACGATCCCAAGGCATATAAACTGCTAGCAAAGGCAGGATATGACTTCACAACTCACACTGAGTTCAAGGGCCTGAAAATCTTCGAAGGCAGGTCAGGGCTTTCTTCGACACAAAAGAAGCTCCTAAAGGAGGGATATTCTATACTGGCATCAAGAAAGGGGCTTGGATATAAGTCGCCTGAACCAGTCCGTATAACCCGAAAAGGGAACGAGAAAGTGGTCAACAGTAATAACATAACGACCAAGGAGGTAGACAACTCAAAAGAAGAGGAAGTTGTCAAACCCAGGATCTCTATCTTTAAGCGCATCAAGCCGCCGGCTACGCGTGCTTCAGCCTTCCAGGGATTGGAGGCGGCTGTGAAAGAAGAGAACAGTCTGCACTCAACATTTAACCCCATCAGGTCTTCCGTCTTTTAAAGGTTGAGTAAGCCAGCAGATGAAAAAGAAAACACGCTATCCACTGAACCTGTCTCACGACAATCAACATTTCAAAGGTTGAGTAAGCGAGCAGATGAGAAGGAAAACACACTGTCCACTAAATCTCTCTCACGTCAGTCAACATTTCAAAGATTGAGTAAGACGACAGATGAAAAAGAAAACACGTTGTCCACTGAACCCCCCTCACGACAATCAACATTTCAAAGGCTGAGTAAGCGAGCAGATGAGAAAGAAAATACGTTGCCCGATAAACCTCTCTCACGAACGTCAGCGTTGCAAAGATTAAGTGTGACTACAAAGAGAGATAAGAAACTTCCATCCACTTCCATTTTTGATCGCCTCCTACATGAAGAGGCTCGAGAGACTTTGAACAATAAAGAGTCTAGCAAGACAAAAAGCGATGAAGAGATCCGCAGTATCGTTCCCTCACGAATGAAAAGAAAAACTTTTGTTACCGTGAATACAGATGGTGCACTGAAGGTTAAACGACGCAATGTCATCATCACCAACCCTGCAAGCAAATGTGCATTAGAGAATGGGGGTGAAGCCTCTTGTTACCATATTACTGCCGAGGAAGAAACGGAGACCGAGATATCTGAAGAGGATGTTGAAGAGGCACCACTGCCACTCGAAGATGGAAGTCAACCAACAGTTGATGAACTAAAAGAGGTTAATCTTGGTACGACGGAAGAACCACGTCCAATCTTTATAAGTGCATCACTTTCCGATGAAGAGGAATGCGAGTACTTGAGTTTGCTCATCGCATACAAGGACGTGTTTGCTTGGTCGTATAAGGAGATGCCGGGACTTGATCCAAAAGTAGCAGTACATCGTCTCGCTATTGAAGATGGGTATCAACCAATAAAACAGGCTCAATGACGTTTCAGGCCAGAACTCATTCCTCAAATAGAAAATGAAGTCAATAAGTTAATTGAAGCAAGCTTCATTCGCGAAGTGAAGTACCCGAAATGGATTTCAAACATTGTCCCCGTCAGAAAGAAGAACGGGCAACTCCGGGTATGCGTTGACTTTCGCGATCTGAATAACGCATGTCCGAAGGATGACTTCCCATTGCCCATCACTGAACTCATGGTTGATGCTACCACCGGGCATGAAGCTTTGTCTTTCATTGATGGATCATCGGGGTACAACCAGATTCGAATGGACCTCAATGATGAGGAGATGACAGCGTTCCGGATTCCAAAAGGGATATACTGTTACAAGGTAATGCCCTTTCAGATTAAAGAATGTCGACGCTACTTATCAACGTGCCATGCAGATGATCTTCGATGATATGCTACATAAACATTCGAGTGCTACGTCGACGATATCGTGGTCAAGACTAAAAAGCAACGAAATCACTTGGAGGATCTTAAGGTGGATTTTGAGCGTCTGAGGAAATACCAGTTGAAGATGAACCCTCTCAAATGTGCATTTGGCGTAACTTCAGGGAAGATCCTTGGTTTCGTCGTCAAGCATCGAGAGATCGAGATTGATCAATCCAAGATAGACTCCATTCAAAAAATGCTAGAGCCGCGAAACTTACATGAGCTAAGAAGTCTCCAAGGACGACTAGCTTATATAAGGAGGTTCATCTCCAATCTGGCGGGTCGATGCCAACCATTCTAGAGATTGATGAGGAAAGACACGACCTTCAAATGGGACGAAGCGTGTCGAACTGCTTTTAACAGTATAAAGGAATATTTGCTTAACCCTCCTGTCTTGGGCGCCCCCATAGCAGGAAAGCCATTGATACTCTACATTACTGCGCAATAAAGGTCGCTTGTGATGGAACGCATGTAGCGCAGCGGAAGCGAGACGGATCAATGTCACTCTAATTTCATCAATTTAGCTAAATAAGAAACATGCACAAAGCTTTGAAATAAAAGGAATTAGAACACATACCTCTTGTAGTTCTAAAGACTTCTCTTCCAACGCTCGAATCTCCTCACGAACCCTTCGAAGCTTCCCTCAAACTCCTCGAGAACCACCTCCGGTAGTCCCGCTATCCTCGGGCCGAGCAACGGAGTGGTGGGACTTCTTTATGAAAGAAAAAGTTTGGAAGAAGAAGATGGGAAGATGAAAGTGATGAGGATTTTGTGAGAAGAAATCTAACACTTAACTTTCTAATTTCTCAAGTAACATGAACTCTTCATGCTCATCCAAATATTCAAAATCTTTGAAAATTCATCAACTTCAAATCATTTGAACTTCATCCAATTTATAGGCAATTCACATGCAACAAAGTCTTTGCTTAGCATGACACCTCAAATTGGATGGATTAGTGGTAGTAGGATTTTTGAATGTCCTACTAAATTTCGGGGTGTCGAATCCCGCCAAAATAAAATTTATAATTACCGAAACTACTAAGCTTTGCAGCTAGTGGTAACGGGTGTCGAACCACAGGGAACCTAAATTAATCTCTCTTAACTAATTTCTATTTGTCTTTTTAAACTAAAACTCAAAATAAAATAAAGGGGGAGTTAATTAAAACTAAACTAAGCAAGAATTACACTAACGGAAAAATAAATGCGAAAAGTAAAGAGCGGAAAAATAAATGTAACACGTGCTCCTAATTCGAGTGCTCGGGATTTATCTTGATGCGCTTAGATCATAGGGATTCTAATTATGCTTGTAATTTAATCTCATGCACGCGAAATGTTTGCTGGTTTCCGTAGCAAACATCCCAAAGAATTAATTATAAAAGTGCAATTCCAATTAAACATGCTCACTAATTAATCTAAGTTGATCAAGCTTAAACCAATCAAAGAACAATGACGGGTAATATCGCGACGAACCAATTGATCGAGAACTCGACCAATTGGCGCGATTTCTATTCTTTCCCTAAGTCTATCGTGCAAACGATAATTAATGCTATTCTCCTAATGTCACTTAGGCTAGAATTAATTAGTCACGCTTAGACCCTTGTTACCTAGCGATTGAGGCAATTATACGTCCTAACCTTTAACGATAAAACATGCGTGAGGATTCGGACGTCACTTCTAATCAGTCATACATGCTCATGGGGTTCAAACAAAGGAAGAATCATGCAAGAAACTATAAAATACAAGCTGGAATTTAAAGCTAAACCCTCCCTAATGCATCAAGACAACACCTAAACTCGAATTAGAGCACTTACCTTAGTTGCCCGTTGTGAAAATCAAGAGAAATCAACAAGAAATCAACTCCAATGTATTAGAATAGGTAAGAAATAGGTTTTGGCTCAAGAAATGCGCTCTACAAAAGATGGAGGCGGAAAAAATTGGGAGAGAATGATCTAAAATCAGCAAAATCGGACTTAAATACCCATTTCTGCGTCAGACTAGCGCCTATGCGCCGCGGGAGCGCGCGCACAAAATCGAGACAGCGCCTAGGCGCCATAAGTCAGCGCCGCGGGAGCGCGCGCACAGAATCGAGACAGCGCATAGGCGTTGAGCTCTCTGGAAAATTTACAAAATCGGGCATTTTTTATGACTTTTAATGACGAGCATTTTTTATCTTTAATGACGGTCTTTTACAGTCACGGATAGGGCGCGCGGGCGGCGGCGCGAGGGTCGCGCGGACGCTGGGGCGATGCTGGGCATGTTGACTTTTACAAAATGTAGGAAAATATTGCTTCCACCAAGATTTGAACCTGGGCACCCTCATTGTCTTGGCAATCCCTGCACCATTAAGCCATTAATTAGTTTTGAATTATAATTCGATTATTTAATTAATGAAGTATAATCCCTCAAAACCGTTAATGAATAAAATATTCTAAAATATTCATTTAAGCTCTTAATTATCGCAAATGCGCGATTTACCCCTTAACAATTAAATTATACAAAATATATCAATTAAGCCCAAATAATTATTCTAATTTACAAGACTTAGGAGCTAAATATTAGCACTTTTAGAGTGCTATCAATTAGTCTTCAACCAAGTGTTCCAAAATTGATGAGTTTATATGCATGTTGTTGGTGATTCACAATCCACTTCACAACTTCGATAAACCCACTCAACTTGGATAAATCCACTCAACATGGATAATTTCACTTTGACTTGGATAATCACACTTGTAATATTTTGTCATTTTAAAATTAATTCATAATTAATTTTAATAAGCAAAATAAATTATAATTAATTAAACTTTTTAATTAATTAATATTAATATTTAATTCAATATCAAATATTAATTAAATAATAAGACTAATCCCGATTTCTTAAACCGAATCATCACACATGAATCCCTATTCATGTTTTAGACCGATCTCATATTTAAATCATATTTAAATATGTCCATCATTCTTCCAAAACCGAATTTGAATAAATTCAAATTTTTTTTCTCTCATATTGTTACACGGCTTAATTCGAGCTAGCCAGGAGAACCTAAAGGACCTACAGATCATGAGCTCCAACGATACGAGATTAACCGGTCAAACTCTTTAACCAAGCTAACCAACATTCGTTAACCCCCGGAGACTCCACTAAAGTCCAAGGGTTGCACTCTCCTCACCGTAGATATATTTCTGTCCTCTTGATATAACCATCATTAGTAAGTCGATCCTTCACAGGTCGTTCATAATTAAAGCTGGGTAAAAATAACCGTTTTACCCCGTAATTACATCTTGTTCCTTAAGTCCCACTGATCCTCTAATGAACTATTGGTTTGTGGTCCAACCACCAAACCGATTGGTAAGTGATCTCATCACTATACCAAGTCCCTCTCGGGCCAATGAGAGGGTGGGATCCCTAGTTCAAGACCCGGAGTCAACACTTAAGGAAACAACCTCTCTACTAATCCCTAAAGGCGGGTAGGAGTGAATTCCATCTCGCATGACTATGTTCCCAGCTACCTACCCAGTCTTATCCCCAAGATGGTAGGCTTATTGAGTCGGCGATCTCGGGCCACTCTCACCCATACAAGTCAAAGGATAAGCCCGAATAAACAGGAGTTCATAGCGTGCTCAGGATTCAGATCGAGTTACCTAGGTCATCATATGAAAAAGTCAGTCTTTACAGTAAGCAGAGTTATAAAGAAAGAGTGACTTTATTTCGCAGTTCAGTCTTATGCAAACTCATTGCATAGGACGCCCCCACCACATGTCTCCACATGAACGATTTCGGATCACATCGTTTGTACTATACAAAGTGGGCCGCGTCCAATAGTGTCCCCAGGATAAGATACCCAGTCTTATCCCTATACTATAGACCGTTCTGGCTATTACTTGAACTTGATCCACATTCATGTCATACATGAAGTTCAAGTATACAACCTATAGCCATGGGTTCTTTGTTTATCGGAGTTAGGTTAAAAGTAAAAACAATTCACTTTATTCAATAACAACTTTACTGAATAAATCTCAATAACAACTTTATTGCAAAATAGAATATACATTTAGTTTACAAACCACGAGTTTTAGGACATAAAACCCAACAAACTCCCATTTGGACTAAAACGTCAGTGGAGTATTACATGTTGGATGAGAAAAACTGGAATATTAAATATTTCCATGGCTTTTCTCCCACTATCCTACTGTACAACTCGTAGTCCTAGACTCACTAGGTGCCCTTCGAACACTTTAGCCGTGAAGGACTTTGTAAACGGATCAGCAATATTGTGCTCTGAGGCGATCTGCATGACGATCACGTCTCCTCGATGCACTATCTCCCTGATGAGATGATATTTCCGCTCAATGTGCTTTCCACGCTTATGGCTTCTTGGTTCTCTCGGATTTGCCACAACACCAGTATTATCACAATAAAGTGTGATAGACAAATTCATATTTGGAACAACTTCCAAATCCGTCAAGAACTTTCTAAGCCATACAACCTCTTTCGCAGCTTCGCAAGCCGCGACATACTCAGCTTCCATGGTGGAGTCAGCAATACAACCTTGCTTTATACTCCTCCATACTATTGCCCCTTCGTTAAGAGCGAACACTGATCCCGATGTGGATTTCCTCGAATCCTTATCGGTTTGAAA
This sequence comes from Herpetospermum pedunculosum, assembly GCA_028017165.1. Classification (NCBI taxonomy): domain Eukaryota; kingdom Viridiplantae; phylum Streptophyta; class Magnoliopsida; order Cucurbitales; family Cucurbitaceae; genus Herpetospermum; species Herpetospermum pedunculosum. Next base: position 7,335,184 of record JAPQWQ010000185.1, read on the forward strand.
ATTAGAGTCAGTGTATCCTGTAAGGATCAAATCCTTCGCGCCATACACGAGCACATAGTCCCTCGTTCTCCGAAGATACTTGAGGATGTGTTTAACGGCAGTCCAATGATCATATCCTGGATTGGACTGATACCTACTGACAATTCCCACTGCATAGCATATGTCGGGTCGTGTACATAACATGGCGTACATCAGACTACCGACTGCTGATGCATAGGGAATTCGTCTCATATCCTCAACTTCTTGAGGTGTCTTAGGACACTCTTCCTTTGACAATTGAATTCCATGCCTGAAAGGTAAAGAACCCTTCTTGGAATTTTGCATCGAATATCGTATCAACACCTTGTCGATATAAGATGCTTGAGACAGCGCTAGCGTTTTGTTCTTACGATTCCTTACGATTTGAATCCCTAGAACAAACTTAGCCTCTCCCAAATCTGTCATTTGGAATTGGGTCGCTAGCCATTGTTTAACGTCAGTCAGGAACCCTACATCATTCCCAATGAGTAGGATATCATCTACATATAAGACTAAGAAAGCTACAACATAATTGACTATTTTCTTGTAGACACAAGGTTCGTCAACATTCTGTTCAAAGCCATAAGATTTGATGGCAGTATCAAACCTTATATTCCAGGATCTAGACGCTTGCTTCAACCCATAAATGGATCGATTAAGCTTGCAAACCTTTTGCTCTTGACCCTGAATTATGATCCCCTCTGGTTGAGCCATATAAATACTCTCTTCAAGATTGCCATTCAGAAAGGCTGTCTTGACATCCATTTGCCAAATTTCATAATCATAAAACGTGGCAATGGACAAGAGTATTCTAATCGACTTTAACATGGCAACAGGCGAAAAAGTTTCTTCATAGTCCACCCCTTCCCTCTGGGAATAACCCTTTGCCACAAGTCGAGCCTTAAAAGTTTGCACCTTACCGGCTTGGTCTCGTTTCCTCTTGTAGATCCACTTGCAACCGATAGGTCTTTCACCATCAGGTTGCTCTACAAGATCCCATACCGAATTGAAGTACATCGACTCCATTTCAATGTCCATGGCTTTAAGCCACTGGTCCTTGTCTATGTCATTCATTGCCTGTTTAAAGGTCAATGGATCCTCAACGCCGTCATCAGGTATGACGACCTGAGTTTCCGTTAAACCCATGTAGCGGTCGGGTTGTCTCACATCCCTCCCACTACGTCGAGGTATTCTCAACTCTTGAGAAGGACCAGCCTGATCAACAACTCTTGTTGACCCATCTGTAGCTTTCCTGGAAAGTTCGGTCAAAACAATTTTGCTCGAAGGTTGATGATCTCTCATGTGGTCTTCCTCTAAGAACGTGGTGTTTGTCGATACAAGCACCTTGTCCTGTTGAGGATCGTAAAATAAACCACCTTTCGTTTCCTTGGGGTAGCCTACGAATAGGCATAATTTTGAACGATGTTCCAACTTCTTTGGATTGGGCACCAACACATGTGCCGGACACCCCCAAATTCTGAAGTGACGTAAACTACCTTTACGCCCTCTCCATAAGTCATAAGGTGTTTCTGAAACACTCTTAGAGGGAACCATGTTCAAAATATATACAACAGCCTCTACTGCATATCCCCAAAACGAACTAGGCAGTTGAGCATAGATCATGATAGATCGAACCATGTCTAACAGGGTTCTATTTCTCCTTTTGAACACACCGTTCTGCTGCGGTGTTCCGGGCGCTGAGAGTTGGGATACTATTCCATGTTCTATCATATAGTCTTGGAATCTTAAATCCATATACTCTCCACCTCGATCTGATCGGAGTGTTTTAATCGTTTTACCTAATGTGTTCTCAACCTCTGCCTTATACTCCTTGCACTTTTCAAGAGCTTCGGACTTATGATGCATTAGATAAAGATAGCCGTACCCAGAATAATCATCAATGAAGCTGATGACATATTCATACCCTCCCCGTGCTTTAACATTCATCGGACCACAAAGATCTGAATGTAGAAGCTCTAGAGTTTCTTTGGACCTATGACCTTTTTCAGAAAAAGATCGTTTGGTCATCTTGTCTTCAAGACAAGACTCACATGGTGGTAAAAAGTTGTCCTCTAAATGATTTAGGAGACCACTCTTAACAAATCTCCCAATCCTATTGAGATTAATGTGGCCTAGTCTCAAGTGCCAAAGATAGGCACTTGGAGAAAGTTTCTGCCTTTTAGTTTGAGTTTGAGCTGTTTTAAACATCTCGGTGTTCAAAATTGCTTTTGCCTCTGTTGGTCTTAACACATACAAGTTGTTTTCAAGTTTCGCAGAACATATATGTACACCTCTTTTGCTAATGAACGCTTCATTAAAATCAAAAGATAATTTATACAAATGTTCAAGTAAACAAGAGATAGATACAAGGTTCCTTTTAAAGTTAGGAACCAACAGTACATTTTCAAGTAAAATGAAACTATCTCTATATAACAACTTGACAGCTCCCACTGCCTTGGCTGAGACAACCTCTCATGTTCCAACCCTGAGAGTTATCTCAACTTCAGCAAGCAGCTGCCAGGAACTAGTTTCCTGGAAAGAAGAACAAACATCGTTAGTGGCTCCTGAATCCAGTATCCAGGCAGAACTATCATGTTCCACTAAACATGTTTCAACAACGAGTAAATCATATTTACTTAGTTGTTTCTTCTCAGCTTTCCTCGCCATGAGGGTATCATGATATACCGATGATGACGGTTGTCCAAACATCGTCTGTAATGAATCCATGATCTCTTTAGCGGAGACCATTACCTCATGCTTCTTAGCTAAAACATCGGATGTGCTGGCCAAGATGTAGACTCTGGCTTTATCATTAGCCCTAGTCCACCTGTCAAATGCATCTCGAACAGTTCGAGTTGCAGATGAGCTAGGAGGGGGAGGACATTCCTCTGTTAAGACCAACCTAAGATCATCGATAACAAGAATCGTATTCAAGTTCGATTTCCAGGTCGTGTAGTCATCGCCGTTTAGTTTATCATAAGCTAGTAATTGGATAAACGAGCTAGACATGCTGAAAAAGAATAAATTCTATTAGTGAATTGATTTTAACTGATTTTTAACAACCAATCAAGAATTTTAGCAAAAGTAATAATGTACCCAAAAAAATCATTATTAATTTGCAACGATACTTCAATGAGTCAGAGCAACCGCTACCGAGGGGCATTCAATCACTCCTTCACTGAACCAAGACATTCTTGACTAAATGCTAATACCAGAATAACTCATATTCCTATAGCACCTTAGTTATCGCTACTTCGGTCAAGAATCTACTAACAACTTATTAATCCTTTGTAAGTGTGACCCGCCATTTTCAGAACTCAGAGGTCGGCCCCAAAAGTGCAACCGAATGGAAATGTCAGAGTTGGGAATGGACCTAAGAGACCCTATCCATTTCTGGAGATTGAGTTGTTCCGACTCCCATGAAACGACCCTCCGAATGAACGGTGCTACTATGGGCAACCAGCAGGCGAAACATGGGAATCTCACGGTTCAACCTAATGGAGAAGACCGCAGGATGTATTGACATACTTCCTTCTCCCACTTACTATAAATACTTTCTCCATTCACCTTGCTCTTGATTTATGCAAACACCATCCGAATGGGGATGCCCTATTGACATCACGAGGCCGAGCATAAATCTCACTGTGTGAACTTCGCGGAGAACGTAGGAGGAGATTGATATATCACATATACCTTCTCAACACCACTACTAAGTATTTTAGAATGGTTTGGGTATAGTTTTACTTAGGCATTATCCGGCTAAGACAATAAAATCTAAGTCTAGGTAGAACATACTTTTACCTAAGATGTCTAGGTGATAAACGCTTTATAACCTTACACCTCTCACGTGCATGCTCATAAAGCCGGGTTAACTTAACTCAAGTATCGGATCGATCCCCAGGTAGGAGGTGTTCCGTAAACCGTCATCTTAAATACCTCCAACCTTAGTACATGATCTCACCGGGTGAGTTCTCTCGTAACCTTAGCTTTACAAGATATCGACCTATTTTAACTATTAAAACGAATCGATATTAAATTCCTAATCGCATTGGAATTCTTTAACCCTTAGTGAACATGCATTTATCTTTGTTATAGATTTTAAATGTCTATCTCATTTTACAACGCTTTATAAAACAAAGACATTCTATAACATGCTTCCTAAGCTAGAATATAACCATTACATTCAATTTATAACATGCTTCCCAAGCAAGAATATAACAATTATATTCAACTAAGGCAACTATGTTGTATGTTTAATTTCACAATTAATATAACACTTATATTAATTTTACTTTTAAACAAGCAACATCCAATTCATAAAATAATATAACACTTATATTAATTCTCATGAATTAAGCATGCATACTATACAACATAACACTTATATTATACTTTCAATGCATGCAACATGCTTCCTATGGTGGGATTTGAGATCTATATGACATACTTTATGCACATACAAGAGACTTTAATTAAAACATACATTCACAATGCATAATTAATTAAACACACTAAAGTGGACCGGTTTTGGCATCACGGACAAGCAAGCAACTAAACTATTACAATAATAATTCATCAACTAAGCTGAGACGCTTCAGAACCCTCCGAACCGCCACGAACCAGCTTGAATTTGCTTGAACCGGCCAAAAAAACAGCAACTACAAAACTTCAAAAAAACTGAACCGGTCCAAAACAGTTGTCCCGACTTCAACAGCCCGTAATTGGACCAATAACGACCCGAACCGGACCAAACGAACGCTGAACTGGACCTCCAGAGGGTGAAGAACAAGGAACCGGTCTGACTTTCAGTGAACCGGACCGCTCGAGGACCGAACCGGACCGTTTCTTCCACCTTGCGCTGAACCGGTTTTGTGCTGGAATTTTGCAGAAAAAAACAGCAAAAAACAGCATGCTGTTTTTTTCGACACCCGAGCTTCTGTCTTCGAATTGAAAGCCTATAAGAACTCTAATGACTCCGATTTTTTTACAGACTCTTCTTCATACATTAAAGCCCATACACGCCCGGGCAATTACAAAACGAAGTACAAATAAAAGCTCAAAAAAAATATGCCAAAACCGGGAAACACTTTAGATGCCACGAAAAATAAATTTCTAAAACAAATACCCACCGAGCTAAAATTGATGCAAATTGAGTGACCAAAAAATGCTCTGATACCAATTGATGGAGCGCATGTAGCGCAGCGGAAGCGAGACGGATCAATGGCACTCTAATTTCATCAATTTAGCTAAATAAGAAACATGCACAAAGCTTTGAAATAAAAGGAATTAGAACACATACCTCTTGTAGTTGTAAAGACTTCTCTTCCAACGCTCGAATCTCCTCACGAACCCTTCGAAGCTTCCCTCAAACTCCTCGAGAACCACCTCCGGTAGTCCTGCTATCCTCGGGCCGAGCAACGGAGTGGTGGGACTCCTTTATGAAAGAAAAAGTTTGGAAGAAGAAGATGGGAAGATGAAAGTGATGAGGATTTTGTGAGAAGAAATCTAACACTTAGCTTTCTAATTTCTCAAGTAACATGAACTCTTCATGCTCATCCAAATATTGAAACTCTTTGAAAATTCATCAACTTCAAACCATTTGAACTTCATCCAATTTATAGGCAATTCACATGCAACAAAGTCTTTGCTTAGCATGACACCTCAAATTGGATGGATTAGTCTTCAACCAAGTGTTCCAAAATTGATGAGTTTATATGCATGTTGTTGGTGATTCACAATCCACTTCAAAACTTGGATAAACCCACTCAACTTGGATAAATCCACTCAACATGGATAATTCCACTTTGACTTGGACAATCACACTTAATATTTTGTCATTTTAAAATTAATTCATAATTAATTTTAATAAGCAAAATAAATTATAATTAATTAAACTTTTTAATTAATTAATATTAATATTTAATTCAATATCAAATATTAATCAAATAATAAGACTAATCCCGGTTTCTTAAACCGAATCATCACACATGAATCCCTATTCATGTTTTAGACCGATCTCATATTTAAATCATATTTAAATATGTCCATCATTCTTCCAAAACCGAATTTGAATAAATTCAAATTCTTTTTCTCTCATATTGTTACACGGCTTAATTCGAGCTAGCCAGGAGAACCTAAAGGACCTACAGATCATGAGCTCCAACGATACGAGATTAACCGGTCAAACTCTTTAACCAAGCTAACCAACATTCGTTAACCCCCGGAGACTCCACTAAAGTCCAAGGGTTGCACTCTCCTCACCGTAGATATATTTCTGTCCTCTTGATATAACCATCATCAGTAAGTCGATCCTTCACAGGTCGTTCGTAATTACAGCTGGGACAAAATAACTGTTTTACCCCCGTAATTACATCTTGTTCCTTAAGTCCCACTGATCCTCTAATGAACTATTGGTTTGTGCTCCAACTACCAAACCGATTGGTAAGGGATCTCATCACTATACCAAGTCCCTCTCGGGCTAATGAGAGGGTGGTTTCCCTAGTTCAAGACCCGGAGTCAGCACTTAAGGGAACAACCTCTCTACTAATCCCTAAAGGTGGGTAGGAGTGAATTCCATCTCGCAGGACTATGTTCCCAGCTACCTACTGGTGGGCGGATTTTTGAATATCCGCTTAATCTCAAGCTGTCGAGGCTTGCCAAAATACGATTTATAAGGCCTATAACCAAGGCTTTGCAGCCAGTGGTAACAGGGTCGATCCAAGGAATAGGAGAGTTGAATTTACTAGTGAAATTGAGATTTGATTGATTAATTGGTAACGGGGGGTTTTATCATGCAGATAGGAAATAATGAGTAAGCTAACGGAAGAAGGAAATAATATGTAGAAAACGTGTGCACGGTTTGGGGAGTCTCGGGGTCAATTGCTAGACAAATACAACTTATCATTTAATTCTAATAACATGGAATTCAATTTACTAAGCACGCGGACGACTACCAGAGAAGCCCCAAAGTAGCCGACTCCATGGATTTTAATTAGGCCACACAGTCCTAATTACACGTTATCTAATCTCACATTAAGATGATCAGTCCTAAGATGAATTTAGACAGTCACTAGCTAACCGCGACGAACATTCGGGCGTGAATTCTAATTGCTAGTAGGTTGCCCGCAAACGCTGTATGCAACCAACAATTATCCTACCCGACCCGATACTTCGATTTAGTTCTATTTACCTGTGTTACTTAGTCGAGCAGTGAGAGGCACGGCATCGCTACTCTTTAACATACACAACATGCGAAACTACCCGAGTGTCAATCAACGTATTTTAGCATGCGCGTTGGATTAAGCAAAGTAAATAGATGCAATGTAAACAGAACCAATATGCAAAATCATACTCAGATTATCAAAGCAATAATGTCTAACAAAATTCCCCTAAACAAATCCCAAACCGTCACCCTTACCTTAGCCGCTCATGGCGCGGTTCGTCAATCCCGCTCCACCAACGACAATGGAAGAGTTCATCTACCTATTACAATGGAAAGTGGAGCTCACTCGCATGCCAACAATGGCGGAGCTCCACGGAAAATAGAGAGAAAATGGGGAAGAAGAAGGGAAGAATCGCCGGAATCCGTTTGGAGAAGAAGGAGAAAAAAAACCCTTTAAAAATCTGCAGAAAAATCGTCTTTTAGCTACTGTCTTCGTCGTAGCGTCCAGACGCTGGGCCTAGCGTCTCGACGCTGTGCCCTAAGTGATCCGCGCGCGCGCGCTGGCGTCGCGACGCAAGACCAGCGTCGCGACGCTGCCCCGATGAATTTCCTGCGCGCGCCTCCTCCGGAGCGTCTCGACGCCAAGCAGGGTCTCGACGCCAGGGCAGCGTCGAGCTAGCGTCTCGACGCTATCACTCGACGCTTGCTCTCGGGTTTTTCCAGAGTCGAGCCAGCGTCTCGACGCTATAGCTCGACGCTGGCTCTCGGGTTTGGGGCTGATGCAATGCCTCTCCAAGGCTGTTTTGGCCCGTTTCTTCACGGAACAAATTCCCCTCTTCCCGATGCATTCCCGGGGCGCTAAAACTCTGCTTTAAGCTCTCGAACATGCCCAATGGACGCACGAGCTCTATGCCGCTTTTCTCCTACAAAAGAGATACATTTAATCAATTGGAAGCGGACTTTAGCTATGATTAGGACGTATTTAATAGCTCCAAAATGGAGTTATCAAACACCCCCAACTTAAACATTGCTAGTCCTCGAGCAAGCACTACAAAGACATTGACTCTAAGGACGCGTTTACATATATTCTAACTCAAACCTCCATGCATATTGAAATTTGAACACGAGTATAATCATGGAAGCATTTGTTCATGTATTAACTAGGACATATCAAAAATTAACTCTTGCCCCCTAACGTGTGTGTGTGCTAGACAACCACTCCTAAACTCACGTAAACCCGGAAAACCAACATGCAACGCACATCCCATTTTCCCCCTACTTCTAGCGTTTAAGAACAGCTACACTTGACTTACACGAGAGAGAGAAACAAATTAAGAGACCTAATTATTTTCTCATTCTTTTTCTTTCTTTTCAAAAGTACTTTGTACTCTTTTATTTGGGTTCTTTGAACCAACTTTTCATTTCTTTTTCCTTCCTACTCGAGTTGCCTAACACGTCAAATTCATGCATAAAACTTCACGTTTTTAAGGACTAACGCTCACTTCTTTTAAGCGCTTAAAAAGAAGGAGGAGCGTCTCGAGAGGGATTTTTCTATCAAACATGCTTTTCTATTTTTTTTTATTAGGCTAAGCACATGCTTCCTCAATTAATTAGCTACTAACTCTCATGCAACAAGCTACCTAAGGGTGCCTTTCGGGGTGACAACGAGAATTAGCTAAACATGCGACAGACCAAGCTTACGGAATCTAGGGAGAAGTTGCTAAGTGCGCGATGAGTGCAAGGGAGCAACAGAAAAATTTTTAAAATTTTTGACATGAACCTAATAAACACAAAACTCATGCAAAAACTCGATTATGAACATGCTCATATTTCCAACATGCATTTCCTAGGCTATCACAGTCAGAAAACAGTAAACAGAGTCCCAAGCACTTCAATATCTTTATAACACTTCTCAACAAACTACACATGCACATCCATCGGACTACTCCACCCCCAACTTCAAAATTTGGCATTGTCCTCAATGCCAATCAGTCAGATGCAAGAAAGTAAAAGGGAAGAAGAAATACACTTCCCTGACTCTTTGTGAAGCTGGCGAGGGCGAGGAAGCGGCGCACAAACGCATCAGAGCCCAAAATTGTCTTCTCTTCCTCGATTCCCTAAAAAAAAAACAGCAAGCTAATTAATACTAAAAAGCAATAAAACTAAACTAAAGCATAAAAACAGTTCAACACTCGGGTGCCTCCGAGAAGCGCAGAATTTTTAAAGTCGGTTGCTCGACTGTATTCTCTCAACAGACTCATCCATAGTCTGTAGGTGCGGGGGACGATCCATACATGTCCTTGGCCACACCTTCTCTACCATCCACCTGAAAAACATTTTGCACTCTTCGTGCCTCGGGCACGTGAATATCAGACATGTTAGTGCAAAATCCAGCAGTATCATCCATCAAATTCAAATCAGAAATTTTAACCGAGACATGGGAACCATCCCTCAAGCGCGAGGGTAGACTCCCATTCTCATCATGCTCACAAACAACAGAAACATTCGCAACAGATTTCCCATCAAATAAAGAAAACTCATGCAAAGTATCATCAAACTCTAACGAAACGACGCCCTTATACACATCGATTTTGACCCTAGCGGTCTTAAGAAAAGGGCGTCCTAACAGCATAGAGGACGAAGCATGCGATGAATTCTCATTCATGTCTAAAACAAGGAAATCAGCGGGAAACGTCATATTCCCAACTCTAACCAGAACATCCTCTACCTTCCCCCTAGGACAGATGCTTGACCCATTAGCCAACTGAACAGAAACATTACACTCATGCATTTCATTTAAATTCATATCACGATACAATGCATAAGACATAACATTAACAGAGGCTCCTAGGTCTAACATGGCATTATGAACAATTTTACTACCTATAGTGCAAGGGATAGTAAAAGTACCTGGATCGTTGCACTTTGCAGGCAACGTACCTGGGAGTATGGCAGAGACGTTCTCCTTCTTTTTCTCAGTCCCTCTGGACTTCCTTTTCGTAGTGCACCAGCTCCTTAGGAATTTTGCATATTTGGGCACTTGACTGACTGCCTCTAGGAGCGGGATATTTACCATCACCTTCTGGAAGGTTCGAAGGACCTCCTCATCATCAGATTCCAAAGTAGGCTTCGCAAGCCTACTCGGGAATGGTGCTTTGGCAACATCCACAGGTACACTGACCTTCTCATTTCTTTTCTCATTCTGAGTCTCAAGAGCAGTCGGGGCGGACTTGTTCAGGCTGTCCGTGGCTTCCTTCGCAGCTCTGGTGGAAAGTGACTTCCCACTGCGCAGCTGAATGGCACTCACATTTTCACATGAGTTCACTGTAGTTTGGGAAGGAAGCTTCCCCGAGCTCTTGCTCTCAATCTTACTGATAGACACCGCCATCTGTGTCAGCTGTTTGTTCAAATTTTGCAGCTCTGCCTTATGAGAGTTTAGCTCCTCGCGAGCCTCTTTCTGGAACTGGCTGGTGCTAGTCACGATGGTCCGTACCATCTCTTCAAGTGAGCTGGAGGAGCTCGAAGCTTGAGCCTGGGTGGAAGAATTAGGCCTATCCTGGGACTGGCCTTGGAAACGAGTTTGTCCTTCCCTATTCCCATAGCTGAAATTAGGATGGTCGCGCCAACCGGGGTTATAAGTGCTAGCATATGGATCATACTTCCTTGGGTTGGAAGCATACCCCCCGATTGCATTGACCTCCGCCTCTTCGCGGTGTCCTCCAACAATTTTCTTCAACATACTACCTATCTCGGCCACCTGGGCCCTCATTTCAGACATCTCATGGCTCTGAGCCACGCTGTGCACTTGTCCTTGCCCCCTGATCCCAAACTGCTGCGAATTTGTAGCCATATTTGCAATGAGCTGCTTGGCCTCAACTGGGGTCTTGTCAATCAGTGCCCCTCCACTCGCTGCATCGATCATCTGCCTGTCGTGGGGCGTCATCCCCTCATAAAAGTACTGTATGAGCAGCTGATCGGCGATCTAGTGGTGTGGGAAACTCGCGCACAGGCGCCCAAAGCGTTCCCAATACTCATGCAGGGACTTGTTGCGTGCTCAATGTGTAAAGATAAATAAGCAATAAGGTAGAGAGAGCACTTAGAACATGCAAGCATACATGGTCTCACAGCAAGTAGTAAGTATATTTCATTCGTTTTTTCCACAGAGACTCATTTTTAGCTATTCGCGAAGTGTGATTGTTAAGAAAGATGGGATGAATTTGATGGGGTAAAATTGGTTTTTAATTATCTACTTTTTGCTGAATGTATAAAGGGATATAACATAAACAAATGCAAGTTGAAACTAGACTTAAAAGACAAGAGATGGAATTAACAAACGAGGAAGAAAACAGCTAAACAGAATGAAAATCTGGCAGAATTGCGAGGACCGCAATGTTACCGCAATTAAATAACAGCGAAACTGAGTAAATGGGTGAATTAAGGGCTACTAATGACTATCCTATAGGCATTTTATTACGATTCTCAAGCATTGGACCAACTCTCTATACATCAAATTCACTCTATCTCAAGTATCGTCCGATTCCATGCATTAGAGTCTTAAGTTTACTCGACTTCAAAGTAAGGTCTTAAGCATCTTGTTAAAACAGGAGTGTTTAGTTTGTACTAGGGAAACGCCTATTCCTAGGCCGTTTCCTGATTACCATGAAAGGCTAGCATGATTATATGACTCTGAACTCTTACTCCTTCCAGAGGTTAGGAGTTCTTTGGACAAAATGGATGGCCAATCGAAATTGCCCGTGGGATGAAGCTTACATACAATCAATGATTCGAGAGCTATCCTACATACTTGATGCATGTTTTTTAGCCTATAGTTCTGTCATTAGCATGCCCCTAAGTGGCTTAGCTACTCATGGATATATGGAGAACAGAAAGGGTAGATAAAACAGACATGCTTAGAAGAGAAATATGCTTAAAACAATAAGACAAAACGTAGCAGCAGAAGGTGGAAACTGTGAAATGCAGAATTTTACTTTGATTACTTTGAATGTTTGAACGACAAAGGAAAGCTTCAAAAGAAATGATTCAAAGACAGACAACAACGAAATGCAGTAATTAAAGCACTAGGCTAAGAACAACAATGATCAAACTGGAAATAAGAAGAAGAACGACAGAAAAGCAGTAAAGGTGCTTGAAAAGCTTCGTTGCAGTCGCCTCGAATGAAGGGGATGAAAGGTCAGCCTTGCTTGGATGAATCCAATCGAGAGAGAAGAAGAATCTCCTCTCCTTCCTATCAGATTATCGATTCCAACAGCTGAGACTCTCACTCCAACAGACGGCAAAGGAAAACAGGGAGAAAAAGTGGACTGTGAGAAGGCTTCTACGCTTTCGGATGATGATCAAACCTCCGACTTTGGCCCCCTTTTATAGTAGTTTGCAGGTGCGTTTGGGCCAAGGAGAACCATCAATCTTCAACGTCATATATCAGAATGGATGGAGGAGAAAGAACGAATCCCTGAAAATACGGAAATTAACAGAAAAAGATCAGTCAACTTACGGTTTCCACTTGAATAATTGCGGTCACCGCAATGTTTTCGCAATTCATTCGCAATGCTTATTTTTTCATTCTTTTCCTTCGGTTTTCAACCCTTTTTCTACCTATTGTGCATAAGTCCTAAATTAGCTACCTTCTTCTAATTCTCATATTAAAGCATAGGTTTAGGCTAAATGCTATCACAAACACCTAAAAGTGTACATCTTCTTAAGCTAAATGGGTCCTAAATAAGTCACTTTCAGAGACTTAACACACCCCCAAACTTAAGGTTTTGCTTGTCCTCAAGCATACTAAGGACTTACTTAGGCTTGTTTTTTTATCTTCTTTAACTACTTACCGACTCCCCTATATCCCTATCTCTAGCAGTGCTGTCCTGTGACACACTTCTAAGTTTAGAACTAACCTCTTTATCAAGCTTCTTCTGACTTCACCTGCCTACTATACCTGCTGTTTTTATTAACCCCCTACTACTGATCTAGCTACTTTTATGACATCATGCCACTATCCCTAAGGTTTCAAATTCTACCAAGCTTTACTCCAGACTCAGTACATGCTTCTAGCTTTATTTTTAATGTGTCTAGGATTCCTTAGAGTCATGCCAGTCTTAGTATTAACAGTGACAGTGGTACTTTTAGAGAACAACCTAAACCCTGGCATCACTACATTGGATATACATTCATCTCCTTAGACAAACCTAGAAACTACAACCTTGTGCTTAGCTCTTTGAGGATCAGAGTTCTTTTTTAAATAGGACATCTAAGCCACAAGATTATAACTCCTAAGCATACATCCTTCTTCCCCTATTTCTCCTTTTCCCTTTTTTACTTAGGTGGAGTCTCTCCTTGGGTTGCCTTTTGATGCAATGCCACTTGTGGTTTACACACTTGGCACTGATTACTCAGCACTTGACAGAGACTCCCCTCTTTATTCTTATTTTTCACTTTTTCTATTTATCACAAAAAAATTTCTTAAAGGAGAAGAAGAATGCTTATGTCCTAAGGAAGAGAGGAATGTTCCTAGGCCTAGGGTGGCCTCCCCCAAACTTCAACTACTCATTGTCCCCAATGAGTGTCTGAGGTGGCACACCCCCAAACTTGTCCTAGAAGCATCTAGTCTAAAGTAAAACAAAGAGAATCTAAAAAATCCTAGGCATAGGCAAAACATTTAAAAGCAATTACCCCAGCAGCAGAAAATTTGAACAAAACAGACAGTTTAAGGACTGATGGTTTATGCATGCTGAGCCCTATTCAGAGGCTAATTTAAACTATCAAAGGGTGTCCTATGACACTCATCCAGCATGCGTTAAGATCAACTATATAAGGTAGTCATGCTAGCAGCAAAAGATAGAATTTAACAGATCACAGCCTAACTACACAGACAGTCCAAAACATGCAATCAGTCACAAAATTTGCGGGAACCGCAATTATTTCGCAATTCAATCCGGGCAGATATAACATTGATTAGGGCCCCTCAGCATGCTTTTTCCTGTTACTCACGCATCCTAAAAATAAAGCTAAACTATCCTACCTATTCAGCTAACATCAGACTAGACTAAGCAAAAGAAAAAACATAAAACTAAACATTAAAAACAGATCAAAAGTTGAACACAAAACAGCATAATGCACATGATCCTATCAGAAAGCAGAAAAATTGTTTTTTTTTTTTCTAAGGGAACAGCAATACTCCCTTTAGTGCACTTCAAACCAGCACTCAATTCTCGTCATCCTCATCTGGTTGCCGTGGTCTTGGGGGCACCCATGGAGTTAGAAGATTGGTAGGGAACTCAGGGAAGAGGCACCCCAGCTGGTCTGCAACTTCCTTGTCCCTCGCCTGCGCATAAGTGGCCCATTGAGCCATTCTTCTCTGCATATCCATTAAGCAGGCCATGGATAGAGACTGTTCAGCAGCCAGCCTATCCAGTTCAAACTCCATATTCCCCTTTCTTCTCAGCCTCAGGTTAGCAGGCAGCTCCAAGTGGCCCGTGTAGGCCATCTGCTGCTCCAGGCGCTCGGTAGGGACTCCTGCAAGCAAACATAGCTTGGTTATGGTGTTAGGGAAAAACAGTGGTCCCTTACCTTTCTTGGCGCATTCAGCAATGGCCGCAGTGATGACTTCTCCCACGTTGATCGTGAGACCTCTCATGATTGCATACACCAGCAGCGATCGACTCTGGTTTATTGTAGTCTCGTGAGTCACCGGGGACAATCTCCTTCGCACGAACGAAAACCAAACAGCTGCCTTAGCCGTGAGGTTGGCACTCATGAGAGTGTGCCTCCCATTGCGTGACACGGTCCAAGAAGCTTCAGGCTGGCCAATAGTCCGAATGGCCTCTTCCAGCACTGCCTCAGTAGGCTCGTCAACGATCCGTGCATAATCTGTATGTGTTTGGCCCTTGAGACCAAAGGCTTCGTTGATGGCCTTGGCTGAGAAATCTACTTCTACCCCTCTGACCACAGACAGGCCATCCTCAGGGCTGAGCACATTGGCGTAGAACTCATACACCATGCTCGTGTATGCTGGATTAGGCGGTCTGCAGAATTCCTCCCAGCCGTGGTTGATCACTCCTGCGCGCAAGAACTGCGGCAGGTCAGCGAGTCGGTCGAGGAAGCCTTTCTCGTGCAACAGGTCCCTCTTCCTCAGCTCAGCACCCCTGAATTCAGCGTCAGACGAGACATACCTCCCTGACTGAGGTTCGTCTTCAGGGTAGAGTTTAGCCTTCCCCTTATCTGCTGGTTTGGATGATTCGGCAGCCTCCACCTTGAGGCGTTTGAGCGAAGGCTCAGTACTCTCTTTGTCCGTCGACGGCACCTTCTTGGCCTTCTTTTTCTTCAACTTCTTGGCCTTGACAATCTTGGCCTTCTTCTTCTTCTTGAGCCTGGCCTTGATGTTGATCTGCTGGAGGCATGCCCCCAACGTCTCCTCCATAGAATCGTCCTGCTGTGCAGGCTCGGCAGGGCTATCTTCCCTCATAGGAGAGAAGACTTCGTCTTCCCCAGCATCTCCACTGCCCTGAGTGGACTCTTGATAATCCCCATAAGGGAATTCAGGATCAGGCCGTGGAGAATTGTGCTCTGCTGATGGTGTCTGCGCAGAACTCAGTGGCGAAGATGGCAGTTCAGGACTCTGCGCTGCTGCAGGTGTCGGGTCAGAACTCTGAGGTGCTGAAGACAACTCGGGGCTCTGTGCAGGCGGCGACGACTCTGCGCTTGGCACTGGTTCAGATGGTGAAGGACTACGCGCAGGTGATGCAGACGGCGACGAACCTTCTTTGGCTGACTCGTGGGATGCACGATCAGTTTCTTGACTCTCCACAGAGGGAGTCTTTGCTGTGCTTGGTTCGGCGGCCGTCTTGACACTCCACCGGCGTTTCTTGGGCGTGCCCACTGGCTCAGATGGTCCCGCAGGAATCTCAGTGACCACCCTCCACTTCTTCCTACGAATAGGAAGCTTGGGAAGAGGACCGGTGCGAACGGCACCATCGTCTGCAAGGGTGAGAAGCGCTTCCCTCGCAGCCGCTTCAGCTACGTCATCAGCCTTCTTCTTGGCTGCAGATCTCTCCGCTCGTGTGAACACCATTGCTGAGTCTTGAAGATCTTGAGAGAAGAATCAAAGATGGAGAGAATCGCTGAATTCTTGGAGAGCAAAGAGAGAGATAATCGTATCGATCGAGCGCCTTCCAACGGATATAAAGGCAACGGAAAAAATCCCAACGGCTCTTTTTGCGGATCCAGCAATTCCAGCGCAATTCTAGGGATATTATTTCATCAAAATCTCCAACTTTGCTCGTCCGTATCTTTTATTTGGCTCAACCGTTTCTCGATTTTTAAAGCTGGATTTACTCTCCTTGATCCCCTCTTTCGAATCCTTGCAAAAACAAATAAAACAAACATTAAATACGCAATTAAAATTACACCACAAAACATACAAACGATAACTGGAAAAACAGAAAAAATAAACTAAGGCATTGGCCTTGACTAAACGAGCACAGTAACCACTCGTTCTCTCTCGTTTTCTTTGTCATGCTTCAGTCAAGAGGAAGGCCGAGAGAGTCTTCACATCTCCTTCCTCATAGTAGTGCTTCAACCTAGCACCATTGACCATAAATGGCTGGCCTTGCTGCAAGTTCTTTATCTCTATTGCACCATGAACAAAGACATTAGTAATAACAAATGGACCTGACCATCTAGACTTTAGTTTGCCTGGAAATAACTTTAATCGTGAGTTAAATAATAGTACAAGTTGGCCTTTCCTAAAGTCTTTGATCCTGAGTCTACTGTCGTGCCATATTTTGGTCTTTTCTTTATACATTTTGGCATTCTCGTAGGCCATATGCCTAAGCTCATCAAGTTCATGTAGCTGCAAAGATCTCAATGTCCCCGCATCCTTTACACAAAAATTCAATTCCTTCATGGCCCAAAATGCTTTGTTTTCTAACTCAAGTGGCAAGTGGCAAGCCTTGCCATACACCAACCTATAGGGAGACATGCCTAGGGGTGTCTTATATGCTGTTCTATAAGCCCAAAGTGCATCCTCAAGCTTAAATGACCAGTCTTTCCTATTAGGTTTGACCACCTTTTCTAGGATGTTCTTTATCTCCCTATTCGAAATTTCAGCTTGGCCATTCGAGTGTGGGTGATAGGGAGTAGCTACCCTATGTCTAATGTTATATTTAGCCAATATCTTCTCCATAGCCTTATTAATGAAATGTGACCCCTCATCACTAATGATAGCACGAGGAGTCCCAAATCTAGTGAAAATGTGCCTATGCAAGAAGTTAGTGACTGTTTTAGCATCATTATTAGGACATGCTTTGGCTTCTACCCACTTGGACACGTAGTCTACTGCTACTAAAATGTAAAGGTTACCTGATGATGGAGGGAATGGTCCCATGAAATCAATGCCCCACACATCAAAGAGCTCCAACTCTAAGATGTAGGTGAGGGGCATCTCATCCTTGCGACTGAGGTTACCTGTCCTTTGGCATTCGTCACAGCTGTGGGCATAGTTGTGGGCGTCCTTGAAGATTGTTGGCCAATAGTAGCCACTCTGAAATACCTTCGCAGCTGTTCTTTGACCACCAAAGTGTCCACCGTAAGGAGATGAGTGACAGTGCTGCAGCACAGACTTCGCTTCAGCAGCTGAAACACACTTCCTTAACAACCCATCAGCACAGGTTCTGTAAAGTGTGGGGTCATCCCAGATGAATTTCCTTGCTTCATGAAGGAACCTCTTCTTCTCTTGTCCTCCCTTGAACACTGGTAATACCTGTGATGCACGGAAGTTAGCAATGTCAGCGAACCACGGTTCCTCATCGTTATCACGATGAGCCAAAGCAAAGACATGTTCATCTATAAAAGCATCAGAAATTGCGGTCTCCGCAATTTTTTCGCAATTGTGCTGCAATCGAGATAGGTGATCTGCAACCACATTTTCACAACCTTTCTTGTCGCGAATGTCCAAATCAAATTCCTGCAGCAATAACACCCATCTAATCAATCTAGGCTTAGCGTCAGCCTTCCTCATAAGATATTTTAAAGCAGAATGGTCAGTGTATACAATGGTCCTAGTGCCTACAATGTAATTTCTAAATTTTTCACAAGCAAATACTACAGCAAGCATCTCTTTCTCAGTAGTTGTATAATTACATTGAGCCTCATTCAAGGTCTTGCTAGCATAATAGACAGGGTGTGTCAGCTTGTCAATCTTCTGTCCTAACATGACTCCTACAGCATAGTCACTGGCATCGCATAGCATCTCAAATGGGAGATCCCAATTTGGTCCGACTATGATAGGTGCTGTGACTAGTGCTTCCTTAAGGGTTTTCCAAGCTACTACACATTCTTTAGAGAAGATAAATGGTCTATTTAGCTCTAGAAGCTCGCATAGAGGCTTGGCTATCTTAGAAAAGTCCTTAATGAACCTTCTGTAGAAGCCAGCGTGCCCTAAGAAGCTTCTAATGGCTTTGACATTCTGGGGCTCTACCAACTTCTCTATGATCTCTATTTTTGCCCTATCCACTTCCACACCTGCCCTTGACACTCTATGTCCTAAGACAATCCCTTCATCTACCATAAAATGGCACTTTTCCCAATTTAGGACTAGGTTGGTCTCCTCACACCTAGCCAGGACTTGTCCTAAGTTTTCTAGACAGGTTTTAAATGAGTCCCCAAAGACTGAGAAGTCATCCATGAATATTTCTATCATGGACTCATCCAACTCAGAGAAGATTGCCATCATGCACCTTTGGAAAGTTGCCGGTGCATTGCATAAGCCAAAAGGCATTCTGCGGAAGGCAAACGTTCCAAAAGGGCAAGTGAAAGTGGTCTTCTCTTGATCCTTAGGGTCTATAGTAATTTGATTATAGCCTGAATAGCCATCTAAGAAACAATAGTAGGCTCTACCAGCTATTCTGTCTAGCATCTGGTCAATGAACGGTATAGGGAGATGGTCTTTTTTAGTCTCTTTATTTAATTTTCTGTAATCCATACACACTCTCCACCCTGTGACAGTCCTTGTTGGAATCAGTTCGTTGTTCTCATTGACTACCACAGTTATCCCCCCCTTCTTAGGTACACATTGGATGGGGCTCACCCACTGGCTACTAGCTATGGGGAAAATCACTCCTGCATCTAACCATTTGATTATTTCCTTTTTCACTACCTCTTTCATAGAGGGGTTTAACCTACGCTGGTGATCTACCCTAGGTGTGTGCTCTTCCTCCAGTATAATTTTGTGCATGCAATAAGAAGGGCTAATGCCTCGAATATCAGCAATAGTCCATGCTATAGCCTTCCTATGTTGCTTAAGCAGTAAAATTAAATCAACCTCATGCTGTTCACTTAGCTTAGAAGAAATAATTACAGGCAGCGTATCATTATCTCCTAAATATGCATATTTGAGGTGAGTGGGTAGTGGTTTCAGTTCTAAAACAGGTGGATGCTCAATGGAGGGCTTTAACGGATTTATAGTTCTATCAGTTAAATCTATATTCATACATACATGCTGTGGTTTATCTACAGGCATATCCATTATGTTAGATACATTCAAGTCAGCTACATCTACTTGTACATATTCACTAGCATGCTTGGTTAACAGTACATGCTCTAATTGTTCTTCCATTAGTGAGTCAACAACATCCATGCTAGCACAGGATTCAAGGTCAGAGGGATACCTTAAAGCTTTATAAACACTAAATTTTACCTCTTCATCATGAACCCTCATAGTTAACTCACCTTTTTGAACATCTATTAGTGCCCTACCTGTGGCTAGAAATGGTCTACCTAGCAGGATGGGGACCTCCTTGTCTGCCTCATAGTCCAGGACAATGAAATCTGCAAGGAAAATGAATTTGTCAACTTTAACTAGAATATCCTCGATCTTACCTTCTGGATATGCGATGGATCTGTCTGCTAGTTGTAAAGTGACTGTGGTTGGACGTGCTTCTCCCATTCCCAACTGGCGGAATAGGGACAGGGGCATGAGATTTATGCTGGCGCCCAGGTCACAAAGCGCTCTGCCCACGTGCTTGCCTCCAAGTTCTACAGGTAAGGTGAAGGAACCAGGATCCTTCTCCTTCTTGGGCAGCTTGTTCTGGAGGATGGCACTGCACTCCTGTTGCGTGCTCAATGTGTAAAGATAATTATGCAAAAGTATAGAGAGAGAGAGCACTCAGAACATGCAAGCATACATGATCTTATAGCAAGTAGTAAGTATATTTCATTCGTTTTCCCACAGAGACTTGTTTTTAGCTATTCTCGAAGTGTTTTGTTAAGAAAGATGGGGTGGATTTGATGGGGTGAAATTGGTTTTTAATTATCTAAGTTTTGCTGAATGTGTAAAGGAATATAACATGAACAAACTAAAGTAAAAATCAGACTCAAAGAACAAGGGATGGAATGGATAAACGCAGAAGAACACAGCTAAACAGAATGATAAAATGGCAGAATTGCGAGGACCGCAATGTTTCCGCAATTAAACAGCAGTGTACGTGTGTAAATAGGTGAATTGAGGGCTACTAATAACTATCCTATAGGCAGTTTTATACGATTCTCAAGCACTGGATCTACTCTCTAGGCATCAAACTCACTCTATCTCATGTATCGTCCGATTCCATGCATTAGACTCTTAAGTTTACTCGACTCAAAGTAAGGACTTAATCATCTTGTTAAAACAGAAGTGTTTAGTTTGTACTAGGGAAACGCCTATTCCTAGGCCGTTTCCTGATTACCATGAAAGGCTAGCATGATTATATGACTCTGAACTCTTACTCCTTCCAGAGGTTAGGAGTTCTTTGGACAAAATGGATGGCCAATCGAAATTGCCCGTGGGATGAAGCTTACATACAATCAATGTTTTGAAGGCGATCCTACATGCTTGGTTCACGTTTTTTAGCCTATAGTTCTGTCATTAGCATGCCCCTAAGTGACTTAGCTACTCATGGATATATGGAGAACAGAAAGGGTAGATAAAACAGACATGCTTAGAAGAGAAATGTGCTTAAAACAACAAGACAAAACCGTAGCAGAAAAAGGTGGAAACTGTGAAATGCAGAATTGTACTTTGATTACTTTGAGTGTTTGAATGACAAAGGAAAGCTTTGAAAGAAATGAATCCAAGACAGACAACAACGAAATGCAGTAAGTAAAATACTAAACTAAGAACAACAATAATCAAACTGGAAATAAGAAGAAGAACGACAGAAAAGCAGTAAAGGGTGCTGAAAAGCTTCGTGCAGTCGCTTCGAATGGAAGGGATGAGAGGTTAGCCTTGCTTGGATGAATCCAATCGAGAGAGAAGAAGAATCTTCTCTCCTTCCTATCAGATTATCGATTCCAACAGCTGAGACTCTCACTCCAACAGACGGCAAAGGAAAACAGAGAGAAATGATGGACTGCGAGAAGACTTCTGCGCTTCGAATGATGATCAAACCTCCGACTTTGGCCCCCTTTTATAGTAGTTTGCAGGTGCGTTTGGGCCAAGGAGAACCATCAATCTTCAACGTCATATATCAGAATGGATGGAGGAGAAAGAACGAATCCCTGAAAAGTCGGATCTAAACAGAAAAAGATCAGTCAACTTACGGTTTTCACTTGAATAATTGCGGTCACCGCAATGATTTCGCAATTCATTCGCAATGTTTATTTTTTCATTCTTTTCCTTCGGTTTTCAACCCTTTTTCTACCTATTGTGCATAAGTCCTAAATTAGCTACCTTCTTCTAATTCTCATATTAAAGCATAGGTTTAGGCTAAATGCTAACAAAAACACCTAAATGTGTACATCTTCTTAAGCTAAATGGGTCCTAAATAAGTCACTTTCAGAGACTTAACACACCCCCAAACTTAAGGTTTTGCTTGTCCTCAAGCATCCTAAGGATTTACCTAGGCTGTTATTTTATCTTCTTTAACTACTTACCGACTCCCCTATATCCCTATCTCTAGCAGTGCTGTCCTGTGACACACTTCTAAGTTTAGAATTAACCTCTTATCAAGCTTCTTCTGACTTCACCTGCCTACTATACCTGCTGGTTTTGTTAACCCCCTACTACTGATCTAGCTACTTTTATGATGTCATGCCACTATCCCTCGGGTTTCAAATTCTACCAAGCTTTACTCCAGACTCAGTACATGCTTCTAGCTTATTTTTAATGTGTCTAGGATTCCTTAGAGTCATGCCAGTCTTAGTATAAACAGTGACAGTGGTACTTTTAGAGAACAACCTAAACCCTGGCATCACTACATTGGATATACATTCATCTCCCTAGACAAACCTAAAAGCTACAACCTTGTGCTTAGCTCATTAAGGATCAGAGTTCTTTTTACATAGGACATCTAAGCCACAAGATTATAACTCCCAAGCATACATTCTTCTTCCCTATTTCTCCCTTTTTCCTTTTTTACTTAGGTGGAGTCTCCCCTTGGTTTGCCTTTTGATGCAATGCCACTTGTGGTTTACACACTTGGCACTGATTACTTAGCAACTTGAGAAAGACTCCCCTCTTTACTCTATTTTTCAATTTTTCTATTTATCACAAAATTTTTTTTTTTAGGAGAAGAAGAATGCTTATGTCCTAAGGAAGAGAGGAATGTTCCTAGGCCTAGGGTGGCCTCCCCCAAACTTCAACTACTCATTGTCCCCAATGAGTGTCTGAGGTGGCACACCCCCAAACTATCCTAGAAGCATCTAGTCCAAAGTAAAACAAAGAGAATTTAAAAATCCTAGGCATAGGCAAAACATTCTAAAAGCAACTATCCCAGCAGCAGAAAATTTGAACATAACAGAAAGTCTTAAGGACTTATGGTTTATGCATGCTGAGCACTATTCAGAGGCAAATTTAAACTATTAAAGGGTGTCCTATGACACTCATCCAGCATGCTTCAAGATCAGCTATATAAGGTAGTCATGCTAGCAGCAAAAGATAGAATTTAACAGATCACAGCCTAACTAAACAGACAGTCCAAAACATGCAATCAGTCACAAAAATTGCGGGAACCGCAATTATTTCGCAATTCAATCCGGGCAGATTTAACATTGATTCAGGCCCCTAGCATGCTTTTTCCTGTTACTCACGCATCCTAAAAAGAAAGCTAAACTATCCTACCTATTCAACTAACATCAGACTAGACTAAGCAAAAGAAAAAACATAAAACTAAACATTAAAAACAGATCAAAAGTTGATCCCAAAACAGCATAATATACATGATCCTATCAGAAAGCAGAAAAATTGTTTTTTTTTCTAAGGGAACAGCAATACTCCCTTTAGTGCTCTTCAAACCAGCACTCAATTCTCGTCATCCTCATCTGGTTGCCTTGGTCGTGGGGGCACCCATGGAGTTAGGAGGTTGGTGGGGAAGTCCGGGAAGATGCATCCCAACTGGTCTGCAACTTCTTTGTCCCTTGCCTGCGCATAGTTGGCCCATTGAGCCATTCTCCTCTGCAAGTCCATTAAGCAGGCCATGGATAGGGACTGTTCAGCAGCCAGCCTATCCAACTCAAACTCCATATTCCCCTTTCTTCTCAGCCTCAGGTTCGCAGGCAGCTCCAAATGGCCTGTGTACGGCATCTGCTGCTCCAAGCGCTCGGTGGGAACTCCTGCAAGCAAACACAATTTGGTTATAGTGTTGGGAAAAAATAATGGCCCCTTACCTTTTCTGGCGCATTCAGCGATGGCAGCTGACATGATCTCCCCCACATTGACCGTGAGACCGCGCATGATGGCATAAACCAGCAGTGATCTACTCTGGTTGATTGTCGTCTCGTGAGTCACAGGGGACAGCTTCCTCCTCACAAAGGCAAACCAAACAGCTGCCTTTGCTGTCAGATTGGCACTCATTAAGGTGTGCCTCCCATTGCGTGAGACAGTCCACGCTGCTTCAGGCTGGCCAATTGTGCGAATGGCCTCTTCCAGCACTGCCTCAGTCGGCTCATCAACTATCCGTGCATAATCTGTATGAGGTTGGCCCTTGAGACCAAATGCTTCATTGATGGCCTTGGCGGAGAAATCTACTTCTACCCCTCTGACCACAGACAGGCCATCCTCAGGGCTGAGCACATTAGCGTAGAAATCATACACCATGCTCGTGTATGCTGGATTAGGCGGTCTGCAGAATTCTTCCCAGCCGTGGTTGATCACCCCTGCGCGCAAGAACTGCGGCAGGTCAGCAAGTCGATCAAGGAATCCCTTCTCGTGCAACAGGTCCCTCTTCCTTAGCTCAACACCCCTGGATTCCGCATCAGATGAGACATACCTCACTGACGGAGGTTCGTCTTCAGGGTAGAGTTTAGCCTTCCCTTTATCTGCTGGTTTGGATGACGCAGCAGCCTCCACCTTGAGGCGTTTGAGCGAAGGCTCAGCACTCTCCTTGTCCGTTGATGGCACCTTCTTGGCCTTCTTTTTCTTCAACTTCTTGGCCTTAACAATCTTGGCCTTCTTCTTCTTCTTGAGCCTAGCCTTGACATTGATCTGCTGGAGGCATGCCCCCAACGTTTCTTCCATAGAATCGTCCTGCTGTGCAGGCTCGGCAGGGCTATCTTCCCTCATAGGAGAGAAGACTTCGTCTTCCCCAGCATCTCCACTGCCTTGCGTGGACTCCTGATAATCTCCATAAGGGAATTCAGGATCAGGCCGTGGAGAATTGTGCGCTGCTGATGGTGTCGGCGCAGAACTCAGTGGCGAAGATTGCAGCTCAGGGCTCTGCGCTGCTGCAGGTGTCGGATCAGAACTCTGAGGTGCTGGAGACAGCTCAGGGCTCTGTGCAGGCGGTGACGACTCTGCGCTTGGCACTGGTTCAGATGGGAGAGGGCTGCGCGCAGGTGACGCAGACGGCGACGAACCTTCTTTGGCTGACTCGTGGGAAGCACGATTAGTTTCTTGACTCTCCACAGAGGGAGTCTTTGCTGTGCTTGGTTCGGCGGCCGTCGTGACACTCCACCGGCGTTTCTTGGGCGTGCCCACTGGCTCAGATGGTCCAGCAGGGATCTCAGTGACCACCCTCCACTTCTTCCTACGAATGGGAAGCTTGGGAAGGGGACCGGTGCGAACGGCACCATCGTCTGCAAGGGTGAGAAGCGCTTCCCTCGCAGCCGCTTCAGCTGCGTCATCAGCCTTCTTCTTGGCTGCGGATCGTTCAGCACGTGTGGACACCATTGCTGATTCTTGAAGATCTTGGGAGAAGAATCAAAGATGGAGAGAATCGCTGAATTCTTGGAGAGCAAAGAGAGAGATAATCGTAACGATCGAGCGGCTTCCAACGGATATAAAGGCAACGGATAAAATCCCAACGGCTCTTTTTGCGGATCCAGCAATTTTAGCGCAATTCCAGGGATATTATTTCATTGAAATCTCCAACTTTGCCCGTCCGTATCTTTTATTTGGCTCAACCGTTTCTTGATTTTTAAAGTTGGATTTACTCTCCTTGATCCCCTCTTTCGAATCCTTGCAAAAACAAACAAAACAACATTAAATACGCAATTAAAATTACACCACAAAACATACAAATGATAACCGGAAAAACAGAAAAAATAAACTAAGGCATTGGCCTTGACTAAACGAGCACAGTAACCACTCGTTCTCTCTCGTTTTTTT
This sequence comes from Herpetospermum pedunculosum, assembly GCA_028017165.1. Classification (NCBI taxonomy): domain Eukaryota; kingdom Viridiplantae; phylum Streptophyta; class Magnoliopsida; order Cucurbitales; family Cucurbitaceae; genus Herpetospermum; species Herpetospermum pedunculosum. The sequence continues at coordinate 7,360,956 of JAPQWQ010000185.1, forward strand.
TGTCATGCTTCAGTCAAGAGGAAGGCCGAGAGAGTCTTCACATCCCCTTCCTCGTAGTAGTGCTTCAACCTAGCACCATTGACCATAAATGGCTGGCCCTGCTGCAAGTTCTTTATCTCTATTGCACCATGAACAAAGACATTAGTAACAACAAATGGACCCGACCATCTAGACTTTAGTTTGCCTGGAAATAACTTTAATCGTGAGTTAAATAAGAGTACAAGTTGGCCTTTCCTAAAGTCTTTGATCCTGAGTCTACTGTCGTGCCATATTTTGGTCTTTTCTTTATACATTTTGGCATTCTCATAGGCCATATGCCTAAGCTCATCAAGTTCATGTAGCTGCAAAGATCTCAATGTCCCCGCATCCTTTACACAAAAATTCAATTCTTTCATGGCCCAAAATGCCTTGTTTTCCAACTCAAGTGGCAAGTGGCAAGCCTTGCCATACACCAACCTATAGGGAGACATGCCTAGGGGTGTCTTATATGCTGTTCTATAAGCCCAAAGTGCATCCTCAAGCTTAAATGACCAGTCTTTCCTATTGGGTTTGACCACCTTTTCTAGGATGTTCTTTATCTCCCTATTGGAAATTTCAGCTTGGCCATTCGAGTGTGGGTGATAGGGAGTAGCTACCCTATGTCTAATGTTATATTTAGCCAATACCTTCTCCATAGCCTTATTAATGAAATGTGACCCCTCATCACTAATGATAGCACGAGGAGTCCCAAATCTAGTGAAAATGTGCCTATGCAAGAAGTTAGTGACTGTTTTAGCATCATTATTAGGACATGCTTTGGCTTCTACCCACTTGGACACGTAGTCTACTGCTACTAAAATGTACAGGTTACCTGATGATGGAGGGAATGGTCCCATGAAATCAATGCCCCACACATCAAAGAGCTCCAACTCTAAAATGTAGGTGAGGGGCATCTCATCCTTGCGACTGAGATTACCTGTCCTTTGGCACTCATCACAGCTGTGGGCATAGTCGTGTGCGTCCTTGAAGATTGTTGGCCAGTAGTAGCCACTCTGAAATACCTTCGCAGCTGTCCTTTGGCCACCAAAGTGTCCACCATAAGGAGATGAGTGACAGTGCTGTAGCACAGACTTCGCTTCAGCAGCTGAAACACACTTCCTTAGTAAGCCATCAGCACAGGTTCTGTAAAGTGTGGGGTCATCCCAGATGAATTTCCTTGCTTCATGAAGGAACCTCTTCTTCTCTTGTCCTCCCTTGAACACTGGCAATACCTGTGATGCACGGAAGTTAGCAATGTCAGCAAACCAAGGTTCCTCATCGTTATCACGATGAGCCAAAGCAAAGACATGTTCATCTATAAAAGCATCAGAAATTGCGGTCTCCGCAATTTTTTCGCAATTGTGCTGCAATCGAGACAGGTGATCCGCAACCACGTTTTCACATCCCTTCTTGTCCCGAATGTCCAAATCAAATTCCTGCAGCAATAACACCCATCTAATCAATCTAGGCTTAGCATCAGCCTTCCTCATAAGATATTTTAATGCAGAATGGTCAGTGTATACAATTGTCCTAGTGCCTACAATATAGTTTCTGAATTTTTCACAAGCAAATACTACAGCAAGCATCTCTTTCTCAGTAGTTGTATAATTACATTGAGCCTCATTCAAGGTCTTACTAGCATAATAGACAGGGTGTGTGAGCTTGTCAATCTTCTGTCCCAACATGACTCCTACAGCATAGTCACTGGCATCACATAGCATCTCAAATGGGAGATCCCAATTTGGTCCTACTATGATTGGTGCTGTGACCAGTGCTTCCTTAAGGGTTTTCCAAGCTACTACACATTCTTTAGAGAAGATAAATGGTCTATTTAGCTCTAGAAGCTCGCACAGAGGTTTGGCTATCTTAGAAAAGTCCTTAATGAACCTTCTGTAGAAGCCAGCGTGCCCTAAGAAGCTTCTAATGGCTTTGACATTCTGGGGCTCTACCAACTTCTCTATGATCTCTATTTTTGCCCTATCCACTTCTACACCTGCCCTTGACACTCTATGTCCTAAGACAATCCTTTCATCTACCATAAAATGGCACTTTTCCCAATTTAGGACTAGGTTGGTCTCTTCACACCTAGCCAGGACTTGTCCTAGGTTTTCTAGACAGGTTTTAAATGAGTCCCCAAAGACTGAGAAGTCATCCATGAATATTTCTATCATGGACTCATCCAACTCAGAGAAGATTGCCATCATGCACCTTTGGAAAGTTGTCGGTGCATTGCATAAGCCAAAAGGCATTCTGCGGAAGGCAAACGTTCCAAAAGGGCAAGTGAAAGTGGTCTTCTCTTGATCCTTAGGGTCTATAGTAATTTGATTATAGCCAGAGTACCCATCTAAAAAACAATAGTAGGCTCTACCAGCTATTCTGTCTAGCATCTGGTCAATAAACGGTATAGGGAAATGGTCTTTTTTAGTTTCTTTATTTAGTTTTCTGTAATCCATACATACCCTCCACCCTGTGACAGTCCTTGTTGGAATCAGTTCGTTGTTCTCATTGACTACCACAGTTATTCCCCCCTTTTTAGGTACACATTGAATGGGGCTAACCCACTGGCTACTAGCTATGGGGAAAATCACTCCTGCATCTAACCACTTTATTATTTCTTTCTTCACTACCTCTTTCATAGAGGGGTTTAACCTACGCTGGTGATCTACCTTAGGTGTGTGCTCTTCCTCTAATATAATTTTGTGCATGCAATAAGAAGGGCTAATGCCTCGAATATCAGCAATAGTCCATGCTATAGCCTTCCTATGTTGCTTAAGCAGTAAAATTAAATCAACCTCATGCTGTTCACTTAGCTTAGAAGAAATAATTACAGGCAGCGTGTCATTATCTCCTAAATATGCATATTTGAGGTGAGTCGGTAGTGGTTTCAGTTCTAAAATAGGTGGATGCTCAATGGAGGGCTTTAACGGATTTATAGTTCTATCAGTTAAATCTATATTCATACATACATGTTGAGGGTTATTTACAGGCATATTCATTATGTCAGATACATTTAAGTCAGCTACATCTACTTGTACATATTCACTAGCATGCTTGGTTAACAGTACATGCTCTAATTGTTCTTCCATTAGTGAGTCAACAACATCCATGCTAGCACAAGACTCAGAATCAGAGGGATACCTTAAAGCTTTGTAAACACTAAATTTTACCTCTTCATCATGAACCCTCATAGTTAACTCACCTTTCTGAACATCTATTAGTGCCCTACCTGTGGCTAGAAATGGTCTACCTAGCAGGATGGGGACCTCCTTATCTGCCTCATAGTCCAGGACAATGAAATCTGCAAGGAAAATGAATTTGTCAACTTTAACTAGAATATCCTCAATCTTACCTTCTGGATATGCGATGGATCTGTCTGCTAGTTGTAAAGTGACAGTAGTTGGGCGTGCTTCTCCTATTCCCAACTGACGGAATAGGGACAGGGGCATGAGATTTATGCTGGCGCCCAGGTCACAAAGCGCTCTGCCCACGTGCTTGCCTCCAAGTTCTACAGGTAAGGTGAAGGAACCAGGATCCTTCTCCTTCTTGGGCAGCTTGTTCTGGAGGATGGCACTGCACTCCTCGGTGAGGTTCACTGTTTCAAACTCACCAATTATTTTTTTGTTAGTAATAATGTCCTTCAAAAACTTTACATATGAAGGCATAGACTGTAAAACCTCTACAAAAGGAATGTTAACATGCACTTGCTTAAGTATTTCTAAAAATTTATTAAAATGAACTTCCTGTTCCTGCTTCTTCTTAAGCCTTCGAGGGTATGGAGGTGGTGGCACATAAGCAGGCACGTCAGGACGCCTTAAGATAGGTGGAGGCCTTGGAATTTCTTCTACCTCCTCAACAATTGGCTCTAGCCTGGCTCCTGATGTGTTAGTTGGTGGTGGACCTTGGCTTGGCAGAGACTCCAGTGGAGCACTAGACTCAGTGTTCTCTACTCTCTTTGGTGTGTCCTTTGTGTTGCTCACCAATGGCCTTCCACTCCTAAGTTCAATTGCTTGAACTTGTTCCTTGCCATCTCTCCTTGGCACCTCAGTGTCAGCAGGGAGTCTACCTTGGGGCCTACTTTTAAGTTCATTGGCTAATTGGCCTATTTGGTTTTCCAGGCTCCTAAGAGTAGCTTGCTGGCTCTGAAGAGTAGCATCATTCTTAGCTATATATTCCTTGAGTAGGTTTTCTACAGAAGATCCTACAGGTTGATTGTAAGGTTTTTGGTACATTGACTGGTTATGTTGGGGAGTGAAACCAGGTGTTCCACTCGGTCTAGGTTGGTTAGAATTTTGGTTAGTGGTTTGTTGGCCACCCCATGACAGGTTAGGGTGGTTTCTCCAGCCAGGATTGTAAGTTTGTGAGTAGGGGTTGTTCCTTGGCTGCTGCTGGCTTCCTACATAGCAGACCGAGGATGGATTCCCAGGGCAATATTCATAAGGGTGCCCTTCCCCACAGAATCCACAGATTGGTGCCTCGCCTTGACTTGGTTGGGTGCCCATTGACATGGCTGTGGCGGTATTGGCACTGGTTTGGAGATTGGCCTGAGCCATTTGCTTGACTAAGTTGGTCAGGGCATTTATTTGGGTGCTCATGGCGCTTAGAGCATCCTTGTCTTGAGCTCTAGTTGGCTCTACAGGATCGTCTGACCATCTACAATGAGAGGTTGAGATCTTCTCCAAGATCTCATAAGCTTCGTTGTAACTCTTGGACAACATGGAACCTCCAGCAGATGAATTTAGAACTTGTCTGGTGCTGGGGTTGCATCCTTTAAAGAAAACTTCTATTTGGATACACCATGGAATGCCATGGTGTGGACATTTAATGAGAAGGTCTTTGAATCTTGTCCAAGCTTCGTGAAGAGACTCACTTGGAGCTTGTTTGAATTTTATGATATCATCACGAAAGGTCGAATTCCTATCTGGTGGGAAATATTTGACTAGGAATTTTTCTGCTAAATCTGTCCAATTGCGGACAGATCCTGAGGGTAAAGAATTTAACCATGTTTTGGCTTTGTCCCTCAAAGAGTAAGGGAAAAGATATAGCCTCAGGGCTTCTTGGGAAACTCCAGGGATTAGGAATGTGTCACTAACTCCTAAGAAGTTCCTAAGGTGGTTATGGGGATCCTCATTTTCTATTCCAAAGAATTGTCCCACAGTGGACAACATTTGGAACATCACTGGCTTTAACTCGAATGAGTTGGCAGTGATTTCAGGACGGATTATGCTGGGGTTCAGCTCCCCAGGCATAGGTACTAAATATGAAAGGATGGCGCTATCCTTGTCATTCGCTATTTCAATGGGATTGCGGGTGACAGGCACCAGGTTTTGATTTACTCCAGCCATTTCTTCTTGAGGTAATTGCGGAGGAATTGTAGTCTCTGCAATGATTGGAGGTAAAAGGGTTTGTTTAAAAAGACGTTTCTTGGCTCTATTCCTAGCTCTAAGTAATCTCTCGGGCTCAGGGTTGAACTCTAGATCACTACTTGGAGTCTCATTCATAAACTACCCTAAATGGTACCTGAAAAAGAAATGAAAATGGATCAAATTCAATGGAAAATACTTTGATGTTTCAAACTTAACAAACTTCGTTTTTACTTAAAATAAGTCCCCGGCAGCGGCGCCAAAAACTTGTTGCGTGCTCAATGTGTAAAGATAATTATGCAAAAGTATAGAGAGAGAGAGCACTCAGAACATGCAAGCATACATGATCTTATAGCAAGTAGTAAGTATATTTCATTCGTTTTCCCACAGAGACTTGTTTTTAGCTATTCTCGAAGTGTTTTGTTAAGAAAGATGGGGTGGATTTGATGGGGTGAAATTGGTTTTTAATTATCTAAGTTTTGCTGAATGTGTAAAGGAATATAACATGAACAAACTAAAGTAAAAATCAGACTCAAAGAACAAGGGATGGAATGGATAAACGCAGAAGAACACAGCTAAACAGAATGATAAAATGGCAGAATTGCGAGGACCGCAATGTTTCCGCAATTAAACAGCAGTGTACGTGTGTAAATAGGTGAATTGAGGGCTACTAATAACTATCCTATAGGCAGTTTTATACGATTCTGAAGCACTGGATCTACTCTCTAGGCATCAAACTCACTCTATCTCATGTATCGTCCGATTCCATGCATTAGACTCTTAAGTTTACTCGACTCAAAGTAAGGACTTAATCATCTTGTTAAAACAGAAGTGTTTAGTTTGTACTAGGGAAACGCCTATTCCTAGGCCGTTTCCTGATTACCATGAAAGGCTAGCATGATTATATGACTCTGAACTCTTACTCCTTCCAGAGGTTAGGAGTTCTTTGGACAAAATGGATGGCCAATCGAAATTGCCCGTGGGATGAAGCTTACATACAATCAATGTTTTGAAGGCGATCCTACATGCTTGGTTCACGTTTTTTAGCCTATAGTTCTGTCATTAGCATGCCCCTAAGTGACTTAGCTACTCATAGATATATGGAGAACAGAAAGGGTAGATAAAACAGACATGCTTAGAAGAGAAATGTGCTTAAAACAGCAAGACAAAACCGTAGCAGAAAAAGGTGGAAACTGTGAAATGCAGAATTGTACTTTGATTACTTTGAGTGTTTGAATGACAAAGGAAAGCTTTGAAAGAAATGAATCCAAGACAGACAACAACGAAATGCAGTAAGTAAAATACTAAACTAAGAACAACAATAATCAAACTGGAAATAAGAAGAAGAACGACAGAAAAGCAGTAAAGGGTGCTGAAAAGCTTCGTGCAGTCGCTTCGAATGGAAGGGATGAGAGGTTAGCCTTGCTTGGATGAATCCAATCGAGAGAGAAGAAGAATCTTCTCTCCTTCCTATCAGATTATCGATTCCAACAGCTGAGACTCTCACTCCAACAGACGGCAAAGGAAAACAGAGAGAAATGATGGACTGCGAGAAGACTTCTGCGCTTCGAATGATGATCAAACCTCCGACTTTGGCCCCCTTTTATAGTAGTTTGCAGGTGCGTTTGGGCCAAGGAGAACCATCAATCTTCAACGTCATATATCAGAATGGATGGAGGAGAAAGAACGAATCCCTGAAAAGTCGGATCTAAACAGAAAAAGATCAGTCAACTTACGGTTTTCACTTGAATAATTGCGGTCACCGCAATGATTTCGCAATTCATTCGCAATGTTTATTTTTTCATTCTTTTCCTTCGGTTTTCAACCCTTTTTCTACCTATTGTGCATAAGTCCTAAATTAGCTACCTTCTTCTAATTCTCATATTAAAGCATAGGTTTAGGCTAAATGCTAACAAAAACACCTAAATGTGTACATCTTCTTAAGCTAAATGGGTCATAAATAAGTCACTTTCAGAGACTTAACAACTCCTCGGTGAGGTTTACTGTTTCAAACTCACCAATTATTTTTTTGTTAGTAATAATGTCCTTCAAAAACTTTACATAAGAAGGCATCGATTGTAAAACCTCTACAAAAGGAATGTTAACATGCACTTGCTTAAGTATTTCTAAGAATTTATTAAAATGAACTTCCTGTTCCTGCTTCTTCTTCAGCCTTCGAGGATATGGAGGTGGTGGCACATAAGCAGGTACGTCAGGGCGCTTTAGGATAGGTGGAGGCCTTGGAATTTCTTCTACCTCCTCAATAATTGGTTCTAGCCTGACTCCTGATGTGCTAGTTGGTGGTGGACCTTGGTTTGGCAGAGATTCCAGTGGAGCACTAGACTCAGTGTTCTCTACTCTCTTTGGTACGTCTTTTGTGTTACTCACCAATGGTCTTCCACTCCTAAGTTCAATTGCTTGAACTTGCTCTTTGCCATCTCTCCTTGGTACCTCGGTGTCAGCAGGGAGTCTACCTTGGGGCCTACTTTTAAGTTCATTGGCTAATTGGCCTATTTGGTTTTCCAGGCTCCTAAGAGTAGCTTGCTGGCTCTGAAGAGTAGCATCATTCTTAGCTATGTATTCCTTGAGTAGGCTTTCTACAGAAGATCCTACAGGTTGATTGTAAGGTTTTTGGTACATTGACTGGTTATGTTGAGGAGTGAATCCAGGTGTTCCACTCGGCCTTGGTTGGTTAGAATTTTGGTTAGTGCTTTGTTGGCCACCCCATGACAGGTTAGGGTGGTTTCTCCAACCAGGATTGTAAGTTTGTGAGTAGGGGTTGTTCCTTGGCTGCTGCTGGCTTCCTACATAGCAGACCGAGGATGGATTCCCAGGGCAGTATTCATAAGGGTGCCCTTCCCCACAGAATCCACAGACAGGTGCCTCGCCTTGACTTGGTTGGGTGCCCATTGACATGGCTGTGGCGGTATTGGCACTGGTCTGGAGATTGGCCTGAGCCATTTGCTTGACTAAGTTGGTCAGGGCATTTATTTGGGTGCTCATGGCGCTTAGAGCATCCTTGTCTTGAGCCCTAGTTGGCTCTACTGGATCGTCTGACCATCTACAATGAGATGTTGAGATCTTCTCCAAGATCTCATAAGCTTCGTTGTAACTCTTGGACAACATGGAACCTCCAGCAGATGAATTTAAAACTTGTCTGGTGCTGGGGTTGCATCCTTTAAAGAAGACTTCTATTTGGATACACCATGGAATGCCATGGTGTGGACATTTAATGAGAAGGTCTTTGAATCTTGTCCAAGCTTCGTGAAGAGACTCACTTGGAGCTTGTTTGAATTTTATGATATCATCACGAAAGGTCGAATTCCTATCTGGTGGGAAATATTTGACTAGGAATTTTTCTGCTAAATCTGTCCAATTGAGGACAGATCCTGAGGGTAAAGAATTTAACCATGTTTTGGCTTTGTCCCTCAAAGAGTAAGGGAAAAGATATAGCCTCAGGGCTTCTTGGGAAACTCCAGGGATTAGGAATGTGTCACTAACTCCTAAGAAGTTCCTAAGGTGGTTATGGGGGTCCTCATTTTCTATTCCAAAGAATTGCCCCACAGTGGACAACATTTGGAACATCACTGGCTTTAACTCGAATGAGTTGGCAGTGATTTCAGGACGGATTATGCTGGGGTTCAGCTCCCCAGGCATAGGTACTAAATATGAAAGGATGGCGCTATCCTTGTCATTCGCTATTTCAATGGGATTGCGAGTGACAGGCACCAGGTTTTGATTTACTCCAGCCATTTCTTCTTGAGGTAATTGCGGAGGAATTGTAGTCTCTGCAATGATTGGAGGTAAAAGGGTTTGTTTAAAGAGACGTTTCTTGGCTCTATTCCTAGCTCTAAGTAATCTCTCGGGCTCAGGGTGGAACTCTAGATCACTAGATGGAGTCTCATTCATAAACTACCCTAAATGGTACCTGAAAAAGAAATGAAGATGGATCAAATTCAATGGAAAATACTTTGATGTTTCAGACTTAACAAACTTCGTTTTCACTTAAAATAAGTCCCCGGCAGCGGCGCCAAAAACTTGTTGCGTGCTCAATGTGTAAAGATAAATAAGCAATAAGGTAGAGAGAGCACTTAGAACATGCAAGCATACATGGTCTCATAGCAAGTAGTAAGTATATTTCATTCGTTTTTTCCACAGAGACTCATTTTTAGCTATTCGCGAAGTGTGATTGTTAAGAAAGATGGGATGAATTTGATGGGGTAAAATTGGTTTTTAATTATCTACTTTTTGCTGAATGTATAAAGGGATATAACATAAACAAATGCAAGTTGAAACTAGACTTAAAAGACAAGAGATGGAATTAACAAACGAGGAAGAAAACAGCTAAACAGAATGAAAATCTGGCAGAATTGCGAGGACCGCAATGTTACCGCAATTAAATAACAGCGAAACTGAGTAAATGGGTGAATTAAGGGCTACTAATGACTATCCTATAGGCATTTTATTACGATTCTCAAGCATTGGACCAACTCTCTATACATCAAATTCACTCTATCTCAAGTATCGTCCGATTCCATGCATTAGAGTCTTAAGTTTACTCGACTTCAAAGTAAGGTCTTAAGCATCTTGTTAAAACAGGAGTGTTTAGTTTGTACTAGGGAAACGCCTATTCCTAGGCCGTTTCCTGATTACCATGAAAGGCTAGCATGATTATATGACTCTGAACTCTTACTCCTTCCAGAGGTTAGGAGTTCTTTGGACAAAATGGATGGCCAATCGAAATTGCCCGTGGGATGAAGCTTACATACAATCAATGATTCGAGAGTTATCCTACATACTTGATGCACGTTTTTTAGCCTATAGTTCTGTCATTAGCATGCCCCTAAGTGGCTTAGCTACTCATGGATATATGGAGAACAGAAAGGGTAGATAAAACAGACATGCTTAGAAGAGAAATATGCTTAAAACAATAAGACAAAACGTAGCAGCAGAAGGTGGAAACTGTGAAATGCAGAATTTTACTTTGATTACTTTGAATGTTTGAACGACAAAGGAAAGCTTCAAAAGATATGATTCAAAGACAGACAACAACGAAATGCGGTAATTAAAGCACTAGGCTAAGAACAACAATGATCAAACTGGAAATAAGAAGAAGAACGACAGAAAAGCAGTAAAGGTGCTTGAAAAGCTTCGTTGCAGTCGCCTCGAATGAAGGGGATGAAAGGTCAGCCTTGCTTGGATGAATCCAATCGAGAGAGAAGAAGAATCTCCTCTCCTTCCTATCAGATTATCGATTCCAACAGCTGGACTCTCACTCCAACAGACGGCAAAGGAAAACAGGGAGAAAAAGTGGACTGTGAGAAGGCTTCTACGCTTTCGGATGATGATCAAACCTCCGACTTTGGCCCCCTTTTATAGTAGTTTGCAGGTGCGTTTGGGCCAAGGAGAACCATCAATCTTCAACGTCATATATCAGAATGGATGGAGGAGAAAGAACGAATCCCTGAAAATACGGAAATTAACAGAAAAAGATCAGTCAACTTACGGTTTCCACTTGAATAATTGCGGTCACCGCAATGTTTTCGCAATTCATTCGCAATGCTTATTTTTTCATTCTTTTCCTTCGGTTTTCAACCCTTTTTCTACCTATTGTGCATAAGTCCTAAATTAGCTACCTTCTTCTAATTCTCATATTAAAGCATAGGTTTAGGCTAAATGCTATCACAAACACCTAAAAGTGTACATCTTCTTAAGCTAAATGGGTCCTAAATAAGTCACTTTCAGAGACTTAACACACCCCCAAACTTAAGGTTTTGCTTGTCCTCAAGCATACTAAGGACTTACTTAGGCTTGTTTTTTTATCTTCTTTAACTACTTACCGACTCCCCTATATCCCTATCTCTAGCAGTGCTGTCCTGTGACACACTTCTAAGTTTAGAACTAACCTCTTTATCAAGCTTCTTCTGACTTCACCTGCCTACTATACCTGCTGTTTTTATTAACCCCCTACTACTGATCTAGCTACTTTTATGACATCATGCCACTATCCCTAAGGTTTCAAATTCTACCAAGCTTTACTCCAGACTCAGTACATGCTTCTAGCTTTATTTTTAATGTGTCTAGGATTCCTTAGAGTCATGCCAGTCTTAGTATTAACAGTGACAGTGGTACTTTTAGAGAACAACCTAAACCCTGACATCACTACATTGGATATACATTCATCTCCTTAGACAAACCTAGAAACTACAACCTTGTGCTTAGCTCTTTGAGGATCAGAGTTCTTTTTTAAATAGGACATCTAAGCCACAAGATTATAACTCCTAAGCATACATCCTTCTTCCCCTATTTCTCCTTTTCCCTTTTTTACTTAGGTGGAGTCTCTCCTTGGGTTGCCTTTTGATGCAATGCCACTTGTGGTTTACACACTTGGCACTGATTACTCAGCACTTGAGAGAGACTCCCCTCTTTATTCTTATTTTTCACTTTTTCTATTTATCACAAAAAAATTTCTTAAAGGAGAAGAAGAATGCTTATGTCCTAAGGAAGAGAGGAATGTTCCTAGGCCTAGGGTGGCCTCCCCCAAACTTCAACTACTCATTGTCCCCAATGAGTGTCTGAGGTGGCACACCCCCAAACTTGTCCTAGAAGCATCTAGTCTAAAGTAAAACAAAGAGAATCTAAAAAATCCTAGGCATAGGCAAAACATTTAAAAGCAATTACCCCAGCAGCAGAAAATTTGAACAAAACAGACAGTTTAAGGACTGATGGTTTATGCATGCTGAGCCCTATTCAGAGGCTAATTTAAACTATCAAAGGGTGTCCTATGACACTCATCCAGCATGCGTTAAGATCAGCTATATAAGGTAGTCATGCTAGCAGCAAAAGATAGAATTTAACAGATCACAGCCTAACTACACAGACAGTCCAAAACATGCAATCAGTCACAAAATTTGCGGGAACCGCAATTATTTCGCAATTCAATCCGGGCAGATATAACATTGATTAGGGCCCCTCAGCATGCTTTTTCCTGTTACTCACGCATCCTAAAAATAAAGCTAAACTATCCTACCTATTCAGCTAACATCAGACTAGACTAAGCAAAAGAAAAAACATAAAACTAAACATTAAAAACAGATCAAAAGTTGAACACAAAACAGCATAATGCACATGATCCTATCAGAAAGCAGAAAAATTGTTTTTTTTTTTTTCTAAGGGAACAGCAATACTCCCTTTAGTGCACTTCAAACCAGCACTCAATTCTCGTCATCCTCATCTGGTTGCCGTGGTCTTGGGGGCACCCATGGAGTTAGAAGATTGGTAGGGAACTCAGGGAAGAGGCACCCCAGCTGGTCTGCAACTTCCTTGTCCCCCGCCTGCGCATAAGTGGCCCATTGAGCCATTCTTCTCTGCATATCCATTAAGCAGGCCATGGATAGAGACTGTTCAGCAGCCAGCCTATCCAGTTCAAACTCCATATTCCCCTTTCTTCTCAGCCTCAGGTTAGCAGGCAGCTCCAAGTGGCCCGTGTAGGCCATCTGCTGCTCCAGGCGCTCGGTAGGGACTCCTGCAAGCAAACATAGCTTGGTTATGGTGTTAGGGAAAAACAGTGGTCCCTTACCTTTCTTGGCGCATTCAGCAATGGCCGCAGTGATGACTTCTCCCACGTTGATCGTGAGACCTCTCATGATTGCATACACCAGCAGCGATCGGCTCTGGTTTATTGTAGTCTCGTGAGTCACCGGGGACAATCTCCTTCGCACGAACGAAAACCAAACAGCTGCCTTAGCCGTGAGGTTGGCACTCATGAGAGTGTGCCTCCCATTGCGTGACACGATCCAAGAAGCTTCAGGCTGGCCAATAGTCCGAATGGCCTCTTCCAGCACTGCCTCAGTAGGCTCGTCAACGATCCGTGCATAATCTGTATGTGTTTGGCCCTTGAGACCAAAGGCTTCGTTGATGGCCTTGGCTGAGAAATCTACTTCTACCCCTCTGACCACAGACAGGCCATCCTCAGGGCTGAGCACATTGGCGTAGAACTCATACACCATGCTCGTGTATGCTGGATTAGGCGGTCTGCAGAATTCCTCCCAGCCGTGGTTGATCACTCCTGCGCGCAAGAACTGCGGCAGGTCAGCGAGTCGGTCGAGGAAGCCTTTCTCGTGCAACAGGTCCCTCTTCCTCAGCTCAGCACCCCTGGATTCAGCGTCAGACGAGACATACCTCCCTGACTGAGGTTCGTCTTCAGGGTAGAGTTTAGCCTTCCCCTTATCTGCTGGTTTGGATGATTCGGCAGCCTCCACCTTGAGGCGTTTGAGCGAAGGCTCAGTACTCTCTTTGTCCGTCGACGGCACCTTCTTGGCCTTCTTTTTCTTCAACTTCTTGGCCTTGACAATCTTGGCCTTCTTCTTCTTCTTGAGCCTGGCCTTGATGTTGATCTGCTGGAGGCATGCCCCCAACGTCTCCTCCATAGAATCGTCCTGTTGTGCAGGCTCGACAGGGCTATCTTCCCTCATAGGAGAGAAGACTTCGTCTTCCCGAGCATCTCCACTGCCCTGAGTGGACTCTTGATAATCCCCATAAGGGAATTCAGGATCAGGCCGTGGAGAATTGTGCTCTGCTGATGGTGTCTGCGCAGAACTCAGTGGCGAAGATGGCAGTTCAGGACTCTGCGCTGCTGCAGGTGTCGGGTCAGAACTCTGAGGTGCTGAAGACAACTCGGGGCTCTGTGCAGGCGGCGACGACTCTGCGCTTGGCACTGGTTCAGATGGTGAAGGACTACGCGCAGGTGATGCAGACGGCGACGAACCTTCTTTGGCTGACTCGTGGGATGCACGATCAGTTTCTTGACTCTCCACAGAGGGAGTCTTTGCTGTGCTTGGTTCGGCGGCCGTCTTGACACTCCACCGGCGTTTCTTGGGCGTGCCCACTGGCTCAGATGGTCCCGCAGGAATCTCAGTGACCACCCTCCACTTCTTCCTACGAATAGGAAGCTTGGGAAGAGGACCGGTGCGAACGGCACCATCGTCTGCAAGGGTGAGAAGCGCTTCCCTCGCAGCCGCTTCAGCTGCGTCATCAGCCTTCTTCTTGGCTGCAGATCTCTCCGCTCGTGTGAACACCATTGCTGAGTCTTGAAGATCTTGAGAGAAGAATCAAAGATGGAGAGAATCGCTGAATTCTTGGAGAGCAAAGAGAGAGATAATCGTATCGATCGAGCGCCTTCCAACGGATATAAAGGAAACGGAAAAAATCCCAACGGCTCTTTTTGCGGATCCAGCAATTCCAGCGCAATTCTAGGGATATTATTTCATCAAAATCTCCAACTTTGCTCGTCCGTATCTTTTATTTGGCTCAACCGTTTCTCGATTTTTAAAGCTGGATTTACTCTCCTTGATCCCCTCTTTCGAATCCTTGCAAAAACAAATAAAACAAACATTAAATACGCAATTAAAATTACACCACAAAACATACAAACGATAACCGGAAAAACAGAAAAAATAAACTAAGGCATTGGCCTTGACTAAACGAGCACAGTAACCACTCGTTCTCTCTCGTTTTCTTTGTCATGCTTCAGTCAAGAGGAAGGCCGAGAGAGTCTTCACATCTCCTTCCTCATAGTAGTGCTTCAACCTAGCACCATTGACCATAAATGGCTGGCCTTGCTGCAAGTTCTTTATCTCTATTGCACCATGAACAAAGACATTAGTAATAACAAATGGACCTGACCATCTAGACTTTAGTTTGCCTGGAAATAACTTTAATCGTGAGTTAAATAATAGTACAAGTTGGCCTTTCCTAAAGTCTTTGATCCTGAGTCTACTGTCGTGCCATATTTTGGTCTTTTCTTTATACATTTTGGCATTCTCGTAGGCCATATGCCTAAGCTCATCAAGTTCATGTAGCTGCAAAGATCTCAATGTCCCCGCATCCTTTACACAAAAATTCAATTCCTTCATGGCCCAAAATGCTTTGTTTTCTAACTCAAGTGGCAAGTGGCAAGCCTTGCCATACACCAACCTATAGGGAGACATGCCTAGGGGTGTCTTATATGCTGTTCTATAAGCCCAAAGTGCATCCTCAAGCTTAAATGACCAGTCTTTCCTATTAGGTTTGACCACCTTTTCTAGGATGTTCTTTATCTCCCTATTGGAAATTTCAGCTTGGCCATTCGAGTGTGGGTGATAGGGAGTAGCTACCCTATGTCTAATGTTATATTTAGCCAATATCTTCTCCATAGCCTTATTAATGAAATGTGACCCCTCATCACTAATGATAGCACGAGGAGTCCCAAATCTAGTGAAAATGTGCCTATGCAAGAAGTTAGTGACTGTTTTAGCATCATTATTAGGACATGCTTTGGCTTCTACCCACTTGGACACGTAGTCTACTGCTACTAAAATGTAAAGGTTACCTGATGATGGAGGGAATGGTCCCATGAAATCAATGCCCCACACATCAAAGAGCTCCAACTCTAAGATGTAGGTGAGGGGCATCTCATCCTTGCGACTGAGGTTACCTGTCCTTTGGCAATCGTCACAGCTGTGGGCATAGTTGTGGGCGTCCTTGAAGATTGTTGGCCAATAGTAGCCACTCTGAAATACCTTCGCAGCTGTTCTTTGACCACCAAAGTGTCCACCGTAAGGAGATGAGTGACAGTGCTGCAGCACAGACTTCGCTTCAGCAGCTGAAACACACTTCCTTAACAACCCATCAGCACAGGTTCTGTAAAGTGTGGGGTCATCCCAGATGAATTTCCTTGCTTCATGAAGGAACCTCTTCTTCTCTTGTCCTCCCTTGAACACTGGTAATACCTGTGATGCACGGAAGTTAGCAATGTCAGCGAACCACGGTTCCTCATCGTTATCACGATGAGCCAAAGCAAAGACATGTTCATCTATAAAAGCATCAGAAATTGCGGTCTCCGCAATTTTTTCGCAATTGTGCTGCAATCGAGACAGGTGATCTGCAACCACATTTTCACAACCTTTCTTGTCCCGAATGTCCAAATCAAATTCCTGCAGCAATAACACCCATCTAATCAATCTAGGCTTAGCGTCAGCCTTCCTCATAAGATATTTTAAAGCAGAATGGTCAGTGTATACAATGGTCCTAGTGCCTACAATGTAATTTCTAAATTTTTCACAAGCAAATACTACAGCAAGCATCTCTTTCTCAGTAGTTGTATAATTACATTGAGCCTCATTCAAGGTCTTGCTAGCATAATAGACAGGGTGTGTCAGCTTGTCAATCTTCTGTCCTCACATGACTCCTACAGCATAGTCACTGGCATCGCATAGCATCTCAAATGGGAGATCCCAATTTGGTCCGACTATGATAGGTGCTGTGACTAGTGCTTCCTTAAGGGTTTTCCAAGCTACTACACATTCTTTAGAGAAGATAAATGGTCTATTTAGCTCTAGAAGCTCGCACAGAGGCTTGGCTATCTTAGAAAAGTCCTTAATGAACCTTCTGTAGAAGCCAGCGTGCCCTAAGAAGCTTCTAATGGCTTTGACATTCTGGGGCTCTACCAACTTCTCTATGATCTCTATTTTTGCCCTATCCACTTCCACACCTGCCCTTGACACTCTATGTCCTAAGACAATCCCTTCATCTACCATAAAATGGCACTTTTCCCAATTTAGGACTAGGTTGGTCTCCTCACACCTAGCCAGGACTTGTCCTAAGTTTTCTAGACAGGTTTTAAATGAGTCCCCAAAGACTGAGAAGTCATCCATGAATATTTCTATCATGGACTCATCCAACTCAGAGAAGATTGCCATCATGCACCTTTGGAAAGTTGCCGGTGCATTGCATAAGCCAAAAGGCATTCTGCGGAAGGCAAACGTTCCAAAAGGGCAAGTGAAAGTGGTCTTCTCTTGATCCTTAGGGTCTATAGTAATTTGATTATAGCCTGAATAGCCATCTAAGAAACAATAGTAGGCTCTACCAGCTATTCTGTCTAGCATCTGGTCAATGAACGGTATAGGGAGATGGTCTTTTTTAGTCTCTTTATTTAATTTTCTGTAATCCATACACACTCTCCACCCTGTGACAGTCCTTGTTGGAATCAGTTCGTTGTTCTCATTGACTACCACAGTTATCCCCCCCTTCTTAGGTACACATTGGATGGGGCTCACCCACTGGCTACTAGCTATGGGGAAAATCACTCCTGCATCTAACCATTTGATTATTTCCTTTTTCACTACCTCTTTCATAGAGGGGTTTAACCTACGCTGGTGATCTACCCTAGGTGTGTGCTCTTCCTCCAGTATAATTTTGTGCATGCAATAAGAAGGGCTAATGCCTCGAATATCAGCAATAGTCCATGCTATAGCCTTCCTATGTTGCTTAAGCAGTAAAATTAAATCAACCTCATGCTGTTCACTTAGCTTAGAAGAAATAATTACAGGCAGCGTATCATTATCTCCTAAATATGCATATTTGAGGTGAGTGGGTAGTGGTTTCAGTTCTAAAACAGGTGGATGCTCAATGGAGGGCTTTAACGGATTTATAGTTCTATCAGTTAAATCTATATTCATACATACATGCTGTGGTTTATCTACAGGCATATCCATTATGTCAGATACATTCAAGTCAGCTACATCTACTTGTACATATTCACTAGCATGCTTGGTTAACAGTACATGCTCTAATTGTTCTTCCATTAGTGAGTCAACAACATCCATGCTAGCACAGGATTCAAGGTCAGAGGGATACCTTAAAGCTTTATAAACACTAAATTTTACCTCTTCATCATGAACCCTCATAGTTAACTCACCTTTTTGAACATCTATTAGTGCCCTACCTGTGGCTAGAAATGGTCTACCTAGCAGGATGGGGACCTCCTTGTCTGCCTCATAGTCCAGGACAATGAAATCTGCAAGGAAAATGAATTTGTCAACTTTAACTAGAATATCCTCGATCTTACCTTCTGGATATGCGATGGATCTGTCTGCTAGTTGTAAAGTGACTGTGGTTGGACGTGCTTCTCCCATTCCCAACTGGCGGAATAGGGACAGGGGCATGAGATTTATGCTGGCGCCCAGGTCACAAAGCGCTCTGCCCACGTGCTTGCCTCCAAGTTCTACAGGTAAGGTGAAGGAACCAGGATCCTTCTCCTTCTTGGGCAGCTTGTTCTGGAGGATGGCACTGCACTCCTCGGTGAGGTTTACTGTTTCAAACTCACCAATTATTTTTTTGTTAGTAATAATGTCCTTCAAAAACTTTACATAAGAAGGCATCGATTGTAAAACCTCTACAAAAGGAATGTTAACATGCACTTGCTTAAGTATTTCTAAGAATTTATTAAAATGAACTTCCTGTTCCTGCTTCTTCTTCAGCCTTCGAGGATATGGAGGTGGTGGCACATAAGCAGGTACGTCAGGGCGCTTTAGGATAGGTGGAGGCCTTGGAATTTCTTCTACCTCCTCAATAATTGGTTCTAGCCTGACTCCTGATGTGCTAGTTGGTGGTGGACCTTGGTTTGGCAGAGATTCCAGTGGAGCACTAGACTCAGTGTTCTCTACTCTCTTTGGTACGTCTTTTGTGTTACTCACCAATGGTCTTCCACTCCTAAGTTCAATTGCTTGAACTTGCTCTTTGCCATCTCTCCTTGGTACCTCGGTGTCAGCAGGGAGTCTACCTTGGGGCCTACTTTTAAGTTCATTGGCTAATTGGCCTATTTGGTTTTCCAGGCTCCTAAGAGTAGCTTGCTGGCTCTGAAGAGTAGCATCATTCTTAGCTATGTATTCCTTGAGTAGGCTTTCTACAGAAGATCCTACAGGTTGATTGTAAGGTTTTTGGTACATTGACTGGTTATGTTGAGGAGTGAATCCAGGTGTTCCACTCTGCCTTGGTTGGTTAGAATTTTGGTTAGTGCTTTGTTGGCCACCCCATGACAGGTTAGGGTGGTTTCTCCAACCAGGATTGTAAGTTTGTGAGTAGGGGTTGTTCCTTGGCTGCTGCTGGCTTCCTACATAGCAGACCGAGGATGGATTCCCAGGGCAGTATTCATAAGGGTGCCCTTCCCCACAGAATCCACAGACAGGTGCCTCGCCTTGACTTGGTTGGGTGCCCATTGACATGGCTGTGGCGGTATTGGCACTGGTCTGGAGATTGGCCTGAGCCATTTGCTTGACTAAGTTGGTCAGGGCATTTATTTGGGTGCTCATGGCGCTTAGAGCATCCTTGTCTTGAGCCCTAGTTGGCTCTACTGGATCGTCTGACCATCTACAATGAGATGTTGAGATCTTCTCCAAGATCTCATAAGCTTCGTTGTAACTCTTGGACAACATGGAACCTCCAGCAGATGAATTTAAAACTTGTCTGGTGCTGGGGTTGCATCCTTTAAAGAAGACTTCTATTTGGATACACCATGGAATGCCATGGTGTGGACATTTAATGAGAAGGTCTTTGAATCTTGTCCAAGCTTCGTGAAGAGACTCACTTGGAGCTTGTTTGAATTTTATGATATCATCACGAAAGGTCGAATTCCTATCTGGTGGGAAATATTTGACTAGGAATTTTTCTGCTAAATCTGTCCAATTGAGGACAGATCCTGAGGGTAAAGAATTTAACCATGTTTTGGCTTTGTCCCTCAAAGAGTAAGGGAAAAGATATAGCCTCAGGGCTTCTTGGGAAACTCCAGGGATTAGGAATGTGTCACTAACTCCTAAGAAGTTCCTAAGGTGGTTATGGGGGTCCTCATTTTCTATTCCAAAGAATTGCCCCACAGTGGACAACATTTGGAACATCACTGGCTTTAACTCGAATGAGTTGCCAGTGATTTCAGGACGGATTATGCTGGGGTTCAGCTCCCCAGGCATAGGTACTAAATATGAAAGGATGGCGCTATCCTTGTCATTCGCTATTTCAATGGGATTGCGAGTGACAGGCACCAGGTTTTGATTTACTCCAGCCATTTCTTCTTGAGGTAATTGCGGAGGAATTGTAGTCCCTGCAATGATTGGAGGTAAAAGGGTTTGTTTAAAGAGACGTTTCTTGGCTCTATTCCTAGATCTAAGTAATCTCTCGGGCTCAGGGTGGAACTCTAGATCACTAGATGGAGTCTCATTCATAAACTACCCTAAATGGTACCTGAAAAAGAAATGAAGATGGATCAAATTCAATGGAAAATACTTTGATGTTTCAGACTTAACAAACTTCGTTTTCACTTAAAATAAGTCCCCGGCAGCGGCGCCAAAAACTTGTTGCGTGCTCAATGTGTAAAGATAAATAAGCAATAAGGTAGAGAGAGCACTTAGAACATGCAAGCATACATGGTCTCACAGCAAGTAGTAAGTATATTTCATTCGTTTTTTCCACAGAGACTCATTTTTAGCTATTCGCGAAGTGTGATTGTTAAGAAAGATGGGATGAATTTGATGGGGTAAAATTGGTTTTTAATTATCTACTTTTTGCTGAATGTATAAAGGGATATAACATAAACAAATGCAAGTTGAAACTAGACTTAAAAGACAAGAGATGGAATTAACAAACGAGGAAGAAAACAGCTAAACAGAATGAAAATCTGGCAGAATTGCGAGGACCGCAATGTTACCGCAATTAAATAACAGCGAAACTGAGTAAATGGGTGAATTAAGGGCTACTAATGACTATCCTATAGGCATTTTATTACGATTCTCAAGCATTGGACCAACTCTCTATACATCAAATTCACTCTATCTCAAGTATCGTCCGATTCCATGCATTAGAGTCTTAAGTTTACTCGACTTCAAAGTAAGGTCTTAAGCATCTTGTTAAAACGGGAGTGTTTAGTTTGTACTAGGGAAACGCCTATTCCTAGGCCGTTTCCTGATTACCATGAAAGGCTAGCATGATTATATGACTCTGAACTCTTACTCCTTCCAGAGGTTAGGAGTTCTTTGGACAAAATGGATGGCCAATCGAAATTGCCCGTGGGATGAAGCTTACATACAATCAATGATTCGAGAGCTATCCTACATACTTGATGCACGTTTTTTAGCCTATAGTTCTGTCATTAGCATGCCCCTAAGTGGCTTAGCTACTCATGGATATATGGAGAACAGAAAGGGTAGATAAAACAGACATGCTTAGAAGAGAAATATGCTTAAAACAATAAGACAAAACGTAGCAGCAGAAGGTGGAAACTGTGAAATGCAGAATTTTACTTTGATTACTTTGAATGTTTGAACGACAAAGGAAAGCTTCAAAAGAAATGATTCAAAGACAGACAACAACGAAATGCAGTAATTAAAGCACTAGGCTAAGAACAACAATGATCAAACTGGAAATAAGAAGAAGAACGACAGAAAAGCAGTAAAGGTGCTTGAAAAGCTTCGTTGCAGTCGCCTCGAATGAAGGGGATGAAAGGTCAGCCTTGCTTGGATGAATCCAATCGAGAGAGAAGAAGAATCTCCTCTCCTTCCTATCAGATTATCGATTCCAACAGCTGAGACTCTCACTCCAACAGACGGCAAAGGAAAACAGGGAGAAAAAGTGGACTGTGAGAAGGCTTCTACGCTTTCGGATGATGATCAAACCTCCGACTTTGGCCCCCTTTTATAGTAGTTTGCAGGTGCGTTTGGGCCAAGGAGAACCATCAATCTTCAACGTCATATATCAGAATGGATGGAGGAGAAAGAACGAATCCCTGAAAATACGGAAATTAACAGAAAAAGATCAGTCAACTTACGGTTTCCACTTGAATAATTGCGGTCACCGCAATGTTTTCGCAATTCATTCGCAATGCTTATTTTTTCATTCTTTTCCTTCGGTTTTCAACCCTTTTTCTACCTATTGTGCATAAGTCCTAAATTAGCTACCTTCTTCTAATTCTCATATTAAAGCATAGGTTTAGGCTAAATGCTATCACAAACACCTAAAAGTGTACATCTTCTTAAGCTAAATGGGTCCTAAATAAGTCACTTTCAGAGACTTAACAGGACTCACCTACATCCTGAGTGATCCCATATATCCTCTTCCGCAGAGTGGTGGCTAAGGATGCGGGAAAGTATTTTTCTAAAAATACCCGCTTCATATCCTGCCACGTGGTGATGGATCCGGAAGGCAAATAGTACAGCCAATCCTTGGCCTTATCCTTGAGCGTAAAGGGGAATGCCCTCATGTTCAGCTGCTCTTCCGTGACCCCTGCGGGCTTCATCCCCGCGCAGACGCAATGGAATTCCATCAAATGCTTGTTCGCGTCCTCACCTGCATTGCCATGGAAAGAAGGTAACTGGTGAATTAAACCAGATTTCAACTCAAAGTTACCTGCTACCACGGGGTAGTTAATGCACAAAGGCTGCAGGTTCAGGTCTGGCGCTGCCAGCTGCTTAAGCGTCCGTGGCGCTTCACCTTGCGCCATCTCGTCAAATAAGAAGGGATTGCCTTCTTCTCTTTCCAACGTTCCTTGCCCTTCCCGGGCTTCTTTACGTAACCGCCGCTCCTCTCTGTCAATCTCAGGAATATACAGCAAACTACCCTCAGAGGAACGGGTCATACACAAACAAAAATCTAAACATACAAATTACAAACAAGAAAATTTTTTCAGTCAACCATCAATAAACCAAATTCAAACTTCAATCATAAATTCAATCAATTGCCTATTCCCCGGCAACGGCGCCAATTTTGGTGGGCGGATTTTTGAATATCCGCTTAATCTCAAGCTGTCGAGGCTTGCCAAAATACGATTTATAAGGCCTATAACCAAGGCTTTGCAGCCAGTGGTAACAGGGTCGATCCAAGGAATAGGAGAGTTGAATTTACTAGTGAAATTGGGATTTGATTGATTAATTGGTAACGGGGGGTTTTATCATGCAGATAGGAAATAATGAGTAAGCTAACGGAAGAAGGAAATAATATGTAGAAAACGTGTGCACGGTTTGGGGAGTCTCGGGGTCAATTGCTAGACAAATACAACTTATCATTTAATTCTAATAACATGGAATTCAATTTACTAAGCACGCGGACGACTACCAGAGAAGCCCCAAAGTAGCCGACTCCATGGATTTTAATTAGGCCACACAGTCCTAATTACACGTTATCTAATCTCACATTAAGATGATCAGTCCTAAGATGAATTTAGACAGTCACTAGCTAACCGCGACGAACATTCGGGCGTGAATTCTAATTGCTAGTAGGTTGCCCGCAAACGCTGTATGCAACCAACAATTATCCTACCCGACCCGATACTTCGATTTAGTTCTATTTACCTGTGTTACTTAGTCGAGCAGTGAGAGGCACGACATCGCTACTCTTTAACATACACAACATGCGAAACTACCCGAGTGTCAATCAACGTATTTTAGCATGCGCGTTGGATTAAGCAAAGTAAATAGATGCAATGTAAACAGAACCAATATGCAAAATCATACTCAGATTATCAAAGCAATAATGTCTAACAAAATTCCCCTAAACAAATCCCAAACCGTCACCCTTACCTTAGCCGCTCATGGCGCGGTTCGTCAATCCCGCTCCACCAACGACAATGGAAGAGTTCATCTACCTATTACAATGGAAAGTGGAGCTCACTCGCATGCCAACAATGGCGGAGCTCCACGGAAAATAGAGAGAAAATGGGGAAGAAGAAGGGAAGAATCGCCGGAATCCGTTTGGAGAAGAAGGAGAAAAAAAACCCTTTAAAAATCTGCAGAAAAATCGTCTTTTAGCTACTGTCTTCGTCGTAGCGTCGAGACGCTGGGCCTAGCGTCTCGACGCTGTGCCCTAAGTGATCCGCGCGCGCGCGCGCTGGCGTCGCGACGCAAGGCCAGCGTCGCGACGCTGCCCCGATGAATTTCCTGCGCGCGCCTCCTCCGGAGCGTCTCGACGCCAAGCAGGGTCTCGACGCCAGGGCAGCGTCGAGCTAGCGTCTCGACGCTATCACTCGACCCTTGCTCTCGGGTTTTTCCAGCGTCTCGACGCTATAGCTCGACGCTGGCTCTCGGGTTTGGGGCTGATGCAATGCCTCTCCAAGGCTGTTTTGGCCCGTTTCTTCACGGAACAAATTCCCCTCTTCCCAATGCATTCCCGGGGCGCTAAAACTCTGCTTTAAGCTCTCGAACATGCCCAATGGACGCACGAGCTCTATGCCGCTTTTCTCCTACAAAAGAGATACATTTAATCAATTGGAAGCGGACGTTAGCTATGATTAGGACGTATTTAATAGCTCCAAAATGGAGTTATCACCTACCCGGTCTTATCCCCAAGATGGTAGGCTTATTGAGTCGGCGATCTCGGGCCACTCTCACCCATACAAGTCAAAGGATAAGCTCGAATAAATAGGAGTTCATATCATGCTCAAGATTCAGATCGAGTTACCTAGGTCATCATATGAAAAAGTCGGTCTTTACAGTAAACAGAGTTATAAAGAAAGAGTGACTTTATTTCACGGTTCAGTCTTTTGCAAACTCATTGCATATGACGCCCCCACTCACATGTCTCCACATGAACGATTTCGGATCACATCGTTTGTACTATACAAAGTGGGCCGCGTCCAATAGTGTCCCCAGGATAAGATACCCAGCCTTATCCCTATACTATGGACCGTTCTGGCTATTACTTGAACTTGATCCACAATCATGTCATACATGAAGTTCAAGTATACAACCTATAGCCATGGGTTCATTGTTTATCGGAGTTAGGTTAAAAGTAAAAACAATTCACTTTATTCAATAACAACTTTACTGAATAAATCTCAATAACAACTTTATTGCAAAATAGAATATACATTTAGTTTACAAACCACGATTTTTACGACATAAAACCCAACAGCTTGGGGGCATTGCTTGCACAAGAAAGTGAGAAGGGTAAAAAATGTGCCCTCTACTACTTAAGTAGAACTCTCAATGGGGCAGAGCTGAATTATTCACCCATTGAGAAGATGTGTCTTTCGCTTTTCTTCGCCATTGACAAGTTGAGGCATTATATGCAGGCATTCACAGTGCATTTGGTGGCTAAGGCTGACCCAATCAAGTATGTTCTGTCTAGACCAATTATCTCAGGTCGATTGGCAAAGTGGGCAATCTTACTACAACAGTATGACATTGTTTATGTTCCGCAAAAGGCGGTGAAGGGGCAAGCCTTGGCTGATTTCTTGGCAGACCATCCAGTGCCGTCAGACTGGAAATTATCTGACGACCTGCATGACGAAGAAATCTTCTACGTTGAAATTGTTGAACCTTGGATTATGTATTTTGACGGTGCAGCTCGAAGATATGGCGCATGAGCGGGTATAGTACTTATTACCCCTGAAAAACACATGTTGCCGTATAGCTTCACATTTGAAGAGGTATGTTCGAATAATGTTGCTGAATATCAAGCACTCATTATGGGTCTTCAAATAGCAATAGAAATGGGAGTGAACTACATTGAGATCTACGAAGATTCAAAGCTGATAATTAATCAGTTATTGCTCCAATATGAGGCGAAGCATCAAGATTTAATACCTTACTTTAGTTATGCAAGACAACTCTTAGAGAGCTTTGACAATATGACGATAGAGCATATTCCAAGAGCTAAAAATGCAAAGGCAGAGTAGAATTGAAAGTCAAGAAGCAAACGTAATATAAGTCTATGTGATTGAGGAAGAGGATTGCCGACAAACAATTGTAGATTATCTACAAAATGGAAAGCTTCCCACAGAGTCCCGACGTAAGGCCGATATACGAAGAAGAAGTGCTCGATTCATCTACTACAAGGAAACCCTTTATCGGCGCTCCTATGACGGACTTTTTCTTCGATGCCTAGGAAAAGTAGAATCGGTAAAGGCATTAGAGGAAGCGCACTCAGGGGTCTGTGGGGCTCATCAATCGGGACCAAAACTTCATTTTCAGTTGAAGAGAATGGGTTATCACTGGCCAACGATGATTCAAGACTCGATGGAGTATGCAAAGAAATGTGAGGCTTGTCAATTTCATGCAAACTTCATACATCAACCGCCAGAACCCCTTCACCCAACCATAGCTTCATGGCCCTTTAAAGCGTGGGGACTTGATCTCGTTGGTCCAATAACACCTAAGTCCTCAGCGGGACATTCTTACATCCTCGCTGGGACATATTATTTTTCAAGGTGGGCCGAGGAAATTGTGTTAAAGGAGGCAAAGAAGAAAACTGTTGTGAACTTCATCCGAACCCACATCATTTACCGTTACGACATCCCTCACCGCATCGTGACCGATAACGGGAGACAATTTTCCAATAGTCTAATGGACAATTTATGTGAGAAATTCAAGTTCAAGCAATGCAAGTCATCCATGTACAACGCTCCAGCAAACGGATTGGCAGAGGCATTCAACAAGACATTGTGCAAGAAAAGGTTGGTGAAACATTATGGGCTTACCGAACTACCCATTGTACCCCTACGAGAGTCACACCTTATTCTCTGGTCTATGGGGTCGAGACTGTACTCCCATTAGAAAGAGAAATCCCTTCCTTAAGAATGGCGGGGCAAGAAGGGTTAACTACCGAAGACAATGCAAGATTGCATCTCGAAGAATTGGAAGCACTCGATGAAAGAAGATTAGATGCTCAGCAAGCATTGGAATGCTACCAAGCGTGAATGACCAAGGCCTTCAACAAAAATTTGAAGCCTCGATCATTTCAAGTTGGCGATCTAGTACTCGCGGTTCGAAGACCCATTATCACGACAAGACACACGGGGAGCAAGTTCACCCCTAAGTGGGATGGACCCTATGTTGTTAAGGAAGTCTATACAAATGGGGCATACAAAATTGTGGATGAAGATGGATTAAGGATTGACCCAATCAACGGCAAATTTCTTAAGAAATTTTATGCATAAAAATGTAATACTCCTTAACGTAAGAGTATAAACTACATGTTGCTCGTGGCCCGCATGAGCTTAAAAGGTGAACGACCCAAAAATAAATCATTCATCTGAAATACGTTATGACTTGATCCCTTTCATCTAAGGGTACGTAGGCAACTTAAAGAAAAAATATATATATATACTTTGAGTTCAGTCACAAACTAAATTTGATTCAATTCTATGCAGTCATAAAAAAAGGAACTGTAAATTGAATCACAATGTGAACAAAATAAATAAACGACTAATAAAATAAAATAAAAAGTCAAAGTAGCCATCTGAAGTCCCTCAATTCTTCGCGCGCAGTTTCTAGAAAGCCACGTAGTACGTCTAGAGAAGCTATAGCTTCGTTACCAATAGTGGGAGTATCTTCAATGTTGCTAATTTCCGCGCATATCCTATTTTCTTCAAGTTACTTTTCATTAAAATGTCTTTCTTCCTCCAAAATAAGTGCAGAAAGTGATTCGTGGTCAGCCTCCAAAGCCTTCAGTTTGGCCTTGAGACTTTCAATCTCCGAGAGAATCTGCTCAGACTGGTCTTGGAGTACATTCTTTTCTTCGAGCAGAAAGTTTTTACTAGAAGAGACACCCTCCAAGCTGCATCTCAACTTTGCCAGGTCCCGATTCTTGCCAGATAAGGTCAAGCACAGAGAGTAGCGAGATTGGAGCTCATTGTACTGGTCCACATTTCGAAAGTACTCAGCCACAAGATTCTTCAGAGATGCCAAGCTCGTCGCATCGACTTGAGAGGCGGCATCGAATATTTTTTGAATCTCAGGTTCAAGGGAGGAAGCCTTCTCAAAAGGAGTACGACCAAGTTTTTGTTGTACAACCTTCCACATGGCTAAGGAAAAATCGCGACGTGCTTTGGAAATTATGTCGTCAACGGCAAAAGTGGAAGCCTCTGAAGTCGCAATATCCAAATCCACAACCGCTTGTTTAGGAGGGCTAGAAGCCACGATCATCAATGACCGCCTGCTCGAAGACGCCTACAAAAACAAATAATAACAATAGGGAAATGAGTAAATAACGATGAATAAGCATATAAAAATCCTCGAACAAAAAAAGGGAGACATATATACAAAGAGGAAGGGATGAATGAGTCACTAACCAAAGGTGCAGCAACTTCAGGAGACTTTGGGACATCAACAATCTTTTTCGATCTCTTCCGAGATTTAGTCTTCTGAGATTTAGTCTGCTTCCAGCAGCGGTCGCTGTTGCTGCTCTGACTGCCAGCGTCTTCGTCAGAACTACTCACTTCGTGAGTTGGCACCTCTTTCCTCGCGGCACAAACTTTTTTACCGGTGTCTTTGGGAGATTTTGTCTTAGTCACGGGAGGAGGAGTGAAACTGCGAACTAACAATTGTATGTTCGCCCCGAAGTAGTTCCCATGTTTTTTGTTCCACCACTTCTTGTAGGATGCGGTGACATGATCAACAGGGTTTGGCATACACTGAGGGAGATGTACACGGGACAAGGTTAGTGTCTCAGTGCAAATCCTCCAATGGTGGAATACATTCTCCAGGTTGATCGTGGGCGGATCTTCAAGTAACTCATTCGGTATATCTTGATAAAAGCCAAATTGTCGACTAAACCGACAAGGTTGGTAGGCCTCGATAGTAATTTGTGTTCCGTGATGAGAGGATAAGTAACACGATCGAATGCTTATAAAGTACGAAGATGAAGAGAATGACTTTAATATCGTGTAAAATGCTGCCCTGACTCTTGGGTTGGGGGTTTGCATGCCATGCTATGGACGTGCCTTCATTGCCTACTTTGCGGGCCGCAAACGGATCATATTATTTCGCGCCACCTTCTCCTGAGTAGTTGTTACGTCTCCAAAAGTGACCTTTTTAAGACTTATTTAGCTTAGAAAGATGTACACTCTTAGGTGTTTTTGATAGGATTTAGCTTAAACCTATGCTTATATATGAGAATTAGAAGAAGGAAGCTAAATTAGGACTTGTGTGCAAAAGGAAAGAAAAGGGATGAAAAACGAAGTTAAAAGAATGAAAAATGTGCATTGCGGCAGCATTGCGGAAACATTGCTAAAACCGCAATGTTTCAAGTGAAATCCGTAAGTTGACTGATCTTTTTCTGTTATTTTCCGTTATTTCAGGGATTCGTTCTTTCTCCTCCATCCATTTTGAAGTATGACGTTGAGGATGGATGGTTCTCCTTGGCCCAAACGCACCTGCAGATTACTATAAAAGGGGGTCAAAGTAGAGGGTTTGATCATCATCCGAAAGCGTAGAAGTCTCTTCACAGCTCCATTCTTTCTCCTGTTTTTCTCTTCCGTCTGTTGGGTTGGAAAGCTTAGCTGTTGGAGTCGACAATCTGATAGGAAGGAGAGAAGATTCATCTTCTCTCCTGATTGGATTCATCCAAGCAAGGCTACCCTTTCTTCCCTTTCAGCCGAGGCATTTGCGACGAAGCGAGCACGCTCATCTTACTGCTTTCTGTCTTTTACTTCTCATTTCCAGCACTGTTTTGTTGTTGTTTCTTTTCTATTAGCTAGTTCATTTCATTTCGTTGCTTTCTGTCTTTAAGTTATTCACTTTAAGTTTCCCTTTGTTCATTCAAACAATCGATTAATCAAAGCACAATTCATTCTTTCACGGTTTCTTGTCTTTGCTGTTTACTGTTTTGCCTTGCTGTTTTAAGTTTATTTCTCTTCTGAGCATGCCTATTTCATCTAATACTTCTGTTCCTTCCATATCCATGAGTAACTAAGTCACTTAGGGGCATGCTAATGACAATACTATAGGCTAAAAAAACGTGAACCAAGCATGTAGGATAGCTCTCGAAGCATTGATTGTATGTAAGCTTCATCCCACGGGCAATTTCGATTGGCCATCCATTTTGTCCAAAGAACTCCTAACCTCTGGAAGGAGTAAGAGTTCAGAGTCATACACTCATGCTAGCCTTTCAAGGTAGCCAGAAAACGACCTAGGAATAGGCGTTTTCCTAGTACAAACCATATCTTTCTGCTTTAACAAGATGCTTAAGACCTTACTTGGACATGAGTAAACTAAAGAATCTAATGCATGAAATCGGAAGATACATGAGAATGAGTTAGTTTGATGCATAGTGAGTTGATCCAATGCTTGAGAATCGTATGAAAATGCCTATAGAGGAGTCATTAGTAGCCCTTGTTTCTCCATTTTACACACTTTCGCTGTTAGTAACATTGCGGTAGAATTGCTGTTCTCGCAATTCTGCTAAGTTAAGAATTATGTTTAGCTATTTTCCTCTTTGTTTATTAATCTCTTCTCTTTTTATTTGAGTTTATCATTGACTTGCACTTGTTTATGTTGCTACCCTTTACATATTCCTTAGAAATTAGACAACTTAAAACCAATTCTACCCCATCAAATCCACCCATTCTTGCTTAACAATACACTTCACGAGTAGCTAATAATAAATCTCTGTGGGAAAACGAATGAAAAAATACTTACTACTTGCTAACAAGATCATGTATGCTTGCATGTTCTGAGTGCTCTCTCTCTCTTATTGCTATTTATTTCACACATTGAGCACGCAACAGTAGTCAACCATCAATGGGCCAGTTGTTGAGGATATTCTAAAGTGTGTACCGAAGTAAAAGGCAAGCCAACCGTAAACATAATGTACTGGGAAGCAAATGTCGGAGCGCCCGGATGAATGAGGGGTGTTGTAAAGTTGGCTAAGTCCATGATAAATGTTGGATAGAACCGGGACTACAAGGTTGAAAAGGCTACCTTCAGCCATGAGGGATGCTACCTTAAACACATTAGGACGAAGAAAGTTCCCACTCTTATAGGGAAACACGAAAACACACAACCAACACGAGATAAATGTAGCCAGATATGTTTGGTCCTTCAAGTCTTCCTCTACCCCCAGTTCGTGGAATAGTTCTTGCTCTTCGTCAGACCAGACACGGGGATCAGGAATAAAGCCCGACGGGTTATGAGTTAGGCGAGGGCGGGAAGATTTTTTAGTTCTCCGACCAGGGGGTTTGGTATATTTTATGTCACCTTTAAACCAAAATTTGATCCACGAATGGGTGAAAATTCGTGATTTCTCTACTTGCTGAGAAGCAATCCGGTAGTAAGCATCAAAAAGATAAGTACAGCTCTTGGGAAGATGCTCACCTCGGACACGCGACCCCACGCGCGGACCCATCAGTTCCTCACAACTTGGAATGATTTCATTATAGAATTTGCCTTTGATTGAATGACCTCCGAGTTTCCACAGGTCCCACAAAGAAATGGATGCTTTTCCAGATGAGGTGTGAATGGTGTTGGTCGAAGGACACCAGGCTTCGCAGAAAGCCCGCATCACGTCTAAGTTGCGATCATAGGTATACAGAGAGGCCAACATGGGTGATAGCATACCCGAGCCTTGCAATGACATCTTGTTTCGAGCAACGGTGAATTCAAGCCACTCCCAATAAAGTGGAGTGTAAAGGAATTCAGCATTAAGTTTAAAGGTAGAACCCCAACGAATTTCGCTCGAAATAATACGACGTCCCAGGGTGGGCTCCAGATTGCATTTGGCTTTCCCTCTATGTAAAGAGGATTGTAAAATCCACGCGCGGGAGTGTTGGTCGCGGGGTCGCTCTGTAGACCATTCGGCCAAAAAATGCGATTTGTCCAATTCTGATTCTTTAGGTAGATCTTCCATGGGAAAAGGATGCTACTTTTTAGTGGTTGATTTTCGTCTTCTAAAACAACCAAATTTACTCCTGCATCGTCTGAAAACTCGGTAAAAAAAACCATGACTTGACCTACAAAAAAAATGACGATAATTAATTTCTACTTTTTACAATCGTGACTCCGATTCAACATTAAAAAAAAGAGATCCAACACCAATATATGTAAAATTATTAAAAAAAAGGGGGTTTAAAAAAAATGACTCTGATTCAACGTTAAAAAAAAGGAGATCCAACACCAATATATGTAAAATTATTAAAAAAAAAAAAGGTTTGAAAAAAAAGTATTTCCAATCTCAAAGAGGTTAAGGATGTATGCTTCTAGATAGACCTACAAGTCGCATCCGACAAGTGGACACCCGTAACAGGGGCAACGCTTAGGCGTGAGTGGGAGTCCCACTACCCATCGCTTGGGGCATTGCTTGCACAAGAAAGTGAGAAGGGTAAAGAATGTGCCCTCAACTACTTAAGTAGAACTCTCAATGGGGTAGAGCTGAATCATTCACCCATTGAGAAGATGTGTCTTTCGCTTTTCTTCGTCATTGACAAGTTGAGGCATTATATGTAGGCATTCACAGTGCATTTGGTGGTTAAGGCTGACCCAATCAAGTATGTTCTGTCTAGACCAATTATCTCATGTCGATTGGCAAAGTGGGCAATCTTACTACAACAGTATGACATTGTTTATGTTCCGCAAAAGGCGGTGAAGGGGCAAGCCTTGGCTGATTTCTTGGCAGACCATCCAATGCCGTCAGACTGGAAATTATCTGACGACCTGCCCGACGAAGAAATCTTTTACGTTGAAATTGCTGAACCTTGGATTATGTATTTTAACGGTGCAACTCGAAGATATGGCGCAGGAGCGGGTATAGTATTTATTACCCCTGAAAAACACATGTTGTCGTATAGCTTCACATTTGAAGAGGTATGTTCGAATAATGTTGCTGAATATCAAGCACTCATTATGGGTCTTCAAATAGTAATAGAAATGGGAGTGAACTACATTGAGATCTACAGAGATTCAAAGCTGATAATTAATCAGTTATTGCTCCAATATGAGGTGAAACATCAAGATTTAATACCTTACTTTAATTATGCAAGACAACTCTTAGAGAGCTTTAACAATATGACGGTAGAGCATATTCCAAGAGCTGAAAATGCAAAGGCAGATGCATTAGCAAACTTGGGCACAACCCTGACTGTCTCAGAAAGTGAAGTATTGAACGTCCCGATTTGTCAAAAATGGGTTGTACCGCCAACTGAAATTGAAAGTCAAGAAGCAAACTTAATATCAGTCTATGTGTATGAGGAAGAGGATTGGCGACAACCGATTGTAGATTATCTACAACATGGAAAGCTTCCCACAGAGTCCCGGCGTAAGGCCGATATACGAAGAAGAAGTGCTCGATTCATCTACTACAAGGAAACCCTTTATCGGCGCTCCTATGATGGACTTTTTCTTCGATGCCTAGTGTTACCTCTCCAAATGTTATTTAGGGCTATAATTACTTGGTATTCATGGAATCTCTTGAGCATTTTAGTTAGAAGTGAGCATAATATGTGTTTAATAGTGACATTTTGGGAATTGGTGTTAATTTAAGGCTTATGTGAAAAAGCTACGCATAAGTGTACAAATTGGTGAAAAAATGTCTAATTAATACCTTGCAGATGTATTGCTGAAGTTTTGCGAGGAACACAATGGGATCAGAAGAAGAGCAACTGGAAATAGAGCATTGCGATCGCAACGCAATCGCAATACTGGTCTTTGAGGCTGCATTTTTCCAGCCGCCAACCCTTCCTACAGCTGCCACGTGTGAGGTTGTTACCTCAAATTGGATGGAGATCCGCAGCTGATGGAACCTCTGGAGGCTATATAAGAGAGCTAGATGAAGAAGGAAAGGAGATCTCGATGGTGAAGAGATTCGGCAAAGGCCAACCCGAAGACGACAATTCCTTCTCCCGTTTGTTGGATCGAAGAAACAAAGGCCCCTTGGCGTCGATAATTCAAAAGGAAGAAGAGAAGTTCCGTCTTCTCTTCGGATTGAATTCCATCCCAGGATCAACCATTCTTCTCCTTCATCCGAGACGAATCGTGGCTAAGAGGACCTTCACTCATTTATTGTTTTCTTTAATTGCTTTTCGAATTAGCTACTGTTTCGCTTTAGTTTCTGTTTCGAATCATCTACTGTTTTGCTTTAGTTATTTCTTTCGGATTGAAGTGTGTTGCTTTACGAATTGTTACTGAATTTGCCTTTTAATAGTAATCAATTGGTTTTGTTGAGTTCTTCTCTTGAGCATATTTTAATCAATTAGTTTTGTTGGGTTCTTCATTCCATGAGTAATCAATTAGTCTGTTAAGTTCTTCTAAAACCATGAATAACTAACTTTAAAGAGGTTTGCTAAGATGAATCTGTAGGATATACTTATGAGAATTCAGCATGTAAAGAAGCATGAGTGCATTGAATGAATGTGAACTTCATCCCATGAACATTTTCGACCGACCATCCATTTTGTTCTAAAGAATTCCTAACCTCTGGAAGGAGAAGGAATTCAGAGTCGTTCATTCGTGTTAGCTTTTCATGGTAGACAGAGAGTGGTCTAGGAATAGGGACTCTCCTAGCACGTTTGTTAACATGCTCGTATAAATAGGTTTTCAGCCTTACTTGGATATGAGTAATCTAAGAATCTAATGCATATAATCGGAAGATGTATGAGATCTAGCAAAGACGATGCATGAGATGTTAATTTACTGCTGAATGATCATAGTTAAATGCCTATAGAGGACTCTTAAGCCAACCTTGTTGTCTTTATTTTAGATTTTAGTCGTTGCTAATTTATTGCGAAAGTATTGCGAGATCCGCAATACCACGTTTTGCCTTTACCTTAGTCTTTTATCAGTCTTTTAATCCATTGCGAATCCATTGCGAAAGTATTGCGAGACCCGCAATACTATTCTTCAACATTATAGTTTCCTTCACTTATTTTGCTTTATGTTAACTTTGCACTTTCCTTGCACCCTTTATAATTTCGTGCCTCAAACCAAAATCCATTCGTTCCTGGTTACCTTACCTAATTTAACACGCATCAAATCGCTAGTCACTCAACTCAGTCTCTGTGGGAAAACGATATAAATTATACTTATCACTTGATGCAGACCATGTATACTTGCATGATCTGAGTGCTCTTCGCATCTAATTTACATTCACACTGAGCACGCAACAAGTTTTTGGCGCCGCTGCCGGGGACTCTGTTGAGTAAAAAAGATTTGTGTTATTTTAGAAATTAATTGATTGGAGTTAATCTTTAAGGAACAGAAATAGAATTAGAAAGGAAGCTGCACGCCGTTTGAATCAGCAAACTCAAAATCAGCCTGAAATTCAGCACGTTGTTGACCAAACAGAATCAGCACGAACTGAACCACAACAAGCTGAAATGGAAAGAGCAGAAGAAGCACCAAACCGGGCACTTAACACTCGCAATCCCATTGACATTGCGAATGACAAGTTAAGTGCCATACTATCATATCTTGTACCTATGCCTCAGGAGCTCAATCCGAGCATCATACGCCCAAAAAACACAGCTCACTCATTCGAACTGAAACCTGTAATGTTTCAGATGCTGTCCACATTTGGACAATTCTTCGGTGTGGAGAATGAAGACCCCCACAATCACTTAAGGAACTTCCTAGGAGTGAGTGACACCTTTGTCATCCCAGGAGTATCTCAAGAGGCTTTGCGACTGTACCTATTCCCGTACTCATTAAGAGACAAAGCCAAGACATGGTTGAATTCCTTCCCATCCGGATCAATTGTCAACTGGACAGACTTAGCTGAGAAGTTCTTGGTGAAGTATTTTCCTCTAGATAGGAATTCTAATTTTCGTGACGACATCATCAAATTTAAACAAGCTGAGAATGAATCTCTGCATGAAGCCTGGACCAGATTCAAGGATCTTCTACTCAAGTGTCCACACCATGGCATTCCATGGTGTATCCAGATTGAAGTATTCTTCAAAGGATGTAACCCCAGCACGAGGCAAGTCCTGAATTCCTCAGCTGGAGGATCTATGCTGTCAAAGAGCTATAACGAAGCTGTTGAGTGCTCAGTATGTAAATAAAATGTAATGCGAAGAGCACTCAGAACATGCAAGCATACATGGTCTGCAGCAAGTGATAAGTATTTTTTAATTCGTTTTCCCACAGAGATTGAGTTTAGTTACTAACGAAGTGAGGTGTTAAATTAGAGAGGGTCACTTAAATTGGGTGGTTTTGAGGTTGATGTACCGAAATAACAAAGAATGCAAGAAGAATGCAAGCATAAACGAAAGCAAGTAAAGAGATTAAGCTTTGATGTGGGGAAGAAAGAATTGCGGATCTAGCAATGTTCTAGCAATAAAATCGCAAAAGTAAAAGACTGGAAAAGAATGCTAAGGCAAAAACAGAACTATAAAATTGCGGTTCTCGCAATTATCTAGCAATTAAATTAACAACGATTTAAAGGTGAGATAAGGAAGCAAGGTCGACTTAAGACTCTTCTATAGGTTTTTAACTACGATCATTCAGCAGTAGATTAACTTATCATGCATCGATTTCACTCAGTCTCATGCATCTCTCGATTACATGCATTAGATCTTTTAGTTCACTTATATCCAAGTAAGACATAAACACCTATTTATACAAGCAAGCTAATGAATCGTGCTAGGAGAACGCCTATTCCTAGGTCATTTTTTTGTTACCATGAAAGGCTAGCATGAATGGATGACTCTGAACTCTTACTCCTTCCGGAGGTTAGGAATTCTTTAGACAAAATGGATGGCCGATCGAAATTGCCCATGGGATGAAGCACACATACATTCAATGCATTCGAAGCTATCCTACATGCTGAACTCTCGTATTTCTAACCTATAGATTCATCTTTAGCAGACCTTTGTGTGATTAGTTACTCATGGTTTGTGGAAACTTAGAATAGATGGAATGATTAAGCATGATTTAAAGAACTTAATGGAAGCGATAAAATAAAAGATAACAAGGTGAAGAACTCGAAAAGACTTAAATGATTACTTTCTAAATTAAGGTTCAGAACACAATGTGCGAAGGTATGAAAAACAGTAAAGAACTGAGTAAATTGGAGACGAATCGAATCAGTGTAGCAAATGGAAACGAAAGACAGAAAGCAGTAGAGAAAGCTTTGTAAAAAGGTGCACGAATCTCCTCGTCGCAAACGCCTCGGATGAAGGGGAAGATTAGCTGTTCTTGGGGATGAATTCAATCAGAAGAGAAGAAAAATCTTCTCTTCTTCCTCTCGAATTATCGACGCCAAAGGCTGATTTCTTCGTTCCAACAAACGGGGTAAGGAAAATGTGTATGCAGATCGCGTTGTGACGGAGAACTTCACGCTTCTGAGCTGTCTTTCTCCTTCACCCTTCACCTCTTTTTATAGCTTTTGCAGGTACCTTCAGCCACGGAGAACCATCCATTTTGAACAACAGTCCTCCACGTGGCAGCAGGGGAAGGCCTAGGCGGTTGAAAGATCGCAACAATGACGACTGACGGCTGAGAAAAGTTCAGCAGCAGCAGCTTGGCATTGTGGTTTCCTTGCCGTGGCCGCGATGTTTATTGCGCTCCCATCAATGTTTCAGCAATTCTCTTGCAATGTACATTTTAACTCTTTTAACATCATTTTCTATTCTTTTTCGTTTCTTTTCCAAATAAGTCCTATTTTAGCTTCTTTCCTCGAATTCTCACATTTAAGCACGTATTAAGCTAAATTCTAACAAAAACACTCAAGAGATTACATGATTTTAAGGTAAATATGTCCCTAAATAATGTACTTTTGGAGAGGTAACACACCCCCAAACTTGAGTTATTGCTCGTCCTCGAGCAATATAAAGGCTTACTTTGGTAGCTAATTCTTGACTTTTAAACTCTATCTAACTGACTTGCTGACTTCCCTAGGCTTACTATCCAAGGCACTGTTGTCCTGTGACACTCTTCTAGGTTCAGACTAACTTCACACTCTGCTCATTCTGGTTTCTCTTGCCTTAAAAACCTTTTGTCTTTACAAAACTTCCTAACATATGGTTTATCTGCCTATGTCATTGGGTTCATTGTGCAACTATCCCTAAGTTTTCAAACTCTCCCTAATTTTAACTCAGACTCAGTACATGCTTCTAATGTATTTATTATTGAGCTACCTAGGAATCCTTAGAGTCATGTCAGGCTTAGCACACACGAGAATCAGAGTACAGTCCATAGAACAACTAAGCCCTGGCATCACTGTATTGGATTGACACTCATCTCCCTTGACAAACCTTCAAGCTACAACCATGTGCTTAGCAAACTAAGGATCGGAGTTCAATTACACAGGACACCTAAGCACATAGGCCATAGCTTCTTGGCACACATTCTTCTTCCTTGGTTTTTTCTTTTTTCTTTTTTCTCTTTTGGTAGAGTCTTTCCTTTTGGTTTGCCTTTTGATGTAGTGCCACTTGTGGTTTACACAAATGACCCTGATTACTCAGCATCCTTTAGAGAGAGACACTACCCTTTACTTTTTCTTTCTTTTTCATCATTTTTTTTTTTCAAAGAAGAAGAATGTTTATGTTTTTCAAGAGGGAGAGAGGAGTGTTCCTGGGCCTAGAGGCTGCCTCCCCCAAACATACCTTCTCATTGTCCCCAATGAGAGTCTGAGGTGACACACCACCAAACTTATACTAGAAGCATCTAGTCTAAGGAAAAACCAGACAAAATTTAAAACTCCTAGGGATAGAATGACCCTCCTAGTTCAGATAACTCATAAGCAGAATTTCCTAAAAACAACAAGGTAATGTCTCACAGAGGTACATGCTCAGCAATATAAGAAGCTAATTCAAACTAATAAGGGTGTACGTGACACTCATCCAACATGGTCTATAAACAGACTACCTATGGACCTCATCAATGCAGCCAAATAAAGAGATTTAAAAGCAGATAGCCCATCAGAAAGTCATTCAACAACATGCTTAAAACTACAAAATATTGCGGTAACCGCAAGGAATTCACAATTATTCCAACAGAGCAAATTTAACTGTGATCAAGGCTCCTAGCATGCGATATTCATTCATAAATACTACAGAAAACAACAAAACTACCTAAGTTACCTACTCAGATGACATTAAACTAAACTAAGCTACTCTACACAAACAAATTAACAATTCAAAACAGATCAAACACTTGATTATAGGGGGGTAACAGGTCACAGAAAAGCAAATTTTTTTTTTTTTGTTTTTGAGAGGGATCAGAAATACTCCCTCAAATGTCGTCAGTCTGGCATTCAATCATCCTTACTTCGTCACTCCTTTCTCTTGGAGGCACCCACGGGTTCAGCAATCCAGCAGGGAAGGTAGAGAACGTGCATCGCAGGTGCTCAACCAGCTCTCGGTCCCTTGCTTGCGAATATTCAGCCCATTGGGCTAACTTGTGTTGCAAGTCCATCAGGCAAGCCATGGACAATGACTGTGCAGCAACCAGTTCATCCATCTCGAACTCCATGTTGCCCCTTCTTCTCATCCTCAAGATAGTGGGCAGCTCCAGATGGCCAGTATAGGCCAATTGCCTCTCTTCCTTCGTAACAGGTACTCCTGCACGCAAACACAGCTTAGTAACGGTATTGGGGAAAAAAAGTTGGCCCTTACCTTTCTTGGAGCATTCGATCATAGAGGCTGCAATGACTTCACCCACATCAATGGTGAGTCCCTTCATTATCGCATAGATCAGTAGCGATCTCCCCTGGTTGATGGTTGTCTCATGTGTGACCGGGGAGATTCGTCTTCGTACGAGGGAGAACCAGATGGCTGCTTTGTCCCTGAGAGCCGCACTCATCAGTGTGTGTCTCCCATTCCTTGAGACTGCCCATGCTGCCTCATATTTCCCTATTGTATTCAGAGCTTCCTCCAGGATTGCCTCTGATGTGGATTCCATGATCCTTGCATATTTAGAGTTTTTATGCCTCTTGAGAGCATATGCTTTGTTGATTGCTTTGGCTGAGAAATCAACCTCTACTCCCCTCACCATTAAAAAACAACCTTCAGGATGCGTGAGGTTGGCGTAGAAGTCGTACACCATGTCAGAGTAGGCTGGAATTGGAGGCCTACATAGCTCTTCCCAGCCATGATTCGTAATCCCTGCGCGCAATAATTGCGGCAGGTCCGCAAGAGCATCAAGAAATCCTCTCTCGTGAAGGAGTTCTTTCTTCATCAATTCGAGGCCCTTGACCTCTGCTTCCTTGGAGACATACCTCGCAGCTCGAGGCTCGTCTTCTGGATACATATTTCTCTTCCCCTTTTCCCTTTCTTTGGCCGATTCAAAAGCCTCAGTTTTTCATTTTCTTCATAGAGGGTTCAGCTTCAACCCTCTTCCTTTTAGTCCGTTTGGAGGCCTTTGGCCGCTTGCCCTTCACAATCACAGGTGCCTTCTTCTTGAGCCTCGCCTTTGTGGTCATGTGCTGGAGACATTCACCCAGCGTTTCCTCCATTGAGTCCATGCTTTCCCTCTCCACAGGGTTGTCAAGATTGACATCCCTAAAGGGGGAAAACACCTCTTCCTCCTCAGTCGGATCATCGATTGGCACCGATTCTTGCTGTTCTTTAGAAGGAATTTAAGGGTCCGACTGATGCTGAGGGGATTTAGGGCTCTGCATGGCCGTCTCAAATGATGACCGACCACTATTGAGGCTTTCCTCACTCGAGGTCTTCTTCTCTCTGATCGAGGAATCAGGCATTGTGACCTTCCACTTCTTATTCTTTGGAGTTTTCGTTGGATCAGAGGGATCAACAGCTTCCGTCGTTGCCACCGTCCACTTCTTCCTTCTCACAGGAAGCTTTGGGGGCCTCGAGGGTTGCGCAACGTCGGCGTCTGCCAAAGATAACAACGCCTCCCTTACCAATCTTGTCTCTTCCTCATCAGGTGATGCTTTCTTGGGCGTGGATCGGTCGACTCTCGTTCTCACCATTGTTGTTTATTGAAGGTCTGAGCTTGGGAGATTCAGAGGAATGAGAGTTCTGATTTGTGGAGTCCCAAAGGGTTGAGAAATCGTAGAGGAAAACGATCCCCAACGCCGTCTATTTATACTCGAATGTTTCCCCAGCGACTCTTTTATTGCGGACTCCGCAATTTTTCAGCAATTTCTCAACATTGACAATATAACCGTTAAGATTTTTTCTTGATTATTGTTGCAAGATCTTAGCAACGAAATCTTTGATTTTACCAGATCTTCTCCTTTATCTTCTCCTCTTGATTCACCTTCCTCATTGTCGTTTTAAGATCATCCATTACCACGCTCCTAATCAAAATAAAAATACTTAATTAAAACTAGAAATAACAATATGATAAGCAATCTAAAAACAATAAAGAAAAATCTATTCCATAGCCCTCTAACGGATGAGCACAGTGATATTTCCATTAAATGCCCTTGCTCATCTTCTCTTGATTCGCCTTTAGGCTTCGGATAGAAGGAAGGCCGAGAGTGTCTTCACATCTCCTTCCTCATAATAATGCTTCAATCTCGCACCGTTTACCATGAATGGCTGCCCTTGATCCAGATTTCGAATTTCAATTGCACCATGAACAAATACATTAGTAATCACAAAAGGACCTTACCATCTAGACTTAAGTTTGCCTGGAAACAATCTAAGTCGTGAGTTGAATAATAAAACATGCTGACCTTTTTTAAAGTCCTTGATCCTAAGTCTACTATCATGCCAAATCTTAGTTTTTTCTTTATACATTTTAGCATTTTCAT
Source organism: Herpetospermum pedunculosum (assembly GCA_028017165.1). Taxonomy (NCBI): domain Eukaryota; kingdom Viridiplantae; phylum Streptophyta; class Magnoliopsida; order Cucurbitales; family Cucurbitaceae; genus Herpetospermum; species Herpetospermum pedunculosum. The sequence goes on from JAPQWQ010000185.1 coordinate 7,402,562, forward strand.
ATGACATATGTCTTAGTTCATCTAACTCATGTAATTGCAGAGACCACAATGTTCCCGCATCGGTTACGCAATAATTCAACTCTTTTAAGGCCCAAAAGGCTTTGATTTCTAATTCAAGAGGTAAGTGGCATGCTTTTCCATACACTAACCTATAAGGAGACATGCCTAAGAGCGTTTTATATGTAGTCTTATACGCCCACAGTGCATCGTCTAACTTAAAAGACCAGTCATTTCTATTAGGTTTAACCACTTTTTCAAGTATGCTCTTGATCTCTCTATTAGATATCTCAGCTTGTCCATTTGAATGTGGATGATAGGGTGTTGCTACTCTATGTCTAACATTATATTTAGCTAGTACTTTTTCCATAGATTTGTTTATAAATTGCGTTCCTTCATCACTTATGATTGCACGTGGTGTACCAAATCTTGTAAAAATATGCCTATTTAGAAACTTAACGACTGTTTTGGCATCATTTAGGGGACATGCAATTGCTTCTACCCATTTTGAAACATAATCTACTTCTACTAGAATGTAAAGATTACCAGCAGATGGTGGGAATGGACCCATGAAGTCAATGCCCCATACATCAAAGAGTTCTAACTCTAAGATATATGTTAGAGGCATCTCATCCTTCCTACTGAGGTTACCTGTTCGTTGACATTCATCGCAGTTGTGTGCATAGTCGTGCGCATCCTTGAAGATCGTGGGCAAGAAGTAGCCACTTTGGAACACCTTCGCAGCCGTCCTCTGACCACCAAAGTGTCCACCATAAGGAGATGTATGACAATGCTGCAAGACTGACCTTGCTTCAGCAGCTGACACACACTTCCTTAACAATCCATCCGCACAGCTATTGTAGAGGGTTGAATCATCCCAGATGTACTTCCTAGCCTCGTGTAGGAACCTCTTCTTTTCTTGCCCCCCTCTAAAAGTTGGTAACACCTGTGAGGCAAGGAAGTTAGCAATATCCGCAAACCAAGGTTCCTCATTGCTATCACAATGCACTAACACAAAGACATGTTCATCAATAAAGGAATCAGATATTGCGGGTTCAACAATTATTTCGCAATTACTCCGCAATCTAGATAAATGATCAGCAACTACGTTTTCACATCCTTTTTTATCTCTAATCTCTAGATCAAACTCTTGCAATAATAACGCCCATCTAATTAGCCGAGGCTTAACATCAACCTTTCTCATTAAATATTTTATTGCAGAGTGATCAGTATAGACAATCGTTTTATTACCTACAATATAAGGCCTAAATTTTTCACATGCAAACACTACCGCTAACATTTCCTTCTCTGTGGTAGTGTAATTACATTGTGCTTCATTTAAAGTTTTACTCGCATAATAAACAGGGTGCGTTAATTTATCTATCTTTTGGCCAAGCATAGCCCCAATTGCATAGTCACTAGCATCACACATTAGTTCAAAAGGTAAATCCCAATTTGGGCCTACTATGATTGGTGCTTTGACTAAGGCTTCCTTAAGTTTGGTCCATGCTTTTAGACATTCATTTGAGAAGATAAAAGTTTTATTTAGCTCTAAGAGCTCACACAGGGGTTTAGAGATTTTTGAAAAGTCTTTTATAAATCTTCTATAGAATCCTGCATGTCCTAAGAAACTTCATATAGCTTTGACATTTGTAGGTTCTACTAACTTCTCAATGATTTCTATTTTGGCCGTATCGACCTCTACTCCTGCCTTGGACACTCTATGTCCCAATACTATTCCTTCTTCCACCATAAAGTGGCATTTTTCCCAATTTAGGACTAAGTTGGTCTCTTCACATCTAGTTAAGACTTTTCCTAAGTTTTCTAGGCTGTTGTTAAAGGAATCACCAAAGACTGAGAAGTCATCCATAAATATTTCTATTATGGTCTCATCCAGATCAGAGAAAATTGCTAACATGCACCTTTGGAATGTTGTTGGTGCATTGCATAAGCCAAATGGCATTCTGCGAAAAGAAAAATGTTCCAAAAGGACATGTAAAGGTTGTTTTCTCTTGATCCTCAGGGTCTATAGTGATTTGGTTATAACCTGAATAACCATCTAAAAAGCAGTAAAAGGCTCGGCCATCTATTCTATCTAACATTTGGTCTATAAAAGGTAAAGGAAAATGGTCCTTTTTGGTTTCTTTGTTAAGTTTTCTATAGTCCATACAGACTCTCCATCCTGTAACAGTTCTAGTAGGTATTAGTTCGTTGTTTTCATTAACTATTACAGTCATACAACCCTTTTTAGGCACACATTGAATAGGACTAACCCATTGACTATTGGCTATAGGGAAGATTACACCTGCATCTAACCATTTGATAATTTCTTTTTTAACTACCTCCTTCATGGAGGGGTTCAACCTACGTTGGTGGTCTACTCTAGGTGTATGTTCCTCTTCCAACAATATTTTATGCATGCAATAGGAAGGACTTATACCTCTGATATCAGCAATCGTCCAGGAAATAGCTTTTTTATGTTTCTTAAGCCGCAATATTAACGCAATTTCATGCTGTTTACTTAGTTTGGACGAAATAATAACAGGCAAGGTATCTTTCTCCCCTAGATATGCATACTTAAGATGTTCAGACAATGGTTTAAGTTCTAATAAAGGTGGTTGTACAATTGATGGCTTTAAAGGAGTTGTGGTTCTTTCAGACAATTCATTAGTCATGCATACATGCCGAGAGTTATCCACAGTTACATCCATCAATTCAGAAATATTTAAATTATCTACATCTACTTGTGCATAATTAGTAGCATGATTCTCTAACAATTCATGCTCAAGTTCTTCTTCCATTAAGGAGTCTACTATATCTATAGTTGCACAGGATTCAGGATTAGAGGGGTACCTTAGAGCTTTAAATACACTGAACTTAACCTCTTCATCATGAACTCTCATGGTGAGCTCACCTTTCTGGACATCAATTAGAGCCCTACCTGTGGCTAAGAACGGTCTGCCTAGTAGAATTGACACCTCTTTATCTGCCTCATAATCCAGAATTATAAAGTCTGCAAGAAAAATAAATTTGTCAACCTTGACAAGTATATCCTCAATTTTACCCTCAGGATATGCGATGGATTTGTCTGCAAGTTGCAAGGTGACAGTGGTTGGTCGTGCTTCTCCTATCCCAAGCTATTGGAATAGAGACAAGGGCATGAGATTGATGCTGGCTCCCAGATCACACAAAGCTCTGCCCACATGTCTGCCTCCCAATTCGACTGGTAAGGTGAAGGAACCAGGATCCTTCTCCTTCTTCGGCAGCTTATTTTAGAGTATGACACTGCACTCCTCAGTGAGATTCACTGTTTCAAATTCACGAATAACTTTTTTAGTAGTAATAATATCTTTCAAGAATTTAACATATGAAGGCATAAATTGCAAACCTTCTACGAAAGGAATATTAACATGCACTTGTTTTAAAAATTTTAAAAATTTATGAAAGTGCGCTTCCTGTTCTTGTTTCTTTTTTAGCCGTCTAGGGAATGGTGGTGGTGGCACATAGGTAGGCAATTCAGGTTTCCTGATGACAGGTGGAGGCCTCAGGATTTCTTCTGGTTCCTCAATGATAGGTTCCAGCCTCACCCTTGTTGTGCTTGGTGGTGATTGATCAAGGTTGGGCAGAGAATCCAGTGGAGCACTAGACTCTTCATACTGATGGAGCGCATGTAGCGCAACGGAAGCGAGACGGATCCTTGGCACTCTAACTTCATCAATTTAGCTAAATAAGAAACATGCACAAAGCTTTGAAATAAAAGGAATTAGAACACATACCTCTTGTAGTTCTAAAGACTTCTCTTCCAACGCTCCAATCTCCTCACGAACCCTTCGAAGCTTCCCTCGAACTCCTCGAGAACCACCTCCGGTAGTCCCGCTATCCTCGGGCCGAGCAACGGAGTGGTGAGACTCCTTTATGAAAGAAAAAGTTTGGAAGAAGAAGATGGGAAGATGAAAGTGATGAGGATTTTGTGAGAAGAAGTCTAACACTTAACTTTCTAATTTCTCAAGTAACATGAACTCTTCATGCTCATCCAAATATTCAAACTCTTTGAAAAATTCATCAACTTCAAACCATTTGAACTTCATCCAATTTATAGGCAATTCACATGCAACAAAGTCTTTGCTTAGCATGACACCTCAAATTGGATGGATTAGTCTTCAACCAAGTGTTTCAAAATTGATGAGTTTATATGCATGTTGTTGGTGATTCACAATCCACTTCACAACTTGGATAAACCCACTCAACTTGGATAAATCCACTCAACATGGATAATTCCACTTTGACTTATAATCACACTTGTAATATTTTGTCATTTTAAAATTAATTCATAATTAATTTTAATAAACAAAATAAATTATAATTAATTAAACTTTTTAATTAATTAATATTATTATTTGATTCAATATCAAATATTAATTAAACAATAAGACTAATCCCGGTTTCTTAAACCGAATCATCACACATGAATCCCTATTCATGTTTTACACCGATCCCATATTTAAATCATATTTAAATATGTCCATCATTCTTCCAAAACCAAATTTCAATAAATGCAAATTCTTTTTCTCTCATATTGTTACACGGCTTAATCCGAGCTAGCCAAGAGAACCTAAAGGACCTACAGATCATGAGCTCCAACGATACGAGATTAACCGGTCAAACTCTTTAACCAAGCTAACCAACATTCGTTAACCCCCGGAGACTCCACTAAAATCCAAGGGTTGCACTCTCCTCACCGTAGATATATTTATGTCCTCTTGATATAACCATCATCAGTAAGTCGATCCTTCACAGGTCGTTCGTAATTACAGCTGGGTCAAAATAACCGTTTTACCCCCGTAATTTCATCTTGTTCCTTAAGTCCCACTGATCCTCTAATGAACTATTGGTTTGTGGTCCAACCACCAAACCGATTGGTAAGTGATCTCATCACTATACCAAGTCCCTCTCGGGCCAATGAGAGGGTGGGATCCCTAGTTCAAGACCCGGAGTCAGCACTTAAGGGAACAACCTCTCTACTAATCCCTAAAGGCGGGTAGGAGTGAATTCCATCTCGCAGGACTATGTTCCCAGCTACCTGTTAAGTCTCTGAAAGTGACTTATTTAGGACCCATTTAGCTTAAGAAGATGTACACATTTAGGTGTTTTTGTTAGCATTTAGCCTAAACCTATGCTTTAATATGAGAATTAGAAGAAGGTAGCTAATTTAGGACTTATGCACAATAGGTAGAAAAAGGGTTGAAAACCGAAGGAAAAGAATGAAAAAATAAACATTGCGAAATCATTGCGGTGACCGCAATTATTCAAGTTAAACCCGTAAGTTGGCTGATCTTTTTCTGTTTAGATCCGACTTTTCAGGGATTCGTTCTTTCTCCTCCATCCATTCTGATATATGACGTTGAAGATTGATGGTTCTCCTTGGCCCAAACGCACCTGCAAACTACTATAAAAGGGGGTCAAAGTCGGAGGTTCAGTCATCACTCGAAGCGCAGAAGTCTTCTCGCAGTCCACCATTTCCATCTGTTTTCCTTTGCCGTTTGTTGGAGTGAGAGTCTCAGCTTTTGGAGTCGATAATCTGATAGGAAGGAGAGGAGATTCTTCTTCTCTCTCGATTGGATTCATCCAAGCACGGCTGACTTCTCATCACCATCATTCGAGGCGACTGCCACGGAGTTTTCTAGCAAACCTTTACTGTTCTTCTGCTCTGTTCTTCTTATTTCCATCTCTGATCACTGTTGTTCTTAGTTTAGCATTTCAATTACTGCATTTCGTTGTTGTCTGTCTTGGATTCAGTTCTTTTAAAGCTTTCCTTTGTCATTCAAACACTTAAAGTAATCGAAGTACAATTCTGCAATTTACAGTTTCCATCTTGTTCTGCTACGGTTTTGGCTTACTGTTTTACACACATTTTTTTTCTAAGCATGTCTATCTTATCTACCATTTCTGTTCTCTACATATCCATGAGTAACTAAAATCACTTAGGGGCATGCTAATGACAGAACTATAGGCTAAAAAACGTGAATCAAGTAGTCAGTTCAACACTCGAACATTGATTGTATGTAAGCTTCATTCCACGGGCAATTTCGATTGGCCATCCATTTTGTCCAAAGAACTCCTAACCTCTGGAAGGAGTAAGAGTTCAGAGTCATATAATCATGCTAGCCTTTCATGGTAATCAGGAAACGGCCTAGGAATAGGCGTTTCCCTAGTACAAACTGAACACTCCTGTTCTAACAAGATGCTTAAGACCTTACTTTGAAGTCGAGTAAACTTGAGTCTCTAATGCATGGAATCGGACGATACTTGAGATAGAGTGAGTTTGATGTATAGAGAGTTGATCCAAAGCTTGATAATCGTAATAAACTGCCTATAGGATAGTCATTAGTAGCCCTTAATTCACCCTTTTAATCAGTTTCGCTGTCAGTTAATTGCGGATTAATTGCGGTTCTCGCAATTCTGCTTAGTTTGCATTCTGTTTAGCTGTTTTCTTCATCGTTTATTAATTCCATCTCTGGTCCTTTGAGTCTGATTTTAACTTTAATTTGTTTATGGTATATTCCTTTACACATTCAGCAAAACTTAGGTAATTAAAAACCAATTTTATCCCCTCAAATTCATCCCATCTTCCTTAACAAACACACTTCGCGAATAGCTAAAAATGAGTCTCTGTGGAAAAAACGAATGAAATATACTTACTACTTGCTGTGAGACCATGTATGCTTGCATGTTCTAAGTGCTCTCTCTACCCTTTTGCATATTTATCTTTACACATTGAGCACGCAACAAGTTTTTGGCGCCGCTGCCGGGGACTTATTTTAAGTAAAAACGAAGTTGTTAAGTTTGAAAAATCAAGTTTATCATCGAGTGAAACTAATCTGTTTCATTTCTTTTGCAGGTGCTATTAAGGTAGTTTATGAGTGAGCGTTCACATAGTAATTTAGAGTTCGATCCTGAACCTGAAAGATCACTTCGAGCTAGGAATAAGGCAAAGAAACGTCTCTTTAAACAACCTCCTGTACCTCAAACCACACCTGAAACTAAAGAAATGGGCGATATAGTTCCAAATCCGGCACAAGCCATTCGCAACCCCATCGAAATAGCGAATGACAAGAATAGTGCCATTCTTTCATATCTAGTACCTATGCCTGGGGAGCTGAACCCCAGCATAATCCGTCCTGAAATCACTGCCCACTCATTCGAGTTAAAACCAGTGATGTTCCAAATGTTGTCCACTGTGGGACAATTCTTTGGAATAGAAAATGAGGACCCCCATAACCACCTTAGGAACTTCCTAGGAGTTAGTGACACATTCCTAATCCCTGGAGTTTCCCAAGAAGCCCTGAGGCTATATCTTTTCCCTTACTCTTTGAGGGACAAAGCCAAAACATGGTTAAATTCATTGCCCTCAGGATCTGTCTGCAATTGGACAGATTTAGCAGAAAAATTCCTAGTCAAATACTTCCCACCTGATAGGAATTCAACCTTTCGTGATGATATCATAAAGTTTAAACAAGCTGATAATGAGTCTCTTCACGAAGCTTGGACTAGATTCAAAGACCTTCTCATTAAATGTCCACACCATGGCATTCCATGGTGTATCCAAATAGAAGTTTTCTTTAAAGGATACAACCCCAGCACCAGACAAGTCTTAAATTCATCTGCTGGAGGTTCCATGTTGTCCAAGAGTTACAACGAAGCTTATGAGATCTTGGAGAAGATCTCAGCATCTCACTGTAGGTGGTCGGATGATCCAGTAGAGCCAACTAGGGCTCAAGACAAGGATGCTCTAAGCGCCATGAGCACCCAAATAAATGCCCTGACCAACTTAGTCAAGCAAATGGCCCAGGCCAATCTCCAAACCAGTGCCAATACCGCCACAGCCATGTCAATGGGCATTCAACCAAATCAAGGCGAGGCACCTATCTGTGGATTCTGTGGGGAAGGGCACCCTTATGAATACTGCCCTGGGAATCCATCCTCAGTCTGCTATGTAGGAAGCCAGCAGCAGCCTAGGAATAACCCCTACTCCAACACCTATAACCCTGGTTGGAGAAACCACCCTAACCTGTCATGGGGTGGCCAGCAAAACACTAATCAAAATTCTAACCAACCTAGACCGAGTGGAACACCTGGTTTCACTCCTCAACATAACCAGTCAATGTACCAAAAACCTTATAATCAACCTGTAGGATCTTCTGTAGAAAACCTACTCAAGGAGTATATCGCTAAGAATGATGCTACTCTTCAGAGCCAGCAAGCTACTCTTAGGAGCCTGGAAAACCAAATAGGCCAATTAGCCAATGAACTTAAAAGTAGGCCCCAAGGTAGACTCCCTGCTGATACCGAGGTACCAAGGAGAGATGGCAAGGAACAAGTTCAAGCAATTGAACTCAGGAGTGGAAGACCATTGGTGAGCAACACAAAGGACACACCAAAGAGAGTAGAGAACACTGAGTCTAGTGCTCCACTGGAGTCTCTGCCAAGCCAAGGTCCACCACCAACTAGCACATCAGGAGCCAGGCTAGAGCCAATTGTTGAGGACGTAGAAGAAATTCCAAGGCCTCCACCTATCTTAAGGCGTCCTGACGTGCCTGCATATGTGCCACCACCTCCTTATCCTCGAAGGCTTAAGAAGAAGCAGGAACAGGAAGTTCATTTTAATAAATTCTTAGAAATACTTAAGCAAGTGCATGTTAACATTCCTTTTGTAGAAGTTTTACAGTCTATGCCTTCTTATGTAAAGTTTTTGAAGGACATTATTACTAACAAAAAAATAATTGGTGAGTTTGAAACAGTGAACCTCACCGAGGAGTGCAGTGCCATCCTCCAGAACAAGCTGCCCAAGAAGGAGAAGGATCCTGGTTCCTTCACCTTACCTGTAGAACTTGGAGGCAAGCACGTGGGCAGAGCGCTTTGTGACCTGGGCGCCAGCATAAATCTCATGCCCCTGTCCCTATTTCGCCAGTTGGGAATGGGAGAAGCACGTCCAACCAAAGTCACTTTACAACTAGCAGACAGATCCATCGCATATCCAGAAGGTAAGATTGAGGATATTCTAGTTAAAGTTGACAAATTTATTTTCCTTGCAGATTTCATTGTCCTGGACTATGAGGCAGACAAGGAGGTTCCCATCCTGCTAGGTAGACCATTTCTAGCCACAGGTAGGGCACTAATAGACGTGCAAAAAGGTGAGTTAACTATGAGGGTTCATGATGAAGAGGTAAAATTTAGTGTTTACAAAGCTTTAAGGTATCCCTCTGATTCTGAGTCTTGTGCTAGCATTGATGTTGTTGACTCACTAATGGAAGAACAATTAGAGCATGTATTATTAACCAAGCATGCTAACGAATATGTAGGATTAGATGTAGATGATCTAAATGTATCTGACATAATGAATATGCCTGTAGATAGACCTCAGCATGTATGTATGACTATAGACTTAACTGATAGAACTGTAAATCCGTTAAAGCCCTCCATTGAGCATCCACCTGTTTTAGAACTGAAACCACTACCAACTCACCTCAAATACGCATATCTAGGAGATAATGATACGCTGCCTGTAATTATTTCTTCTAAGCTAAGTGAACAGCATGAGGTTGATTTAATTTTACTGCTTAAGCAACATAGGAAGGCTATAGCATGGACTATTGCTGATATTCGAGGCATTAGCCCTTCTTATTGCATGCATAAAATCATACTAGAGGAAGAGCACACACCTAGGGTAGATCACCAGCGTAGGTTAAACCCCTCTATGAAAGAGGTAGTGAAGAAAGAAATAATAAAGTGGTTAGATGCAGGAGTAATTTTCCCCATAGCTAGTAGCCAGTGGGTGAGCCCCATCCAATGTGTACCTAAAAAGGGGGGAATAACTGTGGTAGTCAATGAGAACAACGAACTGATTCCAACAAGGACTGTCACAGGGTGGAGAGTGTGTATGGATTACAGAAAGTTAAATAAAGAAACTAAAAAAGACCATTTCCCTCTACCATTCATTGACCAGATGCTAGACAGAATAGCTGGTAGAGCCTACTATTGTTTTTTAGATGGGTACTCTGGCTATAATCAAATCACTATAGACCCTAAGGATCAAGAGAAGACTACCTTCACTTGCCCTTTTGGAACGTTTGCCTTCCGCAGAATGCCTTTTGGCTTATGCAATGCACCGGCAACTTTCCAAAGGTGCATGATGGCAATCTTCTCTGAGTTGGATGAGTCCATAATAGAAATATTCATGGATGACTTCTCAGTCTTTGGGGACTCATTTAAAACCTGTCTAGAGAACCTAGGACAAGTCCTGGCTAGGTGTGAAGAGACCAACCTAGTCCTAAATTGGGAAAAGTGCCATTTTATGGTAGATGAAGGGATTGTCTTAGGACATAGAGTGTCAAGGGCAGGTGTGGAAGTGGATAGGGCAAAAATAGAGGTCATAGAGAAGTTGGTAGAGCCCCAGAATGTCAAGGCCATTAGGAGTTTCTTAGGGCATGCTGGCTTCTATAGAAGGTTCATCAAAGACTTTTCTAAGATAGCCAAGCCTCTATGTGAGCTACTGGAGCTAGGTAGGCCATTCATCTTCTCTAAAGAATGTGTAGTAGCTTGGAAAACCCTTAAGGAAGCACTGGTCACAGCACCAATCATAGTGGGACCAAATTGGGATCTCCCATTTGAGATGCTATGTGATGCCAGTGACTATGCTGTAGGAGTCATGTTAGGACAGAAGATTGACAAGCTCACACATCCTGTCTATTATGCTAGTAAAACCTTGAATGAGGCTCAATGTAACTATACAACTACAGAGAAGGAGATGCTTGCTGTAGTATTTGCTTGTGAAAAATTTAGGAACTATATTGTAGGAACTAGGACCATTGTATATACTGACCATTCTGCTTTAAAATATCTTATGAGGAAGGCTGATGCTAAGCCTAGATTGATTAGATGGGTGTTATTGCTGCAGGAATTCGATTTGGACATTCGGGACAAGAAGGGATGTGAAAACGTGGTTGCAGATCACCTGTCTCGATTGCAGCACAATTGCGAAGAAATTGCGGACCCCGCAATTACTGATGCTTTTATAGATGAACATATCTTTGCTTTGACTCATCGTGATAACGATGAGGAACCTTGGTTTGCTGACATTGCTAACTTCCGTGCATCACAGGTATTACCAGTGTTCAAGGGAGGACAAGAAAAGAAGAGGTTCCTCCATGAAGCAAGGAAATTCATCTGGGATGACCCCATACTTTATAGAACCTGTGCTGATGGGTTGTTGAGGAAGTGTGTTTCAGCTGCTGAAGCAAAGTCTGTGCTGCAGCACTGTCACTCATCTCCTTACGGTGGGCACTTTGGTGGTCAAAGAACAGCTGCTAAAGTATTTCAGAGTGGCTACTACTGGCCAACAATCTTCAAGGACGCCCACAACTATGCCCACAACTGTGACGAATGCCAAAGGACAGGTAACCTCAGTCGCAAGGATGAGATGCCCCTCACCTACATCTTAGAGTTGGAGCTCTTCGATGTGTGGGGCATTGATTTCATGGGACCCTTCCCTCCGTCATCAGGTAACCTGTACATCTTAGTAGCAGTAGACTACGTGTCAAAGTGGGTAGAAGCTAAGGCATGTTCTAATAATGATGCTAAAACAGTCACTAACTTCTTGCATAGGCACATTTTCACTAGATTTGGGACTCCTCGTGCTATCATTAGTGATGAGGGGTCACATTTCATTAATAAGGCTATGGAGAAAATATTGGCTAAGTATAACATCAGACATAGGGTAGCTACTCCCTACCACCCACACTCAAATGGTCAAGCGGAAATTTCCAATAGGGAGATAAAGAACATCCTAGAAAAGGTAGTTAAACCTAATAGAAAAGACTGGTCATTTAAGCTTGAGGATGCACTCTGGGCTTATAGAACAGCATATAAGACACCTCTAGGAATGTCTCCCTATAGGTTGGTGTATGGCAAGGCTTGCCACTTGCCACTTGAGTTGGAAAACAAGGCATTTTGGGCCATGAAAGAATTAAATTTTTGTGTGAAGGATGCGGGGACATTAAGATCTTTACAGCTACATGAACTTGACGAGCTTAGGCATATGGCCTATGAGAATGCCAAAATGTATAAAGAAAAGACAAAAATATGGCACGACAGTAGACTCAGGATCAAAGACTTTAGGAAGGGCCAACTTGTACTATTATTTAACTCACGATTAAAACTATTTCCAGGCAAACTAAAGTCTAGATGGTCAGGTCCATTTATTATTACTAATGTCTTTATTCATGGTGCCATAGAGATTAAAAATTTGCAGCAAGGCCAGCCATTTATGGTCAATGGTGCTAGGTTGAAGCACTACTACGAGGAGGGGGATGTGAAGACTCTCTCGGCCTTCCTCCTACGTGAAGCATGAAGTTAGAAACGAGAGAGAACGAGTGGTTACTGTGCTCGTTTAGTCAAGGCCAATGCCTTAGTTTATTTTTTCTGTTTTTTCGAGTATCGTTTGTATGTTTTGTGGTGTGATTTTAATTGCGTATTTGATGTTTGTTTTATTTGTTGTTGTAGGGAATCGAAAGAGGGTATCAAGGGGAGTAAATCAAGCTTTAAAAATCAAGAAATGGTTGAGCCAAATAAAAGATACGGACGAGCGAAGTTGAAGATTTTGATGAAAAGATATCCCTAGAATTGCGCAAAAATTGCTGGATCCGCAAAAAAGAGCCGTTGGGATTTTCCCGTTGCTTTTATAGCCGTTAGAAGGCGCTCGATCGATACGATTCTCTCATTCTTTGCTCTCCAAGATTTCTGCGATTCTCTCCATCTTTGATTCTTCTCTCCAAACCTTCAAGATTCGACAATGGTTTCCACTAGGGCTGAAAGATCCGCAGCCAAGAAGAAGGCCGATGACGCAGCTGAAGCGGCTGCGAGGGAAGCGCTTCTCACCCTTGCTGATGAGGGTGCTGTACGCACTGGCCGTCTGTCCAAGCTTCCTATTCGTAGGAAGAAGTGGAGGGTGGTCACTGAGATCCCCGCTGGCCCATCTGAGCCAGTGGGCACGCCCAAGAAACGACGGTGGAGTGTCAAGACTGCCGCCGAACCAAGCACCGCCAGGACTCCCTCTGTGGAGAGTCAAGAAACTGATCGTGCAGCCCACGAGTCAGCCAAAGAAGGTTCGTCGCTGTCTGTGTCACCTGCGCGCAGTCCCCTCTCGTCTGAACCAGTGCCAAGCGCAGAGTCGTCACCGCCTGCACAGAGCTCCGAGTTGTCTCCAGCACCTCAGAGTTCTGATCCGCCACCTGCAGCAGCGCAGAGCCCTGAACCACCATCTTCGCCACTGAGTTCTGCGCATACACCATCAGCAGAGCACAATTCTCCACGGCCCGATCCTGAATTCCCTTATGGGGATTATCAGGAGTCTACGCAGGGCAGTGGAGATGCTGGGGAAGAAGAAGTCTTTTCTCCCATGAGAGAAGACAGCCCTGATGTTCCTGCCCAGCAGGATGATTCCATGGAAGAGACGTTGGGGGCTTGCCTCCAACAGATCAACATTAAGAAAAAGAAGAAGAAGGCCAAGATGGGCAAGGCCAAGAAGTCCAAGAAGCTGAAGAAGAAGAAGGCCAAACGAGTGCCTTCAGCAGACGAAGAAAGCACGGAGCCATCACTCAAACGCCTCAAGGTGGAGGCTGCTGAATCATCCAAACCAGCCGATAAGGGGAAGGCTAAACTCTACCCTGAAGATGAACCTCCATCAGTGAGGTATGTCTCATCTGATGCTGAATCCAGGGGTGTTGAGCTGAGGAAGAGGGACCTACTGCACGAGAAAGGTTTCCTTGATCGACTTGCTGACCTGCCGCAGTTCCTGCGCGCAGGGGTGCTCAACCATGGCTGGGAGGAATTCTGCAGACCTCCCAATCCAGCCTACACGAGCATGGTGTACGATTTCTACGCCAATGTGCTCAGCCCTGAGGATGGCCTATCTGTGGTCAGAGGGGTGGAAGTTGATTTCTCAGCCAAGGCCATCAATGAAGCCTTTGGTCTCAAGGGCCAAGCGCACACAGATTATGCACGGATAGTTGATGAGCCGACCGAGGCTGTGCTGGAAGAGGCCATTCGCATAATTGGCCAGCCTGAGGCCTCCTGGACAGTGTCACGCAATGGGCGGCACACTCTCATGAGTGCCAACCTCACGGCTAAGGCAGCTGTGTGGTTTTCATTCGTCAGACGAAGACTCTCCCCAGTAACTCATGAGACTACAATTAACCAGAGCCGTTCGCTGCTGGTTTATGCTATAATGAGAGGTCTCACGATCAACGTGGGAGAAGTCATCACTGCTGCCATAGCTGAGTGTGCTAAAAAGGGTAAGGGACCATTATTTTTCCCCAACACTATAACAAAGTTGTGTTTGCTTGCAGGAGTTCCCACCGAGCGCTTGGAGCAGCAGCTGCCTTACACAGGCCATTTGGAGTTGCCTGCACACCTAAGGCTGAGAAGAAAGGGCAACATGGAATTTGAGTTGGATAGGCTGGCTGCTGAACAGTCCCTATCCATGGCCTGCTTGATGGACATGCAGAGGAGAATGGCTCAATGGGCCAACTATGCGCAGGCGAGGGACAGAGAAGTTGCAGACCAGTTGGGGTGCATCTTCCCAGACTTCCCCACCAACCTCCTAACTCCATGGGTGCCCCCACGACCAAGGCAACCAGATGAGGATGATGAGAATTGAGTGCTGGTTTGAAGAGCACTAGAGGGAGTATTACTGATCCCTTAAGAAACAAAAGACAATTTTCCTGCTTTTTGATAGAATCATGTATAGTATGCTGTTTTGTATTCAATTTTTGATCTGTTTTTAATGTTTAGTTTTATGTTTTTTCTTTTGCTTAGTCTAGTCTGATGTTAGCTGTTTAGGTAGGATAGTTTAGTTTTATTTTTAGGATGCATGAGTTACAGGAAAAAGCATGCTAGGGGCCTGACTCAATGTTAAATCTGCCCGGATTGAATTGCGCAATAATTGCGGTTCCCGCAATTTTTGTGACTGTTTGCATGTTTTGGACTGTCTGTTTAGTTAGGCTATGATCTGTTATATTCTATCTTTTGCTGCTAGCATGACTACCTTCTAGAGCTGATCTTAAAGCATGCTGGATGAGTGTCATAGGACACGCTTTGTTAGTTTAAATTTGCCTCTGAATAATGCTCAGCATGCATAAACCATAAGTCCTTAAGACCTTCTGTTTTTTTCAAATTTTCTGCTGCTGGAGTAGTTGCTTTTAGAATGTTTTGCCTATGCCTAGGATTTTTAGATTCTCTTTGTTTTACTTTAGACTAGATGCTTCTAGGACAAGTTTGGGGGTGTGCCACCTCAAACACTCATTGGGGACAATGAGTAGTTGAAGTTTGGGGGAGGCCACCCTAGGCCTAGGAACATTCCTCTCTTCCTTAGGACATAAGCATTCTTCTTCTCCTAAAAAAAAAAAAGTGAAAAATAGAATAAAGAGGGGAGTCTTTCTCAAGTTGCTAAGTAATCAGTGCCAAGTGTGTAAACCACAAGTGGCATTGCATCAAAAGGCAAACCAAGGGGAGACTCCACCTAAGTAAAAAAGGAAAAAGGGAGAAATAGGGAAGAAGAATGTATGCTTGGGAGTTATAATCTTGTGGCTTAGATGTCCTATGTAAAAAGAACTCTGATCCTTAATGAGCTAAGCACAAGGTTGTAGCTTTTAGGTTTGTCTAGGGAGATGAATGTATATCCAATGTAGTGATGCCAGGGTTTAGGTTGTTCTCTAAAAGTACCACTGTCACCGTTAATACTAAGACTGGCATGACTCTAAGGAATCCTAGACACATTAAAAATAAGCTAGAAGCGTGTACTGAGTCTGGAGTAAAGCTTGGTAGAATTTGAAACCTTAGGGATAATAGCATGATATCATAGAAGTAGTTAGATCAGTAGTAGGGGGTTAACAAAAGCAGCGGGTATAGTAGGCAAGTGAAGTCAGAAGAAGCTTGATAAAGAGGTTAGTTCTAAACTTAGAAGTGTGTCACAGGACAGCATTGCTATAGACAAGAATATAAGAGAGTTAGTGAGTAGTTAAAGAAGAAGAAACAACAGCCTAAGTAAGTCCTTAGTATGCTTGAGGACAAGCAAAGCCTTAAGTTTGGGGGTGTGTTAAGTCTCTGAAAGTGACTTATTTAGGACCCATTTAGCTTAAGAAGATGTACACATTTAGGTGTTTTTGTTAGCATTTAGCCTAAACCTATGCTTTAATATGAGAATTAGAAGAAGGTAGCTAATTTAGGACTTATGCACAATAGGTAGAAAAAGGGTTGAAAACCGAAGGAAAAGAATGAAAAAATAAACATTGCGAATGAATTGCGAAATCATTGCGGTGACCGCAATTATTCAAGTTAAACCCGTAAGTTGGCTGGTCTTTTTCTGTTTAGATCCGACTTTTCAGGGATTCGTTCTTTCTCCTCCATCCATTCTGATATATGACGTTGAAGATTGATGGTTCTCCTTGGCCCAAACGCACCTGCAAACTACTATAAAAGGGGGTCAAAGTCGGAGGTTCAGTCATCACTCGAAGCGCAGAAGTCTTCTCGCAGTCCACCATTTCCATCTGTTTTCCTTTGCCGTTTGTTGGAGTGAGGGTCTCAGCTTTTGGAGTCGATAATCTGATAGGAAGGAGAGGAGATTCTTCTTCTCTCTCGATTGGATTCATCCAAGCACGGCTGACTTCTCATCACCATCATTCGAGGCGACTGCCACGGAGTTTTCTAGCAAACCTTTACTGTTCTTCTGCTCTGTTCTTCTTATTTCCATCTCTGATCACTGTTGTTCTTAGTTTAGCATTTCAATTACTGCATTTCGTTGTTGTCTGTCTTGGATTCAGTTCTTTTAAAGCTTTCCTTTGTCATTCAAACACTTAAAGTAATCGAAGTACAATTCTGCAATTTACAGTTTCCATCTTGTTCTGCTACGGTTTTGGCTTACTGTTTTACACACATTTTTTTTCTAAGCATGTCTATCTTATCTACCATTTCTGTTCTCTACATATCCATGAGTAACTAAAATCACTTAGGGGCATGCTAATGACAGAACTATAGGCTAAAAAACGTGAATCAAGTAGTCAGTTCAACACTCGAACATTGATTGTATGTAAGCTTCATTCCACGGGCAATTTCGATTGGCCATCCATTTTGTCCAAAGAACTCCTAACCTCTGGAAGGAGTAAGAGTTCAGAGTCATATAATCATGCTAGCCTTTCATGGTAATCAGGAAACGGCCTAGGAATAGGCGTTTCCCTAGTACAAACTGAACACTCCTGTTCTAACAAGATGCTTAAGACCTTACTTTGAAGTCGAGTAAACTTGAGTCTCTAATGCATGGAATCGGACGATACTTGAGATAGAGTGAGTTTGATGTATAGAGAGTTGATCCAAAGCTTGATAATCGTAATAAACTGCCTATAGGATAGTCATTAGTAGCCCTTAATTCACCCTTTTAATCAGTTTCGCTGTCAGTTAATTGCGGATTAATTGCGGTTCTCGCAATTCTGCTTAGTTTGCATTCTGTTTAGCTGTTTTCTTCATCGTTTATTAATTCCATCTCTGGTCCTTTGAGTCTGATTTTAACTTTAATTTGTTTATGGTATATTCCTTTACACATTCAGCAAAACTTAGGTAATTAAAAACCAATTTTATCCCCTCAAATTCATCCCATCTTCCTTAACAAACACACTTCGCGAATAGCTAAAAATGAGTCTCTGTGGAAAAAACGAATGAAATATACTTACTACTTGCTGTGAGACCATGTATGCTTGCATGTTCTAAGTGCTCTCTCTACCCTTTTGCATATTTATCTTTACACATTGAGAACGCAACACTACCTACCCGATCTTATCCCCAAGATGGTAGGCTTATTGAGTCGGCGATCTCGGGCCACTCTCACCCATACAAGTCAAAGGATAAGCCCGAATAAATAGGAGTTCATAGCGTGCTCAGGATTCAGATCGAGTTACCTAGGTCATCATATGAAAAAGTAGGTCTTTACAGTAAACGGTGTTATAAAGAAAGAGCGACTTCTTTCGCGGTTCAGTCTTATGCAAACTCATTGCATAGGACGCCCCGACTCACATGTCTCCACATGAACGATTTCGGATCACATCGTTTGTACTATACAAAGTGGGCCGCGTCCAATAGTGTCCTCAGGATAAGGTACCCAGCCTTATCCCTATACTATAGACCGTTCTGGCTATTACTTGAACTTGATCCACAATCATGTCATACATGAAGTTCAAGTATACAACCTATAGCCATGGGTTCTTTGTTTATCGGAGTTAGGTTAAAAGTAAACACAATTCACTTTATTCAATAACAACTTTACTGAATAAAACTCAATAACAAATTTATTGCAAAATAAAATATACATTCAGTTTACAAACCACGAGTTTTAGGACATAAAACCCAACACATACTCTACTCGCTTTGGTGCTTCTCTGTTGTTGATCACCAACGGTCTTCCACTTCAAAGTTCAATGGCTTGAACTTGTTCTTTTTCATCCCTTTTTGGCGTTTCAGTGTCTGCAGGCAATTTGCCTTGGGGCCTATTCTTCAGCTCGTTTGCTAACTGCCCGATTTGATTTTCTAGGCTTCTTAGTGTCGCTTGCTGGCTTTGGAGAGTTGCATCATTCTTCGCTATGTACTCCTTCAGCAAGTTCTCCACTGATGTCCCCATTGGTTGGTTGTATTGCTTTTGATAAGGGGGTTAACTAGTTTGTTGAGTGAAACCAGATGTTCCACTCGGTCTTTAGTGATTTGACATTTGATTGGTGTTTTGTTGTCCACCCCAAGAAAGATTTGGGTGGTTCCTCCAACCAGGATTATAAGTGTTTGAGTAGGGGTTGTTCCTTGGTTGTTGTTGACTTCCAACATAACACACCGAGGTTGGATTTCCAGGGCAAAAATCATACATATGCCCTTCCCCACAGAATCCACAGATTAGTGCCTCACCTTGGTTGGCTACTGTGCTTGTTGACACTTTGTTGAATATTCGTTTGAGCCATTTGTTTTACTAGATTGGTCAGAGCATTGATTTGGCTGCTCATTGCACTAAGTGCATCCATGTCTTGAGCCTTTCTGGTTGGCTCCATAGGGTCGTCTGACCATCTACAATGTGATGTTGAGATTTTCTCCAAAATCCCATAGGCTTCATTGTAGCTCTTAGATAGCATGGAACTTCCAGCTGAGGAATTCAACACTTGCCTCGTGCTGGGGTTGCATCCTTTAAAGAACACTTCAATTTGGATACACCATGGAATGCCATGGTGTGGACATTTAAGTAATAGGTCCTTGAATCTAGTCCAAGCTTCATGTAATGATTCGTTTTCGGCTTGCTTGAATTTGATAATATCATCACGAAAGTTGGAGTTCCTATCTGGTGGGAAGTATTTTACTAGGAACTTTTCAGCTAGATCTGTCCAATTGACAATTGATCTAGAGGGGAAGGATTTAACCACGTTTTGGCCTTATCTCTTAACGAATAGGGAAAAAGGTAAAGTCTTAAGGCTTCTTGAGACACTCCTGGGATGACATAAGTGTCACTTACTCCTAGGAAGTTTCTCAAGTGGTTATTTGGATCTTCGTTCTCCACTCCAAAGAATTGTCCAACGGTGGACAACATTTGAAACATAACGGGTTTTAACTCGAATGAGTGAGCTGTAATCTCGGGGCGTATAATGCTCGGATTAAGCTCCTCAGGCATTGGTACAATATAAGAAAGAATAGCAGTATCTTTATCATTCGCAATTTCAATGGGGTTGCGAATGATAGGTGCTCGGTTTGGGGCTTCTCTATCCATTTCAGTTTGTTGGGATTGCGATGACTCTGCGTGGTCCGCAATGTGGTGAATTACAGGTGGGTGTTTAAAAAGGCGTTTCTTGGTTTTATTTATGGCCCTTAGAAGTCTTTCAGGCTCAGGATTGAATTCTAGGTTGATATTTGGAAACTCATTCATAAACTAGCTCGATAGTACCTGTAAAGGAAATGAAAAAAGATTAGCTCCAATAAATATTAAATTTCTTCTAAAATAACACAATTCGTGTTTACTAAACAAAATCCCCGGCAGCGGCACCAAAAACTTGTTGCGTGCTCAGTGTGTAAATAAAAAGTAATGTGAAGAGCACTCAGAACATGCAAGCATACATGGTCTGCAGCAAGTGATAAGTATTTTTTAATTCGTTTTCCCACAGAGATTGAGTTTAGTTACTAACGAAGTGAGGTGTTAAATTAGAGAGGGTCACTTAAATTGGGTGGTTTTGAGGTTGATGTACCGAAATAACAAAGAATGCAAGAAAGATGCAAGCATAAAAGAAAGCAAGTAAAGAGATTAAGCTTTGATGTGGAGAAGAAAGAATTGCGGATCTAGCAATGTTCTAGCAATAAAATCGCAAAAGTAAAAGACTGGAAAAAAATGCTAAGGCAAAAACAGAGCTATAGAATTGCGGTTCTCGCAATTATCTAGCAATTAAATTAGCAACGATTTAAATGTGAGATAAGGAAGCAAGGTCGACTTAAGACTCTTTGGTAACGATCTTTTTGAATGATCGCTAAATATCAAGCTGTCGAGGCTTGCCAAAATAAATTTATAACCCTATTAACCTTAGCTTTGCATCTAGGTAACAGGGTCGATCCACAGAGAAGGACGTGATTGAAATTAAAGTTTGAAATAGAAATTAATGGATCAATTGGGTTTTGTAACACGGGGGGAGTTTATGCATGCAACAAGAGAAATTAATTGCTAACGAAAGAATTAACAAGAAAGAGAATGAAGAGTGATCGATTCGGGGGATGTCAGGATTTTTGCTAGGCATTCTTACATTTATCATTTAATTCGAAATCTAAGGCTATACATTGACATGCACGCGGTCGGTTACCTGGGAACCCCTTGTGTAACCGGCTCCAAATTAATTAATTAGAACTAAGATCCTAACTAAACATTATTTAAAGCCTCTTTAGAGTGATCAGCCCCAAATTGACTCTAAACAGTCACTTGCTAACCGCGACGAACATTCGAATATGCATTCTAATTGCTAATTGGCTACCCGGCAACCCTAAAGTACCCAACAATCAGCATACATACATCGATACTCCGATTTATTTTTGCTATCTTGTGTTACTATGGCGAAAAGAAGAGGCAAGGCATCGCTATTCTATAACAATAACATACGCTAGAAAACTCGATTGTCCGTCGGCGAAATCTCACTCATGCATGAGTTTAAGCAAGAATAACAAATGCAATCAATCTTATAAGCCAAATCAGAACTATAAGCATAGATTATCAAAATGTAAATGCCTAACAAATAATCCCTAAATCATCCCGAACCGTTCATCGTACCTTAGCCGACCATGGAGAGGATCGTCACAAACGCTCCAACGGAGGCCATGGCTATCATCTCCAACCCTATTACAAATAAAAGCTCCAAAACTATGCCACAAATGGCGGAGCAAAGCAAAAAACGGAAAAAAAACCGAGAGGAAGAAGAAGAAGTTCGAAGTTGGCTGCTGGAAAATCGTCTTCAGCCCTTTTAAATCCGTCGGAGCGTCGAGACGCTGGGACAGTGATAGCTCCAAAATAGAGCTATTATTTACTCCCTAATTATAGCTAAAACCATGACAAATATTGATTAAAATGCCTTCTTGTAGGTGATTTCATGGTAGAGAGCTCGAAGAGTCCGAGGACGTGTTTCGAGGCTAAAACGACGTTTTAGAGCTTAATGGATGCTTCGGGATTGATGGAGCTTGAAGAATTGAAGAAATGGCAAAATTTGCCATTGAAAGGCAAAACTTGGCCACCAAACCCGAGAGCTAGCGTTGAGCGGCAGCGTCGAGACGCTGGCTCAACGCTGCTCAGCGTCGAGACGCTGGCCTAGCGTCTCGACGCTGCCCCGACGATTCCCGAAGATGGACAAGCGCCAGCATCGAGCGCGCGCGTCTCAACGATCACAGCGTCGCGACGCTGGCCTAGTGTCTCGACGCTCCGAAGTCTGAGGCGTATATTTGAAATTCCACCCGAGAGCAAGCGTCGAGCGACAGCGTCTCGACGCCGCGCAAGCGTCTCGACGCTGCGCGAGCGTCTCGACGCTACCCCGTGCGCGTGCGCTGCCAACTTAGGGCACATTGTCGAGACGCTGCCCTAGCGTCTCGACGCTCCGACAGATATAAAATCACATTTTCCGATTTTTAACGGATCATCTTCTCTTTTCCCCTCGGGATTGCCGTTTTCTCCCCTCAATTTCTGGTTTTTGCCCATTTTTGGGTTGTATGTTGATGACAATCTCCATGGATGCTTGGGAAACCTTCATCTCCATGGAAAGCTAAAGAGGTTAGTGGTTGATTAGATAAGTTTAGGGATTGATTACTTTTGTATTAGGTGAGATTAGAGCTTAATTGAATGTTTAGCATGTATGAATGAATTTCTTGCATCTCTTGGTTTGTATTAAGAACGACTAACTTGCCTTTCCGATTAGGAGTGACGTCCATAATTAGTTACGCATGCTTAGTGGGCTAATATTGATTTTTGACAAACCTCAATACTTAGTAGCGAAAGTCTAGCTCGTGGCTAATCAATTCGAGCCCAAGTGACGGTTGGGGGTAGGAATTGATTAACGTTCTCACGGAGGGCTTAAGACTAAGAGACAAATCGAATTAGTTTTAGGATTAATCCGTCTCAATGATACCCGTTACTGTCTGTTAATTAATTTAAGAGTCATGAACTTAGATTAATTAGTGGGCATGTTTAATTAGGATTGCACTTACCTAATTAATTCTTTGGGGTGCTCCGGACCCGTTTGGGACGAGGCATTTTGTGTGCATGAAACGTCTCGGCTAATTCACATGTTAATCAATGAACCAAAATGCATTAGATCAATCCCGACACTTGCTAATCAATCGAATTCGTCAATTTCATACTTCCCGTTCTAATTTTCCGTTAGCGTAAGTTTATTTTTAGCTACTGTTTTCCCAAGCAAATCCCCCTATTTTATCACTGCAAATTTAGTTCAATTAATTTAGGATTATTAATCACTCCCTGTAGATCGACCCCGTTACCACTTAGGTGCAAATTGCTCGGTGTATTCGGGTTTATAAATTTCATTTTGGCGGGACTCGACATCCCGAAATTTGTGAACGTACAAAAGTTCACTACCAGACAGCGTCTCGACGCTGTGACCTAATGAAATCCCGCGTGCCTCGCGATGGCGTCTCGACGCTGGGACAGCGTCTCGACGCGGGCCCGATAATTTCCTGCGCGCGCCTCCCTCGGAGCGTCTCGACACCACGGCAGGGTCTCGATGCTCGGCAGCGTTGAGCAAGCGTCTCGAGGCTGTGTGCTCGACGCTTGCTCTCGGGTTTTGGGCTGGAAAATTGCCTCTCCTAGGCAATTTTGGTCCGGTTCTTCTTGGATCAACTTGCCCTTTTCCCGATGCACTCTCGGGGTGTTAAAACACCGCTCTTAGCTCCGAAACGAGTTCAATGGACGCATGAGCTCTTCACCGCAAATCTCCTATAAATGAGATAAATTAAACAATTAAATGTGAAATTTAGCTTGAATTAGGGAATGAATAATAGCTCCAAAATGGAGTTATCAAACACCCCCAACTTAAATCTAGCTAGTCCTCGAGCAAGGCTAATAAAGAAATTGACTCTAAGGACATGCTTACATGCTACTAATTCAAACCTCGATGCATTTTGCAAATTTAAACATAACATAATCACGAAAGAAATCAGCGCATGCATTTACTACGAACATATCAAAAATTAACTATCGCTCCCTAACGTGTATGTGTGCTAGACAACCTATCCTAAACTCACATAAGCCCGGAAAAACCACATGCAACATATCATCCGGTTTTCCCCCTACTTCTAGCGATTAAGAACAGACTAAGCTTGATTTACACGAGAGAGAGTAATAAATTAAGAGACCTAAAATTTTCTCATTCTTTTTTCTTTTTACGAGTACTTTGTACCCTTTTATTGAGGTTCTTTGAACCCAACATTTTATTCTCTTTTTCTTTCAAACCTCGAGTTGCCTAACACGTCAAATTCATGCATTAAGCTTCACGTTTTTAAGGACTCACGCTCACTTCTTAGGTGCACCAATAAGAAGGAGGAGCGCCTCGAGAGATTTTTCTTGCTAACATGCTTTTAAATTTTTTTTTTTTTTTTTTTTACTTTAGGCTTAGCGTAAGCTAACTCGATTAATTTGACCACTAACTCTCATGCAACAAGCTACCTAAGGGTGCCTTTCAGGGTGACAACAAGAATTAATGCTACATGCAATCAACTAAGCCTACGAAGATTAGGACGAGGTTGCTAAGTGCTCTTTAGATGCAAGGGAGCAACATAAATTTTTTTAAAATTTTCGACATGAACCTAATAAATGCAAAACTCATCATGCAAAAACTAGATTATGTACATGCTCAGATTTCCAATATGCATTTCCTAGATTATTATCACTAGCAAGCAGTAAACAGAGTCCCAAGCACTTCAATATTCAAAATTATCACTGCTCAACCAACTACACATGCAAGTCCACGACATCCACCCCCAACTTCAAAAGTTGGCATTGTCCTCAATGCCACTTAATCAGATACACAAGGTTAAAGGGAAAGAGAAACTACACTTCCCTGATTCTTGGTGAAGTTGGCGTGGGAAAGGACGCGGCGCGTTCATCATCGAAGCCCAAAATTTTCCTCAACTTCCTCGATTCCCTAAAAAAAATAGCAAGCTATATTAGCTAAATTAAACTAAAAACAACAAAAAACAACAAAAAACAACAATGAAATTAAAGACAGTTCAACACTCGGGTGCGTCCGAGAAGCGTAGAATTTTTAAAGTCGTTTGCTCGACAGAATTCTTCCCAAACACTCATCCATATTCTGACAGTGCGGGGGACGTTCCAGTCTTGTCCTCTTCCACACTGCACCTACAAATCACATCAACAAATTTCTTTTCTCTTCGTGCCTCTAGCACGTGAATATCACATTGATTAGTACAAAAAACAACATCATTTTTTAACAAATTCAAATTAGATTTTTTAACGGAGACATCAGAATCATCCATCAAGCGCGAGGTAAGACTCTCATTCTCGACAGACTCCACACAAGTTACATTCTCAACATGCGCAAGAGATTTCGATGCATTCACAAAAAACTCATTCACAATTCCATCAAATTCTACAGAAAAAGCACCCCTATCAACATCAATTTTGATCTTAGCGGTCTTCATAAATGGGCGTCCTAGTAAGATAGAAGAGGAAACATGCGAAGAGTTTTTGTTCATATTCAACACATAGAAATCGCATGGAAACAACAAATCTTTCACTTTGACTAAAATGTCCTCAATTTTCCCTAACGGATGCACATAAGATCGATCGGCTAGTTGGACAACTATATTAGACTCAATTAAATTGCACAATTGAAGCTCTTTAAACACATCAAAAGACATGACATTAATAGAGGCACCGAGATCTAACATGGCATTTTCAATAAGATTAGTACCGATAGTGCATGGGATAGTAAACATACCAGGATCGATGCACATCGGTGGAAGAGTACCTTGGAAAATTGCAGAGACAGTTTATTTCTTCTTCTCATCATTTTTTCTCGACATTCTCTTGTTCGTGCACCAATTCTTGAGGAACTTTTCATATTTCGGCACTTGACTCACTGCCTCAAGAAGCGGTATGTTCACCACCACCTTCTGGAAGGTTCTCAGGACCTCCTCGTCTTCGGTCACCAGAACAGGCTTCGCAAGCCTACTAGGGAAGGGTGCTTTGGGAACATTTTCTTGCACATTCCTTTCTTCTTTCTCATAATTCAGCTCATCAAGAACAACTGGGGAGGACTCATTCAAGCTGTCCTTGGCTTCCTTCACGGCTCTGGAGGGAACCGATTTCCTTAGCTGGATCGAGCTCACGTTCTCACATGAGTTCACAGTGGTTTGGGAAGGAAGCTTCCTAGAGCTCTTGCTCTCTATTCTGCTTATCGACACTGCCATTTGGGTCAGCTGCTTGTTCAAATTTTGCAGCTCGGCTTTGTGTGAGTTTAGCTCTTCTCGAGCTTCTTTCAGAAACTGGCTTGTCGACGTCACGATGGTTCTGACCATCTCTTCCAATGAGTTGGAGGAAATCGAAGCTTGAGCTTGGGAGGAATTGTTAGGCCTATCATAGGACTGGCCTTGGAAGCGTTGTTGTCCTTCCCTATTGTTGCGTGCTCAGTGTGTAAAGATAAATATGCAAAAGGGTAGAGAGAGCACTTAGAACATGCAAGCATACATGGTCTCACAGCAAGTAGTAAGTATATTTCATTCGTTTTTTCCACAGAGACTCATTTTTAGCTATTCGCGAAGTGTGATTGTTAAGAAAGATGGGATGAATTTGATGGGGTAAAATTGGTTTTTAATTATCTACTTTTTGCTGAATGTATAAAGGGATATAACATAAACAAATGCAAGTTGGAACTAGACTTAAAAGACAAGAGATGGAATTAATAAACGAGGAAGAAAACAGCTAAACAGAATGGAAATCTGGCAGAATTGCGAGGACCGCAATGTTACCGCAATTAAGTAACAGCGAAACTGAGTAAATGGGTGATTTAAGGGCTACTAATGACTATCCTATAGGCATTTTATTACGATTCTCAAGCATTGGACCAACTCTCTATACATCAAACTCACTCTATCTCAAGTATCGTCCGATTCCATGCATTAGAGTCTTAAGTTTACTCGACTTCAAAGTAAGGTCTTAAGCATCTTGTTAAAACAGGAGTGTTTAGTTTGTACTAGGGAAACGCCTATTCCTAGGCCGTTTCCTGATTACCATGAAAGGCTAGCATGATTATATGACTCTGAACTCTTACTCCTTCCAGAGGTTAGGAGTTCTTTGGACAAAATGGATGGCCAATCGAAATTGCCCGTGGGATGAAGCTTACATACAATCAATGATTCGAGAGCTACCCTACATACTTGATGCACATTTTTTAGCCTATAGTTCTGTCATTAGCATGCCCCTAGGTGATTTAGCTACTCATGGATGCAAGGTGAACAGAAATGGACGATAAAACAGACATGCTTAGAAGAGGAATAAACTTAGAACAGGAAGTAAAAACCGTAGCAGGAAATGGGAAGTGAGAAATGCAGAAACGTACTTCGATTACTGAAATTGTTTGACGAACAGATGAAAGCTTTAAAGTAAATAGCAACAAGGCAGAAAGCAACGAAATAAACTAATCTAGCTACTTAAGAAAAGGACAGCACGAAGCATAAATGTAAAACAGAAAAGAAAGACAGAAAGCTTGTAAGATGGTGCTTGAAGCCTCGTCGCAATCGCCTCGAATGAAGGATCAAAAAGACAGCCTTGCGTGGATGAATCCAATCGGGAGAGAAGAAGAATCTACTCTCCTTCCTATCAGATTATCGACTCCAGCAGCTGAGCTTCGCAAACCAACAGACGGCAAAGGAAAAACAGTGGAACAGATGGACTGCTAGACGACTTCACGCTTTCGGATGATGATCAAACCTCCGACTTTGGCCCCCTTTTATAGTAGTTTGCAGGTGCGTTTGGGCCAAGGAGAACCATCAATCTTCAACGTCGTATATCAGAATGGATGGAGGAGAAAGAATGAATCCCTGAAATTACGGAAATTAACAGAAAAAGATCAGTCAACTTACGGTTTCCACTTGAATAATTGCGGTCACCGCAATGTTTTCGCAATTCATTCGCAATGCTCATTTTTTCATTCTTTTCCTTCGGTTTTCAACCCTTTTTCTACCTATTGTACATAAGTCCTATATTAGCTACCTTCTTCTAATTCTCATATTAAAGCATAGGTTTAGGCTAAATGCTAACAAAAACACCTAAAAGTGTACATCTTCCTAAGCTAAATGGGTTCTAAATAAGTCACTTTCAGAGACTTAACACACCCCCAAACTTAAGGCTTTGCTTGTCCTCAAGCATACTAAGGACTTACTTAGGCTGCTGTTTTATCTTCTTTAACTACTTACCGACTCCCCTATATCCCTATCTCTAGCAGTGCTGTCCTGTGACACACTTCTAAGTTTAGAACTAACCTCTTATCAAGCTTCTTCTGACTTCACCTGCCTACTATACCTGCTGTTTCTGTTAACCCCTTACTACTGATCTAACTACTTCTATGATATCATGCCACTATCCCTAAGGTTTCAAATTCTACCAAGCTTTACTCCAGACTCAGTACATGCTTCTAGCTTAACTTTTAATGTGCCTAGGATTCCTTAGAGTCATGCCAGTCTTAGTATTAACAGTGACAGTAGTACTTTTAGAGAACAACCTAAACCCTGGCATCACTTCATTGGATAAACACTCATCTCCCTAAACAACCCTACAAGTTACAACTTTGTGCTTAGCTAATTGAGGATCAGAGTTCTTTTTAAATAGGACATCTAAGCCACAAAGTTATAACTCCTAGGTATACATTCTTCTTCCCTATTTTTTCCTTTTTCTTACTTAGGTGGAGCCTCTCCTTTGGTTGCCTTTTGATGCAACGCCACTTGTGGGTTACACACTTGGCACTGATTACTCAGCAACCTAAGAGAAACTCCCCCCCTTTATTCTTTTTTCATTGTTTTTCAGTTCATCATTTTTTTTTTTTTTAAAGGAGAAGAAGAATGCTTATGTTTCTAAGGGAGAGAGGAATGTTCCTAGGCCTAGGGTGGCCTCCCCCAAACTTCAACTACTCATTGTCCCCAATGAGTGTTTGAGGTGGCACACCCCCAAACTTGTCCTAGAAGCATCTAGTCTAAAGTAAAACAAAGAGAATCTAAAAATCCTAGGCATAGGCAAAACATTCTAAAAGCAATTATTCCAGCAGCAGAAATTTTGACAAAACAGACAGTTTAAGGACTGATGGTTTATGCATGCTGAGCACTATTCAGAGGCTAATTTAAACTATCAAAGGGTGTCCTATGACACTCATCCAGCATGCTTGAAGATCAGCTATACAAGGTAGTCATGCTAGCAGCAAAAGATAGAATATAACCGATCACAGCCTAACTAAACAGACAGTCCAAAACATGCAATCAGTCACAAAAATTGCGGGAACCGCAATTATTTCGCAATTCAATCCGGGCAGATTTAACATTGATTCAGGCCCCTAGCATGCTTTTTCCTGTTACTCACGCATCCTAAAAATAAATCTAAACTATCCTACCTATTCAGCTAACATCAGACTAGACTAAGCAAAAGAAAACACATAACACTAAACATTAAAAACAGATCAAAAGCTGAACACAAAACAGCGTACTGTACATGATCCTATCAGAAAGCAGAAAAATTGTTTTTTTTTTTTAAGGGAACAGCAATACTCCCTTTAGTGCACTTCAAACCAGCACTCAATTCTCGTCATCCTCATCTGGTTGCCTTGGTCGTGGGGGCACCCATGGAGTTAGGAGATTGGTAGGGAAGTCCGGGAAGATGCACCCCAGCTGGTCTGCAACTTCCTTATCCCTTGCCTGCGCATAGTTGGCCCATTGAGCCATTCTCCTCTGCATGTCCATCAAGCAGGCCATGGATAGGGACTGTTCAGCAGCCAGCCTATCCAATTCAAACTCCATATTCCCCTTTCTTCTCAGCCTCAGGTTAGCAGGCAGCTCCAAATGGCCTGTGTAAGGCAGCTGCTGCTCCAAGCGCTCGGTGGGGACTCCTGCAAGCAAACATAGCTTGGTTATGGTATTAGGGAAAAACAAGGGTCCCTTACCTTTCTTTGCGCACTCAGCAATGGCAGCTGACATGATCTCCCCTACATTGACCGTGAGACCGCGCATGATGGCATAGACCAGCAGTGATCTACTCTGGTTGATTGTTGTCTCGTGGGTCACAGGGGACAGCTTTCTCCTCACAAAGGCAAACCAAACAGCTGCCTTTGCTGTCAGATTGGCACTCATTAAGGTGTGCCTCCCATTGCGTGAGACAGTCCACGCTGCTTCAGGCTGGCCAATTGTGCGAATGGCCTCTTCCAGCACTGCCTCAGTCGGCTCATCAACTATCCGTGCATAATCTGTATGAGGTTGGCCCTTGAGACCAAATGCTTCATTGATGGCCTTGGCTGAGAAATCTACTTCTACCCCTCTGACCACAGACAGGCCATCCTCAGGGCTGAGCACATTAGCGTAGAAATCATACACCATGCTCGTGTATGCTGGATTAGGCGGTCTGCAGAATTCCTCCCAGCCGTGGTTGATCACCCCTGCGCGCAAGAACTGCGGCAGGTCAGCAAGTCGGTCGAGGAATCCTTTCTCGTGCAACAGGTCCCTCTTCCTCAGCTCAGCACCCCTGGACTCAGCATCAGATGAGACATACCTCACTGACGGAGGTTCGTCTTCAGGGTAGAGTTTAGCCTTCCCCTTATCTGCTGGTTTGGATGATGCAGCAGCCTCCACCTTGAGGCGTTTGAGCGAAGGCTCAGTACTCTCTTTGTCCGTCGACGGCACCTTCTTGGCCTTCTTTTTCTTCAACTTCTTGGCCTTGTCAATTCTGGCCTTCTTCTCCTTCTTGAGCCTGGCCTTGATGTTGAGTTGCGGGAAGCATGCCCCCAACGTCTCCTCCATGGAATCATCCTGCTGTGCAGGAACATCAGGGCTGTCTTCCCTCATGGGAGAAAAGACTTCGTCTTCCCCATCATCTCCACTGCCCGGCGTGGACTCTTGATAATCCCCATATGGGAATTCAGGATCAGGCTGTGGAGAGTTGTGCGAGGGCGTGGGATTGTGCTCTGCTGATGGTGTCTGCGCAGAACTCAGTGGCGAAGATGGTGGTTCAGGACTCTGCGCTGCTGCAGGTGTCGGATCAGAACTCTGAGGTGCTGGAGACAACTCGGGGCTCTGTGCAGGCGGTGACGACTCTGCGCTTGGCACTGGTTCAGATGGGAGAGGGCTGCGCGCAGGTGATGCAGACGGCGACGAACCTTCTTTGGCTGACTCGTGGGATGCACGATCAGTTTCTTGACTCTCCACAGAGGGAGTCTTTGCTGTGCTTGGTTCGGCGGCCGTCTTGACACTCCACCGGCGTTTCTTGGGCGTGCCCACTGGCTCAGATGGACCAGCAGGGATCTCAGTGACCACCCTCCACTTCTTCCTACGAATAGGAAGCTTGGGAAGAGGACCGGTGCGAACGGCACCATCGTCTGCAAGGGTGAGAAGCGCTTCCCTCGCAGCCGCTTCAGCTGCGTCATCAGCCTTCTTCTTGGCTGCAGATCTCTCCGCTCGTGTGAACACCATTGCTGAGGCTTGAAGATCTTGGGAGAAGAATCAAAGATGGAGAGAATCGCTGAATTCTTGGAGAGCAAAGAGAGAGATAATCGTAACGATCGAGCGCCTTCCAACGGATATAAAGGCAACGGATAAAAATCCCAACGGCTCTTTTTGCGGATCCAGCAATTCCAGCGCAATTCTAGGGATATTATTTCATTGAAATCTCCAACTTTGCTCGTCCGTATCTTTTATTTGGCTCAACCGTTTCTTGATTTTTAAAGTTGGATTTACTCTCCTTGATCCCCTCTTTCGAATCCTTGCACAAACAAATAAAACAAACATTAAATACGCAATTAAAATTACACCACAAAACATACAAACGATAACCGGAAAAACAGAAAAAATAAACTAAGGCATTGGCCTTGACTAAACGAGCACAGTAACCACTCGTTCTCTCTCGTTCTCTTTGTCATGCTTCAGTCAAGAGGAAGGCCGAGAGAGTCTTCACATCTCCTTCCTCATAGTAGTGCTTCAACCTAGCACCATTGACCATAAATGGCTGGCCTTGCTGCAAATTCTTTATCTCTATTGCACCATGAACATAAACATTAGTGATAACAAATGGACCTGACCATCTAGACTTTAGTTTGCCTGGAAATAACTTTAATCGTGAGTTAAATAACAGTACAAGTTGGCCTTTCCTAAAGTCCTTGATCCTGAGTCTACTGTCGTGCCATATTTTGGTCTTTTCTTTATACATTTTGGCATTCTCGTAGGCCATATGCCTAAGCTCATCAAGTTCATGTAGCTGCAAAGACCTCAATGTCCCCGCATCCTTTACACAAAAATTCAATTCCTTCATGGCCCAAAATGCTTTGTTTTCTAACTCAAGTGGCAAGTGGCAAGCCTTGCCATACACCAACCTATAGGGAGACATGCCTAGGGGTGTCTTATATGCTGTTCTGTAAGCCCAAAGTGCATCCTCAAGCTTAAATGACCAGTCTTTTCTATTAGGTTTGACTACCTTTTCTAGGATGTTCTTTATCTCCCTATTGGAAATTTCAGCTTGGCCATTCGAGTGTGGGTGATAGGGAGTAGCTACCCTATGTCTAATGTTATATTTAGCCAATACTTTCTCCATAGCCTTATTAATGAAATGTGACCCCTCATCACTAATGATAGCACGAGGAGTCCCAAATCTAGTGAAAATGTGCCTATGCAAGAAGTTAGTGACTGTTTTAGCATCATTATTAGGACATGCTTTGGCTTCTACCCACTTGGACACGTAGTCTACTGCTACTAAAATGTAGAGGTTACCTGATGATGGAGGGAATGGTCCCATGAAATCAATGCCCCACACATCAAAGAGCTCCAACTCTAAGATGTAGGTGAGGGGCATCTCATCCTTGCGACTGAGGTTACCTGTCCTTTGGCATTCGTCACAGCTGTGGGCGTAGTTGTGGGCGTCCTTGAAGATTGTTGGCCAATAGTAGCCACTCTGAAATACCTTCGCAGCTGTTCTTTGACCGCCAAAGTGTCCGCCATAAGGAGATGAGTGACAGTGCTGTAGCACAGACTTCGCTTCAGCAGCTGAAACACACTTCCTTAGTAAGCCATCAGCACAGGTTCTGTAAAGTGTGGGGTCATCCCAGATGAATTTCCTTGCTTCATGAAGGAACCTCTTCTTCTCTTGTCCTCCCTTGAACACTGGCAATACCTGTGATGCACGGAAGTTAGCAATGTCAGCAAACCAAGGTTCCTCATCGTTATCACGATGAGCCAAAGCAAAGACATGTTCATCTATAAAAGCATCAGAAATTGCGGTCTCCGCAATTTTTTCGCAATTGTGCTGCAATCGAGATAGGTGATCTGCAACCACATTCTCACATCCCTTCTTGTCCCGAATGTCCAAATCAAATTCCTGCAGCAATAACACCCATCTAATCAATCTAGGCTTAGCATCAGCCTTCCTCATAAGATATTTTAAAGCAGAATGGTCAGTGTATACGATTGTCCTAGTGCCTACAATGTAATTTCTAAATTTTTCACAAGCAAATACTACAGCAAGCATCTCTTTCTCAGTAGTTGTATAATTACATTGAGCCTCATTCAAGGTCTTGCTAGCATAATAGACAGGGTGTGTCAGCTTGTCAATCTTCTGTCCTAACATGACTCCTACAGCATAGTCACTGGCATCGCATAGCATCTCAAATGGGAGATCCCAATTTGGTCCTACTATGATTGGTGCTGTGACCAGTGCTTCCTTAAGGGTTCTCCAAGCTACTACACATTCTTTAGAGAAGATAAATGGTCTATTTAGCTCTAGAAGCTCGCACAGAGGCTTGGCTATCTTAGAAAAGTCCTTAATGAACCTTCTGTAGAAGCCAGCGTGCCCTAAGAAGCTTCTAATGGCTTTGACATTCTGGGGCTCTACCAACTTCTCTATGATCTCTATTTTTGCCCTATCCACTTCTACACCTTCCCTTGACACTCTATGTCCTAAGACAATCCCTTCATCTACCATAAAATGGCACTTTTCCCAATTTAGGACTAGGTTGGTCTCTTCACACCTAGCCAGGACTTGTCCTAGGTTGTCTAGACAGGTTTTAAATGAGTCCCCAAAGACTGAGAAGTCATCCATGAATATTTCTATCATGGACTCATCCAACTCAGAGAAGATTGCCATCATGCACCTTTGGAAAGTTGCCGGTGCATTGCATAAGCCAAAAGGCATTCTGCGGAAGGCGAACGTTCCAAAAGGGCAAGTGAAAGTGGTCTTCTCTTGATCCTTAGGGTCTATAGTAATTTGATTATAGCCTGAATAGCCATCTAAGAAACAATAGTAGGCTCTA
Organism: Herpetospermum pedunculosum; assembly: GCA_028017165.1. Classification (NCBI taxonomy): domain Eukaryota; kingdom Viridiplantae; phylum Streptophyta; class Magnoliopsida; order Cucurbitales; family Cucurbitaceae; genus Herpetospermum; species Herpetospermum pedunculosum. The sequence continues at coordinate 7,436,674 of JAPQWQ010000185.1, forward strand.
CCAGCTATTCTGTCTAGCATCTGGTCAATGAACGGTATAGGGAAATGGTCTTTTTTAGTTTCTTTATTTAATTTTCTGTAATCCATACATACCCTCCACCCTGTGACAGTCCTTGTTGGAATTAGTTCGTTATTCTCATTGACTACCACAGTTATTCCCCCCTTTTTAGGTACACATTGGATGGGGCTCACCCACTGGCTACTAGCTATGGGGAAAATTACTCCTGCATCTAACCACTTGATTATTTCCTTCTTCAATACCTCTTTCATAGAGGGGTTCAACCTACGCTGGTGATCTACCCTAGGTGTGTGCTCTTCCTCTAGTATAATTTTGTGCATGCAATAAGAAGGGCTAATGCCTCGAATATCAGCAATAGTCCATGCTATAGCCTTCCTATGTTGCTTAAGCAGTAAAATTAAATCAACCTCATGCTGTTCACTTAGCTTAGAAGAAATAATTACAGGCAGCGTATCATTATCTCCTAGATATGCATATTTGAGGTGAGTAGGTAGTGGTTTCAGTTCTAAAACAGGTGGATGCTCAATGGAGGGCTTTAACGGATTTATAGTTCTATCAGTTAAATCTATATTCATACATACATGTTGAGGTTTATCTACAGGCATATTCATGATGTCAGATACATTCAAGTCAGCTACATCTACTTGTACATATTCACTAGCATGCTTGGTTAACAGTACATGCTCTAATTGTTCTTCCATTAGTGAGTCAACAACATCCATGCTAGCACAAGACTCAGAATCAGAGGGATACCTTAAAGCTTTGTAAACACTAAATTTTACCTCTTCGTCATGAACCCTCATAGTTAACTCACCTTTTTGAACATCTATTAGTGCCCTACCTGTGGCTAGAAATGGTCTACCTAGCAGGATGGGGACCTCCTTGTCTGCCTCATAGTCCAGGACAATGAAATCTGCAAGGAAAATAAATTTGTCAACTTTCACTAGAATATCCTCAATCTTACCTTCAGGGTATGCGATGGATCTGTCTGCTAGTTGTAAAGTGACTGTGGTTGGCCGTGCTTCTCCCATTCCCAACTGGCGGAATAGGGACAGGGGCATGAGATTTATGCTGGCGCCCAGGTCACAAAGCGCTCTGCCCACGTGCTTGCCTCCAAGTTCTACTGGTAAGGTGAAGGAACCAGGATCCTTCTCCTTCTTGGGCAGCTTGTTCTGGAGGATGGCACTGCACTCCTCGGTGAGGTTCACTGTTTCAAACTCACCAATTATTTTTTTGTTAGTAATAATGTCCTTCAAAAACTTTACATATGAAGGCATAGACTGTAAAACCTCTACAAAAGGAATGTTAACATGCACTTGCTTCAGTATTTCTAAAAATTTATTAAAATGAACTTCCTGTTCCTGCTTCTTCTTAAGCCTTCGAGGGTATGGAGGTGGTGGCACATATGCAGGCACGTCAGGACGCCTTAGGATAGGTGGAGGCCTTGGAATTTCTTCTACGTCCTCAACAATTGGCTCTAGCCTGGCTCCTGATGTGCTAGTTGGTGGTGGACCTTGGCTTGGCAGAGACTCCAGTGGAGCACTAGACTCAGTGTTCTCTACTCTCTTTGGTGTGTCCTTTGTGTTGCTCACCAATGGCCTTCCACTCCTAAGTTCAATTGCTTGAACTTGTTCTTTGCCATCTCTCCTTGGTACCTCGGTGTCAGCAGGGAGTCTACCTTGGGGCCTACTTTTAAGTTCATTGGCTAATTGGCCTATTTGGTTCTCTAGGCTCCTAAGAGTAGCTTGCTGGCTCTGAAGAGTAGCATCATTCTTAGCTATATATTCCTTGAGTAGGTTTTCTACAGAAGATCCTACAGGTTGATTGTAAGGTTTTTGGTACATTGACTGGTTATGTTGGGGAGTGAAACCAGGTGTTCCACTCGGTCTAGGTTGGTTAGAATTTTGGTTAGTGGTTTGTTGGCCACCCCATGACAGGTTAGGGTGGTTTCTCCAACCAGGATTGTAAGTTTGTGAGTAGGGGTTGTTCCTTGGCTGCTGCTGGCTTCCTACATAGCAGACTGAGGATGGATTCCCAGGGCAGTATTCATAAGGGTGCCCTTCCCCACAGAATCCACAGATCAGTGCCTCGCCTTGACTTGGTTGGGTGCCCATTGACATGGCTGTGGCGGTATTGGCACTGGTTTGGAGATTGGCCCGAGCCATTTGCTTGACTAAGTTGGTCAGGGCATTTATTTGGGTGCTCATGGCGCTTAGAGCATCCTTGTCTTGAGCCCTAGTTGGCTCTACTGGATCATCTGACCACCTACAATGAGATGTTGAGATCTTCTCCAAGATCTCATAAGCTTCGTTGTAACTCTTGGACAACATGGAACCACCAGCAGATGAATTTAAAACTTGTCTGGTGCTGGGGTTGCATCCTTTAAAGAAGACTTCTATTTGGATACACCATGGAATGCCATGGTGTGGACATTTAATGAGAAGGTCTTTGAATCTTGTCCAAGCTTCGTGAAGAGACTCACTTGGAGCTTGTTTGAATTTTATGATATCATCACGAAAGGTTGAATTCCTATCTGGTGGGAAATATTTTACTAGGAATTTTTCTGCTAAATCTGTCCAATTGAGGACAGATCCAGAGGGTAATGAGTTCAACCATGTTTTGGCTTTGTCCCTCAAAGAGTAAGGGAAAAGATATAGCCTCAGGGCTTCTTGGGAAACTCCAGGGATTAGGAATGTGTCACTAACTCCTAGGAAGTTCCTAAGGTGGTTATGGGGGTCCTCATTTTCTATTCCAAAGAATTGTCCCACAGTGGACAACATTTGGAACATCACTGGCTTTAACTCGAATGAGTTGGCAGTGATTTCAGGACGGATTATGCTGGGGTTCAGCTCCCCAGGCATAGGTACTAAATATGAAAGGATGGCGCTATCCTTGTCATTCGCTATTTCAATGGGATTGCGAGTGACAGGCACCAGGTTTTGATTTACTCCAGCCATTTCTTCTTGAGGTAATTGCGGAGGACTTGTAGTCTCTGCAATGATTGGAGGTAAAAGGGTTTGTTTAAAGAGACGTTTCTTGGCTCTATTCCTAGCTCTAAGTAATCTCTCGGGCTCAGGGTTGAACTCTAGATCACTAGATGGAGTCTCATTCATAAACTACCCTAAATGGTACCTGAAAAAGAAATGAAGATGGATCAAATTCAATGGAAAATACTTTGATGTTTCAGACTTAACAAACTTCGTTTTCACTTAAAATAAGTCCCCGGCAGCGGCGCCAAAAACTTGTTGCGTGCTCAGTGTGTAAAGATAAATATGCAAAAGGGTAGAGAGAGCACTTAGAACATGCAAGCATACATGGTCTCACAGCAAGTAGTAAGTATATTTCATTCGTTTTTTCCACAGAGACTCATTTTTAGCTATTCGCGAAGTGTGATTGTTAAGAAAGATGGGATGAATTTGATGGGGTAAAATTGGTTTTTAATTATCTACTTTTTGCTGAATGTATAAAGGGATATAACATAAACAAATGCAAGTTGGAACTAGACTTAAAAGACAAGAGATGGAATTAATAAACGAGGAAGAAAACAGCTAAACAGAATGGAAATCTGGCAGAATTGCGAGGACCGCAATGTTACCGCAATTAAGTAACAGCGAAACTGAGTAAATGGGTGATTTAAGGGCTACTAATGACTATCCTATAGGCATTTTATTACGATTCTCAAGCATTGGACCAACTCTCTATACATCAAACTCACTCTATCTCAAGTATCGTCCGATTCCATGCATTAGAGTCTTAAGTTTACTCGACTTCAAAGTAAGGTCTTAAGCATCTTGTTAAAACAGGAGTGTTTAGTTTGTACTAGGGAAACGCCTATTCCTAGGCCGTTTCCTGATTACCATGAAAGGCTAGCATGATTATATGACTCTGAACTCTTACTCCTTCCAGAGGTTAGGAGTTCTTTGGACAAAATGGATGGCCAATCGAAATTGCCCGTGGGATGAAGCTTACATACAATCAATGATTCGAGAGCTACCCTACATACTTGATGCACATTTTTTAGCCTATAGTTCTGTCATTAGCATGCCCCTAGGTGATTTAGCTACTCATGGATGCAAGGTGAACAGAAATGGACGATAAAACAGACATGCTTAGAAGAGGAATAAACTTAGAACAGGAAGTAAAAACCGTAGCAGGAAATGGGAAGTGAGAAATGCAGAAACGTACTTCGATTACTGAAATTGTTTGACGAACAGATGAAAGCTTTAAAGTAAATAGCAACAAGGCAGAAAGCAACGAAATAAACTAATCTAGCTACTTAAGAAAAGGACAGCACGAAGCAGAAATGTAAAACAGAAAAGAAAGACAGAAAGCTTGTAAGATGGTGCTTGAAGCCTCGTCGCAATCGCCTCGAATGAAGGATCAAAAAGACAGCCTTGCGTGGATGAATCCAATCGGGAGAGAAGAAGAATCTACTCTCCTTCCTATCAGATTATCGACTCCAGCAGCTGAGCTTCGCAAACCAACAGACGACAAAGGAAAAACAGTGGAACAGATGGACTGCTAGACGACTTCACGCTTTCGGATGATGATCAAACCTCCGACTTTGGCCCCCTTTTATAGTAGTTTGCAGGTGCGTTTGGGCCAAGGAGAACCATCAATCTTCAACGTCGTATATCAGAATGGATGGAGGAGAAAGAATGAATCCCTGAAATTACGGAAATTAACAGAAAAAGATCAGTCAACTTACGGTTTCCACTTGAATAATTGCGGTCACCGCAATGTTTTCGCAATTCATTCGCAATGCTCATTTTTTCATTCTTTTCCTTCGGTTTTCAACCCTTTTTCTACCTATTGTACATAAGTCCTATATTAGCTACCTTCTTCTAATTCTCATATTAAAGCATAGGTTTAGGCTAAATGCTAACAAAAACACCTAAAAGTGTACATCTTCCTAAGCTAAATGGGTTCTAAATAAGTCACTTTCAGAGACTTAACACCTATTCCCATAACTCAAATTGGGGTGGTCACGCCAACCGGAGTTGTATGTGCTCGAATAAATATCATACTTCCTGGGGTTGGAAGCATATCCTCCGATTGCGTTCACCTCTTCCGCCTCGCGGTTTCCTCCGACAAATTTGTTCAGTAAATTCCCAATCTCGGCCACCTGGGTTTTCATCTCAGACATCTCATGACTTTGGGTCACACTGTGAACTTGCCCCTGCCCACGCATACCGAAATGCTGCGAGTTGGCCGCCATGTTTGCAATTAACTGCTTGGCCTCAACTGGGGTCTTGTCAATCAGAGCCCCACCACTCGCTGCGTCGATCATCTGCTGATCATGAGGTGTCATACCCTCATAGAAATACTGAATTAGAAGCTGGTCGGCTATCTGATGATGCGGAAAGCTCGCGCACAGGCGCCCGAAGCGTTCCCAATACTCATGCAGGGACTCACCCACGTCTTGAGTGATCCCATAAATTCTTTTTCTCAGCGTTGTGGCAAGGGACGCAGGGAAATATTTTTCTAAGAAGACCCTCTTCATGTCCTGCCACGTCGTAATCGAGCTGGAAGGCAGATAATAAAGCCAGTCCTTGGCTTTATCTTTCAGTGTGAAGGGGAATGCCCTCAGATTCAACTGCTCCTCCGTCACTCCTGCGGGCTTCATCCCCGCACAGACGCAATGAAACTCCATCAAATGCTTGTTCGCATCCTCGCCTGCATTGCCATGGAAAGAAGGCAATTAGTGAATTAAACCGGATTTTAATTCAAAATTACCTGCTACCACGGGGTAGTTGATGCACAGGGGTTGCAAATTCAAATCTGGCGCTGCCAGCTGTTTCAACGTCCTTGGCACTTCTCCTTGTGCCATCTGGTCACCAAAGAAGGGATCGCCTTCTTCCTCAAACAACCTTTGCCCCTCGCGGCCTTCTCTTCTCAACCTCCGCTCTTCTCTTTCGATTTCAGATATAAACTGTAATCCACTAATCTCAGAAGAACGGGTAATACACAAACAAACTTTTAAACATACAAAAACAAACAGAAAAAAATTTCAGCACACAATCAATCAACCAAAATCAAAATCAAACATAATTTCAATCAATTTTTGCCCTCCCCGGCAACGGCGCCAATTTTTGGTAACGATCTTTTTGAATGATCGCTAAATATCAAACTGTTGAGGCTTGTCAAAATAAATTTATAAGCCTATTAACCTTAGCTTTGCAGCTAGCGGCAACAAGGTCGATCCACAGAGAAGGACGTGATTGAAATTAAAGTTTGAAATAGAAATTAATGGATCAATTGGGTTTTGTAACACGGGGGGAGTTTAAGCATGCAACAAGAGAAATTTATTGCTAACGGAAGAATTAACAAGAAAGAGAATGAAGAGTGATCGATTCGGGGGATGTCGGGATTTTTGCTAGGCATTCTTACATTTATCATTTAATTCAAAATCTAAGGCTATACATTGACATGCACGCGGTCGGTTACCTGGGAACCCCTTGTGTAACCGGCTCCATATTAATTAATTAGAACTAAGATCCTAACTAAACATTATTTAAAGCCTCTTTAGAGTGATCAGCCCCAAATTGACTCTAAATAGTCACTAGCTAACTGTTGCGTGCTCAATGTGTAAATAAAAATGCGATGTGAGAGCACTCAGAACATGCAAGCATACATGGTCTTGTAGCAAGTGATAAGTATTTTTTCATTCGATTTCCCACAGAGATTTATTCTTAGTTACTAACGAAGTGAGATGCTAAATTAGAAAGGGTGGCTTAAATGGGGTGAATTGGAGAGTAATGTGCCTAACTAATGAAGAACGTGCGAGATATGCAAGCATAAACAAAAGCAAGTAAAGAGATTAACTTGAATGTAGAAGAAAAAGAACTGCGGAGAAAGCAATTCCCTAGCAATAAAATCGCAAGAAGTAGAAGACTGGAAAAACGGCTAAGGCAAAAATAGAACTAAAAGAATTGCGCAGACAACAATTATCTAGCAACTAAACTAACAACGTTTTAAGGGTGAGATGAGGAAACAAGGTCAACTAACGTCTCCTCTATAGGCTTTTTCATATGGTTATTCAGCAGTAGCTCAATTTATCATGCATCAATTTAACTCATTCTCATGCATCTCTCGATTACATGCATTAAATCCTTTAGTTCACTCATATCCAAGTAAGACTTAAGCATCTATTTATATAAGCAAGTTAATGAATTGTGCTAGGAAACCGCCTATTCTTAGGTCGTTTTCTAGCTACCATGAAAGGCTAGCATGAATGGACGACTCTGAACTCTTACTCCTTCCGGAGGTTAGGAGTTCTTTAGACAAAATGGATGGCCGGTCGAAATTGCCCGTGGGATGAAGTACACATACATTCAATGCATTCGAAGCTATCCTACATGCTGAATTCGGGTATTTCTACCTATAGATTCATCACTAGCAAACCCTTGTGTGATTTAGTTACTCATGGATGAGGTGGATTTGGAAAGACGAAGTGGATTAAACATGATTACAGTACTTAAATGAAAACAAAGAGAAAACATAAGGTGATATGAAACTTGCGAAGTTGTGAAATGATTCCTCTATTACGTAAGATTCAAAGCGTAACGTGCAACGACTGGAAAACAGTAAAGACTAAGCAAATGAAGACGAATTGAAACAATGTAGCAAACAGAAGCAAATGGCAGCAAACAGTAGAGAAAATGGAAGACAGAAAGCAGTAGAAAGCAATGTAAATGTGTGCGTGAAACTCCTCGCCGCAAGCGCCTCGGATGAAGGGGAAGGTTAGCGTTCTTTGGAGATGAATCCAATCAGGAGAGAAGAGGGATCTTCTCTTCTTCCTCTCGGATTATCGACGCCAACAACTGATTCCTTCACTCTAACAAACGGGATACGAAAATGGAGAGAAACTGCGTTGAGAGGGAGAGTTCTACGCTTCCGAGCTTGTTGTTCTCCTTCCCCCTTCACCTCATTTTATAGTGTTTTGCAGGTACTCTTCAGTCAAGGAGAACCATCCATTCTGAACGACGACCCTCCACGTGGCAGCAGAGGAGAACTTGGGCGGCTGAAAGATCGCAACAAAACGGCGGACGGTTGGAACAACTTAGCAGCAGAAGCTTTAAACATTGCGAATTCCTCGTTGTGACCGCAATAAACATTGCGGAGACAGCAATGTTTCAGCAATTCCCCTACAATGTACATTTTGACTCTTTTAGCATTGTTTTTTATTCTTTCTTGTTCCTTTTACAAATAAGTCCTAATTTAGTTCAATTCTTTGAATTCTCATATTTAAGCACGTATTAAACTAAATTCTAACAAAAATGCTTAAGAGATTACACAATTATATGGCAAATAAATCCCTAAATTAAGTACTTTTGGAGACGTAACACTAACCGCGACGAACATTCGAATATGCATTCTAATTGCTAATTGGCTACCCGGCAACCCTAAAGTACCCAACAATCAGCATATATACATCGATACTCCGATTTATTTTTGCTATCCTGTGTTACTATGGCGAAAAGGAGAGTTAAGGTATCGCTATTCTATAACAATAACATACACTAGAAAACTCGATTGTCCGTCGGCGAAATCTAACTCATGCATGGGTTTAAGCAAGAATAACAAATGCAATCAATCATATAAGCCAAATCAGAACTATAAGCATAGATTATCAAAATGTAAATGCCTAACAAATAATCCCTAAATCATCCCAACTGTTCACCGTACCTTAGCCGACCATGGAGAGGATCGTCACAAACGCTCCAACGGAGGCCATGGCTATCATCTCCAACCCTATTACAAATAAAAGCTCCAAAACTATGCCACAAATGGCGGAGCAAAGCAAAAAACGGAAGAAAAACCGAGAGGAAGAAGAAGAAGTTCGAAGTTGGCTGCTGGAAAATCGTCTTCAGCCCTTTTAAATCCGTCGGAGCGTCGAGACGCTGCAACCTAATGAAATCGCGCGCGCCTCGCGATGGCGTCGAGACGCTGGAACAACGTCGAGACGTTGGCCCGATAATTTCCTGCGCGCGCCTCCCTCGGAGCGTCTCGACGCCACGGCAGGGTCTCGACGCTCGACAGCGTTGAGCAAGCGTCTCGACGCTGTCTGCTCGACGCTTGCTCTCGGGTTTTGGGCTAGAAAATTGCCTCTTCTAGGCAATTTTGGTCCGATTCTTTTTTGATCAACTTGCCCTTTTCCCGATGCACTCCCGGGGCGTTAAAACATCGCTCTTAGCTCTGAAACGAGTCCAATGGACGCATGAGCTCTTCACCGCAAATCTCCTATAAATGAGATAAATTAAACAATTAAATGCGGAATTTAGCTTGAATTAGGGGATGAATAATAGCTCCAAAATGGAGTTATCACTCTTCTATAGGATTTTAACTACGCTCATTCAGCAGTAGATTAACTTATCATGCATCAATTTAGCTCAGTCTCATGCATCTCTCGATTACATGCATTAGATCTTTTAGTTCACTCATATCCAAGTAAGACATAAACACCTATTTATACAAGCAAGCTAATGAATTGTGCTAGGAGAACGCCTATTCCTAGGTCATTTTCTGGTTACCATGAAAGGCTAGCATGAATGGATGACTCTGAACTCTTACTCCTTCCGGAGGTTAGGAATTCTTTAGACAAAATGGATGGCCGATCGAAATTGCCCATGGGATGAAGCACACATACATTCAATGCATTCGAAGCTATCCTACATGCTGAACTCTCGTATTTCTAACCTATAGATTCATCTTTAGCAGACCTTTGTGTGATTAGTTACTCATGGTTTGTGGAAACTTAGAATAGATGGAATGATTAAGCATGTGTTCACACGAGAATTCGAACGACGAATGGAAATTCGACACGTGTAAATGAATTTGAATTTGTATTGATGTATTGTATTTATCAGTGCGTAGTGGATTACAATCTCTAATGTTTGATCCTCTGATTCTCTCTCTTAAATGTAACGTACTCGAGGGCTTCGTAGCTTGTTCTCGAGGTTGAATCTTCAGCTTCGCGTAGCGGTGAAGTCTTCAGGTGTTTGAATTTGGAGTGACGTTCAGTCTTCAGGATTTCAAAGAGTCTTTCGTTGTTTGGGAATTCTCTCTGAGTTCTTAGGAGAAGAAATTTTCTAAACCCTAGAAATGAAAATGAACTCTCTGTTTATAGAGTTTTCATGGGCCTGGATCCAATGGGCTTGGGCTTTGGGCCCAATGGGTTTGGGTTTGGACCCAATGGGCTTGGGTTTGGACCCAATGGGCTTTTGGGCTTTGGGCCAAATTGTCATTTAGTCTTTCTGGCCCGATTCCACTTCGAGCCCAATTGCAGTTTGGCCGACTTTGCTCGGTCAAGTCTATCTGATCCCCGGTCGTGATGGAGACACGTGGCGACCACTGATTGGCCGAAATTTCTCGGTCAACAAATGCCCCCTTTTTCGAGAGTTATGCACAAGTATGTGTGGGTGAGTCTCGGAAAAGTTAAATAGATAAATCGAAACGTAGGACATCCTAATTTCGACTCCGCTTTGACGTATCAATTTTATCGAAATATGAAGTTCGATTCATAGATCAATTATTTTATTTGACGTCTCTTTCCATGTAAATCGATCAAAAATATGAATTTGGTTCGTAGTTTTGATCTTTCTTATCTGACAGAAATTTGATTTAAACTTGGTAGAGAGATTTTTTTTCTACCTTAGTTTATCTTGAGATGTAGAGTAAGGACTTGTGTCTGCCCAATTGTATTTTGAATAGGGTTTGACTTTGAATTTTACTCTAATTTCGACGTGGATAAAATATACCCAAACCGCCAATTCTTATTTGAGACTTGGATTTAGATAACTTTGGACTCTAAATCATGTCTGAAAATAAAATTTGGAATATGCCCAAAGATTTTAATTTTCTCGGTCAAAAAAAATAGTAAACTTCTAAAGTTGGGCTTGAATTCGGAATAAGAGTGTTGAATTTTTTTATTTTGGCTTAAATAATTGGCCAAATGCAACAGTAGAATGTGAAGACAAATGATAATCAAGAAGCTTGTTTGGTAGAGCGGAACTTGGACGGCTTTAGTTGTCATTGGTCTTGAGTTCAAGTCTAATTTCGTACATTATTTTTGCAACTTTTTTTTAACTTAAATGTCTTAACTAATTTTACTCTCCAAACCCTAACTCATTTAGGTTTTCTAACCCATATAAATAGAATGAGATGGAAGTTGAAGAGTTGGAATAAGACTTTAGGGTTTGTTTGGAGAGGAAGGGAGAGAGTTTGCTTGGAGAGGAAGAAGAGGGAGAGCTCCAGCCGCCGCCGCGCCTCAGGCCGCCGCCGCGCCTCAGGCCGCCGCCGCACGCTCCACCGCGCCGCCACACGCCGCAGCCGCACCGTCGCACAGCCGTCTCGCGATCCGGCCGGTGCCGCGCCGCCGCTCCACCAGCGCCGCGTCGTCTCCTCGCCAGCCCGCGCCGCTAGATCTGTCGCCGCTCCACCGCTGCTGGCCGAAGCCCAACCGCTCGAGGCGTGCCGTCGTTCGCGAAGGAACCCTGCTTCCACCGCCGTCGCTCCGGACCGCCGCGCCCGCAGCTCCGCCTGAACCGCCGCGCCCGATCTGCCGCCGCACGCTCCAGCTCCGCCTCAGCCTTGCGCGCCTCCGCCTCAGCCCAGCGCCGCACCGCCGCAGCACCGCAGCCGTCTTCATCGCGCGCCTCCGCTGCCTCAGCCGCACGCAGCAGCCGTCTTCCTCGCGCGGGTGAGTTTCCTCTTTTTTTTTTTTTTTTTTTTTTTTATTTGTTCTGTTTTTTTTTTATTTGTTCTGTTTTTTTTTTTTTATGTTTTATTCTAACTTTATATATATATTTTTTTTTTATATACAGGTGCCTATTTTCATTCTCCCGGTGTTCTTCGTACCGACCTTAATTTGGTAATTTAATTTACTGTATGCAATTTTAATGTATGTAACTTATGTATGTAATTTAATTTATTATATGCAATTTATGGGCTGTAATTTAATGTAGGTAATTCAATGTATGTAATTTAATGTAATTTATTTATGGGCTGTAATTTATTGTTGTATGTTTATGTATTTATGATGGCCTGTAATATTTTGTTATTTTGTTGGCTGTCATTGATAAATTATATTTATTTTATGCCAAGATTGGGATTTAGGAATTCTCAGTAATTTTCAATTTGGGATTTTGTGATTAAAAAGCCAAATAAGAAATTTGTTAATTTGAAATTAAGGTTTTTTTCAAAATTAGTTAAAGTGATTTGAGATTTTGTAATTAAAAACCCAATAAAAATAAATTTTAATTTGAAATTAAGGCTTTTTAAAATTAGTTACGTGATTTGGGATTTTGTGATTAAAAACCCAATAAAAATAAATTTTGATTTGAAATTAAGGCTTTTTAAAATTAGTTACGTGATTTGGGATTTTGTGATTAAAAAGCCAATTTTTTTTTTTTAATTTTAAATTAAGGCTTTTTAAAATTAGTTAAGTGATTTGAGATTTTAAAAATTTTAATTTTTTGCTTTTTTTTTAAATGAAATTAAGAATTAGAATTAGTTATTTTAATTTTGAAATTGAGATTTTATAAATACATTAAAGTAATTTGGGAATTGGGGGTTAGGAAATTTAAAATTAGTTAAATGATTTTGAATTTGGCATTTTATGAATATATTATTTTATTATATATATACACCTTGATTTGAAATTTATTCACTTTTCGATTTTAATTTGTTTATTCCAAATGGGGAACGTTGCGACTTTTTTTTTTTTGTAGGTGTGTCACTTCTTTTACCGCCAAATCGTCGTGTTCAGCTCCCGTGGCCTCGACGTAACAATCTACGGGCGTTACTTCTCCTATGCAGATGCACGTCTGTTTAGGGAACGTATTCCGTCCTAGGTTGTGCGTCGAGTCGTTCTGTTCTGTTCTCGTGGCCTCGGCGTAACAATCTACGGGCGTTACTTCTCTTATGCAGATGCACGTCTGTTTAGGGAACGTATTCCGTCCTAGGTTGTGCGTCGAATCGTTCTGTTCTGTTCTCGTGGCCTCGACGTAACAATCTACGGGCGTTACTTCTCTTATGCAGATGTACGTCTGTTTAGGGAACGTATTCCGTCCTAGGTTGCGCGTCGAGTCGTTCTGTTCTGTTCTCGTGGCCTCGACGTAACAATCTACGGGCGTTACTTCTCTTATGCAGATGCACGTCTGTTTAGGGAACGTATTTCGTCCTAGGTTGCGCGTCGAGTCGTTTTGTTCTGTTCTCGTGGCCTCGGCGTAACAATCTACGGGCGTTACTTCTCTTATGCAGATGCACGTCTGTTTAGGGAACGTATTCCGTCCTAGGTTGCGCGTCGAGTCGTTCTGTTCGGTTCTCGTGGCCTCGGCGTAACAATCTACGTGCGTTACTTCTCTTATGCAGATGCAGGTCTGTTTAGGGAACGTATTCCGTTCTAGGTTGTGCGTCGAGTTGTTCTGTTCGGTTCTCGTGGCCTCGGCGTAACAATTTACGGGCGTTACTTCTCTTATGCAGATGCACGTCTGTTTAGGGAACGTATTCCGTCCTAGGTTGTGCGTCGAGTTGTTCTGTTCGGTTCTCGTGGTCTCGGCGTAACAATTTACGGGCGTTACTTCTCTTATGCAGATGCACGTCTGTTTAGGGAACGTATTCCGTCCTAGGTTGTGCGTCGAGTTGTTCTGTTCGGTTCTCGTGGCCTCGGCGTAACAATCTACGGGCGTTACTTCTCTTATGCAGATGCACGTCTGTTTAGGGAACGTATTCCGTCCTAGGTTGTGCGTCGAATCGTTCTGTTCTGTTCTCGTGGCCTCGACGTAACAATCTACGGGCGTTACTTCTCTTATGCAGATGTACGTCTGTTTAGGGAACGTATTCCGTCCTAGGTTGCGCGTCGAGTCGTTCTGTTCTGTTCTCGTGGCCTCGACGTAACAATCTACGGGCGTTACTTCTCTTATGCAGATGCACGTCTGTTTAGGGAACGTATTTCGTCCTAGGTTGCGCGTCGAGTCGTTTTGTTCTGTTCTCGTGGCCTCGACGTAACAATCTACGGGCGTTACTTCTCTTATGCAGATGCACGTCTGTTTAGGGAACGTATTCCGTCCTAGGTTGCGCGTCGAGTCGTTCTGTCCGGTTCTCGTGGCCTCGGCGTAACAATCTACGGGCGTTACTTCTCTTATGCAGATGCAGGTCTGTTTAGGGAACGTATTCCGTTCTAGGTTGTGCGTCGAGTTGTTCTGTTCGGTTCTCGTGGCCTCGGCGTAACAATTTACGGGCGTTACTTCTCTTATGCAGATGCACGTCTGTTTAGGGAACGTATTCCGTCCTAGGTTGTGCGTCGAGTTGTTCTGTTCGGTTCTCGTGGTCTCGGCGTAACAATTTACGGGCGTTACTTCTCTTATGCAGATGCACGTCTGTTTAGGGAACGTATTCCGTCCTAGGTTGTGCGTCGAGTTGTTCTGTTCGGTTCTCGTGGCCTCGGCGTAACAATTTACGGGCGTTACTTCTCTTATCCAGATGCACGTCTGTTTAGGGAACGTATTCCGTCCTAGGTTGTGCGTCGAGTTGTTCTGTTCGGTTCTCGTGGTCTCGGCGTAATAATTTACGGGCGTTACTTCTCTTATGCAGATGCACGTCTGTTTAGGGAACGTATTCCGTCCTAGGTTGTGCGTCGAGTTGTTCTGTTCTGTCCTCGTGGGATCGACGTACTGATTTAAAGACGTTACTTCTCTTTTGTAGATGCGTCAGTTTGGGCATTTCCACTCTAAGTGAAATGAGCGCATCTACTTAGAGAACGTACTCTGTCCTTGTTGGTGCGTCGGGTCACCGCGTTCCGTTCCTATGAGATTGGCGTGCCGACTTGAAGACGTTACTTCTCTTTTGTAGACGCGTCAGTTTGGGCATTTCCGCTCTACGTGAAATGAGCGCATCTACTTAGAGAACGTACTCCGTCTTTGTTGGTGCGTCGAATCGCCGCGCTCCGTTCTTATGAGATTGGTGTGCCGACTTGAAGGCGTTACTTCTCTTTTGTAGATGCGTCGGTTTGGGCATTTCCACTCTACGTGAAATTAGCGAATCTACTTAGAGAACGTACTCCGTGTTTGTTGGTACGTCGGATCGCCGCGTTCTGTTCCTATGAGATTGGCGTGCCGACTTGAAGGCATTAGTTCTCTTTTGTAGACGCGTCAGTTTGGGCATTTCCACTCTACGTGAAATGAGCGCATCTACTTAGAGAACGTACTCCGTCCTTGTTGGTACGTCGGATCACCGCGTTCCGTTCCTATGAGATTGACGTGCCGACTTGAAGGCGTTACTTCTCTTTTGTAGATGCGTCAGTTTGGGCATTTCCACTCTACGTGAAATGAGCGCATCTACTTAGAGAACGTACTCCGTCTTTGTTGGTACGTCGAATCGCCGCGTTCCGTTCCTATGAGATTGACGTGCCGACTTGAAGGCGTTACTTCTCTTTTGTAGATGCGTTACTTTGGGCATTTCCACTCTACGTGAAATGAGCGCATCTACTTAGAGAACGTACTTTGTCTTTGTTGGTACGTCGGATCACCGCGTTCCGTTCCTATGAGATTGACGTGCCGACTTGAAGGCGTTACTTCTCTTTTGTAGATGCGTCAGTTTGGGGCATTTCCACTCTACGTGAAATGAGCGCATCTACTTAGAGAACGTACTCCTTCCTTGTTGGTGCGTCGGATCGCCGCGTTCCGTTCCCATGAGATTGGCGTGCCGACTTGAAGGCGTTACTTCTCTTTTGTAGATGCATCAGTTTGGGCATTTCCACTCTACGTAAAATGAGTGCATCTACTTAGAGAACGTACTCCGTGTTTGTTGGTACGTTGGATCATCGTGTTCCGTTTCTGTGAGATCGACGTACTGATTTAAAGACGTTACTTCTCTTTTGTAGATGCGTCAGTTTGGGCATTTCCACTCTACGTGAAATGAGCGCATCTTTTAGAGAACGTACTCCGTCCTTGTTGGTGCGTCGGATCGCCGCGTTCCGTTCCCATGAGATTGACGTGCCGACCTGAAGGCGTTACTTCTCTTTTGTAGATGCGTCAGTTTGGGCATTTCCACTCTACGTGAAATGATCGCATCTACTTAAAGAACGTACTCCGTCTTTGTTGGTACGTCGGATCATCGTGCTCCGTTTCTGCTAAGTCGACGTAACAATTTAAGGATGATACGCCGACTTAGAGACGTTACTTCTCCTTCGTAGATGCGCTAGCTTGACATTTACACTTTATGTGAAATGGGCGCGTCTACTTAGAGAACGTACTCCATCTTTGTTGGTGTGCTTCCCCCATAACGCTCTCTCCTTTTTTTTTTTTTGCTTTAAGATTTCTCCCCATTTTTGGAAGGCTATATGTGTTGTCCTTTTTTCAAATTTTTTTTTTGTCGTTTGTTTTGTTTTAAGGGTGTATATAGCTCCCCTTTTTTTTTGTTGTTGCGTTTTCTTGGTAATCGCTTCATGCTCGCATGTTTGTGTAGCTCATTTAATTCCTTTGCCATACTTATCGCTTTGTTTTGAATTTATTAACTCTTTCGAATTTGTTTTGCAGGAACATGGTGTATTTTGCAGAGCAGATCGTCTCTGAAGAGAAACATCTCGTTCTTTTAAAAGATAAACATCAGCCCTTAAAACGCGGAGTTAACCTCCTAGTAGAAGAGGCGAAAGAGAAGATAGAAGCTGCGAAGATCGAACTTGAGAGGCTTTCCACTTTTGTCTCTGCCCGGGAGCAAGTCTTGAGTCGCGGGACACTTGAAGTTTCACGTGTACGTGAAGAGATTCGTGCCCTCGAATGTGCCCCCATTATTGACGAGGACGATGCTCGAGCCGTTGCTGCAGTTCGCGAGCTTCTAGAGAGCTCGCGCGCGGATTTGAAAGAGTTTCAGTGGGCGCCTTGATTTACGCATATATGTGCATATATATTTTTTTTTATCTATCTTCTTCTAGATTTCTCTCGTGTAAAAGAACTTTATGTTTTCTTTATGAACATTTGGCTTGTCTCCCTCATTTTGGAATAATACTTTTCCTTTGTTGCTTTGTTGAATTTTTTTTTTGTTGCTTACGTATTTTCGAAATCAAGAGATCACTTGTTTGAACGTAGCTCGAATGGAATGAATGTATATTTTTTATTGCGCGCGAAATCAAGAGATCACTTGTTTGAACGTAGCTCGAATGGAATGAATGTATATTTTTTTATTGCGTGCGACTGGACTTAAAGTATATATGTATTTTTTTCTTTAAGTTGCCTACGTACCCTTAGATGGAAGGGATCAAGTCATAACGTAGTTCAAATTACATGATGAGTAAATTTTTTTTTTTTTTTTTTTTGGGCCGTTCACCTTTTAAGCTCGTGCGGGCCAGGAGCAACATGTAGTTTATACTCTTACGTTAAGGAGTATTACATTTGTTTTTTTATGCATAAAATTTCTTAAGAAATTTGCCATTGATTGGGTCAATCCTTAATCCATCTTGATCCACAATTTTGTATGCCCCATTTGTATAGACTTCCTTAACAACATAGGGTCCATCCCACTTAGGGGTGAACTTGCTCCCCGTATGTCTCGTTGTGATAATGGGTCTTCGAACCGCGAGCACTAGATCTCCAACTTGAAATGATCGAGGCTTCAAATTTTTGTTGAAAGCCTTGGTCATTCGCGCTTGGTAACATTCCAATGCTTGCTGAGCATCCAATCTTCTTTCATCGAGCGCTTCCAATTCTTCGAGGCGCAATCTTGCATTGTCTTCGGTAGTTAACCCTTCTTGCACCGCCATTCGTAAGGAAGGGATTTCTCTTTCCAAAGGGAGCACAGCTTCAACCCCATAGACTAGGGAATAAGGTGTGACCCCTGTAGGAGTGCGGTGGGTAGTTCGGTAAGCCCATAATGCCTCACCAATCTTTTCCTGCCAGTCTCTTTTTGACTTGGAGACTACTTTTTTTAGCAAGTTGCACAATGTCTTGTTGAATGCTTCTGCCAATCCATTTGCCGGAGCGTTGTACATGGATGACTTGCATTGCTTGAACTTGAATTTCTCACACAAACTGTCCATTAGACTATTTGAGAATTGTCTTCCGTTATCGGTCACAATGCGGTGAGGGATGCCGTAACGGTAAATGATGTGGGTTCGGATGAAATTCACAACAGTTTCCTTCTTTGCCTCCTTTAACGCAATTGCCTCGGCCCACCTTGAAAAATAATCTGTCCCAGCGAGGATATAAGAATGTCCTGCTGAGGACTTAGGTGTTATTGGACCGACGAGATCAAGCCCCCAAGCTTCAAAGGGCCATGAAGCTATGGTTGGGTGAAGTGGTTCTGGCGGTTGATGTATGAAGTTGGCATGAAACTGACAAGCCTCACATTTCTTTGCGTACTCCATCGAGTCTTGAATCATCGTTGGCCAGTGATAACCCATTCTTTTTAACTGAAAATGAAGTTTCGGTCCCGATTGATGAGCACCACAGACCCCTGAGTGTGCTTCCTCTAATGCCTTTATCGATTCTTCTTTTCCTAGGCATCGAAGAAAAAGTCCGTCATAGGAGCGTCGATAAAGGGTTTCCTTGTAGTAGATGAATCGAGCACTTCTTCTTCGTATATCGGCCTTACGTCGGGACTCTGTGGGAAGTTTTCCATGTTGTAGATAATCTACAATCGGTTGTCGCCAATCCTCTTCCTCAACCACATAGACCGATATTACGTTTGCTTCTTGACTTTCGACTTCAGTTGGCGGTATAACCCATTTTTGACAAATCAGAACGTTCAATATTTCACTTTCGGATATAGTCAGGGCTGTGGCCAAGTTTGCTAATGCATCTGCCTTTGCATTTTCAGCTCTTGGAATATGCTCTATCGTCATACTATCAAAACTCTCTAAGAGTCGTCTTGCATAATTAAAGTAGGGCATTAAATCTGGGTGTTTCACCTCGTATTGGAGTGACAACTGATTAATTATCAGTTTTGAATCTCCATAGATCTCAATGTAGGTCACTCCAATTTCTATTGCTATTTGAAGACCCATAATGAGTGCTTGATATTCGGCAACATTATTCGAACATACCTCTTCAAATGCGAAGCCATACGGCAGCATGTGTTTTTCAGGGGTAATGAATACTATACCCGCTCCTGCGCCATATCTTCGGGCTGCACCGTCAAAATACATAATCCATGGGTCAACAATTTCAACGTAGAAGATTTCTTCGTCAGGCAGGTCGTCAGATAATTTCCAGTCTGACGGCACCGGATGATCTGCCAAGAAATCAGCCAAGGCTTGCCCCTTCACCGCCTTTTGTGGAATATAGACGATATCATACTGTTGTAGTAAAATTGCCCACTTTGCCAACCGATCGGAGATAATTGGTCTAGACAGAACATACTTGATTGGGTCAGCCTTAGCCACCAGATGCACTGTGAACGCTTGCATATAATGCCTCAACTTATCGATGGCGAAGAAGAGCGAGAGACACATCTTCTCAATGGGTGAATAATTCAGCTCTGCCCCATTGAGAGTTCTACTTAAGTAGTAGAGGGCACATTCTTTACCCTTCTCGCTTTCTTGTGCAAGCAATGCCCCAAGCGACCTTTCTTGCGCAGTAATGTAGAGTATCAATGGCTTTCCTGCTACGGGCGCGCCCAAAACAGGAGGGTTAAGCAAATATTGCTTTATGTTGTCAAAGGCATTTTGACATGCTTCATCCCACTCAAAGGTCGTGTCTTTCCTCATCAGTCTCTGAAATGGTTGGCACCGACCTGCTAGATTGGAGATGAACCTCCTGATATAAGCAAGTCGTCCTTGGAGACTTCTGAGTTCATGCAAGTTTCGCGGTTCTGGCATTTTTTGAATGGCGTCGATCTTGGATTGATCAATCTCGATCCCTCGATGTTTTACGACGAAACCAAGGAATTTCCCCGAAGTTACACCGAATGCACATTTGAGGGGATTCATCCTCAATTGGTACTTTCTCAAACGATCGAAAACCACCTTTAGATCTTTCAAGTGATCTTGTCGCTTTTTGGACTTGACTACAAGATCGTCGACGTAACATTCGACATGCTTATGCAGCATATCATCGAAGATCTTTTGCATGGCACGTTGATAAGTCGCGCCGGCGTTCTTTAATCCAAAGGGCATTACCTTGTAACAGTATATCCCTTTTGGAGTTCGGAACGCTGTCATTTCTTCATCTTTGAGGGCCATTCGAATCTGGTTGTATCCTGATGACCCATCCATGAAAGACAAAGCTTCATGCCCTGTGGTAGCATCGACCATTAGTTCAGTGATGGGCAATGGGAAGTCGTCTTTCGGACACGCACTATTCAGATCGCGAAAGTCAACGCATACCCGTAATTGTCCGTTTTTCTTTCTGACGGGGACAATGTTTGCTATCCATGTCGGGTAGTTTACTTCGCGAATGAACCCCGCTTACATTAGCTTGTTAACTTCATTTTCAATTTGGGGGATGAGCTCTGGCCTGAAACGTCGTTGAGCTTGTTTGACTGGTCGGTACCCATGTTCAATAGCGAGATGATGTACTGCGACTTTTGGATCAAGTCCCGGCATCTCTTTATACGACCAAGCAAAGACATCTTTATACGCAATGAGCAAACTCAAATACTCGCACTCCTCTTCATCGGAAAGTGATGCGCTTATAAAGGTTGGACGTGGTTCTTCCGTCGTACCCAGATTAACTTCTTTTAGCTCATCAACTGTTGGTTGACTTCCATCTTCGAGTGGTAGTGGAGCCTCTTCAACATCCTCTTCAGATATCTCGGCTTCCATTTCTTCCTCGGCAGTAATATGATAACAAGAGGCTTCATCCCCATTCTCTGCATGTTTGCTTGCAGGGTTGGTGATGATGACATTACGCCGTTTAACCTTCAATGCACCATCTGTATTCACGGTGACAAAAGTTTTTCTTTTCATTCGTGAGGGGACGATACTGCGGATCTCTTCATCGCTTTTTGTTTTGCTAGACTCTTTATTGTTCAAAGTCTCTCGAGGCTCTTCGTGTAGGAGGCGATCGAAAATGGAAGTGGATGAAAGTTTCTTATCTCTCTTTGTGGTCACGCTTAATCTTTGCAACGCTGACGTTCGTGAGAGAGATTTACATCCTGGCAAGCATATCTGATGTTTTGTCAAGGAAGCATGAGGGGATGGTTTCTGCTAAGGAAATCATGGCTTCACTACAAGAGATGTTTGGAAAGCCTTCCTCATCTCTTAGGTATGAAGCCCTCAAGAACATTTACAACTGCCGTATGGCTGAAGGAACCTCTGTTAGGGAACATGTCCTTAACATGATGGTGTACTTCAATACAGCAGAAGTAAATGGGGCAACCGTCGACGAACAAGGTCAGATTGGATTTATCTTGGAATCTCTTCCGAAGAGTTTTCTGCACTTCAGGACCAATATGGTCATGAACAAGATAGAATACAATCTGACGTCTCTTCTGAACGAGCTTCAGATTTATCAGTCCCTGCATACTGTTGCGTGCTCAATGTGTTAAGAATAAATAAGCAAGAAGGTAGAGAGAGCACTCAGAACATGCAAGCATACATGGTCTTACAGCAAGTAGTAAGTATATTTCATTCGTTTTTTCCACAGAGACTTATTTTTAGCTATTCACGAAGTGTATTTGTTAAGAAAGAAGGGGTGGATTTGATGGGGTAAATTTGGTTTTTAATTGCCTACTTCCTACCGAACATATAAAGGAATGCAACATAAACAAATGAAAGTTGAAATTAGACTCAACGGACAAGAGATGAAATTAATAAACGAAGAAGAAAACAGCTAAACAGAATGGTAACTTAGCAGAATTGCGGACACCGCAATGTTATCGCAATTGTAAAAACAGCAAACGTGTGTAAAATGGAGAATTAAGGGCTACTAACGACTATCCTATAGGCATTTTAATACGATTCCCAAGCATTAGATCAACTCTCTATGCATCAAACTCACTCTATCTCATGTATCGTCCGATTCCATGCATTAGATTCTTTAGTTTACTCAACTCAAAGTAAGGTCTTAAGCATCTTGTTAAAACAGAAGTGTTTAGTTTGTACTAGGGAAACGCCTATTCCTAGGCCGTTTCCTGGTTACCATGAAAGGCTAGCATGATTATACGACTCTGAACTCTTACTCCTTCCAGAGGTTAGGAGTTCTTTGGACAAAATGGATGGCCAATCGAAATTGCCCGTGGGATGAAGCTTACATACAATCAATGGTTCGAGAGCTATCCTACATACTTGGTTCACGTTTTTAAGCCTATAGTTCTGTCATTAGCATGCCCCTAAGTGACTTAGCTACTCATGGATATATAGAGAACAGAAATACAAGATAAAACAGACATGCTTAGAAGGGAAATGAACTCAAAACAGTAATACAAAACCGTAGCAGCAGAAGATGGAAACTGTGAAATGACAACTTGTAATTCGATTACTTTGGATGTTTGAACAAACAAAGGGAAACTTAAAGTAAATAATCCAAAGACAGACAGCAACGAAATGCAGTAGATTAACCACTAAACTAGAAACGATAACTAAACAATGCTGGAAATAAGAAAGGAAAGACAAAAAGCAGTAAATGGTGCTTGAAAGCCTCGTTGCAGTCGCCTCGAATGAAGGGGATGAAGGTCAGCCTTGCTTGGATGAATCCAATCGAGAGAGAAGAAGAATCTCCTCTCCTTCCTATCAGATTATCGATTCCAACAGCTGAGACTCTCACTCCAACAGACGGCAAAGGAAAACAGGGAGAAAAGATGGACTGCGAGAAGACTCTACGCTTTCGGATGATGCTTGAACCTCCGACTTTGACCCCCTTTTATAGTAGTTTGCAGGTGCGTTTGGGCCAAGGAGAACCATCAATCTTCAACGTCATATATCAGAATGGATGGAGGAGAAAGAATGAATCCCTGAAATTACGGAAATTAACAGAAAAGGATCAGTCAACTTACGGTTTTCACTTGAATAATTGCGGCTTCAGCAATGTTTTCGCAATGCTGTCGCAATGCAGTTTTTTTCATTCTTTTCCTTCGGTTTTCAACCCTTTTCTTTCCTATTGTGCATAAGTCCTAATTTAGCTACCTTCTTCTCATTCTCATATTTAAGCATAGGTTTAGGCTAAATGCTATCAAAAACACCTAAAAGTGTACATCTTCTTAAGCTAAATGGGTCCTAAATAAGTCACTTTCAGAGACTTAACACATACCTCGAAAGGAAAGGAGAAAGAGGTAAATGTTACCACTTCTGTGAAGTTCCAGAAAGGGTCTGGGTCTAGGACTAAATCTGAACCTCTTACTGTGAGTAATAAGATTATACACAAGAAGAAGAGAAGTGCCAGGAAGGGCAAAACTCCAGCTGTAGGCAAGGTAAAAGCTACACACAGTGGAAAGTGTTTTCATTGTGGTGAAGAAGGGCACTGGAAGCGAAACTGCCCTAAATTCCTTGCGGAGAAAAAGGCAAAGAATGAACGACAAGGTAAATATGATTTATCTTCTGTCTAAACATGTTTTCTGGATTATGATTGTTGTTGCGTGCTCAATGTGTTAAAGATAAATAAGCAAGAAGGTAGAGAGAGAACTCAGAACATGCAAGCATACATGGTCTCACAGCAAGTAGTAAGTATATTTCATTCGTTTTTTCCACAGAGACTCATTTTTAGCTATTCATGAAGTGTATTTGTTAAGAAAGAAGGGGTGGATTTGATGGAGTAAAATTGGTTTTTAATTATCTAATTTTTGCTGAATGTGTAAAGGAATGCAACATAAACAAATGCAAGTTGAAATTAGACTCAAAAGATAAGAGATGGAATTAATAAACGAAGAAGAAAACAGCTAAACAGAATGGTAACTTAGCAGAATTGCGGATACCGCAATGTTATCGCAATTGTAAAAACAGCAAACGTGTGTAAAATGGAGAATTAAGGGCTACTAATGACTATCCTATAGGCATTTTTATACGATTCCCAAGCACTGTATCTACTCTCTATGCATCAAACTCACTCTATCTCATGTATCGTCCGATTCCATGCATTAGATTCTTTAGTTTACTCAACTCAAAGTAAGGTCTTAAGCATCTTATTAAAACAGAAGTGTTTAGTTTGTACTAGGGAAACGCCTATTCCTAGGCCGTTTCCTGGTTACCATGAAAGGCTAGCATGATTATACGACTCTGAACTCTTACTCCTTCCAGAGGTTAGGAGTTCTTTGGACAAAATGGATGGCCAATCGAAATTGCCCGTGGGATGAAGCTTACATACAATCAATGGTTCGAGAGCTATCCTACATACTTGGTTCACGTTTTTAAGCCTATAGTTCTGTCATTAGCATGCCCCTAAGTGACTTAGCTACTCATGGATATATAGAGAACAGAAATACAAGATAAAACAGACATGCTTAGAAGGGAAATGAACTCAAAACAGTAATACAAAACCGTAGCAGCAGAAGATGGAAACTGTGAAATGACAACTTGTAATTCGATTACTTTGGATGTTTGAACAAACAAAGGGAAACTTAAAGTAAATAATCCAAAGACAGA
Organism: Herpetospermum pedunculosum; assembly: GCA_028017165.1. Lineage (NCBI taxonomy): Eukaryota > Viridiplantae > Streptophyta > Magnoliopsida > Cucurbitales > Cucurbitaceae > Herpetospermum > Herpetospermum pedunculosum. The sequence goes on from JAPQWQ010000185.1 coordinate 7,461,203, forward strand.
CAGCAACGAAATGCAGTAGATTAACCACTAAACTAGAAACGATAACTAAACAATGCTGGAAATAAGAAAGGAAAGACAAAAAGCAGTAAATGGTGCTTGAAAGCCTCGTTGCAGTCGCCTCGAATGAAGGGGATGAAGGTCAGCCTTGCTTGGATGAATCCAATCGAGAGAGAAGAAGAATCTCCTCTCCTTCCTATCAGATTATCGATTCCAACAGCTGAGACTCTCACTCCAACAGACGGCAAAGGAAAACAGGGAGAAAAGATGGACTGCGAGAAGACTCTACGCTTTCGGATGATGCTTGAACCTCCGACTTTGACCCCCTTTTATAGTAGTTTGCAGGTGCGTTTGGGCCAAGGAGAACCATCAATCTTCAACGTCATATATCAGAATGGATGGAGGAGAAAGAATGAATCCCTGAAATTACGGAAATTAACAGAAAAGGATCAGTCAACTTACGGTTTTCACTTGAATAATTGCGGCTTCAGCAATGTTTTCGCAATGCTGTCGCAATGCAGTTTTTTTCATTCTTTTCCTTCGGTTTTCAACCCTTTTCTTTCCTATTGTGCATAAGTCCTAATCTAGCTACCTTCTTCTTATTTTCATATTTAAGCATAGGTTTAGGCTAAATGCTAACAAAAACACCTAAAAGTGTACATCTTCTTAAGCTAAATGGGTCCTAAATAAGTCACTTTCAGAGACTTAACACACCCCCAAACTTAAGGTTTTGCTTGTCCTCAAGCACACTAAAGACTTACCTAGGCTGTTGTTTCTTCTTCTTTAACCACTTACTGACTCCCTTATATCCCTATCTATAGCACTGCTGTCCTACCACACACTTCTCAGTTTAAAACTACCCTCTTATCTAGCTTCTTCTGACTTCGCCTGCCTAACACTCACCTGCTTTTCTTAACTACTTACAACTGATCTATTTGCTTTTGTCATATCATGCCACTATCCCTAAGGTTTCAAATTCTGCCTAGCTTTACCTCAGACTCAGTACATGCTTCTAGCTTTACTTTTAATGTGTCTAGGATTCCTTAGAGTCATGCCAGTCTTAGTATTAACGGTGACAGTGGTACTTTAAAGAACAACCGAAACCCTGGCATCACTATATTGGAAAAACACTCATCTCCCTAAACAAACCTCCAAGTTACAACTTTGTGCTTAGCTAAGTGAGGATCAGAGTTCTTTTTAAATAGGACACCTAAGCCACAAAGTTATAACTCCTAGGTATACATTCTTCTTCCCTATTCTTTTCCCTTTTTTCTTACTTAGGTGGGGCCTATCCTTTGGTTGCCTTTTGATGCAATGCCACTTGTGGGTCACACACTTGGCACTGATTACTTAGCAACCTCAGAGAGACCCCCCTCTTTATTCTATTTTTCATTTTTTTTTTTTGTAACGGAGAAGAAGAATGCTCATGTTTCTAAGGGAGAGAGGAATGTTCCTAGGCCTAGGGTGGCCTCCCCCAAACTTCAACTACTCATTGTCCCCAATGAGTGTCTGAGGTGGCACACCCCCAAACTATCCTAGAAGCATCTAGTCTAAGGTAAAACAAAGAGAATCTAAAGCCCTAGGCATAGACAGAACATTTAAAAGAAAATATCACAGCAGCAGTAAGTTAAAAAAAACAGACAGATAAGGGCTTAAAGCTGTGCATGCTGCGCTTTTTAGAGGTTGATTTAAACTATCAAAGGGTGTCCTATGACACTCATCCAGCATGCATTTAGATAAGCTATATAAGGTAGTCATGTTAGCAGCAAAAGATTGAATTTATACAGATCACAGCCTAGCTAAACAGACAGTTCAAAACATGCTTTCAGTCATAAAAATTGCGGGTACCGCAATTATTTCGCAATCAATTCAGGGCAGATATAACATTGATTAAGGCCCCTAAGCATGCTTTTTCCAGTCACTCAAGCTTTCTAAAAATAAAACTAAACTATCCTACCTAGTCAGCTAACATCAGACTATACTAAACATAATTAAAGACATAAAACTAAACATTTAAAACAGATCAAAATTGTACTACAAACAGCATAAGTCACATGATTATCAGAAAGCAGAAAATTGTTTTTTTTTTCTTCTTAAGGGAACAACAATACTCCCTTTAGTGCACTTCAAACCAGCACTCAAACGTCGTCATCCTCATCAGGTTGCCGTGGTCGTGGGGGCACCCATGGAGTTAGGAGATTCGTAGGGAAATCAGGGAAGATGCACCCAAGTTGGTCTGCAACTTCCTTGTCCCTCGCCTGCGCATAAGTGGCCCATTGAGCCATTCTCCTCTGCATATCCATTAGGCAGGCCATGGATAGGGACTGATCAGCAGCCAGCCTATCCAGTTCATACTCCATATTCCCCTTTCTCCTCAGCCTCAGGCTAGCAGGCAGCTCCAAGTGGCCTGTGTAAGCCATCTGCTGCTCCATGCGCTCGGTGGGGACTCCTGCAAGCAAACATAGCTTGGTTATGGTGTTAGGGAAAAACAGTGGTCCCTTACCTTTCTTGGCGCACTCAGCAATAGCAGCAGTGATGACTTCTCCCACGTTGATCGTGAGACCTCTCATTATCGCATACACCAGCAGCGATCGGCTCTGGTTGATTGTAGTCTCGTGAGTCACTGGGGACAATCTCCTTCTCACGAACGAAAACCAAACAGCCGCCTTAGCCGTGAGGTTGGCACTCATGAGAGTGTGCCTCCCATTGCGTGACACGGTCCAGGAAGCTTCAGGCTGGCCAATGGTCCGAATGGCCTCTTCCAGAACAGCCTCAGTAGGCTCATCAACAATCCGTGCATAATCTGTATGTGTTTGGCCCTTGAGACCATAGGCTTCGTTGATGGCCTTGGCTGAGAAATCCACCTCTACCCCTCTGACCACAGACAGGCCATCCTCAGGGCTGAGCACATTGGCGTAGAAATCATACACCATGCTCGTGTAGGCTGGATTGGGCGGTCTGCAAAATTCCTCCCAGCCGTGGTTGATCACTCCTGCGCGCAAGAACTGCGGCAGGTCAGCAGGTCGGTCGAGGAAGCCTTTCTCGTGCAGCAACTCCCTCTTCCTCAGCTCAACACCCCTGGACTCAGCATCAGAGGAAACATACCTCACTGACTGAGGCTCGTCTTCAGGGTAGAGCTTTGCCTTCCCCTTATCTGATGGCCTGGCTGACTCGGCAGCCTCAACCTTGAGTCGTTTGAGCGATGGCTCAGTACTTTCCTTCTCTGATGAAGGCACCTCCTTAGCCTTCTTCCTCTTTAGTTTCTTGGATCGCTTGGCTTTAAGGCTCTTGGCCTTCTTCTTCTTCTTCAGCTTTGCCTCAATGTTGATCTGCTGCAGGCATGCCCCCAGCGTCTCTTCCATGGAATCATCCTGCTGTGCAGGACTCTCTGGGTTAGCTTCCCTTGCAGGCGAGAAGACCTCATCTTCACCACCTTCCCCACTGCCCTGAGTGGATTCCTGGTACTCCCCATAGGGGAATTCAGGGTCAGGCCGTGGAGGCGTGTGCGAAGGTGTGGCACCCTGTTCTGCTGTAGGCGTCTGCACGGAATTCAGTGGTGAAGACGGCGTTTCAGGGCTCTGTGCAGGCGGTGACGATGACAGCTCTGGGCTGTGCACTGGTTCAGATGATGAAGGGTTGTGCGCAGGTGAGGCAGATGGCGACGAACTCTTCTTGGTCGACTCGTGGGACGCACGATCTGTTTCTTGACTCTCCACAGAGAGAGTCTTGGCTTTGCTTGGTTCGGCGGCCGTCTCGACACTCCACCGGCGTTTCTTGGGTGTGCCCGCTGGTTCAGAAGGTCCAGCAGGGATCTCAGTGACAACCCTCCACTTCTTCCTACGGATCGGAAGCTTGGGAAGAGGTCCGGTGCGTACAGCACCAGCATCTGCAAGGGTCAGAAGTGCTTCCCTCGCAGCCGCTTCAGCTGCGTCATCAGCCTTCTTCTTGGCTGCGGATCTTTCAGCCCTTGTGGACACCATTGTCGAATCTTGGAGGTTTGGAGAGAAGGATCAAAGATGAAGAGAATCTCAGTTTTCTTGGAAATCAGAGAATGAGAGAATCGTATCGATCGAGCGCCTTCTAACGGATATAAAGGCAACGGCTAAATCCCAACGGCTCTATTTTGCGGATCCTGCAATTCCAGCGCAATTTTAGGGATTTCTTTTTATCTAAATGGCAAACTTTGTTCGTCCGTATCTTTTATTTGGCTCGATCGTTTCTTGATTTTTAAAGCTGGGATTACTCTCCTTGATCCCCTCTTTCGATTCCCTATAAAAACAAATAAAACAAACATTAAATACTTAATTAAAATCACACCACAAAACATACAAACGATAACCGGAAAAAGTGAAAAAAAATAAACTAAGGCATTAGCCTTGACTAAACGAGCACAGTGACCACTCGTTCTCTCTCGTTTTTAGTTTCATGCTTCATTCAAGAGGAAGGCCGAGAGAGTCTTCACATCTCCTTCCTCATAGTAGTGCTTCAACCTCGCCCCATTGACCATAAATGGCTGACCTTGCTGCAAGTTCTTTATCTCTATGGCACCATGAACAAACACATTAGTAATCACAAATGGACCCGACCATCTAGACTTAAGTTTCCCTGGAAATAGTTTCAACCGTGAGTTAAACAACAAAACAAGTTGACCCTTCTTAAAGTCCTTAACTCTAAGTCTACTATCGTGCCAAATCTTGGTTTTTTCCTTGTACATCTTAGCATTTTCATAGGCCATATGCCTAAGCTCATCAAGCTCATGTAATTGCAAAGACCTCAGTGTCCCCGCATCCTTTACACAAAAATTCAATTCCTTCATGGCCCAAAATGCTTTGTTTTCTAACTCAAGTGGTAAGTGACAAGCCTTGCCATATACCAGCCTATAAGGGGACATACCTAGGGGTGTCTTGTATGCTGTCCTATAAGCCCAAAGTGCATCCTCAAGCTTGAAGGACCAGTCTTTCCTATTAGGTTTGACTACTTTTTCTAGGATGTTCTTAATTTCCCTATTTGAAATTTCAGCCTGTCCATTTGAGTTAGGGTGATAGGGAGTGGCTACCCTATGTCTAATGTTATACTTAGCCAATACTTTCTCCATAGCCTTGTTAATGAAATGTGACCCCTCATCACTAATGATGGCACGAGGTGTCCCAAACCTAGTAAAAATGTGCCTATGCAAGAAATTGGTGACTGTTTTAGCATCATTATTAGGACATGCTTTGGCTTCTACCCACTTGGACACATAGTCCACTGCCACTAATATGTAGAGGTTACCTGATGATGGAGGGAATGGCCCCATGAAGTCAATGCCCCACACATCAAAGAGCTCCAACACTAAGATGTAGGTGAGGGGCATCTCATCCTTTCGACTGAGGTTACCTGTTCTTTGGCATTCATCACAGCTGTGGGCATAATTGTGGGCATCCTTGAAGATTGTTGGCCAGTAATAGCCACTCTGAAATACCTTTGCAGCTGTTCTTTGGCCACCAAAGTGTCCACCATAAGGAGATGTGTGACAGTGCTGCAGCACAGACTTCGCTTCAGCAGCTGAAACACACTTCCTCAGCAAGCCATCAGCACAGGTTCTGTAAAGTGTGGGGTCATCCCAGATGAATTTCCTTGCTTCATGAAGGAACCTCTTCTTCTCTTGTCCTCCCTTGAAAACTGGTAATACCTGTGATGCACGGAAGTTAGCAATGTCAGCAAACCAAGGTTCCTCATCGTTATCACGATGAGTCAAAACAAAGACATGTTCATCAATAAAAGCATCAGAAATTGCGGGATCCGCAATTTTTTCGCAATTGTGCTGAAATCGAGAAAGGTGATCTGCAACCACATTTTCACATCCCTTCTTGTCTCGAATGTCCAAATCAAACTCCTGCAGCAATAACACCCACCTAATCAACCTAGGCTTAGCATCAGCCTTCCTCATAAGATATTTCAAGGCAGAATGGTCAGTGTATACAATTGTCCTAGTGCCTACAATATAGTTCCTGAATTTCTCACAGGCAAACACTACAGCAAGCATCTCTTTCTCAGTAGTTGTATAATTACATTGAGCCTCATTCAAGGTCTTACTAGCATAATATACAGGATGTGTTAGCTTGTCAATTTTCTGTCCTAACATGACCCCTACAGCATAGTCACTAGCATCACATAACATCTCGAATGGGAGATCCCAATCTGGCCCTACTATAACAGGTGCTGTAACTAGTGCTTTCTTAAGGGTGGTCCAAGCTACTACACATTCCTTAGAGAAGATGAATAGCCTATTTAGCTCTAGAAGCTCACATAGAGGCTTGGCTATCTTAGAAAAGTCCTTGATGAACCTTCTGTAGAAGCCAGCATGCCCTAAGAAACTCCTAATGGCCTTGACATTCTGAGGCTCTACCAACTTCTCTATGATCTCTATTTTGGCCCTATCGACCTCCACTCTAGCTCTTGACACTCTATGACCTAAGACAATCCCTTCATCTACCATGAAGTGACACTTTTCCCAATTAAGGACTAAGTTAGTCTCTTCACATCTAGCTAAGACTTGTCTTAAATTATCTAGACAGTTGGTGAATGAATCCCCAAAGACTGAGAAGTCATCCATGAATATTTCTATCATGGACTCATCCAACTCAGAGAAGATTGCCATCATGCACCTTTGGAAAGTTGCCGGTGCATTGCATAAGCCAAAAGGCATTCTGCGAAAGGCAAAAGTTCCAAAAGGGCAAGTGAAGGTAGTCTTCTCTTGGTCCTTAGGATCTATAGTAATCTGATTATAGCCAGAATAACCATCTAAGAAACAATAGTAGGCTCTACCAGCTATTCTGTCTAACATCTGGTCAATGAATGGTAGAGGGAAATGGTCTTTTTTAGTTTCTTTATTTAATTTCCTGTAATCCATGCACACTCTCCACCCTGTGACAGTCCTAGTTGGAATCAGTTCATTGTTCTCATTGACTACCACAGTCATCCCACCCTTTTTAGGTACACATTGTATAGGGCTCACCCACTGGCTACTAGCTATGGGAAAGATCACACCAGCATCTAACCATTTTATTATTTCTTTCTTAACTACCTCTTTCATAGAGGGATTCAGCCTACGTTGATGATCTACTCTAGGTGTGTGCTCTTCCTCTAGTATAATCTTATGCATACAATAAGAAGGGCTAATGCCTCGAATATCAGCAATAGTCCATGCTATAGCCTTCCTATGTTGCTTAAGCAGTAAAATCAGTTCAACCTCATGCTCTTCACTTAATTTAGAAGAAATGATAACAGGCAGAGTTTCATTACTTCCTAGATATGCATACTTGAGGTGAGTGGGTAGTGGTTTCAGTTCTAAAACAGGTGGATGCTCAATAGATGGCTTTAAAGGATTCACAGGTCTATCAGTTAAATCTATATTCATACATACATGTTGTGGTTTATCTACAGGCATATCCATTATGTCAGATACATTCAAGTCAGCTACGTCTAACTGTACATATTCATTAGCATGCTTAGTTAATAATACATGCTCTAATTGTTCTTCCATTAAAGAATCAACAACGTCCATACTAGCACAGGATTCAAGGTTAGAGGGATACCTTAAAGCTTTATACACACTAAATTTCACCTCTTCATCATGAACCCTCATAGTGAGCTCACCTTTTTGGACGTCTATCAGTGCCCTACCTGTGGCTAGAAATGGTCTGCCTAGCAGGATGGGGACCTCCTTGTCTGCTTCATAATCCAGGATAATGAAATCTGCAAGGAAAATAAATTTGTCAACCTTTACTAAAATATCCTCAATTTTACCTTCTGGATATGCAATGGATCTGTCTGCTAATTGTAAGGTGACAGTGGTTGGACGTGCTTCTCCTATTCCCAACTGGCGGAATAGTGATAGGGGCATGAGGTTTATGCTGGCGCCCAGGTCACAAAGCGCTCTGCCCACGTGCTTGCCTCCAAGTTCTACAGGTAAGGTGAAGGAACCAGGATCCTTCTCCTTCTTGGGCAGCTTGTTCTGGAGGATGGCACTGCACTCCTCAGTGAGGTTTATTGTTTCAAACTCACCAATTATTTTTTTGTTAGTAATGATGTCCTTCAAAAACTTTACATAAGAAGGCATAGACTGTAAAACTTCTACAAAAGGAATGTTAACATGCACTTGCTTAAGAATTTCTAAGAATTTATTAAAATGGACTTCCTGTTCCTGCTTCTTCTTAAGCCTTCGAGGGTATGGAGGTGGTGGCACATATGCAGGCACGTCAGGGCGCTTTAGGATAGGTGGAGGCCTTGGAATTTCTTCTATCTCCTCAATAATTGGCTCTAGCCTGGCTCCTGATGTGCTAGTTGGTGGTGGACCTTGGTTTGGCAGAGACTCCAGTGGAGCACTAGACTCAGTGTTCTCTACTCTCTTTGGTGTGTCCTTTGTGTTGTTCACCAAGGGTCTGCCACTTCTAAGTTCAATTGCTTGAACTTGTTCTTTACCATCTCTCCTTGGCACCTCGGTGTCAGCAGGAAGTCTACCTTGGGGCCTACTCTTGAGTTCATTGGCCAATTGGCCTATTTGGTTCTCTAGGCTCCTAAGAGTAGCTTGTTGGCTTTGAAGAGTAGCATCATTCTTAGCTATATATTCCTTGAGTAAGTTTTCTACAGAAGATCCTACAGGTTGGTTGTATGGTTTTTGGTACATTGACTGGTTATGTTGGGGAGTGAAACCAGGTGTTCCACTCGGTCTAGGTTGGTTAGGATTTTGGTTAGTGTTCTGCTGGCCACCCCATGACAGGTTTGGGTGGTTTCTCCAACCAGGGTTATAGGTGTTGGAGTAGGGGTTATTCCTAGGCTGCTGCTGGCTCCCAACATAGCAAACTGAGGATGGATTCCCAGGGCAGTATTCGTATGGGTGCCCTTCCCCACAGAATCCACAGATAAGTGCCTCGCCTTGACTTGGTTGGGTGCCCATTGACATGGCTGTGGCGGTGTTGGCACTTGTTTGGAGATTGGCTTGAGCCATTTGCTTAACTAGGTTGGTCAGGGCATTTATTTGGGTGCTCATTGCACTTAGAGCATCCTTGTCTTGAGCCCTAGTTGGCTCAACTGGATCATCTGACCACCCACAGTGAGATGCTGAGATCTTCTCCAAGATCTCATAGGCCTCGTTGTAACTCTTGGACAACATGGAACCACCAGCAGATGAATTTAAGACTTGCCTAGTGCTGGGGTTGCATCCTTTGAAAAAGACCTCTATTTGGATACACCATGGGATGCCATGATGTGGACATTTAAGAAGAAGATCTTTGAATCTAGTCCAAGCTTCGTGAAGAGACTCATTATCAGCTTGTTTAAACTTAACTATGTCATCACGAAAGGTAGAATTCCTATCAGGTGGGAAGTATTTGACTAGGAATTTTTCTGCTAAATCTGTCCAATTAAGGACAGATCCAGAGGGTAATGAGTTCAACCACGTTTTGGCTTTGTCCCTCAAAGAGTAAGGGAACAGATATAGCCTCAGGGCTTCTTGGGACACTCCAGGGATGATAAAGGTATCACTGACTCCTAAGAAGTTCCTAAGATGGTTGTGGGGGTCCTCATTTTCTACTCCAAAGAATTGTCCCACAGTGGACAACATTTGGAACATCACTGGCTTTAACTCGAATGAGTTGGCAGTGATTTCAGGACGGATTATGCTGGGGTTCAGCTCCCCAGGCATAGGTACTAGGTATGAAAGAATGACACTATTCTTGTCATTCGCTATTTCGATGGGGTTGCGAATGACAGGTACCGGATTTGGAACTATATCGTCCATTTCTTCGATTTCAGGTATGATTTGAGGTATAGGAGGTTGTTTAAAGAGTCGTTTCTTTGCTTTGTTTCTAGCTCTAAGTAGTCTCTCAGGCTCAGGATTGAACTCTAGATCACTACTTGAAGGCTCACTCATAAACTAACCCAATAGTACCTGCAAAAGAAATGAAAAGTAGATTAGTTTCAATAGATAATAAACTTGGTTTTTCAAACTTAACAAACTTCGTTTTCACTTAAAAATAAGTCCCCGGCAGCGGCGCCAAAAACTTGTTGCGTGCTCAATGTGTTAAAGATAAATAAGCAAGAAGGTAGAGAGAGCACTCAGAACATGCAAGCATACATGGTCTCACAGCAAGTAGTAAGTATATTTCATTCGTTTTTTCCACAGAGACTCATTTTTAGCTATTCATGAAGTGTATTTGTTAAGAAAGAAGGGGTGGATTTGATGGAGTAAAATTGGTTTTTAATTATCTAATTTTTGCTGAATGTGTAAAGGAATGCAACATAAACAAATGCAAGTTGAAATTAGACTCAAAAGATAAGAGATGGAATTAATAAACGAAGAAGAAAACAGCTAAACAGAATGGTAACTTAGCAGAATTGCGGATACCGCAATGTTATCGCAATTGTAAAAACAGCAAACGTGTGTAAAATGGAGAATTAAGGGCTACTAATGACTATCCTATAGGCATTTTTATACGATTCCCAAGCACTGGATCTACTCTCTATGCATCAAACTCACTCTATCTCATGTATCGTCCGATTCCATGCATTAGATTCTTTAGTTTACTCGACTCAAAGTAAGGTCTTAAGCATCTTATTAAAACAGAAGTGTTTAGTTTGTACTAGGGAAACGCCTATTCCTAGGCCGTTTCCTGGTTACCATGAAAGGCTAGCATGATTATACGACTCTGAACTCTTACTCCTTCCAGAGGTTAGGAGTTCTTTGGACAAAATGGATGGCCAATCGAAATTGCCCGTGGGATGAAGCTTACATACAATCAATGGTTCGAGAGCTATCCTACATACTTGGTTCACGTTTTTAAGCCTATAGTTCTGTCATTAGCATGCCCCTAAGTGACTTAGCTACTCATGGATATATAGAGAACAGAAATACAAGATAAAACAGACATGCTTAGAAGGGAAATGAACTCAAAACAGTAATACAAAACCGTAGCAGCAGAAGATGGAAACTGTGAAATGACAACTTGTAATTCGATTACTTTGGATGTTTGAACAAACAAAGGGAAACTTAAAGTAAATAATCCAAAGACAGACAGCAACGAAATGCAGTAGATTAACCACTAAACTAGAAACGATAACTAAACAATGCTGGAAATAAGAAAGGAAAGACAAAAAGCAGTAAATGGTGCTTGAAAGCCTCGTTGCAGTCGCCTCGAATGAAGGGGGTGAAGGTCAGCCTTGCTTGGATGAATCCAATCGAGAGAGAAGAAGAATCTCCTCTCCTTCCTATCAGATTATCGATTCCAACAGCTGAGACTCTCACTCCAACAGACGGCAAAGGAAAACAGGGAGAAAAGATGGACTGCGAGAAGACTCTACGCTTTCGGATGATGCTTGAACCTCCGACTTTGACCCCCTTTTATAGTAGTTTGCAGGTGCGTTTGGGCCAAGGAGAACCATCAATCGTCAACGTCATATATCAGAATGGATGGAGGAGAAAGAATGAATCCCTGAAATTACGGAAATTAACAGAAAAGGATCAGTCAACTTACGGTTTTCACTTGAATAATTGCGGCTTCAGCAATGTTTTCGCAATGCTGTCGCAATGCAGTTTTTTTCATTCTTTTCCTTCGATTTTCAACCCTTTTCTTTCCTATTGTGCATAAGTCCTAATCTAGCTACCTTCTTCTTATTTTCATATTTAAGCATAGGTTTAGGCTAAATGCTAACAAAAACACCTCAAAGTGTACATCTTCTTAAGCTAAATGGGTCCTAAATAAGTCACTTTCAGAGACTTAACAATTGTCATACCTGAATGTTGATTCAGGAACCACTAATCATGTTTGTTATTCTATTTTCAGGAAACTAGTTCCTGTCTGCCTGTTTCTTGACGAAGACGACTTATGAAGACGTCTACGCAGTATCTACAGTGGGAGTTTGCAGTTTGTTTAGTTGTCTGTATAGAAATAATTTCAACTGTTGTAATTATTGTCTATAAACTCAAGTTTGTTGTGAACGCTTTAGATGTATATAGTATCTTTTGTTTTTTAATGAATAGTTCATTTTGCAAAAGATGTATACAAGTTGTGTTCTATCAAACTTCGTAACAACTAGTGTTAAGACTTATCTTGTTTTATATTGAAAGCTAAATTATAAATTAACAATGGTTGTTAGTTTAGCTGGTTCATCTCAAGTGTTGAGAAAGCTTTCATGCAGTGGGAGAATTATGAGATAATTCGGCCTGCTATATTAGTTTGTTTTATGACTCTAGTTATCATATTGATGATGACAGTGAGTTCATAAACAAGAAGTGGCTCAAAGCCATGGATCTTCAAGAGGTTTACAGACCTAGTCTATGAGGTGAAAACCTCTAAGGCTTGACTTTCTGACAAAGGGATTGTCCCGAAGAGAAGAGGTTAATTGTGTATTAACTTCGTCTCTTGTTGTCAGATATAAGTCATATAGTATACTCGTATCCATTACCCTGTTCTATCAGAGGGTACAAGATAAATGGATATCAAGACTAGCTATCTTGATAGAGTATTTATTGGTCTCAACTAGGGAGATACATTTTTCAGGATTAAGAGCAAATCGTTTGCGAGCTTCTTCAATCCATTTATGAATTCGAATAAGCATCTATATTCTGATTTATAAGGTTTGTTTTTCAAATCTTATGGTTTTGAACATTACATTGATAAAACTTGTTGGACAAGTGTTTACTCAATGTTAGAGCTTTCATAATATATTCCCGTAATTTTGTCCTAATCATTGAGAATGATGTAGGATTCACTTCTGACATTTTAGCATAAACTAGCGACCCACTCCCAAATAGTTGATCTGGAGGTAGGCTTAGTTTGTTCTAAGGATTCAGGTTGTTCTGAGTCGTAAGAACAAATCGCTAGTGTTGTGTCTAAAATCTTTTATTGATAAGTTGTTGTCAATATTCGATGGTCTATGGAAATGGTTTCCTAAGACACCTCAAGTGTTGAGGATACGAGATGCACCCAAGTGCATTTACATATTGGAGGTTAGGTGTATCTTTTGAGATACATGATCCGGTATGTGCTATGCAGTGGGAGCTGTCAGTATTATTAGTCCAATTGGATTGGATTCCAGTTAGAGTTTTGTCCTTGTACTTAGAGGAGTAGAATACAAGAGTTGTATTGTTGATTTCTCGTTGGTAGCTAAGTCTATTTGCAGCTTGGGAAGCAGCAATAAGTTTATAAGTTGAGCTCACAGATGGTGTTATGAGGAGATGCGATGGTCACATGGAAAGCCTCGCAACATTTCATGTTGATTGGTTTACTAAGTCTCTCATGGCTAAAGTGTTTGAGAGACACCTAGAAGAGTCTAGGGCTCCGAGTTGCTGGAGAGGACAGTGGGAGAAAGCTTCTGATATATGATATATTAGTTTTCTCCACCTAACATGTACACCACGGACGTTTAAGTCCAAGTGGGAGTTTGTTGGGTTTTATGTCCTAAAACTCGTGGTTTGTAAACTGTTATGTTTGTAAATATTCTAATTAGAATAAAGAGTTATTAGTTTTATTCAGTAAAAGAGTTTACTGGAATAAAGTGAAACGTGTTTGGTTTAACCTATACCAATGACCAACACCCTTGGCTGAATATGAGTACTTGAGCTTCATGTATGACATGATTGTGGATCAGGCTGAAGTAGTCAGTCAAAACGGTCTATAGTATACGAATAAGGCTGGGTAAATTAGATAATTAATTTATTAATTTCGCGAATAAAATTAGGCTGGTCTATAGTATACGAATAAGGCTGAGCTTCATTTATTAATTTCGTTTCTTTTCATTTTAGCTTAGCTTTAACTTGTTCTTGTTTATGTTACTACCCTTTACACATTCAGCAAAAATTAGATAATTAAAAACCAATTTTACCCCATCAAATCCACCCCTTCTTTCTTAACAAAACACTTCGCGAATAGCTAAAAATAAGTCTCTGTGGGAAAACGAATGAAATATACTTACTACTTGCTATAAGATCATGTATGCTTGCATGTTCTGAGTGCTCTATCTCTTTTATTGCCTAATTATTTCAACACATTGAGCACGCAACAAGTTTTTGGCGCCGCTGCCGGGGATTTATTTTAAGTGAAAACGAAGTTTGTTAAGTTTGAAAAACCAAGTTTATTGCTTATTGAAGCTGATCTGTTTCATTTCTTTTGCAGGTACTATTGGGTTAGTTTATGAGTGAGCCTTCAAGTAGATATCTAGAGTTCAATCCTGAGCCTGAGAGACTACTTAGAGCTAGAAACAAAGCAAAGAAACAACTCTTTAAACAACCTCCTATACCTCAAATCATACCTGAAATCGAAGAAATGGACGAGATAGTTCCAAATCAGGTACCTGTCATTCGCAACCCCATCGAAATAGCGAATGACAAGAATAGTGCCATTCTTTCATATTTAGTACCTATGCCTGGGGAGCTGAACCCCAACATAATCCGTCCTGAAATCACTGCCAACTCATTCGAGTTAAAGCCAGTGATGTTCCAAATGTTGTCCACTGTGGGACAATTCTTTGGAATAGAAAATGAGGACCCCCACAACCATCTTAGGAACTTCTTAGGATTTAGTGATACCTTCATCATCCCTGGAGTGTCCCAAGAAGCTTTGAGCCTATACTTGTTCCCTTACTCTTTGAGGGACAAAGCCAAAACATGGTTGAACTCATTACCCTCTGGATCTGTCCTTAATTGGACAGACTTAGCAGAGAAATTCCTAGTCAAATACTTCCCACCTGATAGGAATTCTACCTTTCGTGATGATATAGTTAAGTTCAAACAAGCTGATAATGAATCTCTTCACGAAGCTTGGACAAGGTTCAAGGACCTTCTTCTCAAATGTCCACATCATGGCATCCCATGGTGTATCCAAATAGAGGTCTTTTTCAAAGGATGCAACCCCAGCACTAGGCAAGTCTTAAATTCATCTGCTGGTGGTTCCATGTTGTCCAAGAGTTACAATGAGGCCTATGAGATCTTGGAGAAAATCTCAGCATCTCACTGTAGGTGGTCAGATGATCCAGTTGAGCCAACTAGAGCTCAAGACAAGGATGCTCTAAGTGCGATGAGCAGCCAAATAAATGCCCTGACCAACCTAGTTAAGCAAATGGCTCAAGCCAATCTCCAAACAAGTGTCAACACCGCTACCGCCATGTCAATGGGCACCCAACCAAGTCAAGGTGAGACACTTGTATGTGGGTTCTGTGGGGAAGGGCACCTGTATGAATACTGCCCTGGGAATCCAGCCTCAGTCTGCTACATTGGAAGCCAGCAGCAGCCTAGAAACAACCCCTATTCCAATACTTACAACCCTGGTTGGAGGAACCACCCAAACCTGTCATGGGGTGGCCAACAAAATGCTAACCAAAATCCTAACCCGCCTAGACCGAGTGGAACACCTGGTTTCACTCCCCAACATAACCAATCAATGTATCAAAAACCATACAACCAACCTGTAGGATCTTCTGTAGAAAACTTACTCAAAGAATACATAGCTAAGAATGATGCTACTCTTCAAAGCCAGCAAGCTACTCTTAGGAGCCTAGAGAACCAAATAGGCCAATTGGCCAATGAACTCAAGAGTAGGCCCCAAGGTAGACTCCCTGCTGACACCGAGGTGCCAAGGAGAGATGGTAAAGAACAAGTTCAAGCAATTGAACTTAGAAGTGGTAGACCATTGGTGAGCAACACAAAGGACACACCAAAGAGAGTAGAGAACACTGAGTCTAGTGCTCCACTGGAGTCTCTGCCAAGCCAAGGTCCACCACCAACTAGCACATCAGGAGCCAGGCTAGAGCCAATTATTGAGGAGATAGAAGAAATTCCAAGGCCTCCACCTATCCTAAGGCGCCCTGACGTGCCTGCATATGTGCCACCACCTCCATATCCTCGAAGGCTTAAGAAGAAGCAGGAACAGGAAGTGCGTTTTAATAAATTCTTAGAAATTCTTAAGCAAGTGCATGTCAACATTCCTTTTGTAGAAGTTTTACAGTCTATGCCTTCCTATGTGAAGTTTTTGAAGGACATTATTACTAACAAAAAAATAATTGGTGAGTTTGAAACAGTAAACCTCACTGAGGAGTGCAGTGCCATACTCCAAAACAAGCTGCCTAAGAAGGAGAAGGATCCTGGTTCCTTCACCTTACCTGTAGAACTTGGAGGCAAGCACGTGGGCAGAGCGCTTTGTGACCTGGGCGCCAGCATAAACCTCATGCCCCTATCACTATTCTGCCAGTTGGGAATAGGAGAAGCACGTCCAACCACTGTCACTTTACAATTAGCAGACAGATCCATTGCATATCCAGAAGGTGAAATTGAGGATATTTTAGTAAAGGTTGACAAGTTTATTTTCCTTGCAGATTTCATTATCCTGGATTATGAAGCAGACAAGAAGGTCCCCATCCTGCTAGGCAGACCATTTCTAGCCACAGGTAGGGCACTGATAGACGTCCAAAAAGGTGAGCTCACTATGAGGGTTCATGATGAGGAGGTGAAGTTTAGTGTATATAAAGCTTTAAGGTACCCCTCTGACCTTGAATCCTGTGCTAGCATGGACGTAGTAGACTCCTTAATGGAGGAACAATTGGAGCATGTATTATTAACCAAGCATGCCAATGAATATGTAGGTTTAGAATTAACTGACTTAAACATAGCTGAGATAATGGACATATCTGTAAATAACCCTCAGCATGTATGTATGAATATAGAATTAACTGATAGATCCGTAAATCCTTTAAAGCCATCCATTGAGCATCCACCTGTATTAAAATTAAAGCCACTCCCCACTCACCTCAAGTATGCATATTTAGGAAATAATGATACATTGCCTGTAATTATTTCTTCTAAGCTAAGTGAACAGCATGAGGTTGATTTAATTTTACTCCTTAAGCAACATAGGAAGGCTATTGCATGGACTATTGCTGATATTAGAGGCATTAGCCCTTCTTATTGCATGCATAAGATTATACTAGAGGAAGAGCACACACCTAGAGTAGATCATCAACGTAGGCTGAATCCCTCTATGAAAGAGGTAGTTAAGAAAGAAATAATAAAATGGTTAGATGCTGGTGTGATCTTTCTGTTAAGTCTCTGAAAGTGACTTATTTAGGACCCATTTAGCTTAGGAAGATGTACACTTTTAGGTGTTTTTGATAGCATTTAGCCTAAACCTATGCTTTAATATGAGAATTAGAAGAAGGTAGCTAATTTAGGACTTATGCACAATAGGTAGAAAAAGGGTTGAAAACCGAAGGAAAAGAATGAAAAAATGAGCATTGCAAATGAATTGCGAAAACATTGCGGTGACCGCAATTATTCAAGTTAAAACCGTAAGTTGGCTGATCTTTTTCTGTTTAGATCCGACTTTTCAGGGATTCGTTCTTTCTCCTCCATCCATTCTGATATATGACGTTGAAGATTGATGGTTCTCCTTGGCCCAAACGCACCCGCAAACTACTATAAAAGGGGGTCAAAGTCGGAGGTTCAGTCATCACTCGAAGCGCAGAAGTCTTCTCGCAGTCCACCATTTCCATCTGTTTTCCTTTGCCGTCTGTTGGAGTGAGAGTCTCAGCTGTTGGAATCGATAATCTGATAGGAAGGAGAGAAGATTCTTCTTCTCTCTCGATTGGATTCATCCAAGCAAGGCTGATCTTTCATCCCCTTCATTCGAGGCGACTGCCACGAAGCTTTCCAGCAACTCTTTACTGTTTTTCTGTCTTTCTCTTCTGTTTTACATTCTGCTTCGTGCTGTTCTTTTCCTAAGTAGCTAGATTAGTTTATTTCGTTGCTTTCTGTCGTGTTGCTATTTACTTTACAGCTTTTATCTGTTCAACAAACAATTTCAGTAATCAAAGTTCATTTCTGCATTTCTCATTTCCCATCTTCTGCTACGGGTTTGGCTTACTGTTTTAAGCACATTTCCCTTCTAAGCATGTCTATCTTATCTACCATTTCTGTTCTCTATATATCCATGAGTAGCTAAGTCACTTAGGGGCATGCTAATGACAGAACTATAGGCTAAAAAACGTGACTCAAGTAGGCAGATTAACACTCGAACATTGATTGTATGTAAGCTTCATCCCACGGGCAATTTCGATTGGCCATCCATTTTGTCCAAAGAACTCCTAACCTCTGGAAGGAGTAAGAGTTCAGAGTCATATAATCATGCTAGCCTTTCATGGTAATCAGGAAACGGCCTAGGAATAGGCGTTTCCCTAGTACAAACTAAACACTCCTGCTTAAATAAGATGCTTGAGACCTTACTTTGAAGTCGAGTAAACTTAAGACTCTAATGCATGGAATCGGACGATACTTGAGATAGAGTGAGTTTGATGTATAGAGAGTTGATCCAAAGCTTGATAATCGTAATAAACTGCCTATAGGATAGTCATTAGTAGCCCTTAATTCGCCCATTTACATACTTTTGCTGTTGAGTTAATTGCGGATTAATTGCGGTTCTCGCAATTCTGCTAAGTTGCATTCTGTTTAGCTGTTTTCTTCCTCGTTTATTAATTCCATCTCTTGTCCTTTGCATCTAATTTCAACTTGCATTTGTTTATGTTATATCCCTTTATACATTCAGTAAAAATTAGATAATTAAAAACCAATTTTACCCCATCAAATTCATCCCATCTTTCTTAACAATCACACTTCGTGAATAGCTAAAAATGAGTCTCTGTGGAAAAAACGAATGAAATATACTTACTACTTGCTGTGAGACCATGTATGCTTGCATGTTCTAAGTGCTCTCTCTCTCTACACTTTTGCATAATTATCTTTACACATTGAGCACGCAACAAGTTTTTGGCGCCGCTGCCGGGGACTTATTTTAAGTGAAAACGAAGTTTGTTAAGTTTGAGACATCAAAGTATTTTCCATTGAATTTGATCCATCTTCATTTCTTTTTCAGGTACCATTTAGGGTAGTTTATGAATGAGACTCCATCTAGTGATCTAGAGTTCAACCCTGAGCCTGAGAGATTACTTAGAGCTAGGAATAGAGCCAAGAAACGTCTCTTTAAACAAACCCTTCTACCTCCAATCATTGCAGAGACTACAATTCCTCCGCAATTACCTCAAGAAGAAATGGCTGGAGTAAATCAAAACCTGGTGCCTGTCACTCGCAATCCCATTGAAATAGCGAATGACAAGGATAGCGCCATCCTTTCATATTTAGTACCTATGCCTGGGGAGCTGAACCCCAGCATAATCCGTCCTGAAATCACTGCCAACTCATTCGAGTTAAAGCCAGTGATGTTCCAAATGTTGTCCACTGTGGGGCAATTCTTTGGAATAGAAAATGAGGACCCCCATAACCACCTTAGGAACTTCTTAGGAGTTAGTGACACATTCCTAATCCCTGGAGTTTCCCAAGAAGCCCTGAGGCTATATCTTTTCCCTTACTCTTTAAGGGACAAAGCCAAAACATGGTTAAATTCTTTACCCTCAGGATCTGTCCGCAATTGGACAGATTTAGCAGAAAAATTCCTAGTTAAATATTTCCCACCAGATAGGAATTCAACCTTTCGTGATGATATCATAAAATTCAAACAAGCTCCAAGTGAGTCTCTTCACGAAGCTTGGACAAGATTCAAAGACCTTCTCATTAAATGTCCACACCATGGCATTCCATGGTGTATCCAAATAGAAGTCTTCTTTAAAGGATGCAACCCCAGCACCAGACAAGTCTTAAATTCATCTGCTGGAGGTTCCATGTTGTCCAAGAGTTACAACGAAGCTTATGAGATCTTGGAGAAGATCTCAACCTCTCATTGTAGATGGTCAGACGATCCTGTAGAGCCAACTAGAGCTCAAGACAAGGATGCTCTAAGCGCCATGAGCACCCAAATAAATGCCCTGACCAACTTAGTTAAGCAAATGGCTCAGGCCAATCTCCAAACCAGTGCCAATACCGCCACAGCCATGTCAATGGGCACCCAACCAAGTCAAGGCGAGGCACCAATCTGTGGATTCTGTGGGGAAGGGCACCCTTATGAATATTGCCCTGGGAATCCATCCTCGGTCTGCTATGTAGGAAGCCAGCAGCAGCCAAGGAACAACCCCTACTCACAAACTTACAATCCTGGCTGGAGAAACCACCCTAACCTGTCATGGGGTGGCCAACAAACCACTAACCAAAATTCTAACCAACCTAGACCGAGTGGAACACCTGGTTTCACTCCCCAACATAACCAGTCAATGTACCAAAAACCTTACAATCAACCTGTAGGATCTTCTGTAGAAAACCTACTCAAGGAATATATAGCTAAGAATGATGCTACTCTTCAGAGCCAGCAAGCTACTCTTAGGAGCCTGGAAAACCAAATAGGCCAATTAGCCAATGAACTTAAAAGTAGGCCCCAAGGTAGACTCCCTGCTGACACCGAGGTACAAAGGAGAGATGGCAAAGAACAAGTTCAAGCAATTGAACTTAGAAGTGGTAGACCCTTGGTGAACAACACAAAGGACACACCAAAGAGAGTAGAGAACACTGAGTCTAGTGCTCCACTGGAGTCTCTGCCAAGCCAAGGTCTACCACCAACTAGCACATCAGGAGCCAGGCTAGAGCCAATTGTTGAGGAGGTAGAAGAAATTCCAAGGCCTCCACCTATCTTAAGGCGTCCTGACGTGCCTGCATATGTGCCACCACCTCCTTATCCTCGAAGGCTGAAGAAGAAGCAGGAACAGGAAGTTCATTTTAATAAATTCTTAGAAATACTTAAGCAAGTGCATGTTAACATTCCTTTTGTAGAAGTTTTACAGTCTATGCCTTCTTATGTAAAGTTTTTGAAGGACATTATTACTAACAAAAAGATAATTGGTGAGTTTGAAACAGTAAACCTCACCGAGGAGTGCAGTGCCATCCTCCAGAACAAGCTGCCCAAGAAGGAGAAGGATCCTGGTTCCTTCACCTTACCTGTAGAACTTGGAGGCAAGCACGTGGGCAGAGCGCTTTGTGACCTGGGCGCCAGCATAAACCTCATGCCCCTGTCCCTATTCCGCCAGTTGGGAATAGGAGAAGCACGTCCAACCACAGTCACTTTACAACTAGCAGACAGATCCATCGCATATCCAGAAGGTAAGATCGAGGATATTCTAGTTAAAGTTGACAAATTCATTTTCCTTGCAGATTTCATTGTCCTGGACTATGAGGCAGACAAGGAGGTCCCCATCCTGCTAGGTAGACCATTTCTAGCCACAGGTAGGGCATTAATAGATGTTCAAAAAGGTGAGTTAACTATGAGGGTTCATGATGAAGAGGTAAAATTTAGTGTTTACAAAGCTTTAAGGTATCCCTCTGATTCTGAGTCCTGTGCTAGCATGGATGTTGTTGACTCACTAATGGAAGAACAATTAGAGCATGTACTGTTAACCAAGCATGCTAGTGAATATGTACAAGTAGATGTAGCTGACTTAAATGTATCTGACATAATGAATATGCCTGTAAATAACCCTCAACATGTATGTATGAATATAGATTTAACTGATAGAACTATTAATCCTCTGAAGCCCTCCATTGAGCATCCACCTGTTTTAGAACTAAAACCACTACCTACTCACCTCAAATATGCATATTTAGGAGATAATGACACGCTGCCTGTAATTATTTCTTCTAAGCTAAGTGAACAGCATGAGGTTGATTTAATTTTACTGCTTAAGCAACATAGGAAGGCTATAGCATGGACTATTGCTGATATTCGAGGCATTAGCCCTTCTTATTGCATGCACAAAATTATATTAGAGGAAGAGCACACACCTAGGGTAGATCACCAGCGTAGGTTGAACCCCTCTATGAAAGAGGTAGTGAAGAAAGAAATAATAAAGTGGTTAGATGCTGGAGTAATTTTCCCCATAGCTAGTAGCCAGTGGGTGAGCCCCATCCAATGTGTACCTAAAAAGGGGGGAATAACTGTGGTAGTCAATGAGAACAACGAACTGATTCCAACAAGGACTGTCACAGGGTGGAGGGTATGTATGGATTACAGAAAATTAAATAAAGAAACTAAAAAAGACCATTTCCCTATACCGTTTATTGACCAGATGCTAGACAGAATAGCTGGTAGAGCCTACTATTGTTTTTTAGATGGGTACTCTGGCTATAATCAAATTACTATAGACCCTAAGGATCAAGAGAAGACCACCTTCACTTGCCCTTTTGGAACGTTTGCCTTCCGCAGAATGCCTTTTGGCTTATGCAATGCACCGGCAACTTTCCAAAGGTGCATGATGGCAATCTTCTCTGAGTTGGATGAGTCCATGATAGAAATATTCATGGATGACTTCTCAGTCTTTGGGGACTCATTTAAAACCTGTCTAGAAAACTTAGGACAAGTCCTGGCTAGGTGTGAGGAGACCAACCTAGTCCTAAATTGGGAAAAGTGCCATTTTATGGTAGATGAAGGGATTGTCTTAGGACATAGAGTGTCAAGGGCAGGTGTAGAAGTGGATAGGGCAAAGATAGAGATCATAGAGAAGTTGGTAGAGCCCCAGAATGTCAAGGCTATTAGGAGTTTCTTAGGGCATGCTGGTTTCTACAGAAGGTTCATTAAGGACTTTTCTAAGATAGCCAAGCCTCTATGCGAGCTTCTAGAGCTAAATAGACCATTTATCTTCTCTAAGGAATGTGTAGTAGCTTGGAAAACCCTTAAGGAAGCACTGGTCACAGCACCAATCATAGTAGGACCAAATTGGGATCTCCCATTTGAGATGCTATGTGATGCCAGTGACTATGCTGTAGGAGTCATGTTAGGACAGAAGATTGACAAGCTAACACACCCTGTCTATTATGCTAGCAAGACCTTGAATGAGGCTCAATGTAATTATACAACTACTGAGAAAGAGATGCTTGCTGTAGTATTTGCTTGTGAAAAATTTAGAAATTACATTGTAGGCACTAGGACCATTGTATACACTGATCATTCTGCTTTAAAATATCTTATGAGGAAGGCTGATGCTAAGCCTAGATTGATTAGATGGGTGTTATTGCTGCAGGAATTTGATTTGGACATTCGGGACAAGAAAGGTTGTGAAAATGTGGTTGCAGATCACCTGTCTCGATTGCAGCATAATTGCGAAAAAATTGCGGAGACCGCAATTTCTGATGCTTTTATAGATGAACATGTATTTGCTTTGGCTCATCGTGATAACGATGAGGAACCGTGGTTCGCTGACATTGCTAACTTCCGTGCATCACAGGTATTGCCAGTGGTCAAGGGAGGACAAGAGAAGAAGAGGTTCCTGCATGAAGCAAGGAAATTCATCTGGGATGACCCCACACTTTACAGAACCTGTGCTGATGGCTTACTAAGGAAGTGTGTTTCAACTGCTGAAGCGAAGTCTGTGCTACAGCACTGTCACTCATCTCCTTATGGTGGACACTTTGGTGGTCAAAGAACAGCTGCGAAGGTATTTCAGAGTGGCTACTACTGGCCAACAATCTTCAAGGACGCACACGACTATGCCCACAGCTGTGATGAGTGCCAAAGGACAGGTAATCTCAGTCGCAAGGATGAGATGCCCCTCACCTACATCTTAGAGTTGGAGCTCTTTGATGTATGGGGCATTGATTTCATGGGACCATTCCCTCCATCATCAGGTAACCTCTATATATTAGTAGCAGTAGACTACGTGTCCAAGTGGGTAGAAGCAAAAGCATGTCCTAATAATGATGCTAAAACAGTCACTAACTTCTTGCATAGGCACATTTTCACTAGATTTGGGACTCCTCGTGCTATCATTAGTGATGAGGGGTCACATTTCATTAATAAGGCTATGGAGAAGATATTGGCTAAATATAACATTAGACATAGGGTAGCTACTCCCTATCACCCACACTCGAATGGTCAAGCTGAAATTTCCAATAGGGAGATAAAGAACATCCTAGAAAAGGAAGTTAAACCTAATAGAAAAGACTGGTCATTTAAGCTTGAGGATGCACTTTGGGCTTATAGAACAGCATATAAGACACCCCTAGGCATGTCTCCCTATAGGTTGGTGTATGGCAAGGCCTGCCACTTGCCACTTGAGTTAGAAAACAAGGCATTTTGGGCCATGAAAGAATTGAATTTTTGTGTAAAGGATGCGGGGACATTGAGATCTTTGCAGCTACATGAACTTGATGAGCTTAGGCATATGGCCTATGAGAATGCCAAAATGTATAAAGAAAAGACCAAAATATGGCACGACAGTAGACTCAGGATCAAAGACTTTAGGAAAGGCCAACTTGTACTCTTATTTAACTCACGATTAAAGTTATTTCCAGGCAAACTAAAGTCTAGATGGTCGGGTCCATTTGTTGTTACTAATGTCTTTGTTCATGGTGCAATAGAGATAAAGAACTTGCAGCAAGGTCAGCCATTTATGGTCAATGGTGCTAGATTGAAGCACTACTATGAGGAAGGAGATGTGAAGACTCTCTCGGCCTTCCTCTTGACTGAAGCGTGACAAAAAGAACGAGAGAGAACGAGTGGTTACTGTGCTCGTTTAGTCAAGGCCAATGCCTTAGTTTATTTTTTCTGTTTTTCCGGTTATCATTTGTATGTTTTGTGGTGTAATTTTAATTGCGTATTTAATGTTTGTTTTGTTTGTTTTTGCAAGGATTCGAAAGAGGGGATCAAGGAGAGTAAATCCCACTTTAAAAATCAAGAAACGGTTGAGCCAAATAAAAGATACGGACGGGCAAAGTTGGAGATTTCAATGAAATAATATCCCTGGAATTGCGCTAAAATTGCTGGATCCGCAAAAAGAGCCGTTGGGATTTTATCCGTTGCCTTTATATCCGTTGGAAGCCGCTCGATCGTTACGATTATCTCTCTCTTTGTTCTCCAAGAATTCAGCGATTCTCTCCATCTTTGATTCTTCTCCCAAGATCTTCAAGAATCAGCAATGGTGTTCACACGAGCGGAAAGATCTGCAGCGAAGAAGAAGGCTGATGACGCAGCTGAAGCAGCTGCGAGGGAAGCGCTTCTCGCCCTTGCAGACGATGGTGCCGTTCGCACCGGTCCTCTTCCCAAGCTTCCTATTCGTAGGAAGAAGTGGAGGGTGGTCACTGAGATCCCCGCTGGGC
Organism: Herpetospermum pedunculosum; assembly: GCA_028017165.1. Classification (NCBI taxonomy): domain Eukaryota; kingdom Viridiplantae; phylum Streptophyta; class Magnoliopsida; order Cucurbitales; family Cucurbitaceae; genus Herpetospermum; species Herpetospermum pedunculosum. The sequence continues at coordinate 7,486,251 of JAPQWQ010000185.1, forward strand.
CATCTGAGCCAATGGGCACGCCCAAGAAACGCCGGTGGAGTGTCAAGACGGCCGCCGAATCAAGCACAGCAAAGACTCCCTCTGTGGAGAGTCAAGAACCTGATCGTGCATCCCACGAGTCAGCCAAAGAAGGTTCGTCGCCGTCTGCGTCACCTGTGCGCAGCCCTCTCCCATCTGAACCAGTGCCAAGCGCAGAGTCGTCACCGCCGGCACAGAGCCCCGAGTTGTCTCCAGCACCTCAAAGTTCTGATCCGACGCCTGCAGCAGCGCAGAGCCCTGAGCTGCCATCTTCGCCACTGAGTTCTGCGCAGACACCATCAGCAGAGCGCAATTCTCCACAACCTGATCCTGAATTCCCATATGGGGATTATCAAGAGTCCACGCCAGGCAGTGGAGATGCTGGTGAAGCCGAAGTCTTCTCTCCTATGAGGGAAGATAGCCCTGTCGAGCCTGCACAGCAGGACGATTCTATGGAGGAGACGTTGGGGGCATGCTTCCCACAACTCAACATCAAGGCCAGGCTCAAGAAGCAGAAGAAGGCTAGAATTGACAAGGCCAAGAAGTTAAAGAAAAAGAAGGCCAAGAAGGTGCCATCGACGGACAAGGAGAGTGCTGAGCCTTCGCTCAAACGCCTCAAGGTGGAGGCTGCTGCGTCATCCAAACCAGCAGATAAGGGGAAGGCTAAACTCTACCCTGAAGACGAACCTCCGTCAGTGAGGTATGTATCATCTGATGCTGAATCCAGGGGTGCTGAGCTAAGGAAGAGGGACCTGTTGCACGAGAAGGGCTTCCTCGATCGACTCGCTGACCTGCCGCAGTTCTTGCGCGCAGGAGTGATCAACCATGGTTGGGAAGAATTCTGCAGACCGCCTAATCCAGCCTACACGAGCATGGTGTACGATTTCTACGCCAATGTGCTCAGCCCTGAGGATGGCCTATCTGTGGTCAGAGGGGTGGAAGTTGATTTCTCAGCCAAGGCCATCAATGAAGCCTTTGGTCTTAAGGGCCAAACTCACACAGATTATGCGCGGATAGTTGATGAGCCGACTGAGGCAGTGCTGGAAGAGGCCATTCGCACAATTGGCCAGCCTGAAGCAGCGTGGACTGTCTCACGCAATGGGAGGCACACCTTAATGAGTGCCAATCTGACAGCAAAGGCAGCTGTGTGGTTTGCCTTTGTGAGGAGAAAGCTGTCCCCTGTGACCCACGAGACGACAATCAACCAGAGTAGATCACTGCTGGTTTATGCCATCATGCGCGGTCTCACGGTCAATGTGGGGGAGATCATGTCAGCTGCCATTTGCGCCAGAAAAGGTAAGGGGCCATTATTTTTCCCCAACACTATAACCAAATTGTGTTTGCTTGCAGGAGTTCCCACCGAGCGCTTGGAGCAGCAGATGCCGTACACAGGCCATTTGGAGCTGCCTGCGAACCTGAGGCTGAGAAGAAAGGGGAATATGGAGTTTGAGTTGGATAGGCTGGCTGCTGAACAGTCCCTATCCATGGCCTGCTTAATGGACTTGCAGAGAAGATTGGCTCAATGGGCCAACTATGCGCAGGCGAGGGACAAAGAAGTTGCAGACCAGTTGGGATGCATCTTCCCGGACTTCCCCACCAACCTCCTAACTCCATGGGTGCCCCCACGACCAAGGCAACCAGATGAGGATGACGAGAATTGAGTGCTGGTTTGAAGAGCACTAAAGGGAGTATTGCTGTTCCCTTAGAAAAAAAAAACAATTTTTCTGCTTTCTGATAGGATCATGTATATTATGCTGTTTTGGGATCAATTTTTGATCTGTTTTTAATGATTAGTTTTATGTTTTTTCTTTTGCTTAGTTTAGTCTGATGTTAGCTGAATAGGTAGGATAGTTTAGTTTTATTTTTAGGATGCATGAGTTACAGGAAAAAGCATGCTAGGGGCCTGAATCAATGTTAAATCTGCCCGGATTGAATTGCGAAATAATTGCGGTTCCCGCAATTTTTGTGACTGTTTGCATGTTTTGGACTGTCTGGTTAGTTAGGCTGTGATCTGTTATATTCTATCTTTTGCTGCTAGCATGACTACCTTATATAGTTGATCTTCAAGCATGCTGGATGAGTGTCATAGGACACCCTTTGATAGTTTAAATTTGCCTCTGAATAGTGCTCAGCATGCATAAACCATAAGTCCTTAAAACTTTCTGTTATGTTCAAATTTTCTGTTGCTGGGATAGTTGCTTTTAGAATGTTTTGCCTATGCCTAGGATTTTTAAATTCTCTTTGTTTTACTTTGGACTAGATGCTTCTAGGATAGTTTGGGGGTGTGCCACCTCAGACACTCATTGGGGACAATGAGTAGTTGAAGTTTGGGGGAGGCCACCCTAGGCCTAGGAACATTCCTCTCTCCCTTAGAAACATAAGCATTCTTCTTCTCCTTTAAAAAAAAAAAAAATGATGATGAACTGAAAAACAATGAAAAAAGAATAAAGGGGGGAGTTTCTCTTAGGTTGCTGAGTAATCAGTGCCAAGTGTGTAACCCACAAGTGGCGTTGCATCAAAAGGCAACCAAAGGAGAGGCTCCACCTAAGTAAGAAAAAGAAAAAAATAGGGAAGAAGAATGTATACCTAGGAGTTATAACTTTGTGGCTTAGATGTCCTATTTAAAAAAGAACTCTGATCCTCAATTAGCTAAGCACAAAGTTGTAACTTGTAGGGTTGTTTAGGGAGATGAGTGTTTATCCAATGAAGTGATGCCAGGGTTTAGGTTGTTCTCTAAAAGTACTACTGTCACTGTTAATACTAAGACTGGCATGACTCTAAGGAATCCTAGACACATTAAAAGTAAAGCTAGAAGCATGTACTGAGTCCGGAGTAAAGCTTGGTAGAATTTGAAACCCGAGGGATAGTGGCATGACATCATAAAAGTAGCTAGATCAGTAGTAGGGGGTTAACAAAACCAGCAGGTATAGTAGGCAGGTGAAGTCAGAAGAAGCTTGATAAGAGGTTAATTCTAAACTTAGAAGTATGTCACAGGACAGCACTGCTAGAGATAAGGATATAGGGGAGTCGGTAAGTAGTTAAAGAAGATAAAACAGCAGCCTAAGTAAGTCCTTAGTATGCTTGAGGACAAGCAAAGCCTTAAGTTTGGGGGTGTGTTAAGTCTCTGAAAGTGACTTATTTAGGACCCATTTAGCTTAGGAAGATGTACACTTTTAGGTGTTTTTGATAGCATTTAGCCTAAACCTATGCTTTAATATGAGAATTAGAAGAAGGTAGCTAATTTAGGACTTATGCACAATAGGTAGAAAAAGGGTTGAAAACCGAAGGAAAAGAATGAAAAAATGAGCATTGCAAATGAATTGCGAAAACATTGCGGTGACCGCAATTATTCAAGTTAAAACCGTAAGTTGGCTGATCTTTTTCTGTTTAGATCCGACTTTTCAGGGATTCGTTCTTTCTCCTCCATCCATTCTGATATATGACGTTGAAGATTGATGGTTCTCCTTGGCCCAAACGCACCCGCAAACTACTATAAAAGGGGGTCAAAGTCGGAGGTTCAGTCATCACTCGAAGCGCAGAAGTCTTCTCGCAGTCCACCATTTCCATCTGTTTTCCTTTGCCGTCTGTTGGAGTGAGAGTCTCAGCTGTTGGAATCGATAATCTGATAGGAAGGAGAGAAGATTCTTCTTCTCTCTCGATTGGATTCATCCAAGCAAGGCTGATCTTTCATCCCCTTCATTCGAGGCGACTGCCACGAAGCTTTCCAGCAACTCTTTACTGTTTTTCTGTCTTTCTCTTCTGTTTTACATTCTGCTTCGTGCTGTTCTTTTCCTAAGTAGCTAGATTAGTTTATTTCGTTGCTTTCTGTCGTGTTGCTATTTACTTTACAGCTTTTATCTGTTCAACAAACAATTTCAGTAATCAAAGTTCATTTCTGCATTTCTCATTTCCCATCTTCTGCTACGGGTTTGGCTTACTGTTTTAAGCACATTTCCCTTCTAAGCATGTCTATCTTATCTACCATTTCTGTTCTCTATATATCCATGAGTAGCTAAGTCACTTAGGGGCATGCTAATGACAGAACTATAGGCTAAAAAACGTGACTCAAGTAGGCAGATTAACACTCGAACATTGATTGTATGTAAGCTTCATCCCACGGGCAATTTCGATTGGCCATCCATTTTGTCCAAAGAACTCCTAACCTCTGGAAGGAGTAAGAGTTCAGAGTCATATAATCATGCTAGCCTTTCATGGTAATCAGGAAACGGCCTAGGAATAGGCGTTTCCCTAGTACAAACTAAACACTCCTGCTTAAATAAGATGCTTGAGACCTTACTTTGAAGTCGAGTAAACTTAAGACTCTAATGCATGGAATCGGACGATACTTGAGATAGAGTGAGTTTGATGTATAGAGAGTTGATCCAAAGCTTGATAATCGTAATAAACTGCCTATAGGATAGTCATTAGTAGCCCTTAATTCGCCCATTTACATACTTTTGCTGTTGAGTTAATTGCGGATTAATTGCGGTTCTCGCAATTCTGCTAAGTTGCATTCTGTTTAGCTGTTTTCTTCCTCGTTTATTAATTCCATCTCTTGTCCTTTGCATCTAATTTCAACTTGCATTTGTTTATGTTATATCCCTTTATACATTCAGTAAAAATTAGATAATTAAAAACCAATTTTACCCCATCAAATTCATCCCATCTTTCTTAACAATCACACTTCGTGAATAGCTAAAAATGAGTCTCTGTGGAAAAAACGAATGAAATATACTTACTACTTGCTGTGAGACCATGTATGCTTGCATGTTCTAAGTGCTCTCTCTCTCTACACTTTTGCATAATTATCTTTACACATTGAGCACGCAACACTTTCCCATAGCTAGTAGCCAGTGGGTGAGCCTTATACAATGTGTACCTAAAAAGGGTGGGATGACTGTGGTAGTCAATGAGAACAATGAACTGATTCCAACTAGGACTGTCACAGGATGGAGAGTATGTATGGATTATAGGAAACTAAATAAAGAAACTAAAAAAGACAACTTCCCTCTGCCATTCATTGACCAAATGTTAAACAGGATAGCTGGTAGAGCCTATTACTGTTTCCTAGACGGTTATTCAGGGTATAACCAGATTACTATAGACCCCAAAGACCAAGAAAAGACTACCTTTACTTGCCCTTTTGGAACTTTTGCCTTTCGCAGAATGCCTTTTGGCTTATGCAATGCACCGGCAACATTCCAAAGGTGCATGTTGGCAATCTTTTCTGACTTGGATGAGTCCATGATAGAAATATTCATGGATGATTTCTCAGTCTTTGGGGATTCCTTTACCAACTGTCTAGAGAATTTAGGACAAGTCCTGGCTAGATGTGAAGAGACTAACTTAGTCCTTAATTGGGAAAAGTGTCACTTCATGGTAGATGAGGGGATTGTCTTAGGTCATAGAGTGTCAAGGGCAGGTGTAGAAGTTGATAGGGCAAAGATAGAAATCATAGAGAAGTTGGTAGAGCCTCAGAATGTCAAGGCCATTAGGAGTTTCTTAGGGCATGCTGGCTTCTATAGAAGGTTCATTAAGGACTTTTTTAAGATAGCCAAGCCTCTGTGTGAGCTGCTAGAACTAAATAGGCCTTTCATCTTCTCTAAGGAATGTGTAGTAGCTTGGACCACCCTTAAGAAAGCACTAGTCACAGCACCTGTTATAGTAGGGCCAGATTGGGATCTCCCATTTGAGATGTTATGTGATGCTAGTGACTATGCTGTAGGGGTCATGTTAGGACAGAAGATTGACAAGCTAACACACCCTGTGTATTATGCTAGTAAGACCTTGAATGAGGCTCAATGTAATTATACAACTACTGAGAAAGAGATGCTTGCTGTAGTGTTTGCTTGTGAGAAATTCAGGAACTATATTGTAGGCACAAGGACAATTGTGTACACTGACCATTCTGCCTTGAAGTATCTTATGAGGAAGGCTGATGTTAAGCCTAGGTTGATTAGGTGGGTGTTATTGCTGCAGGAATTTGATTTGGACATTCGAGACAAGAAAGGATGTGAAAATGTGGTTGCAGATCACCTTTCTCGATTGCAGCACAATTGCGCAAAAATTGCGGAGCCCGCAATTTCTGATGCTTTTATTGATGAACATGTCTTTACTTTGACTCATCGTGATAACGATGAGGAACCTTGGTTTGCTGACATTGCTAACTTCCGTGCATCACAGGTATTACCAGTTTTCAAGGGAGGACAAGAGAAGAAGAGGTTCCTTCATGAAGCAAGGAAATTCATCTGGGATGACCCCACACTTTACAGAACTTGTGCTGATGGCTTGCTAAGGAAGTGTGTTTCAGCTGCTGAAGCAAGGTCTGTGCTGCAGCACTGTCACACAGCTCCTTATGGTGGACACTTTGGTGGCCAAAGAACAGCTGCAAAGGTATTTCAGAGTGGCTACTATTGGCCAACGATCTTCAAAGATGCCCACAACTATGCCCACAGCTGTGATGAATGCCAAAGAACAGGTAACCTCAGTCGAAAGGATGAGATGCCCCTCACCTACATCTTAGAGTTGGAGCTCTTTGATGTGTGGGGCATTGACTTCATGGGGCCATTCCCTCCATCATCAGGTAACCTTTACATATTAGTGGCAGTGGACTATGTGTCCAAGTGGGTAGAAGCCAAAGCATGTCCCAATAATGATGCCAAAACAGTCACCAAATTCTTGCATAGGCACATTTTTACTAGGTTTGGGACACCTCGTGCCATCATTAGTGATGAGGGATCACATTTCATTAACAAGGCTATGGAGAGAGTGTTGGCTAAGTATAACATTAGACATAGAGTAGCCACTCCCTATCACCCACACTCGAATGGACAAGCTGAAATTTCAAATAGGGAAATTAAGAACATCCTAGAAAAAGTGGTCAAACCTAATAGGAAAGACTGGTCCTTTAAGCTTGAGGATGCACTTTGGGCTTATAGGACAGCATATAAGACACCCCTAGGTATGTCTCCTTATAGGCTGGTATATGGCAAGACTTGTCACTTACCCCTTGAGTTAGAAAACAAAGCATTTTGGGCCATGAAGGAATTGAATTTTTGTGTAAAGGATGCGGGAACATTGCGGTCTTTGCAATTACATGAGCTTGATGAGCTTAGACATATGGCCTATGAAAATGCTAAAATGTATAAGGAAAAGACCAAGATTTGGCACGATAGTAGACTTAGAGTTAAGGACTTTAAGAAGGGTCAACTTGTCTTGTTGTTTAACTCACGGTTGAAACTCTTTCCAGGGAAACTTAAGTCTAGATGGTCAGGTCCATTTGTGATTACTAATGTGTTTGTTCATGGTGCCATAGAGATAAAGAACTTGCAGCAAGGCCAACCGTTTATGGTTAATGGTGCAAGATTGAAGCACTACTATGAGGAAGGAGATGTGAAGACTCTCTCGGCCTTCCTCTTGACTGAAGCATGAAAACGAGAACGAGAGAGGACGAGTGATTGCTGTGCTCGTCAACATAAGGCTCATGCCTTAGTTTATTTTTTGCGATTTTCCGGTTATCGTTTGTGTGTTTTGTTGTATGATTTTAATTACGAATTTGATATTGCTTTTATTTCTTTTTGTAGGGAATCGAAAGAGGGGATCAAGGAGAGTAACTCCAGCTTTAAAAATCAAGAAAAGATTGAGCCAAATAAAAGATACGGACGAGCAAAGTTTGACATTTTGATGAAAAAATATCCCTAAAATTGCGCTGGATTTGCAGGATCCGCAAAATATAGCCGTTGGGATTTATCCGTTTCCTTTATAGCCGTTAGAAGGCGCTCGATCGATACGATTCTCCCACTCTCTGATTTCCAAGAAAGCTGCGATTCTTTTCATCTTTGATTCTTCTCTCCAAATCTCCAAGATCCAACAATGGTACTCACGAGGGCTGAAAGATCTGCGGCCAAGAAAAGGGCTGATGAAGCTGAAACGGCTGCGAGGGAAGCACTTCTTGCCCTCGCAGATGCTGGTGTTGCACGCACCGAACGTCTTCCCAAGCTTCCGATCCGTAGGAAGAAGTGGAGGGTTGTCACAGAAATCCCTGCTGGACCCTCTGAACCAGCGGGCACACCCAAGAAGCGCCGGTGGAGTGTCGAGATGGCCGCCGAACCAAGCAAAGCAAAGACTCCCTCTGTGGAGAGTCAAGAAACGGATCGTGCGTCCCACGAATCGACCAAGAAGGGTTCGTCGCCATCTGCATCGCCTGCGCACAGCCCTTCACCATCTGAACCAGTGCAGAGCCCAGAGCTCTCTTCATCGCCGCCTGCACAGAGCCCTGAGTTGTCTTCTTCACCATTGAGTTCTGCACAGACACCTACAGCAGAGCAAAGCACCACGCCGTCGCACACTACCCCACGGCCTGACCCTGAATTCCCATATGGGGAGTACCAAGAATCAACGCAGGGCAGTGGGGAAGGTGAGGACGAGGAGGTTTTCTCACCTGTGAGGGAAGCTAGTCCTGCACAGCAGGATGATTCCATGGAGGAGACACTGGGAGCCTGCCTTCAGCAGATCACCATCAAGGCAAAGCTCAAGAAGAAGAAGAAGGCCAAGATTCTCAAGGCCAAGCGATCCAAGAAGCTGAAGAAGAAGAAGGCCAAGAGGGCGCCTTCAGCAGACAAAGAAAGCACTGAGCCATCGCTCAAAAGACTCAAGGTTGAGGCTGCAGAATCATCCAAGCCAGCAGATAAAGGGAAAGCCAAGCTTTACCCTGAAGATGAGCCTCAGTCAATGAGGTATGTTTCCTCTGACGCTGAGTCCAGGGGCGTTGAGCTGAGGAAAAGGGAGTTGCTGCACGAGAAGGGCTTCCTCGACAGACCTGCTGACCTGCCGCAGTTCTTGCGCGCAGGAATTATAAATCACAGCTGGGAGGAGTTGTGTAGGCCACCCAATCCGGCTTACACAGCTATGGTATATGACTTCTACGCCAACCTGCAAAACTCTGAAGAGGGGCTTTCTGTGGTGAGAGGAGTAGAGGTGGATTACTCAGCAAAGGCCATCAACGAAGCCTATGGCCTCAAGGGCCAAAGACACACTGATTATGCGAGGATCGTTGATGAGCCTACTGAGGCAGTGCTGGAGGAGGCCATTCGAACCATTGGCCAGCCTGAAGCAGCGTGGACTGTATCACGCAATGGGAGGCACACCCTCATGAGTGCCAACCTGACAGCAAAGGCAGCTGTATGGTTTGCCTTTGTACGGAGAAAACTGTCCCCTGTGACCCATGAGACGACCATCAACCAGAGCAAATCGCTGCTGGTCTATGCCATTATGCGAGGTCTCACGGTCAACGTGGGTGAAATCATGTCAGCTGCCATTGCTGAGTGCGCCAAGAAGGGTAAGGGACCACTGTTTTTCCCTAACACCATAACCAAACTATGTTTGCTTGCAGGAGTCCCCATTGAGCGAATGGAGCAGCAGATGGCTTACACAGGCCACTTGGAGCTGCCTGCTAGCTTGAGGCTGAAGAGGAAGGGGAATATGGAGTTTGAACTGGATAGGCTGGCTGCTGATCAGTCACTATCCATGGCGTGCCTGATGGATATGCAAAGGAGGATGGCTCAATGGGCCACTTATGCGCAGGCAAGGGACAAGGAAGTTGCAGACCAACTTGGGTGCATCTTCCCTGACTTCCCCACAAATCTCCTGACTCCATGGGTGCCTCCACGACCACGACAACCTGATGAGGATGAAGACGTTTGAGTGCTGGTTTGAATTGCACTGAAGGGAGTATTGCTGTTCCCTTAGAAAAAAAAAAAAACAATTTTCTGCTTTCTGATAGACTATGTGAATTATGCTGTTTTTAGTACACTTTTGATCTGTTTTAGATGCTTAGTTTCATGTTTTTAATTTTGATTAGTATAGTCTGATGATAGGAGCCTAGGTAGGTTAGTTTTGTTTTATTTCTAGAAGAGCTTGAATGACTGGAAAGAGCATGCTTAGGGGCCTTAATCACTGTTATATCTGCCCTGACTTGATTGCGAAATAATTGCGGTCCCCGCAATTTTTATTACTGAAAGCATGTTTTGGACTGTCTGTTTAGCTAGGCTGTGATCTGTTTAAATTCTATCTTTTGCTGCTAACATGACTACCTTATATAGCTTATCTAAATGCATGCTGGATGAGTGTCATAGGACACCCTTTGATCGTTTAAATCAACCTCTAAAAAGCTCAGCATGCACAGCTTTAAGCCCTTAACTGTCTGTTTTTTAAAATTACTGCTGCTGTGATATTTTCTTTTAAATGTTCTGTCTATGCCTAGGGTTTTTAGATTCTCTTTGTTTTACCTTAGACTAGATGCTTCTAGGACAAGTTTGGGGGTGTGCCACCTCAGACACTCATTGGGGACAATGAGTAGTTGAAGTTTGGGGGAAGCCACCCTAGGCCTAGGAACATTCCTCTCTCCCTTAGAAACATAAGCATTCTTCTTCTCCTTGACAAAAAATTGATGAACTGAAAAAAAAAAAAAAAAAAAAAAAAAAAAAAAAAAAAAAAAAATGAAAAATAGAATAAAGAGGGGGGTCTCTCTTAGGTCGCTAAGTAATCAGTGCCAAGTGTGTGACCCACAAGTGGCATTGCATCAAAAGGCAACCAAAGGAGAGGCTCCACCTAAGTAAGAAAAAGGAAAAGAATAGGGAAGAAGAATGTATACCTAGGAGTTATAACTTTGTGGCTTAGGTGTCCTATTTAAAAAGAACTCTGACCCTCAATTAGCTAAGCACACAGTTGTAACTTGTAGGGTTGTTTAGGGAGATGAGTGTTTATCCAATGTAGTGATGCCAGGGTTTAGGTTGTTCTCTAAAAGTACCACTGTCACCGTTAATACTAAGACTGGCATGACTCTAAGGAATCCTAAACACATTAAAAATCAAGCTAGAAGCATGTACTGAGTCTGAGGTAAAGCTAGGCAGAATTTGAAACCTTAGGGATAGTGGCATGATATGACAAAAGTAAATAGATCAGTTGTAGGAAGTAATGAAAACAGAAGGAGTGTTAGGCAGGCAAAGTCAGAAGAAGCTAGATAAGAGGGTAGTTTTAAGCTTAGAAGTGTGTCACAGGACAACATAGCTATAGAAAGGGATATAGGGGAGTTAGTAAATAGTTAAAGAAGAAGAAACAGCAGCCTAGGAAAGTCCTTAGATTGCTTGAGGACAAGCAAAACCTTAAGTTTGGGGGTGTGTTACGTCTCCAAAAGTGACCTCTTGAGGGCTTAATTAGCTTAGAAAGATGTTCACTCTTAGGTGTTTTTGATAGCTTTTAGCCTAAACCTATGCTTAAAGATGAGAATTAGAAGAAGGTAGCTAAATTAGGACTTATGTACAATAGGAAAGAAAAGGGTTGAAAACCGAAGGAAAAGAATGAAAAAACTGCATTAAGGCAGCATTGCGGAAACATTGCGGTTCTCACAATGTTTCAAGTGAAAACCGTAAGTTGACTGATCTTTTTCTGTTAATTTCCTTTATTTCAGGGATTCGTTCTTTCTCCTCCATCCATTCTGAAGTACGACGTTGAAGATTGATGGTTCTCCTTGGCCCAAATGCACCTGCAGATTACTATAAATAGGGGTCAAAGTCGAGGGTTCAAGCATCATCCGAAAGCGTAGAAGTCTTCTCGCAGTCCATCTTTTCTCTTGTTTTCCTTTTCCGTCTGCTGGTTTGCGAAGCTCAGCTGTTGGAATCGATAATCTGATAGGAAGGAGAGGAGATTCTTCTTCTCTCCCGATTGGATTCATCCAAGCAAGGCTGACCTTTCTCATCCTTCATTCGGAGCGGCTGCAACGAGTCATTCGAGCTGTTTATTGCTTTATGTTCTTCATTTCTATTTTTCCAACTCTGCCTTGTTGTTGTTTCTTTTCTAATAACTAGATTAAGATAATTCGTTGTGTTCTGTCTCTCTGTCATTTGCTTTAAGCTTTCTTTTGTCTATTCAAACAATCAAGTAATCAAGTTTCAACTCTTCATTTCACAGTTTCGTTCCTTTACATTCTGCTGTTTCCCTTACTGTTTTAAGCACATTTCCCTTCTAAGCATGTCTATTTTATCCTTTAGTTCTGTTCTCCTTATATCCATGAGTAACTAAGTCACTTAGGGGCATGCTAATGACAACTCCATAGGCTAAAAAACGTGAATCAAGCATGTAGGATAGCTCTCGCACATTGATTGTATGTAAGCTTCATCCCACAGGCAATTTCGATTGGCCATCCATTTTGTCCAAAGAACTCCTAACCTCTGGAAGGAGTAAGAGTTCAGAGTCATATTATCATGCTAGCCTTTCAAGGTAACCAGGAAACGGCCTAGGAATAGGCGTTTCCCTAGTACAAACCATATCTTTCTGCCTTAACAAGATGCTTAAGACCTTACTTTGAGTTGAGTAAACTAAAGAATCTAATGCATGGAATCGGACGATACATGAGATTGAGATAGTTTGATGTATAGAGAGTAGATCCAGTGCTTGAGAATCGTATAAAAATGCCTATAGGACAGTCATTAGTAGCCCTTAATTCACCCATTTACACACTTTCGCTGTTATTGTAATTGCGGTAGAATTGCGGTCTCCGCAATTCCGTCTAAGTTTCCATTCTGTTTAGCTGTCTTTGCCTTCATTTATTAATTTCGTTTCTTTTCATTTTAGCTTAGCTTTAACTTGTTCTTGTTTATGTTACTACCCTTTACACATTCAGCAAAAATTAGATAATTAAAAACCAATTTTACCCCATCAAATCCACCCCTTCTTTCTTAACAAAACACTTCGCGAATAGCTAAAAATAAGTCTCTGTGGGAAAACGAATGAAATATACTTACTACTTGCTATAAGATCATGTATGCTTGCATGTTCTGAGTGCTCTATCTCTTTTATTGCCTAATTATTTCAACACATTGAGCACGCAACAACCTTATCCTGGTAACACTATTGGATGCGGCTCACTTTGTATTGTACAGGACGATGTGATCCGAATCGTTCCACATGGAGATGTGAGAAGTGAGGGAGTCTTGTGTAAAGAGTTTACATAAGACCGAACCGCGTATTAAGTCGCTCTCTCTTTATAACTTTGTTTACTGATGAGACCGACTTATACATATTGATGGCCTAGGTAACTCGATCTTAATCCTCAGCTTGCTATGAACTCCTGCTTATTCGAAAGTATCCTTTGACTTGCACGGGTGAGAGTGGCCCATAAGCGCCGACTCAATAAGCCTACCATCTTGGGGATAAAGTCGAATAGGTAGCGGGGGACATAGTACAGCAAGATTGGAGTTCACTCCTAACCCGCTCTTCAGGGTTAGTAGATAGGTTGTTCCCTTAATAGCTGACTCCGGGGCTTGAACAATGAGCGCTCACACTCTCATGTGATGAGAGGGTTAACTGATCTGTTGGTTGGACCACAGATCTATTGTTCATTAGAGGTGTCAGTGGTACTTAAGGAATAAGACGTAATGCAGGGGTTAAACGGTTTAAATGACCCAGCTGTGATTACGAACAACCTGTGAAGGGTCGACTTGCCCGTGACGGTTATATCAGAGGACATAATATATCTACAGTGAGGAGAGTGCAACCCTCGGACTATAGTGGAGTCTCTGGGGGTTAACGAATGTTGGTTAGTTCGGTTAAAAGAGTTTTGACCGAATAATCTCGTATCGTTTGAGCTCATGATCTGTAGGTCCTTTAGGTTCTCCTGGCTAGCTCGGATAACGTCGTGCAATAGTATAAAAGAAAAGAAAAAGAAAAAGAATTTGAATTGTTCAAATTCGGTTTATGGAAAGAGGATGGACATATTTAAATATGGTCATATTTAAATGTGATTTAAATATGGGAATGGCCTAAAACATGAATAGGATTCATGTGTAAAAAAGTCAGTTTTCAGAAAACCGGGCTTAGTCATATTATTTAATTAATATTTGATATTAAATTAAATAATATTTATTCATTAAAAAGTTTAATTAATAATTATATATATATTTTTTATTTATTAAAAAGTTTAATAAATAAAATTATTATTTTTTTAAAATAATAATAATAATTAAAATATATATATATATATATATATATGTGTGCAGCAAGACACATATATATATTATCTTATATATATATAAGCTTTTGCTTATGGCCAGGGGATGAGATATTGAGAAGAAGGGTTTTCAATTGAAAGTTTTTCAATTGAAGGGTACATGTTTTGTACACAGAGGAAAAATTTCAATTTTTGAAATTTTGTTCTTCACAACTCCTTTGTCGTCTATCCTTCTTCTTCTTCCTCTCATTTTCTTATTCTTTTCTTTTTGTTTCGGAGTCCCACAACTCCGTTGCGCGACGCCGAGGATAGCGGGACTACCTAGGGTGGTCCTCGGGGTGTTCGTGAGAAGAGGTCGGAAGAGTTCGTGACGAGGATTGGCCGGCGAAACTTAAAGATTTTGGAACTACAAGGGTATGTATTCTAAATTTTTTATTTCCGTCTTTAGAGCATGTTTTCTATTTGTTAAATTGATGAAATTAGAGTATCATCGGTCCGAAATCGCTTTCCGCTGCGCATGTCGCTCCATCAATTACCCCATTTCCATGAATCCAAGGGCGACCCAACAATATTTTATAGGTAGTCCTGGAGTCTATGACATGAAATAGGGTATGTGCTTTTAATTCTCCGATGATGAGCTGTAGGCGAATCATGCCGATCGCTCGTTGTCCTCCCTGATTGAAACCCTGGATTACCAGCTTGCTACTTGATAGCTCTTCCATCAGGATGCCAATCTCCTTCATGACTAATTTCGACATTATGTTGACGGTCGATCCATCATCAATGAGGATTCAACCGACCCTCTGTTCTCGAATGTATCCTGAGACAAACAAAGGTCTATTGTGAGGTTTTTACCCCAACATCAAATCATCATCGGTGAAGCTTATGGACATGCAATCGGACGCGCATGCATGTGCTGTAGAGGTTGAAGGCTCTGAAACATTAGAGTCCTTCAACGTGTCGACGTGAGCAGTTTTGTCCATTTGAGACAGATCTACTACATTGAGGGAAGGTGTATCCTCTAGCTGTGTTACCAACTCTGTTGAACTTGGAGTGGCGCTATCATCCTCGATTGCACCAACGACGTGGCACGTAGCAGCTTCAAATGTTTCTTCCTGCTTTTCATTAAAGAATCCCTTGGGAAAAAATTCTCGTAGGGTCATAGGCTGCTTGGGTCGAGGGAGGTCTTTGATTTCCTCCACGCCAAGCTTAGGCCTTCTCATACTCTTTCTTCCTTTTCTCTTTGGAAGTTTGTTTTTTCGCCTATACTCTCGAAGTAGGCGGGCTTCTTTCTGGACAGGTCTCTGTCGCCGCATTTTCCGACGAGTCACGACGGTCCATCCTTCATCCTCATCCCCAACGGGTTCGGGCTTCACCCGCGAAGTCTCCTGTAGGATTTCATGTTCGAATCGAACATTTACAGGTTCGCAACTCCCAAACTGGATCAAACTTTCCTCTTGCTCTTAGGTGAAACAGGAGATAATTGAACGCCGGAGTTCAATGTTACGGCGGCGTGATTTTCTTGAGCTACCTCGTCGAGATCCAGCTCAATCCTCTTTTCACTAGCTAACTTCATGATTAGCTCTTTTAAGACAAAACATTTGCCTACAGGATGACTGACGACCCGGTGGTATTTGCAGTAGTTAGGATCATTTACCTTTCCTAACTCCTCCGGTCGTTTGCATTCTTGCAGTTGGATGAGTTGCGTTTCCAACAATTGCTCTAACATATCGGGGATGTCAGAGTCTGGAAACAGGTAGACTTTTTCTTGTCTTTCTTTCAAAGTAAGGCGACGTCTTTCGCCTTTGTCATTTCTTGCTTCCGTTTTGTTTTCCTTTGCTTTGGAGGAAAACCTTAAAGGGGTCGTGTTGACGACCATAGATTCTTTCAGGATATTCTTCGTTATCTTCCCAACGCCCTTCATTTCCGTCTTTATTTTCTTTACGCCGGGGATTAAAAGGTCTTTGTTTCCTCTATTGGCAATACTCAGCTCCATATCATGGGCGCGAGTTGTTAACTCCTTGAATGTTTGGGGCTTTATCCCTTGTAGGATGTAGTGAAGTCCCCAATGCATGACGTCGATGCACATCTCGACAGCAGACACTTCTGTGAGTCGGTCCTTGCAGTCAAGACTCAACGATCTCCAACGGTTAATGAAATCGACGACTGGCTCGCTCATACTTTGGCTAGCGTGCGAGAGTTCAGACATGCTGACCGTCCGCCTCGTGCTGTAGAAGCGATTCAGAAAGTCTCTTTCGAACTGTTCCCAACTGTCAATCGTCTCGGGTTCCAAGTCAGTGTACCAGTCAAAGGCGTTTCCTTTCAAAGTTCGGACGAATTGCCTAACCAGCAAGTCTCCGCGAGTTCCAGCGTTCTCGCACGTTTCGACGAAGTGGGCAATGTGTTGTTTAGGATTGGCCTTCCCATCGAACTGTTGGAATTTCGGCGGCTGGTACCCGGTGGGCATCCTCAAGTTGTCGATCCTCTTGGAATACGGTTTGGTATACGAGAGGGTGCTCTGGGCTGGTCCATCGTACTGGGCTCGGATGGTGTTGGTAATCATGTCCTGGAGTTGTTGGACAGATAAGGAAGCGACCGACGTTGAGTGTTGCGCTTGGTCTTCCTAGATGACCATTTTTTCTTTGTCACTCTTTCTGGCCGGAGGAGTTAGACTTGACTCTGCGACCTCACGACTTTGCATCTGGTTCCTCAGTTGGGCAATCTCGAAGTCTTTGTCCTCGACTACTTTCATTAGAAAGTTAATTTTCTTTTTCATTTCAGCCATCGCTTCGTCGTTAGTGCGCGCATCCGCCATCATTACAGATACGTTGGAGTCAGAAACCTTCTCCGACTGATCAGATGAGGGAGCTGCTTCATCGGACAAGGGATTGTCCTTGATGACTATCCCAACCTGCGCGGACTCTGTCAGTCGTTTGTATATTTTGCTCACGATGGCAGAAGTGTGCTCGTCCGTCTGCGAGACTTCTTTGATGAAGCGGTTGCGGGTGGCAGGTCCCTTGTAAGGGTTGTTGGAATTGACATCCTTGGATGTTGTTTTCTTTGATGCCATTGTTAATTTTTTTGTTGGCCAATCTGTTCACACGATGATTTTGAACGACGGATGGAAATTTGACACGTGTAAATGAAATTTGATTTGTATTTAATTGTATTTGTATCAGTGCGTAGTGGATTACAATCTCTAATGTATGATCCTCTGATTCTTTCTCTCTCAAATGTAAATGTGTTTCGAGGGCTTTGCAGCTTGTTCTCGATGTTGGATTTGTTTCGAGGGCTTTGCCGCTTGTTCTCGATGTTGAATTTGGATTGAGGGCTTTTCACCTTGTTCTCGATGTTGAATTTGGATCGAGGGCTTCGCAGCTTGTTCTCGATGTTGAATTTGGATCGAGGGCTTCACAGCTTGTTGTTGATGTTGAAGGATTGTTTAGTCTTCCAAGGTTCCAGGGAGTCTTCGTTGTTTGAGAATTCTCTCTTTGCTCTTAGGAGTAAAAAATTCCTGAACCTTGAAAATGAAGAATGAGCTCTCTATTTATAGAGTTCTCATGGGCCTGGTGGGCTTGGGCCTGGATCCAATGGGCTTTTGGGCTTTGGGCCAAATTGCCATTTAAATAGCTTTCTGGCCCGATTCGATTTCGAGCCCAATTGAGCTATGACAGAATTTGCTCGGTTAAGTTTATTCGATTCGTCGGCCATGATGAAGACACTTGGCGACCGTTGATTGGCCGAAATTTCTTGGTCAACACTGGGTTATTACTCTAATTAGCAGATAGTGATAACCAGGTCGAACCACAGGGAATTAAACCAATTCAAACTTAATTAAATTTAGCTTGCTATGAATAACAAAAGGGGAATTTGGTTTGTGAGAAGGGAGCTCTAACATGCAGTAGCTAACGGAAAATTAAGCGGCGAAGTGACTATTTAAACGAGCATGCTTGACTTCAAAGAATGGGATTGATCACGATTGGCGTTCGGTTCATCGATAACTAAAGAGACAGCTACAATGCTTAATGCACACAATTCGTTTGGCCATTTCTAACTCAAACGACCCAAGGATACAATTAGAAAAGTACAATTCTGATTGTTCTTGACATTTAATTAAATCTAGGTGATCAGTTCCAAACTAATTAAAGACCAGAGACGGGAACATTGTGACAAATTAACCCGGAGATTACTTCGATTTTTCTCCTTTACCCAAAATCTATCATGAAGACGATAACTAATTTACACCCCCAACTGTCACTTGGGTTCAAACTAATTAGTCATGCTTAGATTCGTGTTACTTAGCGATTGAGGCAATTATACGTCCTAATCTCTAACGATTTAGCATGCTTAGGAATTAGAACTTCACTCCTTATTAAGCTAAACATGCTAATGGGATGAAGTCTAGGGAAGAAGATGCAATAAACTAAGTAGACTAATCATGCATAAATGGGGCTAATCTCCCCTTAAGCCAAAATTTACAATCCCAAACTTGAAATCAAACACTTACCTCTAGCTATCCATGGGAGTGGAAATCTCCAAATAATTCATGGAAGACCTCAAGGTGCTCATCCATGGAGGTTACAATGCCAAAAGTGGCTAAAAATGTCTAGAAATCGGAAAGGGGAAGAAGAAGATGGGAGAGAATGGCCTAAATTCGAAAAAAAATGAATTTATACCCAAAATCTGCGTCAGACCAGCGCCTAGGCGCCATAAGTGAGCGCTAAGGCATTGAGCACAGGGACGCGCGCGCATCGTGCCAGCGCCTAGGCGCTAACCTCTCTGGTCTAGAACAATCACGGGCGCCTAGGTGCTAACCTCTCGGGACTGTGATGTTTTCTAGCGTAGGGGCGCTGAGCCTTCTGCCCTGATGCTCCGTTGGGCGCCACGGGCTAGCGCCTAGGCGCTAGCCTCTCGGGTTTAGCCTTCATTTTTCAACTTAAGCCCCTCCAAGCTCTACTTGGCTTCTCTCTTTGACCCGAACACTTCCCGAAACTCCTAAAATGCCCGATTTAGCTCTGAAACTCATGAATGGACTTCCCGAGCTCTTCACTGTGAAACGCCTGTATTAAAGGCAAATTAACTAATATTAAGCACGACATTTAGCTGAATTTAAGGCTATAATAATAGCTCTATTTTAGAGCTATCAGGAGTGTTCCTCGAGACTCCCCGGTCCGTTGGGTTTCGGACGAACGCCTGGACTAGAGCGGGCAACGCGAGCCAACTGAGGTTGGGCCAACGCGTCTGCTGATGATTGCAGCATCTGTCATCCCCCAATTGCGAGAGGGTTGGAGGCGCCTGCGGTGCTGCCTCTTTGTCAGTCGTGTCAGGTTGTCACGTTTGTCACACCTTGTGTTAATCGAGGAGTAACAGTGGCTTTTCTTAGTCTGTTGTGGTAAGCATCACCCGCCGAAGCTCCAGGGTCAGACTTCGGTGGGTAAATCTTCTAGGGCCCGGGTGCGGTGGCCCCTACTCATCGAGGAGTGGGCATGGCGTCAGCGGGTGACGTGAGGCTGAAGTTGCCCGTAACATTGGCCCCACGAGCGGGTAGATTTGGGATCTGCGGGTCTTTCTGGTGGTTTTGAATCGGCGCAAGATATTTATGTGCCTCTGGAGGTACCTTTGTACGTCATTCTTGGAGAGGGTGACGCGTACTTCCGTTTTTAGGAAGGTGAGTCAGCGTTTCTTCGACGTGTCTCCCCACCGGATCTGCGACGGTTAGTCTGCTCTAGGTGAGATCTGGGTCGTTGATAAAAATGTGTGGCCCAGATTCATCCTTCGCAACAGTTTAAATCTGAGGGTTGGGGGGAGAAGGGTTTCTACTGTTCTTCGCCGCCCTTTGTCTTCTTTTGCTTTTGATCTTTGTCTTTACTTCCATCTTCTAATGGCTCGAGGTTCTGGTGCTTCTGGTAGTGTTCCCAGGACTCCTTCGCCGGGGATTCCTCGACGCTTGATCGAGGAGGACTTGGCGGCGTTGAGGGAAACTTACAAGATCCCGTCGTGCGTCGGGTTGCGATTGCTAGAGCCGGGGAAAACGATCGAATCGCCTCCGGCGAGTTGTGTGGGTTTGTACTGAAACATGTTATCCAGAGGGTTCCGGCTTCCCTTGGTTCTGATTTCCCAACTGTTCTCGAAAGCGGTGGGTTTAGCGTCGGCGCAACTTGCCCAAAACGCTTAGTCCGGATTGTTCGCCTTTTGCGTTCTATGGAAGAGGTATGAGGACGGGTCCGAGGCTACGGTGGCGAGCTTCTGCACGTCTTCTCCCTGCAGCCTGTTCTTCATAATCTGTCTCGCTACTTCCTGCTGCCGAAGTTCTGTCGGAAAATTGCGGAGAATCCCTCGTCGGTGAAGGGATGGCGGGAGCAGTGGTTCTATGGGACTGAGCAATGGTTGGTCACGGCTCCGGAGGATATTCCCATTTGTGAGGTCCCGACCAAGTTCGGGAATTTGGGTAAGTCCCATTTTCTTCATTTTCTTTTAGTTGCTTCTCTCTCGAGTATCGCTTTTGACAGTCTTCGTTTGCGTGGCAGTGGTGTCGAACCTTGAGGTTTCAAACCTGGAGTTGTTGGCTTCGGTCTGTCCGTAGATCTCAAGGATTCCTAAGTTCAGACCGGGATTCGCTCTCGTCTGTAGTGAGGAAAACCTCATCCGTACGGGGTTGAGGTACAGTTGTTCGCTCGAACAGCCAGAAGGCGAGTTGAGGTGTGTTCTCCTTACGCCCCCGGAGGGCCCCGATCCCGAGGTCTCTTTGGACCATGAGAAAATCAAGTGTGCTATGAGGAGGGACTTCGAGTTAGCGAGCTCTAGTTCCAATGAAGAGGTACAGCGAGCGGGGGTCGGTGGTTTGCCCGTGTTTTCGAAGCTTTCTTCAAGTCGCACATTCTCGTAGTTCGGGGGAGATGTTTGTCCGCCCGCTAGGATGGCTCCAGTCACCGGGGCAGAGCCGTCGGCTGCGGCCCCTTCGTTTGTCGGCCGACGCAGGTCGACTATTGAAGAAGAATTTGTGTCTCTCGTTTGCCCTTTTAAGATTCAGCAAACGATTCATCTGGATGATGAGGAAGGCACCTTCCTCGTGGGAAGGTACGGTGACTTGGGCCCCACGAGCGAATCTTTTGAGGCGACACTCCTTATCGGATCAGGGGTGGAGCCGGATTTAGGGATGGTGGTCGGTTCGAGTTTTGTGGAGGCCCTTGATCCATCGGAGGAGGCGCTTGTCTCGGGCTCTAAGGTTGGTCTGGGAGCATCGATGGTCTCTTCTGCCGCAGGCGCGGCGTCAGATTTTCCGGTCGCGGAGGGGGATGACTTTGGGCCTCTAGGGGAGAAGCTCGGCCGTGCCCCTCTTCTTCTTTTGACCCGCGGAGAGGTCGAAGGTTCGGGCATTTCTTCTTCTTTAGTAGCTTCTCCGCTAGGAGATGAAATCTTCCCCTCGACAGGGAGGGGAGCTTGGGATGAGGCGGTGCACACCTTCCGACAGATTGTCCGTGGTGGTGCGGTCGAGCCTCCGCTCGAGCTGGGGGAGGCCGCTGAGGATCTCAGACTATTGGTTTGTGACCACGTGCAGGTGGGTTGTTGTCTCCCTTGCCTTTCTAACTTCTTGCTTTTTCTTCTTGTAATGCTTGTTCTTGCATTTTTGTTTCAGGTCGCGGTTCGGCTCGCTTGCAGTGGGTCTGTCTTGGGTCGCGACTTGGAGAGACGATGTAACGGCCCGACTTTTCCAAACTTGGACTACTAAGGGACGCTACAACATGAATGCTAAAAACGATGGAAAATCCTTGAGAAAATATATGGAAATCAATATTTTCTATAGATATACTGAAATTCTTTATTTGGGATCCCATTGAAAATATTGTAAACCAAGATAAAATCGATAAACTAGTTTAAAATTGTTTCATAACATAGCCTAGAATAAAACATTTAAACTTAAATATAAAATATGCGGAAGTCATGCTGACATTGACCCCATGGCACAAAAAACAAATGATCTCGTCACTTGCCGCAGACGATTTTGCCATTTCCTGAAAAAATAGATTTTGGAAAAGGTTGAGTATTAAAAATACCCAATAAGTAACCACACTAATGGGGTCAAACATGCATACACAAGCACAATATGAACCTAGTGATGTAAACATGGGGACCTAAAACATTTCCGTAAAAACTTTTTGTTTGACCAAAGTGGACAATTAAACCATCTCATTTAAAGGTACCAACTCACTGATGGCTCTTAAGCGAGAGTCCTGGGAGACTCTACCCCAGATGATGGTAGTTAGCACCCAGTTAGCGGAGCCAAGCCTCACTCGTCAGAGCGCCTCATTCTAAGATTTACATAAAACATTGAGTTGTCAGCTCACTGGTGGTGCATAGGTGGACTTCATGTGGAACTCTACCCCGACAGATGGTAATTGGCCTTCAGTCTGTGGAGACAAGATCCGCTCACCTAGCTCCTCAGTCATTGTACATCAGCATATTATAGATGGATGATTGCCACAGTATTTTTCATGAAAACATGTATCGATCACACTTATGCATGAGGTCCCATATCTTAACATTCTCTAATGTGACATAACAATTCCACATTCTTGACATACAACATGCATCATCAAAGTCATTCAGACTACGTTTATGTAACCTACTTCAAAACACTCAATTCATTCATCAATTGAGTCACATAATTCAAAAACACAAATAATCAACATCGATCTACGCCACATAATTAAAAACACCAAAATCATACAACATAAAAATGTCCAACCTAGCCAAAAGGCATTCCATTAATAAGGTTACTTACCTGATAAGTGAATAAAAAATTAGTTTGTCTCACCGTAAAGTTTTCTATCAACCTGAGTCAATTACAAATATTAACGACTTTACTAGAAAAATCCAGACACTTAGTTTAAAGGTTATTAATCGACCCAAATTGACACTTAGGAATGGTTATAAACTAGTCCTTGCCAACATCAACCTTAGCTCCCGTTCGGTCAATCAAAAACTCATTGGAAACTATAAAAATAAGGATTTTGAATATTATAGCCTACTTTAGAGCACTTAAAAAGAGATCGAAGGTAATTAAAACCAATCTTCACTGATAGCACTCTAAAAGTGCTATTTTATAGCTCATAAGTCTTGTGAATTAAGAAATTAATTGTGCTTAATTGTTATATTATGTTGAATTTAATTGCTTAGGGTTAAATCAGACCATTACATTAGTTTAGGGCTTAAATGAGTGTGTTCACACGAGATTTCGACGAAGAAAATTTGACACGTGTAAATGAGTTTGATTTGTATTGTATTGTATGTATCTGCATCAGTGCGTAGTGGATTACAATCGCTAATGTTTATCCTCTGATTCTTTCTCTCTCAAATGTAAATGTTTATCGCGGTTTTCACAGCTTCTTCTCGATGTTGGATTTGTTTCGAGGGCTTTGCAGCGTGTTCTTGATGTTGGACTTGTTTTGAGGGCTTTACAGCTTGTTCTCGATGTTGGATTTTACTCGAGGGCTTCGCAGCTTGTTCTCGATGTTGGATTTGGATTGAGAGCTTCGCAGCTTGTTCTCGATGTTGGATTTGTTTCAAGGGCTTTACAGCATGTTCTCGATGTCAGATTTGTTTCGAGGGCTTTTGCAGCTTATTCTCGATGTTGAATTTGAATTGAGGGTTTCGCAGCTTATCCTCGATGTTGAATCTTCAGCTTCTTGAAGATGTGAAGTCTTCAAGTGTGGAGTGTTCAGTCTTCCAAGGATTTGTGAATTCTCTATGTGCAGTATAAATTTTCTTAACCTTGCAAATGAAGAATGAGCTCTCTATTTATAGAGTTCTCATGAGCCTAATGGGCTTGGGCTTGTATCCAATGGACTTTTGGGCTTTGGGCCAAATTTTCATTTAAATAACTTTATGGGCCGATTTAATTTTGAGCCCAATTGCGATATGACCCAATTTGATCGATTAAGTTTATTTGATCCAACGGTCATGATGAAGACACGTGGCAACCGCTGATTGACCGAAATTTCTCGGTCAACAAATGCCCCCTTTTTTTAGAGTTATGCATAAGTGTGTGTGGGTCGAAATGTAGGACACCCGTGCTTTCGACTCCGCCTTGACATGTCAATTTTATCGAAATATGAAATTTGGTTCATAAATCAATTATTTTAATTGATACATCCTTCTATGCCAATTGACCAAAAATATGGATTTGGCTCACAATTTTGATCTTCCTTATTTGGCAGAAACTTGACTTGATATTCAGTAGATTTTGTGTTCTACCTTAATTTTATTTTGAATGTAGAGTAGGGTTTTGAGACTTGGATTTAGATAAATTTTGACTCTAAATCTTGCTCGGGAATAAAATTTGGAATATGCCCAAAATTTTAATTATAGGAAAATTTATGATATTTTCTCGAAGTTTGGCTTGAATTCGGAGTAGAAGTGATGTAATTTGGACTTGGTATAATTTTGGGATTCCAATCAATTTTGACTTGTAGTTCAAATTTGAGATGACATTTGAACTCCACTCATGATTTTGGGATGAACTTTCGAACGCGCTCAATTTCAATTCAACAAATGAATTAAAATTTCTCATCCGGAACGAAATATCATAATCTGAAGTCAAGTTGTATAAATAAAATTTGTTAGGCAAAGTGGAATCCATCTAACCATATCCCTCTTTGGTCTTAGGTTCAAGGCTACCTCAATACACATTTTGAACTAATTTTATTTAACCCTTAAGTAAGCAAGGGAGGCCCGCCGCCAGTGTCGATTTGCGAGGGAGGTCGAAGGTGAGTTGTTCCTCTTCTGTTTTTCCTTTTTTTTTCTTTGTTTTACTGATTTTTCCACGTATATTTGTTTATTCAATGTTCGACTGCATGTATCTTTCTGTTCTGCTCCTCAAAACAATTCAAACATGACATCTAATTGAAGCACAATGAGTCAGTTATCCATACAAATTTTATTTGTAGGATTTCATCAAGTATATTTAAATATATGAATTTTCGAATGAATAATGCCCAGTCTGGAAAATTTGATGTCTAGAATCTGCTCCCGCTGTCTTTGAAATATTGTATTTGTCTTATTACTACTCTGAAACAGTCCAATTTGATATCCAGTTAAATATCTCTAAGCTAGCTATCCACCTGAATTTGATTTGTAGAATTTCATTTTGTATATTTAAAGATATTAATATTTTAATGAATACTGCTCAGTCTGGAAAATAACTGTTGTTTTATAATCTGCTGCTATCTGAATTCGAAGTACTATATCTTACTGCTATGAATTTCAAAACTATTCAAAGTTTATATCCAATTAAATATCTATGAGTCATATGTCCACACGAATAATATTTGTAGGATTCCATCGAGTATATTTAAAGATATGAATTTTTGAATGAATAATGCTCGGTTTAGAAAATCTGATGTCTAGAATCTGCTCCCTCTGACTTTGAAATATTGTATTTGTCTGATTACTATTGCGAAACAGTCAGATTTAATATCCAGTTAAATCTCTCTGAGTCAGCTATCCACAAGAATTTGATTTGTAGAACTGTATTCGGTATATTTAAAGATATTAATTTTTGAATGAATATTGCTCAGTCTGTAAAACTTGTTGTCTAGAATCTGCTCCCACTGACTTTGAAATATTGTATCGGGCTGATTACTACTCCGAAAATAGTCAAATGTGTTTCCTTTTTTGGAACTTATTGAAAGATATTTTTAACTCAATTTGTTTTGTTCCAGTCCGTGACATAATTTGTTCCATTTTTTCTTCCAAAAATAGAGGCAACGGACCACTTTCCTCGACTATCGATGTACTACCAAATTTGAAGGTTAGAATCTCCAATTCTGTCAAAGAAAGCTTTTTTTTTTCTTCTTCTTGAGGGGAGGATTTGGCTCATGTTTGTGATTAGTTTGCAATCAACTTGTGTTAACTAATCAAGGTTGTAATTTTGATTTCAGACTGAATTGACATTCTTAGAAGATAGTATATTTTTTTTACACAACTTTAACTCTTTTTTTTTTTTTTTTGCTTGTGGAGATGGTCGCCGACTTGAGCCTTGGTTCGAGGAGTAGTTTCACGTACATTTTCTATCTATATTTTCTTATATTTCATCACAAATTTGGACTTTGTAATTTGGACTTGGTGTACTTTAGAGTTGTTGTTGTTTGTTTGCTGTAATTTGGACTTGGATGTAATTTGGAATTTGGATGTATGCTTGATTCCCAATGTAGCATGTTTCGCGAATTGGTTGCAAATCCAAACGCCCAATCTATATCTGGAATATAGACATGGATTTCCAAGCGAATAAAAACTTAGATTTCCGTGTTTTGCTCCGCTTCAAATTTTTTTACCCAACAACAACACTCAGAATATAAACTGGGACTTCCAAGCGAATAAAAACTTGGATTCCGTGTTTTTCTCCACCTCGAATTTTTATCCAAGAAACAACACCCGAAATATAGACTTGGATTTCCGTGTTTTGCCCCACTTCAAAAAAAAAAAAATATATATATATATATATATATATATGGTGTAGGCTCCACAAGCGACGTCCCAATACCAGTGTCACCTCAAATATATATATATATATATATATATATATATATATATATATATATATATATATATGAGGTGACACTGGTATTGGGACGTCGCTTGTGGAGCCTACACCATAAATTTGAAATGGTGTGTGTCTCTCAGTGTTCTCTTTTTCTGTGGAGTGGACTTTTGATTCTTTTTAAAAAAAAAATATGAAGCAAAGCTGGTAGGGCTTTG
This sequence comes from Herpetospermum pedunculosum, assembly GCA_028017165.1. Lineage (NCBI taxonomy): Eukaryota > Viridiplantae > Streptophyta > Magnoliopsida > Cucurbitales > Cucurbitaceae > Herpetospermum > Herpetospermum pedunculosum. The sequence continues at coordinate 7,513,030 of JAPQWQ010000185.1, forward strand.
GTAGCGATATTATTGAACTATCGCCAATCATCGGGTTGTCGAGACCCGCCAAAATGAATTTATAAGTGCCCGAAATCACTAAACTATTTGTAGAATAGTAGCAACGGGGTCGATCCACAGGGAATTAAAGTATTTTGACTTAATCTTAATTAAATTTGTAAACTATTAATATAAGTGAAATAAGGGGTAATCGTTGGTTTTCAATTAACTAAGATGGAACAAAGCAAATGGGAAAATTTAGCTAACGGAGTTTCCGACTCGGGACGATCTGGGATAAATTTAGCATGCTTCTTGGGTCATAAGTTGATGAATATCATGGTTGTATAAGTTAATGAATGCACAGCTCGTCTAAAATTAATAAATAAATCAGACATGCTCCATGGATTTAATTAGACAAAATTAATCGTGCTAATCAAGCATACCGTTCGGACATTGGCGGCCAACGCTCTCCCAAGACCGAACGGTAGCAACAAGCTAACTGTGACGACTATCTAATTTGGACGCGAAATTAGTATGTCGATTTGGAATCCTAATTCGGGAAGAACGAGCACCAAGAGCGCAAGGACGCCAATACGCTCAAGGAGTCATAATTCCTTGTTACTCGGCGGAAACGAGAGGCACGGCATCAAATCCTTTAACAAATGAACATGCTCAAAATCAAGGGTGCCTAGTCCTAAATCATTCAAACGTGCTCATAGATTAAGCTAAGAAGTAGAATTCAATTCAATGAAATATCCAACCAAACCAGAAAATTTAATCCTACAACCTCACCAAGAGTTCATACTACATTTATCCTTACAATCCCGAGCCAAAAACGGTAAATCTACTCACTCATGACTTGTGTGGTGTGGGACGGCTTCAAATCGAGCTTCCTAGCCCCTCCCATGGTGGAAAATAGCTGCTGGTCGTCAAATCAGGCGCGGAGCTCGAGGTAGAAGGTGATAATGGCGGCTAAAATCGAACAGAAACTTAAGTAATCCGTCGTAGCGTCGAGACGCTAGGGCAGCGTCTCGACGCTGCGCCCTAAATAATCCGCGCGCGCGCAGTCGGGGTGGCGTCGAGACGCTGTCAGCGTCGAGCGAGCGTCGAGACGCTATCGCTCGACGCTTGCTCTCGGGTTTTTCTTCAATTCAGCGCTTTAGACTTCGGAGCGTCGAGACGCTAGGGCAGCGTCTCGACGCTGGGCAGCGTCGAGCTAGCGTCGCGACGCTGTCGCTCGACGCTAGCTCTCGGGTTGATGCATGGATTTTTGCCTTCATTTTCCCAAAAGTGCTCAACCTTCATGCCTTTGCACGGGTCTTCCCGGGAAGTGTTCTTAGGCCTTTAAATTGCGATATTAAGCCCCGAAAAGCGCCGAAACGCTCCCGAGGGCGAATTACCGAGAACACCTGCAATAATCACATATAAACAAGATTAAGCCAATAATAAACGTGAATTAGGGACATAATCATAGCTCCAAAATGGAGCTATCAAACACCCCCAACTTAAATCTTGCTAGTCCTCGAGCAAGGTGGAACTCTGATTAATCAAATAAAACGAGAATACATGCTAGGGACTCGATTCTCAGTATTGGAAAAGACAGGGCATTTGCATTTGAAGGAAACAGCTGCACGCATGCATGAGTTAAGAACAATTCGAAAAATTTAAAGATGCTTCCCTTATTTATGCTTCGGACTTAGCTCCTCGATCTTAGATTTCAACAGGCTTAGAACAGCTCTATCTATCCTAAAACTTCGCTTTCCCCCTACTTATGGCTTAACAGAACAGTCTAAGGGCAGTTCATCGTCTATGCAAGTAATATAACGCAAGGCATCTTTTCTCTCATTTCCTTTGATCTTCATGAGCGCCTAACATGTCAATCTTACTTTCGTTTCAGCTTGCCTGCAATTTCATTGCACAGTGCATCTGACTACGGGCAAAATTCACATTTTTAAGGACTAGCGTTCACTTCTTTGTGCATCCTTTTCATGCAGTGGCGACCGTGGGTTACACGACCGCCCCTGGCTACTAAGGCAACTCAAGAAGGAGGAACGCCTCATGAGATTACTCTTACTCTTTTTATGAAATATGCGTTCCTTTTCTTTTAGCCTAAAGATCATATTAACATTTTAAGCGCATGGATTACAAGCAAGAGCGAATCTTACCCCATCCTAAGGTTGCCTTTCGAGGTGACAACGAATTTCAAAACAAACAGAGCTACCCTAAACCCACAGATCCAAGATAGAGTGCTAACATGCGAAGCTTAAACAGGGAAATAACTTGAAATTTTTTTCAAAACGGCCTTAACATATGCAATTATACTCGATTTCACAGCAAACACGCATACGAAGACCTTAACAGTACATCACAGAATGTCATAATCGGACAAGCATGCTTTCTCCATAGCTCAACAAGTTAATCAGGATTCCACAACAAAGCTCGACAATCCTTTATAAGGCAGAACCTACCACCCCCAACTTAGAAATTGACAATGTCCTCATTGGACCAAATATGCACAGTCAAAACAAAAGGAAAGAAAACCTTCCCTGAATTGTGACTTAGAGGGTTGGAGAGTGTGCTTTAACCTTAGCCAATTAAACCGCAAGGATGAGCCATTGTCTCACCTGAAAATTCACAACATCAGAGTAGAAATCTAAACTAATCCTAAAGGCGGTAAGTAAACAAAAAGCATGTACAGTTCAAGCTCGGGTGCCTCCGAGTAGCGCAAATTTTTAGAGTCGATTGCTCGACTTTACCAAAACTCAATTTATCCTTTCTCATAATCAGGCTCTTTCAAGTAAGCATGATCGTCGAAGTCCTCTGACATTCCCTCATGAAAGATCTTTAATCGCTGGCCATTCACCGTGTATTCTTTTTCAGTATCCAGGCTCTGAATCTTGACTGCACCATAGTGATGAACATCAGTGATAATGAAAGGACCAAGCCACCTGGAACGAAGTTTACCTGGCATGAACTTCAGGCGGGAGTTGAACAATAAGACCTTCTGACCAACTTTGAAGTGTTTTCTGACGACTCGTCTGTCATGGAACATTTTGGTCTTTTCCTTGTAGGTCTTCGAGTTCTCATATGCATCTAGGCGAAGCTCCTCCAGTTCTTGCAATTTGAGGAGTCTTTCTTCGCCCGCCAAGTCAAAGTCCATGTTGCACTTCTTCACGGCCCAGTAAGCTTTGTGTTCGATCTCCACGGGAAGATGACAAGCTTTACCATAAACCATCCGATAGGGAGACATCCCTATGGGGGTTTTGTAAGTCGTACGGTAGGCCCACAAAGCGTCGTCCAGCCTCAGACTCCAATCCTTCCGTCCTGGACTTACTGTTTTCTCGAGGATGCTCTTCACCTCTCGATTGGAAACCTCTGCTTGGCCATTGGTCTGAGGATGATACGGGGTAGAGATTTTGTGATTGACCCCATACTTCCTCATCAAGGCTTGGATCGTTTTGTTGCAGAAGTGGCTCCCCTAGTCACTTATGATGGCTCGTGGAACTCCATACCTGCTAAAAATGTTAGATTTGACAAAACTGGAAACAACATTAGCGGTATCAACTTTGGTGGCTTTAGCTTCCACCCATTTAGACACGTAGTCCACAGCCAATAAGATATAGACAAAACCAAATGAAGGGGGAAAGGGTCCCATAAAGTCCATACCCCAAACCTCGAAAATTTCACAAGTTAGAATGGGGTTTTGGAGCATTTCATTCCTACTAGTGATGGTCCCTTTTCTCTGACACTGATCACAAGATTTACAAAACTCATAACAGTCCTTAAACAGTGATGGCCAGAAAAACCCGCAATCTAAAATTTTTCTCGCAGTCCTATTTTGCCCAAAGTGTCCCCCACATGAAAATTCATGGCAAAAGGTAAGGATGGACCTATGTTCAGACTTAGGGACGCACTTCCTAATTACCTGGTCAGCACAAAATTTCCATAAAATGGGCTCTTCCCAAACATACGTCTTGGCTTCGCTTTTCAGCTTAGCTCTTTGGTTATATGAAAAGTCGAATGGGAACGTACCTGTGACCAAGTAATTGACAATGTCGGCGTACCATGGTGTCTCCACACTCACCTGGAAAAGAACTTCATCAGGGAATTCGTCATTCAGAGGCAGATCGTCCTCATTACGCACAATACGGCTCAAGTGGTCGGCAACTGTATTTTCTGATCCTTTTCTGTCCTGAACAGAGACGTCGAACTCCTGGAGTAATAATACCCATCTGAGCAGTCTAGGCTTCGAGTCTTTCTTGTTCATCAAGTATCGAACTGCTGCATGATCAGAAAAAACAATTACTTTAGATCCAAGAATATATGGCTGAAATTTATCAAGAGCGAAAACGATGGAAAGCAGCTCCTTTTCTGTTGTTGTGTAACCGATCTGCGCGGAATTGAGCGTCCTAGAGGCATAATAAATCACATGGCTCTTCTTGTCTATCCTCTGGCCCAACACAGCGCCTACGGCATAATTGCTTGCGTCGCACATAATCTCGAAAGGAGTCCCCCACTGCGGTGGATGAATGATGGGTGCGTTGGTCAAGCACTTTTTCAGAACATCGAAGGCAAGCTTGCACTGTTTGTCAAAACAGAATGGAACATCCTTTTTCAGCAAGCTTGTCATCGGGGTCACTATCTTCGAGAAGTCCTTAATGAACCTGCGGTAAAAACCTGCGTGACCAAGAAAAGAACGTACTTCCCGAAGATTCGTGGGATAAGGTAAATCAGATATGACATCAATTTTAGCTTTATCAACCTCTATCCCCTTAGTAGACACAACGTGACCCAATACTATGCCCTGACTGGCCATGAAATGACACTTTTCAAAATTTAAAACAAGATTAGTTTCGATGCATCTTTCCATGACTCTAGACAAGTTAAACAGGCAATCTTTAAATGAACTTCCATATACAGTAAAATCATCCATAAAGACTTCGATGCATTTTTCTACAAATTCAGAAAATATGCTCATCATGCATCGCTGAAAAGTCCCTGGAGCATTACAAAGCCCAAAGGGCATTCTCCTATATGCGTAAGTTCCGAATGGACAAGTAAAAGTAGTCTTTTCTTGGTCTTCCTGGGCTATGGGAATTTGATAAAACCCAGAAAAACCATCAAGAAAACAGAAGAATGGTTTCCCAGCTAAACGCTCCACCATTTGATCTATGAAGGGAATAGGAAAGTGGTCCTTCTTAGTCACATCATTCAGTTTTCTAAAGTCAATACACATTCTCCACCCATTTTGTACTCTCTTAGGTACTAACTCTCCTTTATCATTTCTAATAACAGTTATGCCCGTCTTTTTAGGTACAACATGAATAGGGCTAACCCATTGACTATCAGAAATGGGAAAGATAATACCTGCATCCAGGAGTTTGTGTATTTCAGACAACACTACCTCTTTCATTGCGGGGTTCAGTCTCCGTTGAGGCTCTCGGGATGGTTTTGCTCCCTCATCCAACCGAATCTTGTGCATGCACAGCACTGGACTCAACCCGTGCAAGTCTGCCAATGTCCATCCCATGGCTCTTTTGTTCTTTTTCAAAACCTCGATCAACTCGCCTTCTTGCTCCGATGTAAGCTCCTTGGAAATAATTACCGGGAGTGTCTCCACCTCACCCAAGTACACGTACTTGAGATGACCCGGCAACTCCTTCAATTCCAACTTGGGAGCCTGCAAAAGAGATGGTAATATTTTAGTTGGTTTTTCACATGTCTCTAAAGCAAAAGTAGGTTGTTCAGAAGAATCAGTCAATATGGGAACACTACTTTCAACTTCGCCAACAATTTCAGTAAAAACGAGTGGGTCATCCCCATCAATAACAGTCATGCATTCTTCTTGTTCTAAAGTATCTATCAGATCAATTTTACAGACAGAATGCGCATCAGCACGTTGTTTCATGGCATCAAATACATTAAATTCAAATACATCCCCTTCATACTCAACAGATAAGGTACCATCATGCACATTAATTTTTGTTTTAGCGGTTTTCATGAATGGTCTACCAAGTAAAACAGAAGTGGTGGATGCATTTTCTTCCATTTTTATCACATAAAAATCAGCAGGGAAGATCAAATCCTTAACCCTAACCAACACATCTTCAATCAATCCTAGAGGACGAATAGAAGATCTATTAGCTAACTGGATAATTATACTGGTTTCCTGCATTCCATCTAAACCGAGGCTCTTGTAGACTGAGTATGGCATAACATTAATTGAAGCTCCTAAGTCTAACATAGCATGCTCGATTTCTCTATCTCCTATAGTACATGGCAAGAGGAACATACCTGGGTCCTGGCATTTGTTTGGAATACCTTGGGTTATCAGGGCAGAAACATTCTTGCTTACCACGACTCTCTCAGCGCTTTTAGTCTTCCTCTTCATGGTGCACATCTCTTTCAGAAATTTGGCGTACCTTGGGATTTGCTGAATTGCATCAAGCAACGGTATATTGATCCCAACCTTTCTCAGTGTCTCAAGAACATCCGCGTCTTCGACCTCCTTAGATGGCCTTGCTAGCCTACTAGGAAAAGGAGCAACTGGAGTGTAAGACTTCATGGAAATAATAGGAGGAGTTACAACAGTTTCAGAGGGTGCTTGAGAACACTTATCTGGAGATGTCTCTGAATCTTTTGAAGGACTCTCGAGAGTGGTACGGGATGGTACTTCTTTACCACTTCTGAGGTTTATCGCACTAACACCTTCCGCTTTGGATTCGATCTTGCTCATTCTTTCCTTCACCTCCGAGAACTCATCTCTTAGAGATTTTATCTGCGACCTTGTCTCATTGCTAGCTTCCATGAGTGATTTGAACATGCCTTCAATGGCTTGACCTGAAATAGAAGAAACAGCCTGAGATGATTTTTCCTGCATAGTATGAACTAAACCAAATACCTGAGACACTTGTTCTTTGAGCACTTCTATGTCGGAAGACATCTTAGAATGCTCGTTTCTTCCCCCGTATTGACGACGGTTCTCAGCTATATTAGAGATCAACTGTCTGGCTTCCGCAGGTGTCTTCTCCCAAAGGGCTCCTCCACTTGCTGCATCAAGCATCTGGCAGTCATGCGGAAGCAACCCTTCATAGAAGAATTCGATAAGCGCGACTTCTGTTATCAAATGGTTCGGGCATTTTTCACAGAGTTTAATGAACCTCTCCCAGCATTCGTGAAATGCCTCGTCCTTTCCTTGCTCAAATTGTCGGATATCTTTTTTCACGGCTCTGGCTTTTGAAGCTGGGAAATACCTTTCCAAGAATAGACTCTGCAACTTCTCCCAAGTGAAAATGATCCCCGATGGCAAGTAATGCAGCCAATCTCGAGCTTCACCTCTCAAGGTGAATGGAAAAGCTCTCAGGTAGAGCTGATCTTCAGTAATGCCGCCTGGCTTCATCGCAGAACTTGTCATTTGAAAAGCCTTGAGATGTTTATAAGGATCCTCATCTGCTTCACCACAAAAAGAGGGCAAATGGTCAATTAAACCCGATTTAAGCACAAACTCACCTGAAATTTCCGGGTAGGAAATACAAGAAGGTTGGTGGCCCATAGCAAATGATGTCCACTGTCTGAGCGTTTTTGGGACTCCAATCTCATCATCAATCTCCATTTTCTCAATAAAAATTTGACACTTCTAGCACACTTAAACAAACAGATCAAAATTACAAATAATAAAAGAATACACAAAATTTTAAAATAAAAAATCAAAAGTTTACAAATCAAATTTAAATTAGGCCGAATTACACTTAGTTCCCCGGCAACGGCGCCAATTTTGGTAGCGATATTATTGAACTATCGCCAATCATCGGGTTGTCGAGACCCGCCAAAATGAATTTATAAGTGTCCGAAATCACTAAACTATTTGTAGAATAGTAGCAACGGGGTCGATCCACAGGGAATTAAAGTATTTTGACTTAATCTTAATTAAATTTGTAAACTATTAATATAAGTGAAATAAGGGGTAATCGTTGGTTTTCAATTAACTAAGATGGAACAAAGCAAATGGGAAAATTTAGCTAACGGAGTTTCCGACTCGGGACGATCGGGGATAAATTTAGCATGCTTCTTGGGTCATAAGTTGATGAATATCATGGTTGTATAAGTTAATGAATGCACAGCTCGTCTAAAATTAATAAATAACTCAGACATGCTCCATGGATTTAATTAGACAAAATTAATCGTGCTAATCAAGCATACCGTTCGAACATTGGCGGCCAACGCTCTCCCAAGACCGAACGGTAGCAACAAGCTAACTGTGACGACTATCTAATTTGGACGCGAAATTAGTATGTCGATTTGGAATCCTAATTCGGGAAGAACGAGCACCAAGAGCGCAAGGACGCCAATACGCTCAAGGAGTCATAATTCCTTGTTACTCGGCGGAAACGAGAGGGACGACATCAAATCCTTTAACAAATGAACATGCTCAAAATCAAGGGTGCCTAGTCCTAAATCATTCAAACGTGCTCATAGATTAAGCTAAGAAGTAGAATTCAATTCAATGAAATATCCAACCAAACCAGAAAATTTAATCCTACAACCTCACCAAGAGTTCATACTACATTTATCCTTACAATCCCGAGCCAAAAACGGTAAATCTACTCACTCATGACTTGTGTGGTGTGGGACGGCTTCAAATCGAGCTTCCTAGCCCCTCCCATGGTGGAAAATAGCTGCTGGTCGTCAAATCAGGCGCGGAGCTCGAGGTAGAAGGTGATAATGGCGGCTAAAATCGGACAGAAACTTAAGTAATCCGTCGTAGCGTCGAGACGCTAGGGCAGCGTCTCGACGCTGCGCCCTAAATAATCCGCGCGCGCGCAGTCGGGGTGGCGTCGAGACGCTGTCAGCGTCGAGACGCTATCGCTCGACGCTTGCTCTCGGGTTTTTCTTCAATTCAACGCTTCAGACTTCGGAGCATCGAGACGCTAGGGCGTTGGCCGCCAATGTTCGAACGGTATGCTTGATTAGCGGTTTTCAAGCGTTGGCCGCCAATTCAACGCTTGATTAGCGTGTGTATAAATAGGTTCTTAAGTCTTACTTGATTAGCGTTGGCCGCCAATTCAACGCTTCGCGACGCTGTCGCTCGACGCTAGCTCTCGGGTTGATGCATGGATTTTTGCCTTCATTTTCCCAAAAGTGCTCAACCTTCATGCCTTTGCACGGGTCTTCCCGGGAAGTGTTCTTAGGCCTTTAAATTGCGATATTAAGCCCCGAAAAGCGCCGAAACGCTCCCGAGGGCGAATTACCGAGAACACCTGCAATAATCACATATAAACAAGATTAAGCCAATAATAAACGTGAATTAGGGACATAATCATAGCTCCAAAATGGAGCTATCAGGCTTACACCATCAACCCTAATCGGTGTGTCCCTTCGCAGTGGAGGAAATGTCTCGACTTCCTTTTTTTGGCGTTACGATGCTCTGAACTATATTTCCACTCTGTGTGATACCGGGGTATCAATCTAGGAATGTATTTTCCCTTTGCAGCGTCCCTAGCGGGGCCAACACCTAAACTTGGAGTGTCGTTGTGGCGATGTACACTTCTCGTTCAGGATGTTGCTCTGAATGATGGCGTGTTCTTTCAGACTATTGTTGTTAAAATTCTTCTCCTTTGTACCATACGTCGTTTCTTTTGTCATATTTATCATTATCTCATTTTTACTTGTTTTATTTATGCTAATTTCTTTCCTTTTCACTTGATGAGGTGAAACTGAAACTATGAACTTGAAGATGAGGTGATAGAGCACTGAATTCAGAGATGAAGCGACAAGACCTCCAAACTCAAACATAAACTACATACTTGCGGCAAGTAAAGGCAAAAATCGAGCTTGAAGCGAGTGATGCCTCGAATTTGGACTTTAAAGCGAGCGACGCTCGAACTTGAACTTGTAGCGAGCAATACACAATTTTTTTTAACTTGACGGTGAGTGACGCTCAAACTTGAACTTGAAGTGAGCGAAACCTCGAACATAGGGCGAGTGAAGATTGACTTGGAAGTAAGCAAATCGCGAACTTGGAGCCGGTGGAGCTCGTACTTGAAGTAAGCAAAGCTCGAACTTGAACTTTGATCGAGTGACACCCGGTCTTAAACGGGAAGTGACCAGCGCTCGAACTTGAACTTGACGGGAGCAACGGTTGGACCAGAAGTTCAAGCGAGAAACATCCGATCTTGGACTTAAAGCAAGCGGCGCTTGGTCTTGAACTTGAAGCGACCAACACTCGAACTTGAAGTTAAACTTGATGCGGGAAACTGATCTTGAACTTAAAACGAGTGACACTTGGTCTTGAACTTGAAGCGACCAACACTCGAACTTGAAGTTAAAGTTGAAGCGGGCAACACCCGATATTGAACTTAAAGCGAGCGGCGCTTGGTCTTGAACTTGAAGCGACCAACACTCGAACTTGAAGTTGAACTTGAAGCGAGGAATGCTCGATCTTGAACTTGAAGTGAGCAGCGCTTGGTCTTGAACTTGAAACGACCAACGCTTGAATTTGAAGTTGAACTTGAAGCGAGCAACGCTCGATCTTGAACTTGAAGCGAGCGGCGCTTGGTCTTGAACTTGAAACGACCAACGCTCGAATTTGAAGTTGAACTTGTGGCGAGCGACGCTCGATCTTGAACTTGAAGCATGTATGCATGGTCCTTTAGAGTTAAATTCTAGGTTTTCCTTGCTCGAGAACTAGCAAGATTTAGGTTGGGGGTGTTTGATAACTCCAAGTTGGAGCTATATTTCACTCCCTAATTCTAGCTAAAAGTCGTATTTAATTGTGTAGTTTGCCTTGATTTTAGGTGATTTGCGGCGAAGAGCTCGTGGTGTCCATTGGACGTGTTTCGAGGCTTAGGAAGTCGTTTTAGCGCTTTGGGAATGCATCGGGAAAAGGGGAAATTCAACCATGAAGATTTGGGAAAAATTTCCATGCAAAGAAAATTTTCAGCCCCCAAACCCGAGAGCAAGTGTCGAGACGCTGCTCAACGCTACCCGACGTCGAGACGCTCCGAAGAGGCGCGCGCTGGAGATTTTCAGGGCAGCTGTTACCTCTCCAAAAGTGCATTATTTAGGGCCTTAATTACCTAAAAATCAGGGAAAATCTTGAGTGTTTTTGTTAGAAGTTAGCTTAATGTGTGCTTAAAAGTGAGAATTTGAGAAATGATGCTAATTTAAGGCTTATTTGGAAAAGAAACGAAAAAGGATGAAAAATGATGAAAAAAGAGCTAAATTGTACATTGCAGGTGCATTGCCGAAATATTGCGAGCTCGCAATGGAATCAGCCGAAACAGAGCATTGCGGCCCTCGCAATAAAACCGCAATGCCAGTCTTTTCTGCTGCACTTTTCCAGCCGTCAGTCTTCGTTGTTGCGATCTTCCAGCCGCCCAACCTTTCTACTACTGCCATGTGGGAGGCTTGTATTCCAGAATGGATGGATATCTGCAGCTGAAGGTACCTGTAGATGCTATAAAAGGAGTCGAATGACGATGGAAAACCCAATCAATCGGAGTGCGAGGAGATCCCGATTGTGAAGAAACCTGCAGACAAAACTTTTCCCCCGTTTGTTGGATCGAAGAAACAAGCCCTTGGCGTTGATAATTCGAGAGGAAGAAGAGAAGATCCTTCTTCTCTTCTGATTGAAATTGTCCCCAAGATCAGCTAATCTTCCCCTTCATCCAAGGCGATTCACGAATTGGAAGATCCTTACACCTTTACAGCTTTCTTTACTGCTTTCTAATTACTGCTGTCCATTTGAGATGTTGTTCTGAATCGTTTGTTACTGCACTCATTGTTTATTGCTTTCGGATCTTAGCACGCTTACTTTATGAACTGTTTTGTACTTTGCTTTTAAAGAGTAATCAATTCGTTTTGTTGAGTTCTTCATCTTATCATTTCTTAATCAATTAGTTTTACTGAGTTCTCCAATTCATGTTTTATCAATTCATCTCCTTTAGTTCTTCGAAAACCATGAGTAACTAACCCAATAGAGCTAAAGATGAATCTGTAGGCTAGAAGTATGAGAATTCAGCATGAATGCATTGAATGTATGTGATCTTCATCCCATGGGCAATTTCGACTGGCCATCCATTTTGTCTAAAGAATTCCTAACCTCTGGAAGGAGTAAGAATTCAGAGTCATCCATTCATGTTAGCCTTTTATGGTAACCAGAGAATGACCTGGGAATAGGCATTCTCCTAGCACGTTTATTAGCATGTGTGTATAAATAGGTTCTTAAGTCTTACTTGGATATGAGTCAACTAAAGATCTAATGCATGTAATCGAGAGATGCATGAGACCTAGTTAAAACGATGCGTGAGATGTTAATCTGCTGTTGAATGATCGTAGTTAAATGCCTATAGAGGACTCTTAAGCCGACCTTGTTGTCTTACTTTATATTTTAAATCGTTGCTAATTTATTGCGAGATTATTGCGAGACCAGCAATAACCATTTCTGCCTTTTGCCTTAGTCTTTTCCGTAGGTTTTTATCCTTTGCGGATTTATTGCGAGAAAATTGCGAGAACCGCAATTCTACTTCTTCACGTTATAACTTTACTCCTCTGCTAGCTTTGCATTTATGTTTTCATTCTTCTTGCATCTTCTATATTCCCGTACCTCAACCCAAAATTTATCCAATTTAAGTTACCTTATCTAATCTAACACCCTAAATCGCTAGTCACTAAACTTAATATTTGTGGGAATCGAATTAAATTATACTTATCACTTGCTGCAGACCATGTATACTTGCATGATCTGAGTGCTCTTTGCATTTAATTTTACATACACACTGAGCACGCAACAGCAGCGTCGAGACGCTGGCCTAGCGTCTCAACGCCATCGCGACAACGCACGCTGGGATTTTTAGGTCGCAGCGTCTCGACGTTCTGACGGATTATATAGGCCATTTTAACGTTTTCTCTTCATCTTCTCCGTCAAAACCTCTCGGGTTTCCGCCATTGTTAGGCATTTTTTTAGCTCTCTTCTTCTACTTAGCTTGGGATAATGTCCAAGGTCTCCATGGAAGCGTTGGTACTCCATTTCTCCATGGAAGGTTAAGGTATTGTGAAGGATTTGGGAATGTTTTAGGGAATTTTGCTAAGTTTGTGATGTTTTGATAATTTAGAGTTTAAATTCTGATTTGGCTTGTTTATTGTATGCATCTACTCTTCTTACTTAATCCATGGCTGTGTTAGATTTCTAGACGGACAATCTCGTTTTCTAGCAGGCTCTATTGTTATAGACTAGTGATGCCTTGCCTCTCCTTGTCGACGTAGTAACACAGAAGAGTGGAGTAAATCGAAGCATCATATTGGGCATTCTGAATGTTGATTACTTTAGGGTTGTCGGGTAATCAATTAGCATTTTGCATGTTTAATTGAACGTTCGTCATGAAGCGCTAGTGACTACTTGGGTTATTTTAGGACTGATCATTCTAATTTAATTAGCGAGCATTGTTTAATTAGGATTATGAAATTCTGATTAATTTGTATGAGGCCGGTTGCTTTAGGGTTGTCGGGCAACCGTTCATGTGTATACTTTATTCATCGCCATGCCATAGAATTAAATGATAAACGTTACGATACTTAGAAAATCCCAAAATTTCCAAATCCATCACTTTTTAATCTCAATTACATTTTTCCGTTAGCACTTTTTAGACTAGTCTTGCATGTTAAAAATCCTCAATTTTGTGACAAGCAATCAATCAATCTTTTTACTCTTCGAACAATTAATTTCATCTTTAAACTCTCTCTGTGGTTCGACCCTGTTACCGCTAGCTGCAAAGCTAAAAGCTACAGGTTTATAAATTTCATTTTTGGCAAGCTTCGACAGCTTGAGAAATTAGTTGGATATTCAAAATCCGCCCACCATGCAGGTTGGAGTGCATTTGGCTGCGAGCATTTGTTGTCACCGCAGCATGGCGTGACTGAGCTATTTCATCAAGGTCTAGCTCAATTTTTCCTTCTTTAGCTAACCTTAGAATTAGCTCCTTTAGGACGAAACATTTTTCCACTGGGTGACTTTTTCCAGTTGGAATTATGAAACATTATGTAAATCGAAGCATCATATTGGGCATTCTGAATGTTGATTACTTTAGGGTTGTCGGGTAATCAATTAGCATTTTGCATGTTTAATTGAACGTTCGTCATGAAGCGCTAGTGACTACTTGGGTTATTTTAGGACTGATCATTCTAATTTAATTAGCGAGCATTGTTTAATTAGGATTACGAAATAGTTGGGATTTTATCATACTCTATTTCATCAAGGTCTAGCTCATATTTTCCTTCTTTAGCTAACCTTAGAATTGAGCTTCCCGAGCATTGTTTATTTAGATAACTCTATGATACTTACAATAGTTGGGATTATCGACTTTTTCCATCTCTTCTGGGCGCTTACACTCGGGAAGCTCAATCATTCGTGCTTTCAGTAGTTGCTTTAACATGTTAGGAATGTTAGTGTTAGGGAAATGATCATAGACCTTTTCCTGTCTTTCCTTCCATGTTAAGTGACGCCCTTCAGTTTGTTGTTGCTTTTCAATCATCTCGTCATTTCCTTTGGAAGACGACTGAAGACTGGTTATACTGACAGCCATAACTTCCTCGGCAGCTGCCTCAGTGTCCTCTCCTTCTTTCTTTATGTTAGGGACTAGAAAGTCTTTGTCTCCTCGTCAAACAATACTCAGCTCCATATCGTGGGCGCGAGTTGCTAGCTCTTCAAAGGTATGAGACTTTATACCTTGGAGGATGTAATGAAGTCCCAGTGCATGCCTTTAGTGCACATCTCAACAGCAGATAATTCTGTGAGACGATCCTTGCAATCTAGACTCATGGCTCTCCAACGATTAATGTAGTCAACAACATGTTCACCCTTTTGTTGTATGGTATTGGTGAGCTCGTACATATCCATGGTATGTCTAGTGTTGTAGAAACGATTTAAGAATTGTTTTTCAAACTGCTCCCAATTGTCTACTGACTCAGGTTGTAGATAAGTGTACCAGTCGAAAATGTTCCCCTTCAGGATTCGAACGAGCTGTTTGACAAGTAAATCTCCTCGCGTACCAACATTCTAACATGTTTCGATGAAATGAGCAACATGTTGCTTTGGGTTGCCTTTTCCGTCGAACTGTTGAAACTTTGGTGGTTGATACTGGACTGACATTCTTAAATGATCAATTCTCTTAGTATATGGTTTAGAATACAAGAGTGAACTTTGAGAGGGTCCATCGTACTGAGCTCTAATGGAGTTCGTTATCATGTCCTGAAGTTGTTGGACAAATAGTGAAGCGATCGAAGTGGAGTGTGGACTTGACTGCACGACGATCTTCTCCTTGTTGCGATCTCTGATAGCAGATGTGTTACCTCTCCAAAAGTACATTATTTAGGGTCATATTTACCTTAAAATCATGTAATCTTTTGAGTGTTTTTGTTAGAAGTTAGCTTAATGTGTGCTTAAATGTGAGAATTCGAGGAGTGGGGCTAAAATAGGACTTATTTGGAAAAGGAACGAAAAATGATGAAAAATGATGTAAAAAGAGTTAAAATGTACATTGCAGGAGAATTGCGGAAACATTGCTGAAACCGCAATGAACATTGCGGCCCTCGCAAGGAAACCGCAATGTCAAGCTGCTTCTGCTGAACTTTTCCCAGCCGTCAGTCGTCATTGTTGCGAGTTTTCAGCCGCCTAAGCCTTCCCCTGCTGCCACGTGGAGGATTGTTGTTCAGAATGGATGGATCTCCGTGGCTGAAGGCACCTGCAAAAGCTATAAAAAAGAGACGAAGGTTGAAGGAGAAAAACAGCTCAGAAGCGTGGAGTTCTCCGTCACAACGCGATCTGCATACACAATTTTCTTACCTCGTTTGTTGGAACGAAGAATACAGCCCTTGGCGTCGATAAATCGAGAGGAAGAAGAGAAGATTCTTCTTCTCTTCTGATCGAATTCATCCCCAAGATCAGCTAATCTTCTCCTTCATCCTAGGCGCTTGCGACGAGGAGATCCGTGCACCTTTTTACAAGCTTTCTTTACTGCTTTCTGTCTTTCATTTCCATTTGTTACATTGTTTCGATTCGTATTCAATTCACTTAGTTCTTTACTGTTTTTCATACCTTCGCACATTGTGTTCTGAACCTTAATTTAGAAAGTAATCATTTAAGTCTTTCCAAGTCCGTCACTTTGTTATCTTTGTTCTATTGCTTTCATTTAGTTCTCTACAGCATGCTTAATCAATCCATCTCTTCTAATTCTCCACCAACCCTGAGTAACTAATCACACAAAGGTCTGCTAAAGATGAATCTATAGGTTAGAAATACGAGAGTTCAACATGTAGGATAGCTTCGAATGCATTGAATGTATGTGCACTTCATCCCACGGGCAATTTCGATCGGCCATCCATTTTGTCTAAAGAATTCCTAACCTCCGGAAGGAGTAAGAGTTCAGAGTCGTCCATTCATACTAGCCTTTTATGGGAACCAGAAAACGACCTAGGAATAGGCGTTCTCCTAGTACAATTCATTAGCTTGCTTGTATAAATAGGTGTTTATGTCTCACATGGATATGAGTGGACTAAAGGATCTAATGCATGTAATCGAGAGATGCATGAGACTAAGCTAAATTGATGCATGGTAAGTTAATCTACTATTGAATGATCGTAGTTAAATGCCTATAGAGGAGTCTTAAGTCGACCTTGTTTCCTTATCTCACCCTTAAATCGTTGTTAATTTAATTGCTAGATAATTGCTAGATCCGCAATTCTATAATTCTGTTTTTGCCTTAACCATTTTTCTAGTCTTTTACTTTTGCGATTTAATTGCTAGAACATTGCTAGATCCGCAATTCTTTCTGCTCCACATAATAGCTTAATCACGTTACTTGCTTTCGTTTATGCTTGCATCTTTCTTGCATTCTTTGTTAGTTTGGTACATCAACCTCAAATCCACCCAATTTAAGTAACCCTCTCTAATGTAACACCTCACTTCGTTAGTAACTAAACTCAATCTCTGTGGGAAAATGAATTAAAAATACTTATCACTTGTTGCAGACCATGTATGCTTGCATGTTCTGAGTGCTCTTCGCATCACATTTTATTTACACACTGAGCACGCAACAAGGTGTATTTGTTGTCTTGTTTGTCTTTATGACATTTTGGTTCTCAATTGCGTTCTTTAGGTACGCAATTTGAGAATTTTTTTCTTCAATCACCTTCATCAAGTAATTGATTTCTTCCTGCATCTCTGTCATTTTTTCTTCCATAGTAGTTGTTTCAGTCTTCATGACAGATGCTACGTTAGAATCGAGCTCGAACAGAGGGTTACACCTGATAAGGAGTTTGTCACTCGTAGATGCCCTTGACGATGTCATTACTCCGCTCACAATTGTGACAAAATCATGTGGACAATCGTGGGGAGTAGAACCCGTGTAGGGGTTGTTCATGATAACGGTCATTGAAGAAGTCTTGAATGACCCAACTTCACTTGTACTTTGAGATGAGGGAAAGAGATGAGAGGTAAAGAGGTCTCACTGGGCGTGCCAATCTGTTCACACGAGATTTCGACCAAGGAAATTTGACACGTGCAAATGAATTTGATTTGTATTGTATTGTATATATTTGTATCAGTGCGTAGTGGATTACAATTTCTAATGTTTATCCTATGATTCTTTTTCTCTCAAATGTTTCTCGCAGGCTTTACAGCTTGTTCTCAATGTTGGATTTGTTTCGAGGGCTTTGCAACGTGTTCTCGATGTTGGACTTGTTTCGAGGGCTTTGCAGCTTGTTCTCGATGCTGGATTTTACTCGAGGGCTTCGCAGCTTGTTCTCGATGTTGGATTTGGATCAAGGGCTTCGCAGCTTGTTCTGGATGTTGGATTTGTTTCGAGGGCTTTACAGCTTGTTCTCGATGTCATATTTGTTTCGAGGGCTTTTGCAGCTTGTTCTCGATGTTGAATTTGGATTTAGGGCTTCGCAGCTTGTCCTCGATGTTAAATCTTCTGCTTCTCGAAGATGTGAAGTCTTCTAGTGTGGAGTGTTCAGTCTTCCAAGGATTTGTGAATTCTCTTTGAGCTCTAAGGAGTAGAAATTTTCTAAACCTTGAAAATGAAGAATGAGCTCTCTATTTATATAGAGTTCTCATGAGGCTAATGGACTTGGGCTTGGATCTAATGGGCTTGGGTCCAATGGACTTTTGAGCTTTGGGTCAAATTGCTATTTAAATAATTTTCTGGGTCGATTTTATTTTGAGCCTAATTGCAATATGATCCAATTTGATCGGTTAAGTTTATTTGATCCAATGGTCATGATGAAGACACGTGGCAGCCGCTGATTGACTAATTGTTCTAAGCGTTTATACTATATAAAGTAATTAATCTATTGTTATCCCAATAGTCATGAGTGGTCTGGTGGTGCAGGAGAACCTTGGTAGAACAACGGGCTTTAGTTCGAGTCCTGGGGAGGATAAAATTTGATAAAGCACAGACTCAAGCGTCGAGATGCTATCTGTAGCGACCCATTAGCGTCAACCTCCGTGATAGTCAGCTAGCATTACTGGTGGGGTGGGTGTGCGTAGAGGAAGAGAGAAGAGAAAAAAGAAAAAAACTGTACTTTGGGAAAAATGGGAAAAAAAAATTGAGATAACTTTCGTCCTCGAAAGTTTTATTGGTCAAACAACTCTAGATATTTAGCTCTAATCTCATATTCTCTTTCTCAAGTTGCTTCATCCGTCATCTGGGTCCACCAATAACACCTTTCCCAAATCAATTGCTTAATCCTTCTTTACATTAGTCTGCTTAGTCATAATCTTACAAAGTTTTTCCCTGATATGACAAACGTCCATTTTATTGCAAGGTCCAAAATGCAACATATGTGAAGGGTCATTGACTCACTTCCTTAACGACGTTGCATGAACATGTATTCACTGCGAACAACGCTAGCGAGGAAGCCAATCTATAAACGACTAGGCGAATGCGCTCCAAGATATCGATGAGTCCAATATATTTGGGGCTAAGCTTTCCATTCTTACCAGAACGCATAACCCCTTTCATTCGTACCCCACGAAGAAGTACATGATCGCGAATACCAAAAATTAACTTCTTGTGCCTGAGCATGTCGTCTAAAACAATTTTCAGACATTTTGTCTGGCAATCAGTTGGAAATGGAGTGTCGAATTAAAATTCAATTGAGTGTCAACTGCCTCCTATAATTGTGTGAAGTGTCTATGTAAATCGAGGGTCTCTATCTGACATTATCGACCTTGGTTCACCATGAATACTAACTATCTCCTTTTAAGTATGGTCATGGCCACACTTTCCCACATTAAGTGTAAGCTTACCTGAAATAAATTGTGCAACTTTATCACACAGTCCTCAATTACCCAAACTACTATGTAACTTTTTCACTATCCTTTATAGTCCTACAATGAAGTCCACAACACCTTTTTTCCATTTCCACACAAAAATGCTCGAGAGTTGCAATAAACTAGCAACCATTGGCCAAATAACTTTTGTTTATTCGCACACAAACATCTTGTGATAAACGGAGCATTGAAAATGGTGTTTTGTGTGCTTCCTCTAACAACTTTTTATTAAAGGTGATCCTCTCCCACACATAATCTTCATTAGTATGATAGACTACATGGTCACTAGTGGGGTAATTAAGCATATAATCCTTTATCTGACGCGAGACATAAACCATAATTTTCTCATGTTGCATTAGTATACAACATAGTTTTTTTTTTTTTTTAAGCATCGTTGTAAACTGCCAAACCGTATACACCTGGTAGAGTTACTTTTGGGGTACTCCAATATCAAGCTGTCGAGGCTTGCCAAAATAAAATTATAAACCCGTAGCTTTTAGCTTTGTAGCTAGCGGTAACGGTTTGTCACAAAAGAGGGAATTTTGAACATGCAACGTAACGTAATAGAAAATGCTAACGGAAAAATAATAAGATTGAGATTGAAGAGTGTTGGATTTGGGGAATTTCGGGATCTTGCTAAGCGTTTTAACATTTATCACTTAATTCTAAAGTAAGGCTAATCAATAATGACATGCACGTGGTCGGTTACCAAGGACACCCTAAAGTAACCGGCTCCATATTAATTAATTAGATCACACAGTTCTAATTAAACATTATTCAAAGTCTCGTTAGAGTGATCAACCACAATTTGACACTAAACAGTAACTAGCAAACCGCGACGAACATTCGACTATGTAATCAAATTGCTAATTGGCTACCCGGCAACCCTGAAGTACCCAACAATTATCATGCATAACTCAATACTCCGATTTATTTCATTGTTCTGTGTTACTAGGCGAAAAGGAGAGGCACGGCATCGCTATTCTTTAACTCTAACACATGCTATAAATCTGGATTGTCCGTCAGCGAAATCTAACACATGCATGGGATTAAGGAAGAACAATGAATGCATACAAAACTAAAGCCAAATCAGAACCATTGTGCATAAATTATCAAAACATTAAAAAACTTAACAAGGATCCCTAATTATCCCAAATCCAAACACAAATACCTTAGCCAACCATGGAGGTTTGGAGTCCCAATACTCCCATGGAAGCTTTGGACATCATCCCAAGCTAAATACACAAGAAAACCTCCAAAAATGGCCAACAATGGCGGAGAAACGAAGAAGAAAACCGAAGACCTGATAACTCCATTTTGGAGCTATTAAATACTTCCTAATTGTAGCTAAAGTCCGCGTTTAATTGGTTAATATATCTCGTTTGTAGGAGAATTGCGGCAAAGAGCTCGTGCGTCCGTTGGACCCTGTTGCGTGCTCAATGTGTGAAATAAATAGCAATAAAAGAGAGAGAGCACTCAGAACATGCAAGCATACATGATCTTGTAAGCAAGTAGTAAGTATTTTTTTCATTCGTTTTCCCACAGAGATTTATTATTAGCTACTCGTGAAGTGTATTGTTAAGAAAGAATGGGTGGATTTGATGGGGTAAAATTGGTTTTAAATTGTCTCAGTTCTAAGGAATATGTAAAGGGAAGCAACATAAACAAGTGCAAGTCAATGATAAACTCAAATGAAAAGAGACGAGATTAATAAACGAAGAGGAAAATAGCTAAACAGAATTTTTAACTTAGCAGAATTGCGAGAACAGCAATTCTACCGCAATGTTACTAACAGCGAAAGTGTGTAAAATGGAGAAACAAGGGCTACTAACGACTTCTCTATAGGCATTTTTATACGATTCTCAAGCATTGGATTAACTCACTATGCATCAAACTAACTCATTCTCATGTATCTTCCGATTTCATGCATTAGATTCTTTAGTTTACTCATGTCCAAGTAAGGTCTTAAGCATCTTGTTAAAGCAGAAAGATATGGTTTGTACTAGGAAGACGCCTATTCCTAGGTCGTTTTCTGGCTACCTTGAAAGGCTAGCATGAGTGTATGACTCTGAACTCTTACTCCTTCCAGAGGTTAGGAGTTCTTTGGACAAAATGGATGGCCAATCGAAATTGCCCGTGGGATGAAGCTTACATACAATCAATGCTTCGAGAGCTATCCTACATGCTTGGTTCACGTTTTTTAGCCTATAGTATTGTCATTAGCATGCCCCTATGTGACTTAGTTACTCATAGGTATAGAGAGAACAGAAATAAGAGATGAAGTAGACATGCTTAGAAGGAATTTAGAGACAAAACAGCAAGGAAAAACAGTAGACAGCAAAGACAAGAAACTGTGAAATAATGAATTGTACTTTGATTAATCGATTGTTTGCATGAACAAAGGGAAACTTAAAGTGAATAACTTAAAGGCAGAAAGCAACGAAATGAAATGAACTAGCTAATAGAAGAGACACAACAACAAAACAGAGCTGGAAATTAGAAATAAAAGACAGAAAGCAGTAATTGAGCTTGAACGCCTCGTCGCAAACGCCTCGGCTGAAGGGAGAGAAAGGGTAGCCTTGCTTGGATGAATCTAATCAGGAGAGAAGATGAATCTCCTCTCCTTCCTATCAGATTGTCGACACCAACAGTTGAACCTCTCAAACCAACAGACGGGGAAGAAAAACAGGAGAAAAGATGGAGCTGCGAAGAGACTTCTACGCTTTCGGATCATGATCAAACCCTCTACTTTGACCTCCTTTTTAGTAATCTGCAGGTGCGTTTGGGCCAAGGAGAACCATCCATCTTCAACGTCATACTTCAAAATGGATGGAGGAGAAAGAACGAATCCCTGAAATAACGGAAAATAACAGAAAAAGATCAGTCAACTTACGGATTTCACTTGAAACATTGCGGTTTTAGCAATGTTTCCGCAATGCTGCTGCAATGAACATTTTTTATTCTTTTAACTTCGTTTTTCATCCTTTTTCTTTCCTTTTGTGCACAAGTCCTAATTTAGCTTCCTTCTTCTAATTCTCATATATAAGCATAGGTTTAAGCTAAATCCTATCAAAAACACCTAAGAGTGTACATCTTTCTAAGATAAATAAGTCCTAAAAAGGTCACTTTTGGAGACGTAACACACCCCCAAACTTAAGGTTTTGCTCGTCCTCGAGCAATCTAAGGACTTGCCTAGGCTGCTGTTTCATCCTCTTTAACCACTTACTGACTCCCCTACATTCCTATCTATAGCAGTGCTGTCCTGTGACACACTTCTAAGTTTACAACTAACCTTTTATATTGCTTCTTCTGACTTCGCACGCCTAATACTCCTGCTGTTTCATTAACTCCCTACGACTGATCTACTTGCTTTTATCATATCGTGCATCTATCCCTAAGGTTTCAAATTCTACCTAGCTTTACCCCAGACTCAGTACATGTTTCTAGCTTTTACTTTTGAATTACCTAGGATTCCTTAGAGTCATGCCAGTCTTAGTATTAACAGTGACAGTAGTACTTTTAGAGAACAACCTAAACCCTGGCATCACTACATTGGACATACATTCATCTCCCTAAACAACCCTACAACCTACAACTTTGTGCTTAGCTAATTGAGGATCAGAGTTCTTTTTATTCAGGACATCTAAGCCACAAAGTTGCAACTTCCTAGGTGTACATTCTTCTTCCCTATTTCTTCCTTTTTCTTTCTTACTTTGGTGGAGCCTCTCCTTTGGTTGCCTTTTGATGCAATGCCACTTGTGGGTTACACACTTGGCACTGATTACTCAGCAACCTAAGAGAAACACCCCTCTTTATTCTATTTTTCATTTTCTTTTTTTTTTCAGCTCATTTTTTGTTAAGGAGAAGAAAAATGCTTATGCTTTAAGGGAGAGAGGAATGTTCCTAGGCCTAGGGTGGCCTCCCCCAAACTTAAACTACTCATTGTCCCCAATGAGTGTCTGAGGTGGCACACCCCCAAACTTGTCCTAGAAGCATCTAGTCTAAGGTAAAACAAAGAGAATCTAAAAGCCCTAGGCATAGACAGAACATTCTAAAAGTGAATATCACAGCAGCAGAAATTCATAAAAACAGGCAGGTAAGGACTTAAAGCTATGCATGCTGAGCACTTTTAAGAGGCTAATTTAAACTATCAAAGGTGTCTTATGACACTCATCCAGCATGCATTTAGATAAGCTATATAAGGCAGTCAAGATAGCAGCAAAAGACAGAATTTAAACAGACCCAGCCTAGCTAAACAGTCAGTCAAAAACATGCATTTACTCATAAAAATTGCAGATTCCGCAATTATTTCGCAAGAGATACAGGGCAGATATATCAGTGATCAAGGCCCCTATGCATGCTTTTTCCAGTCATTCAAGCTATACAAAAATGAAACTCAACTAATCTACCTATTCAGCTACCATCAGACTACACTAAACAACTTTAAATACTAAAACTAAAGAACTAAAACAGATCAAAATATTAACTCAAAACAGCATAATTCACATGGTTCAACAAAAAGCAGTTTGATTTTTTCTTTATTTTAAGGGAACAGCAATACTCCCTTGAGTGCCTAGCACTCAGATATCCTCATCATCATCATTCCTTCTTGGTCTTGGAGGCGCCCATGGAGTCAGTAGGTTCGTGGGAAATTCAGGGAAGATGCATCCCAATTGGTCAGCGACCTCCTTGTCCCTTGCCTGCGCATATGTGGCCCATTGAGCCATCCTCTTCTGCAGATCCATCAGGCATGCCATGGACAGAGACTGAGCAGCAGCCAAACCATCCAGCTCGAACTCCATGTTCCCCTTCCTTCGCATCCTCAAGCCTGTAGGCAGCTCCAAGTGCCCTGTGTAGGCCAGCTGCCTTTCCATTCGCTCGAGTGGGACCCATGCACGTAAACAGAGCTTAGTAATTGTATTAGGAAAGAAAAGTGGACCCTTACCCTTCTTGGCGCAGTCAGCAATTGAAGCTGCAATGACCTCGCCCACGTTGATTGTGAGACCTCGCATGATCGCGTAGACCAGCAGCGATCTGCTTTGG
Source organism: Herpetospermum pedunculosum (assembly GCA_028017165.1). Classification (NCBI taxonomy): domain Eukaryota; kingdom Viridiplantae; phylum Streptophyta; class Magnoliopsida; order Cucurbitales; family Cucurbitaceae; genus Herpetospermum; species Herpetospermum pedunculosum. The sequence goes on from JAPQWQ010000185.1 coordinate 7,537,382, forward strand.
TTGATGGTGGTCTCATGGGTCACTGGGGACAGCTTCCTCCGCACGAAGGAAAACCAGACAGCCGCCTTGGCTGTGAGGTTGGCACTCATAAGAGTGTGCCTCCCATTGCGCGATACTGTCCACGATGCCTCTGGCTGGCCAATGATCCGAATTGCCTCCTCCAAGACAGCTTATGTTGGCTCATCAACGATCCTTGCATAATCAGTGTGTTTTTGACCCTTGAGGCCATAGGCTTCGTTGATTGCCTTCGCTGAGAAGTCCACCTCGACTCCTCTGACCACAGACAGGCCATCCTCAGGATTCATCAAATTGGCGTAAAAGTCATACACCATGCTGGAGTAGGCTGGGTTGGGCGGCCTGCACAGCTCCTCCCAGCCGTGATTCGTGATCCCTGCGCGCAAGAATTGCGGCAGGTCAGCGAATGCGTCGAGGAATCCCTTCTCGTGCAGCAGTTCCCTTTTCCTCAGCTCAGTGCCTCTGGACTCAGCATCAGAGGACACATACCTCACTGATTGAGGCTCATCTTCAGGGTACAACTTGGCTTTCCCTTTGTCTTTTGGTTTGGCTAACTCAGCAGCCTCAATCTTGAGCTTCTTTGGGGAAGGCTCAACACTCCCCTTCTTTGATGAAGGCGCACCCCTGGTCTTCTTTTTCTTGGACTTCTTTGGCCGTTTGGCCTTGACAACCTTGGCGGCCTTCTTTTTCAATCTTGCCTTGGTTGTGATCTGCTGGAGGCAATCCCCCAGTGTCTCGTCCATCGAATCATCCCTCTGCGCAGGGCTCTCAAGGCTGGGTTCCCTCAAAGGAGAGAAGACCTCTTCTTCCTCAGCTTCCTCACTACCCTGCGTCGATTCTTGATGCTCTCCATACGGAAATTCAGGGTCAGGTTGTGGGGAAGTGGGTGATGCTTCAGGGCTCTCTGCTGGTGGGGTGTGTTCAGAACTCTGTGGCGATGGAGGAAGCTCAGGGCTTCGCGCTGGTGGAGATGGCGAAGAGCTCTGCTTGGCTGACTCGTGTGACCGACGGCCACTTTCTTGACTCTCCACAGAGGGAGTCTTTTTCTTGCTTGCTTCTTCGGCCACAGCCATACTCCACTTGCGTTTCTTGGGTGTTCCTGCTGGTTCAGAGGGTCCAGCAGGTATCTCCGTAACTACCTTCCACTTCTTCTTGCGGATAGGCAGTTTTGGGAGTCGTTCAGTGCGCGCAGCCTCAGCATCTGCAAGGGCAAGAAGTGCTTCCCTCGCAGCAATTTCAGCGTCGTCAGCCCTCTTCTTGGACGCAGATCTTTCAGCTCTCGTTAGCACCATTGTTGAATCGTGGGAATCTGGAAAGAAGAATTGCAGATGAAGAGGGAGAGAGATTTCTTGGAGTTCAGATAATGGGGAAATCGTACGGATCAGCGCGCCTCTAACGGATATAAGTAATGATGGAAATCCCAACGGCTATTTCCGTTGCGGATTCTGCAAATCCAGCGCAATTTTAGTGACCGTTGGAGATTTTCTGAATTTAAATGGCAATCTTCTCTCAACTGAATCTTTGATTTGGCTCGATATCTCCTCGATTTTTTTTTATCTTGATTCCATCTCCTTGATTCCCTCTATCGATTCCCTATTAAAAGAAATAAAATCAACATCAAATTCATAATTAAAATCACACAAAAATATACACAAACAGTAACCGGAAACATAGCAAAAAATAAACTAAGGCATGAGCCTCGAATGGACGAGCACAGTAATCACTCGTCCTCTCTCGTTCTTATTTTCACGTTTCAGTCAAGAGGAAGGCCGAGAGAGTCTTCACATCTCCTTCCTCATAGTAATGTTTCAATCTTGCACCATTAACCATGAATGGTTGTCCTTGCTGCAGGTTCTTAATCTCGATTGCACCATGAACAAACACATTAGTTATTACAAATGGACCTGACCATCTAGACTTAAGTTTGCCTGGAAATAATTTCAGTCGTGAGTTAAATAATAAGACAAGCTGGCCTTTCTTAAAGTCCTTAATCCTAAGTCTACTGTCGTGCCAAATCTTGGTCTTTTCCTTATACATTTTGGCATTTTCATAGGACATATGTCTAAGCTCATCAAGCTCATGTAATTGCAAAGACCGCAATGTTCCCGCATCGGTCACGCAATAATTCAACTCTTTTAGGGCCCAAAATGCTTTAATTTCTAACTCGAATGGTAAGTGACATGCTTTGCCATACACAAGTCTGTAAGGAGACATACCTAGGGGTGTCTTATATGCAGTTCTATATGCCCAAAGTGCATCCTCGAGTTTAAACGACCAGTCTTTTCTATTGGGTTTGACCACTTTTTCGAGTATGTTTTTAATCTCCCTATTTGAAATTTCAGCTTGGCCATTCGAATGTGGGTGATAAGGGGTGGCTACTCTATGTCTAACATTATACTTAGCCAACACTCTCTCCATAGCTTTATTAATGAAATGTGTCCCCTCATCACTGATTATAGCACGAGGTGTCCCAAATCTAGTAAAAATATGTCTATGCAGGAATCTTATGACTGTTTTGGCATCATTATTTGGACATGCTATGGCCTCTACCCACTTAGATACATAGTCTACTGCTACAAGGATGTAAAGGTTACCTGATGATGGGGGAAATGGTCCCATGAAATCAATGCCCCACACATCAAAGAGCTCCAACTCTAAGATGTAAGTGAGAGGCATCTCATCCTTTCGACTAAGGTTACCTGTTCTCTGGCATTCATCACAGCTGTGTGCATAGTTGTGGGCATCCTTGAAGATCGTTGGCCAATAGTAGCCACTCTGGAACACCTTTGCAGCTGTCCTCTGACCACCAAAATGTCCACCATAGGGGGCTGTATGGCAGTGCTGCAACACAGACCTTGCCTCCGCAGCTGAAACACACTTCCTTAGCAGACCATCAGCACATGTCTTGTAGAGTGTAGGATCATCCCATATGAACTTCCTAGCTTCATGCAGGAACTTCTTCTTCTCTTGGCCTCCCTTGAAAGTTGGTAATACCTGTGATGCAAGGAAGTTAGCAATGTCAGCAAACCAAGGTTCCTCATCGTTATCACGATGAGTCAATACAAAGACATGTTCATCAATAAAAGCATCAGAAATTGCGGTTTTCGCAATTTTTTCGCAATTATGCTGCAATCTAGAAAGATGATCCGCAACCACATTTTCACATCCTTTCTTATCTCTAATGTCTAAATCAAATTCCTGCAGCAATAACACCCATCTAATCAACCTAGGCTTAGCATCAGCCTTCCTCATGAGGTACTTCAAGGCAGAATGGTCAGTGTACACGATTGTCCTAGTGCCTACAATGTAATTCCTAAACTTCTCACAAGCAAACACTACAGCTAGCATCTCCTTCTCAGTAGTTGTGTAATTACATTGTGCCTCATTAAGTGTCTTACTAGCATAGTATACAGGGTGTGTTAACTTGTCAATCTTTTGTCCTAACATAACCCCTACAGCATAGTCACTTGCATCACATAACATCTCAAATGGGAGATCCCAATTTGGCCCTACTATAATAGGTGCTTTGACTAGTGCTTCCTTAAGGGTTTTCCAAGCTAGGGAACATTCTTTAGAGAAGATGAATGGTTTGTTCAACTCTAGAAGCTCACATAAAGGCTTGGAGATCTTAGAAAAGTTCTTAATGAACCTTCTATAGAAGCCTGCATGTCCTAAGAAACTTCTAATGGCTTTTACATTCTGAGGTTCTACCAACTTCTCTATTATTTCAATCTTGGCCCTATCGACCTCCACTCCTGCTCTAGACACTCTATGACCTAGGAAAATCCCTTCGTCCACCATGAAGTGGCACTTCTCCCAATTAAGGACTAGGTTAGTCTCCTCACACCTAGCCAGGACTTGTCCTAAGTTCTCTAAACAGTTTGTAAATGAATCCCCAAAGACTGAGAAATCATCCATGAATATCTCTATCATGGACTCATCTAAATCAGAGAAGATTGCCAACATGCACCTTTGGAATGTTGCCGGTGCATTGCATAGGCCAAAAGGCATTCTGCGAAAGGCAAATGTTCCAAAAGGGCAAGTGAAGGTAGTCTTCTCCTGGTCCTTGGGGTCTATAGTGATCTGGTTATATCCTGAATAACCGTCTAAGAAGCAGTAATAGGCTCTACCAGCTATCCTATCTAACATTTGGTCAATGAATGGTAGAGGGAAATGGTCTTTTTTGGTTTCCTTATTTAATTTCCTATAATCCATGCAAACTCCCCATCTGGTGATAGTCCTAGTTGGAATCAGTTCATTGCTCTCATTGACTACCACAGTCATCCCCCCCTTCTTAGGTACACATTGTATAGGGCTCACCCACTGACTACTAGCTATAGGGAAGATCACACCAGCATCTAACCATTTTATTATTTCCTTTTTAACTACCTCTTTCATAGAGGGGTTCAACCTACGTTGGTGATCTACTCGGGGTGTATGCTCTTCCTCTAATATAATCTTATGCATGCAATAAGAAGGGCTAATGCCTCTAATGTCAGCAATAGTCCATGCAATAGCCTTCCTATGTTGCTTAAGTAATAAAATCAGTTCAACCTCATGCTTTTCACTTAATTTAGAAGAAATAATTACAGGCAAAGTCTCATTACTTCCTAAATATGCATACTTGAGGTGAGTGGGTAGAGGTTTCAATTCTATGACAGGTGGATGCTCAATGGATGGTTTTAAAGGATTTAAGGATCTATCAGTTAGGTTATTATTTATACATACATGCTGTGTTTTATCTACAGGTATATCCATTATCTCAGAAATATTTAAATCAGTTAAATCTAATTGTACATATTCATTAGCATGCTTAGTTAATAATACATGCTCCAGCTGTTCTTCCATTAATGAATCTACAATGTCCATGCTAGCACAAGATTCAGAGTCAGAGGGGTACCTTAAGGCTTTATATACACTAAATTTCACCTCTTCATCATGAACCCTCATAGTGAGCTCACCTTTTTGGACATCAATCAGGGCCCTACCTGTGGCTAGAAACGGTCTGCCTAATAGGATGGGGACCTCCTTGTCTGCTTCATAATCCAGGATAATGAAATCTGCAAGGAAAATAAACTTGTCAACCTTTACAAGAATATCCTCAATCTTACCCTCAGGGTAGGCTATGGATCTGTCTGCTAGTTGTAAAGTGACAGTGGTTGGACGTGCTTCTCCTATTCCTAGCTGGCGGAATAGTGAAACGGGCATGAGGTTTATGGTGGCTCCCAGGTCACAAAGAGCTCTGCCCACGTGCTTGCCTCCTAGCTCTACTGGTAAGGTGAAGGAACCAGGATCCTTCTCCTTCTTGGGTAGCTTGTTCTGGAGTATGGCACTGCACTCCTCAGTGAGATTTACTGTTTCAAACTCACCAATTATTTTCTTGTTAGTGATAATATCCTTCAAAAACTTTACATAAGAGGGCATAGACTGTAAAACTTCTACAAAAGGAATATTAACCTGCACTTGCTTAAGAATTTCTAGAAATTTATTAAAGTGCACTTCCTGTTCTTGTTTTTTCTTTAGCCTTCGAGGAAATGGAGGTGGTGGCACATATGCAGGCACTTCAGGTCGCCTCAGGATAGGTGGAGGCCTTGAAATTTCTTCTATCTCCTCTATGATTGGCTCCAGCCTGGCTCTTGATGTGCTTGGTGATGGTTGACCTTGGTTTGGCAGAGACTCCAGTGGAGCACTAGACTCATTGTTCTCTACTCTCTTTGGGGCTTCCTTTGTGTTGCTCACCAATGGTCTACCACTTCTAAGTTCAATTGCTTGAACTTGCTCTTTTCCATCTCTCCTTGGCACCTCAGTGTCAGCAGGAAGTCTACCTTGGGGCCTACTTTTGAGTTCATTGGCTAGTTGCCCTATTTGGTTCTCTAGGCTCCTAAGAGTAGCTTGCTGGCTTTGTAGAGTAGCATCATTCTTGGCGATGTACTCTTTGAGTAGATTTTCTACAGAAGACCCTACTGGTTGGTTGTATGGTTTTTGATACATAGATTGGTTATGTTGGGGAGTGAAACCAGGTGTTCCACTCGGTCTTGGTTGGTTAGGAGCTTGGTTACCATTCTGTTGGCCCCCCCATGACGGGTTTGGGTGGTTCCTCCAACCAGGATTGTAAGTATTGGAATAAGGGTTGTTCCTAGGCTGCTGCTGGCTTCCAACATAGCAGACTGAGGCTGGATTCCCAGGGCAGTATTCATACAGGTGCCCTTCCCCACAGAATCCACAGATAAGTGTCTCACCTTGACTTGGTTGGGTGCCCATTGACATGGATGTGGCGGTGTTGACACTAGTTTGGAGATTGGTTTGAGCCATTTGCTTTACTAGGTTGGTCAGGGCGCTTATTTGACTACTCATAACATTGAGTGCGTCCTTATCTTGAGCTCTACTTGGCTCTATTGGATCATCTGACCACCTACAGTGAGATGCTGAGATCTTCTCCAAGATCTCATAGGCTTCATTATAACTTTTGGACAACATGGAACCTCCAGCAGATGAATTTAAGACTTGTCTAGTGCTGGGGTTGCATCCTTTGAAAAAGACCTCTATTTGGATACACCATGGTATGCCATGGTGTGGACATTTAATTAGAAGGTCCTTGAACCGTGTCCAAGCTTCGTGAAGAGACTCATTCTCAGCTTGTTTGAACTTGACTATGTCATCACGAAAGGTAGAATTCCTATCAGGTGGAAAGTATTTAACTAGGAATTTCTCCGCCAAGTCTGTCCAATTGAGGACTGATCCAGAGGGTAATGAGTTTAACCACGTCTTTGCTTTGTCCCTCAATGAGTAAGGGAAGAGGTAAAGCCTCAAGGCTTCTTGGGAAACTCCAGGGATAATGAAGGTATCACTAACTCCTAGGAAGTTTCTAAGATGGTTGTGGGGATCCTCATTTTCCACTCCAAAGAATTGTCCCACAGTGGACAACATTTGGAACATCACTGGCTTTAACTCGAATGAGTTGGCAGTAATTTCAGGGCGGATTATGCTTGGGTTTAGCTCCCCAGGCATGGGAACTAAGTATGAGAGAATGGCACTATTCTTATCATTCTCTATTTCGATGGGATTGCGAGTGACAGGTACCGGATTTGGAACTAATCTATCCATTTCTTCTTGAGAGGATTGCGGAGACTCTGCGGTTTCAGCAATTATTTGAGGTAAAGGGGGTTGGTTAAAGAGACGTTTCTTGGCTCTATTTCGGGCCCTAAGTAATCTCTCAGGCTCAGGGTTGAACTCTAGATCACTACTTGAAGGCTCATACATAAACTAACCCAATGGTACCTGCAAAAGAAATGAAAAAAAGATCAGTTCCAATAGATATTAAACTTTGTTTTTCTAACTTAACAAACTTCGTTTTCACTAAACTAAATCCCCGGCAGCGGCGCCAAAAACTTGTTGCGTGCTCAATGTGTGAAATAAATAGCAATAAAAGAGAGAGAGCACTCAGAACATGCAAGCGTACATGATCTTGTAAGCAAGTAGTAAGTATTTTTTCATTCGTTTTCCCACAGAGATTTATTATTAGCTACTCGTGAAGTGTATTGTTAAGAAAGAATGGGTGGATTTGATGGGGTAAAATTGGTTTTAAATTGTCCAAGTTCTAAGGAATATGTAAAGGGAAGCAACATAAACAAGTGCAAGTCAATGATAAACTCAAATGAAAAGAGACGAGATTAATAAACGAAGAGGAAAATAGCTAAACAGAATTTTTAACTTAGCAGAATTGCGAGAACAGCAATTCTACCGCAATGTTACTAACAGCGAAAGTGTGTAAAATGGACCGCAATGTTACTAACAGCGAAAGTGTGTAAAATGGAGAAACAAGGGCTACTAACGACTCCTCTATAGGCATTTTTATACGATTCTCAAGCATTGGATTAACTCACTATGCATCAAACTAACTCATTCTCATGTATCTTCCGATTTCATGCATTAGATTCTTTAGTTTACTCATGTCCAAGTAAGGTCTTAAGCATCTTGTTAAAGCAGAAAGATATGGTTTGTACTAGGAAGACGCCTATTCCTAGGTCGTTTTCTGGCTACCTTGAAAGGCTAGCATGAGTGTATGACTCTGAACTCTTACTCCTTCCAGAGGTTAGGAGTTCTTTGGACAAAATGGATGGCCAATCGAAATTGCCAGTGGGATGAAGCTTACATACAATCAATGCTTCGAGAGCTATCCTACATGCTTGGTTCACGTTTTTTAGCCTATATTATTGTCATTAGCATGCCCCTATGTGACTTAGTTACTCATAGGTATAGAGAGAACAGAAATAAGAGATGAAGTAGACATGCTTAGAAGGAATTTAGAGACAAAACAGCAAGGAAAAACAGTAGACAGCAAAGACAAGAAACTGTGAAATAATGAATTGTACTTTGATTAATCGATTGTTTGCATGAACAAAGGGAAACTTAAAGTGAATAACTTAAAGGCAGAAAGCAACGAAATGAAATGAACTAGCTAATAGAAGAGACACAACAACAAAACAGAGCTGGAAATTAGAAATAAAAGACAGAAAGCAGTAATTGAGCTTGAACGCCTCGTCGCAAACGCCTCGGCTGAAGGGAGAGAAAGAGTAGCCTTGCTTGGATGAATCCAATCAGGAGAGAAGATGAATCTCCTCTCCTTCCTATCAGATTGTCGACTCCAACAGCTGAACCTCTCAAACCAACAGACGGGGAAGAAAAACAGGAGAAAAGATGGAGCTGCGAAGAGACTTCTACGCTTTCGGATCATGATCAAACCCTCTACTTTGACCCCCTTTTATAGTAATCTGCAGGTGCGTTTGGGCCAAGGAGAACCATCCATCTTCAACGTCATACTTCAAAATGGATGGAGGAGAAAGAACGAATCCCTGAAATAACAGAAAATAACAGAAAAAGATCAGTCAACTTACGGATTTCACTTGAAACATTGCGGTTTTAGCAATGTTTCCGCAATGAACATTTTTCATTCTTTTAACTTCGTTTTTCATCCCTTTTCTTTCCTTTTGTGCACAAGTCCTAATTTAGCTTCCTTCTTCTAATTCTCATATATAAGCATAGGTTTAAGCTAAATCCTATCAAAAACACCTAAGAGTGTACATCTTTCTAAGATAAATAAGTCCTAAAAAGGTCACTTTTGGAGATGTAACAGACCCGTTCGAGAGCTAAAAGTGGAGTTTTAACGCCTCGGGAGTACATCGGGAAAGGGGAAGTTGATCCGTGAAGAAACGGGCCAAAACCGCCTAAGAGAGGCAATTTTCCAGCCCCAAACCCGAGAGTCAGCGTCGAGCTGTAGCGTCGAGACGCTGGCTCGACGCTGCAAAAACCCGAGAGCTAGCGTCGATTGATAGCGTCGAGACGCTAGCTCGACGCTGCCAAGCGTCGAGACTCTGCTGAGGCGTCGAGACGCTCCTAAGGAGGCGCGCGCAAGGAATCATCGGGCAAGCGTCGAGACGCTGCCCTAGCGTCTCGACGCCATCGCGAGGCGCGCGCGGATTATTTAGGGCGCAGCGTCGAGACGCTGGCCTAGCGTCTCGACGCTACGTCGATTACAGCTTCTGTATAAGACGATTTCTGCGCAAAAGTTAGGGGAAATTCACATATTTTGAGCTTTTCTTCTTCTTCTTCCTCTAGTTTTCTCTTAGATTTCCTTTAGCTCAGCCATTGTTGGCATGTTTAAGAGCTTTCTTCTTCTTGTAATTTGTTGATGACGCCTTCCATGGCCAACGTTGGAGCGGAATTGACAACCCGTTCCATGGACGGCTAAGGTAAGGGTGAACGGTTTGGGAATTGTTTAAGGGATTTTTGTTAGACATTTTAGCTTTGATAATCTAAGCTTTGAATGCATATTGGTGGCTGTTTATATACATTTGTCTATCTTGCTTAATCCTTATGCATGTGTTAGAATTTTACGATTGACACTCGAAACTTCTAGCATGTTGTGAATGTTAAAGAATAGCGATGTCGTGCCTCTCACTATTCGACTAAGTAACACAGATAGATAAAACTAAATCGGAGTATCGAGTCGTGTATGATAGTTGTTGATTGCATACAGCGTTTGCGGGCAATCTACTAGCAATTAGATTACATGCTTGAATGTTCGTCGCGGTTAGCTAGTGACTGTCTAGAATAAATTTGGGGTTGATCACCTTAATGCAATTTTGGATAATGTTTAATCGGAACTGTGTGGTCGGATTAATTTCTATGGAGCCGGCTACCTTGGGGCTTCTCGGGTAGTCGTCCGTGTGTATTATAAACCGTTTGCCATGAATTTAGTATTAAATGATGAACTGAAATTGTCTAACAATTAATCTCGAAAATCTCCCAAACCTTGCACGCGTCTCTTTATTTCTATTTTTCCGTTAGCGTTTACTTGCCTTCTTGCATGCTGAAAAATCTCCCCGTTACAGAAACATTAATCAATTAATTAATCTCAATTTTAAGATTAATTTTAGTCATAACTTCTCCTTGGATCGACCATGTTACCACTGGCTACAAAGCCTTGGTTATAGGCTTATAAATCTTATTTTGGCAAGCCTCGACAGCTTTTCAAAATATCGCATACCAAAATTGGCGTCGTTGCCGGGGAGAAGGAAAATTGATTAAAATTATGATTGAAGTTTGAATTTGATTGATTGATGGTTGGCTGAAATTTTTTTCTGTTTGTATATTGTATGTTTAAATTTTTGTTTGTGTATGACCCGTTCCTCTGAGATTAGTGGATTGTAGTTTATCCCGGAAATCGACAGAGAGGAGCGGCGATTAAGGAGAGAAGTTCGGGAGGGGCAGAGACTGTTTGGAGAAGAAGGCAATCCCTTCTTGGTTGAAGAGATGGCGCAAGGTGATGCGCCGCGGACGTTGAAGCAGCTGGCAGCACCAGATCTGAACCTGCAGCCCCTATGCATAAACTACCCCGTGGTAGCAGGTAACTTTGAGTTAAAGTCAGGTTTAATTCACCAGTTACCTTCTTTTCATGGCAACGCAGGGGAGGACGCGAATAAACATCTTATGGAATTTCACTGCGCCTGCGCGGGGATGAAGCCCGCTGGAGTCACGGAGGAGCAGTTGAACATGAGGGCATTCCCCTTCACGCTCAAGGACAAAGCCAAGGATTGGCTATATTATCTGCCCTCCGGATCGATCACCACGTGGCAGGACATGAATAGGGTATTCTTGGAGAAGTATTTCCCTGCGTCCTTGGCCACTTCTCTGAGGAAGAGAATTTACGGGATCACCCAGGACGTAGGTGAGTCCCTGCACGAATACTGGGAGCGTTTTGGGCGCCTGTGCGCCAGCTTCCCACACCATCAGATTGCCGACCAACTGCTTATACAGTATTTCTATGAGGGGATGACGCCCCACGATCGGCAAATGATTGATGCAGCGAGTGGCGGGCCTTGATCGACAAGACACCGGTTGAGGCCAAGCAACTGATAGCGAATATGGCAACCAACTCACAGCAGTTTGGTATTCGGGGGCAAGGACAAGTCCATGGGATGACCCAGAAGCATGAAATGACTGAAATGAGAGCCCAAGTGGCCGAGATCGGTAATATGCTGAAAAAGATCGTTGGAGGAACCCGCGAGGCGGAGGAGGTGAATGCAATCGGGGGGTACGCTTCCAACCCGAGGAAGTATGACCCATATTCCAACACTTATAACCCCGGTTGGCGCGATCACCCCAATTTCAGCTATGGGAACAGGGAAGGACAATCTCGCTTCCAAGGCCAGTCCCACGATAGGCCTAACTCTTCCACCCAAGCTCAAGCCTCGAGCTCCTCCAGCTCATTAGAAGAAATGGTGAGGACCATTGTCACGAGCACCAGCCAATTCCAAAAAGAAGCTCGAGAAGAGCTTAACTCTCACAAAGCCGAGCTGCAAAATCTAAACAAGCAGCTGACACAAGTGGCGGTGTCGATTAGTAAGATCGAGAGCAAGAGCTCAGGGAAGCTTCCTTCCCAAACCACGGTCAACTCATGTGAGAACGTGAGTGCTATTCAGCTGAGGAGTGGAAAGTCACTTTCCACGAGAGCCGTGAAGGAAGTTAAGGACAGCCTGAACAAGTCCGCCCCGCCTGCTCCCGAGAACCAGAATGAGAAAAAAGAAGAAAAGGTCAGTGTACCAGAGGAAGTTGCCAGAGCACCCTTCCCGAGTAGGCTTGCGAAGCCTACTTTGGAATCCGATGATGAGAAGGTCCTTCGTACCTTCCAGAAGGTGATGGTCAACATTCCGCTCCTAGAGGCAGTCAGTCAGGTGCCCAAGTACGCAAAATTTTTAAGGAGCTGGTGCACGAAGAAAAGAAAGTCCAAAGGGACTGAGATGAGAAAAGAGAACGTTTCTGCGATCCTCCCAGGTACGTTGCTCGCCAAGTGCAACGATCCAGGTACCTTTACTATTCCTTGTACGATAGGTAGTAAGGTAGTTAGAAATGCCATGTTAGACTTAGGAGCTTCTGTGAACGTTATGTCTTATGCGTTGTTTCTTGATTTGAACTTAAATGAACTGCATGAGTGTAACGTGACTGTCCAGCTAGCTAATGGGTCGAGTGTGTGTCCAAGAGGGAAAGTAGAGGATGTTCTTGTTAGGGTAGGTGATTTGATGTTCCCCGCTGATTTCCTTGTTCTAGATATTAATTAAAAGTCATTGCATGCTTCGTCCTCTATGTTGTTAGGACGCCCTTTTCTTAAGACCGCTAGGGTCAAAATCGATGTGTTCAAGGGCATCGTTTCTTTAGAGTTTGATGATATTTTGCATGAGTTCTCATTATTCGAAAAGAGATTGGTGGAGAATGTATCTGTGATTGAGCATGACGAGAATGGGAGTCCACCCTCGCGCTTGAGGGATGGTTCCCATGTCTCAGTTAAAAAGTGTGATTTAAATTTGATGGATGATACTGCTGTTTTTTGCACTAACAACTCTGATATTCACGTGCTCGAGGCACGAAGAGTGCAAAATGTTTTTAATGTTGATTGCAGGAAAAGTGTGGACGTGGACAAGTCTGGATCGTCCCCCGCGCTTTCTGATTATGGTTGAAGCAGTGGAGAGAATTCAGTCGAGCAAACGACTTTAAAAATTTTGCGCTTCTCGGAGGCACCCGAGCGATGAACTGTTTTTTATTGCTTTTTAGTGTAATTTAGTCTTACTTTGCTTGCTGTTTTTTTTTAGGAATCGAGGAAGAGAAGACAATTTTGGGCATCGATGTACGTGCGCGCCGCTTCCTCACCCTCGCCAGCTTCACAAAGAGTCAGGGAAGTGTAGTTTCTTCTTCCCTTTTACTTTGTATATCTGACTGTATGGCATTGAGGACAATGCCAAATTTTGAAGTTGGGGGTGGAGTTGGTCTGATGGATATGCATGTGTAGTCTGTTGAGAAGTGCTATATCGATATTGAAGTGCTTGGAACTCTATTTACTGTTTTCTGATGATGATAGCCTAGGAAATGCATGCTGGAAATCTGAGCACGTTCATAATCGAGTTTTTGCATGAGTCTTGCATTTAAAAAATTTTGTGTTGCTCCCTTGCATCTTTCGCGCACTTAGCAACCTCGTTCTAGATTCCGTAGGCTCGAAAATTGCATGTAGCACTAATTCTCGTTGTCACCCCGAAAGGCACCCATAGGTAGCTTGTTGCATGAGAGTTAGTAGTTGGTTAATTGAGATAGCATATGCTAAGCCTAATGTAAAAAAAAATAGAAAAGCATGTTTGATAGAAAAAAAAATCCTCTCGAGGCGCTCCTCCTTCTTATTAGCGTGCTTAAGAAGTGAGCGTTAGTCCTTAAAAACGTGAAGCTTTGGCCAAAGTTTGACGTGTTAGGCAGCTCGAGTTGGAAAGAAAAAGTGAATAAAATGTAGGTTCAAAGAACCTTAATAAGGAGTACAAAGTACTCGTGAAAAGAAAAATGAATGAGAAAAATAATTAGGGCTCTTAATTTGCTTCTCTCTCTCGTGTAAGTCAAGTTTAGACTGTTCTTAAACGCTAGAAGTAGGGGGAAAACGGGATGTCGAGTTGCATGTGGTTTTTCCGGGTTTACGTGAGTTTAGCAGTGGTTGGCTAGCACACACACACGTTAGGGGGCAAGAGTTAATTTTTGATATGTTAGTAGTAAATGCATGCACGAAATGCTTTCATGATTATGTTGTGTTTAAATTTTCAAAATGCATGGAGGTTTGAGTTAGTAGCATGTAGGCGCGTCCTTAGAGTCAATATCTTTGTAGCACTTGCTCGAGGACTAGCAATGTTTAAGTTCGGGGTGTTTGATAACTCCATTTTGGAGCTATTAAATACTTCCTAATTGTAGCTAAAGTCCGCGTTTAATTGGTTAATATATCTCGTTTGTAGGAGAATTGCGGCAAAGAGCTCATGCGTCCGTTGGACCCGTTCGAGGGCTAAAAGTGGAGTTTTAACGCCCCGGGAGTGCATCGGGAAAGGGGAAGTTGATCCGTGAAGAAACGGGCCAAAACCGCCTAGGAGAGGAAATTTTCCAGCCCCAAACCCGAGAGCCAGCGTCGAGCTGTAGCGTCGAGATGCTGGCTCGACGCTGCAAAAACCCGAGAGCTAGCGTCGAGTGATAGCGTCGAGACGCTAGCTCGACGCTGCCAAGCGTCGAGACTCTGCTGAGGCGTCGAGACGCTCCTGAGGAGGCGCGCGCAAGGAATCATCGGGCAAGCGTCGAGACGTTGCCCTAGCGTCTCGACGCCATCGTGAGGCGCGCGCGGACTATTTAGGGCGCAGCGTCGAGACGCTGGCCTAGCGTCTCGACGCTACGTCGATTACAGCTTCTGTATAAGACGATTTCTGCGCAAAAATTAGGGGAAATTCACATATTTTGAGCTTTTCTTCTTCTTCTTCCTCTAGTTTTCTCTTAGATTTCCTTTAGCTCAGCCATTGTTGGCATGTTTAAGAGCTTTCTTCTTCTTGTAATTTGTTGATGACGCCTTCCATGGCCAACGTTGGAGCTGAATTGACAACCCGTTCCATGGACGGCTAAGGTAAGGGTGAACGGTTTGGGAATTGTTTAAGGGATTTTTGTTAGACATTTTAGCTTTGATAATCTAACCTTTGAATGCATATTGGTGGTTGTTTATATACATTTGTCTATCTTGCTTAATCCTTATGCATGTGTTAGAATTTTACGATTGACACTCGAAACTTCTAGCATGTTGTGAATGTTAAAGAATAGCGATGTCCTGCCTCTCACTATTCGACTAAGTAACACAGATAGATAAAACTAAATTGGAGTATCGAGTCGTGTATGATAGTTGTTGATTGCATACAGCGTTTGCGGGCAATCTACTAGCAATTAGATTACATGCTTGAATGTTCGTCGCGGTTAGCTAGTGACTGTCTAGAATAAATTTGGGGCTGATCACCTTAATGCAATTTTGGATAATGTTTAATCGGAACTGTGTGGTCGGATTAATTTCTATGGAGCCGGCTACCTTGGGGCTTATCGGGTAGTCGTCCGTGTGTATTATAAACCGTTTGCCATGAATTTAGTATTCAATGATGAACTGAAATTGTGGTAGCGGTAATTTTGAACTATCGCCAATCATCGGGTTGTCGAGACCCGCCAAAATGAATTTATATTTCCCCGAATTCACTAAACTATTAGTAGAGTAGCGGCAACGGGGTCGATCCACAGGGAATTAAGGTAACTTGACTTAATCTTAATTAAATTTGCAAACTAATAAAATAAATGAAATAAGGGGGATTTGTTGGATTTTAATTAACTAAGAAGGAACAATGCAAACGATGAGAATTTAACTAACGGAGTTTTCGACTCGGGACGATTGGGAATAAATTTAGCATGCCTCTTGGATCATAGGTTGACGAGTATAATGGCTAAACAATTTAACGAATACACAGCTCGTCTAAAATTAATAAATTAACTCAGACATGCTCCATGGAAATTGATTAGACATAATTAATCATGCTAATCAAGCATATCGATCGGACATTGGCGGCCAACGCTCTCCCAAGACCGATCGATAGCAACGAGCTAACCGTGACAACTATCTAATTTGGACGCGAAATTAGTGTGTCGATTTGGAATTCTAATTCGGGAAGAACGATCACCAAGAGCTCAAGGACGCCAATACGCTCAAGGTGTCGTAAATCCTTGTTACTTGGCGGTTTAGAGAGGCACGGCATCAAAACCTTTAACAATCAAACATGCTCAAAATCAAGGGTGCCTAGTCCTAAATCATTCAAACATGTTTATGGAATAAGCAAAGAATTAGAAATCAATTCAATAAGTCATTCAACCAATTCAGAATTTCAATCCTACAACCTCACCAAGAGTGCAAACTACATTTCCCAAATACAATCCCGAGCCAAAAACGGTAAAACTACTCACTCATGACTTGTGTGGTGTGGGATGGCTTCAAATCAAGCTTCCTAGCCCCTCCCATGGTGAAAAACAGCTGTTGGAACGTCAAATCAGGCACGGAGCTCGAGGTAGAAGATGATGATGGCGGCTAAAATCGGATAAAAACTTTAAGTAATCCGTCGTAGCGTCGAGACGCTAGGGCAGCGTCGAGCTAGCGTCGCGACGCTGTCGCTCGACGCTAGCTCTCGGGTTTTTGCATGAAATTTCGCCTTCAATTTCCCCAAAGCGCCCGATCTTCATGCCTTTGCATGGTTTTTCTCCGAAAGTGTTCTTAGGCCTTTAAATTGCGATATTAAGCTCCGAAAAGCGCCGAAACGCTCCCGAGGGCGAATTACCGAGAACACCTGCAATAATCACATAAAAGCAAGATTAAGCCAATAATAATCGTGAATTAGGGACATAATTATAGCTCCAAAATGGAGCTATCAAACACCCCCAACTTAATTCTTGCTAGTCCTCGAGCAAGGTGGAATTCTGATTAATCAAAATAAAACGAGAATGCATGCTAGGGACTCGGTTCTCAGTACTGGAAACGACAGGGCATATGCATTTGAAAGAAACAGCTGCATGCATGTATTGGTTAAGAACAATTCAAAAAATTTAAAGATGCTTCCCTTTTTATGCTTCGGTCCTAGCTCTCGATCTTAGATTTCCAAAGGCTTAGAACAACTCTACCCATCCTAAAATTTTGCCTTCCCTCTACTTATGGCTAAACAGAACAGTCTAAGGGCAATTCATCGTCTAAGCAAGTAACAGATCGCAAGGCATCTTTTCTCTCTTTTTCTATGATCTCCGTGAGCGCCTAACATGTCAATTTTACTTTCGTTTCAGCTTGCTTGCAATTTCATTGCACAGTGCATCTGACTACGGGCAAAATTCACATTTTTAAGGACTAGCGTTCACTTCTTTGTGCTTCCTTTTCATGCAGTGGCGACCGTGGGTTAAACGACCGCCCCTGGTTACTAAGGCAACTCAAGAAGGAGGAACACCTCAGGAGATTACTTTTTCCTTTTTATAAAATATGCATTCCTTTTCTTTAGCCTAAAAATCATGTTAAAATTTTAAGCGCATGGATTACAAACAAGAGCGAATCTCAGCCCATCCTAAGGTTGCCTTTCGAGGTGACAACGGATTTCAAAACAAACAGAGTTACCCTAAACCCACAGATCCAAGATAGAGTGCTAACATGCGAAGCTTAAACAGGGAAATAAATTGAAAAAAATTTCAAAATGGCCTTAACAAATGCAATCATGCTGAATTTCACGACAACCACATACGAAGACCTTAGCAGGACATCACAGAATTTCATAGTCAGACTAGCATGCTTTCACCATAACTCAACAAGTTAATCAGGATTCCACAACAAAGCTCGACAATCACTATAAGGTACAACCCACCACCCCCAACTTTAAAAATGGACAATGTCCTCATTGGACTATAACAGCACAGTCAAAATTTTAAGGAAAGAAAACCTTCCCTGAATTGTGACTTAGAGGGTTGGAGAGCGCGCTTAAACTTTAGCCAATAAACCGCAAGGACGAGCCATTGTTTCACCTGAAAATTCACAACATCAGAGTAGGAACCTAAGCTAATCCTAAAGACAGTAAAGTAAACAAAAAGCATGTACAGTTCAAGCTCGGGTGCCTCCGAGTAGCGCAAATTTTTAGAGTCAATTGCTCGACTTTACCAAAACTCATTTCATCCTTTCTCATAATCAGGCTCTTTCAAGTAGGCATGGTCATCGAAGTCCTCTGACATTCCCTCATGAAAGATCTTCAATCGCTGGCCATTCACTGTGTATTCTTTCTCTGTATCTAAGCTTTGAATCTTGACTGCACCATAGTGATGGACATCAGTTATAATGAAAGGACCAAGCCACCGGGAACGAAGTTTACCTGGCATGAACTTCAGGCGGGAGTTGAACAAGAGGACCTTCTGACCAACTTCGAAGTGTTTTCTGACGACTCGTCTGTCGTGGAACATCTTGGTCTTTTCTTTGTAGGTCTTCGAGTTCTCATATGCATCCAAGCGAAAGTCCATGTTACACTTCTTCACGGCCCAGTAAGCTTTGTGTTCGATCTCCACGGGGAGATGACAGGCTTTACCAAAAACCATCCGGTAGGGAGACATACCTATGGGGGTTTTGTAAGCCGTACGGTAAGCCCACAAAGCGTCGTCCAGCCTGAGGCTCCAATCCTTCCTTCCTGGACTTACTGTTTTCTCGAGGATGCTCTTCACCTCTGAATTGGAGACTTCTGCTTGGCCATTGGTTTGAGGATGGTACGGGGTAGAGATTTTGTGATTTACCCCATACTTCCTCATCAAGGCCTGGATCGTCTTGTTGCAGAAATGGCTCCCCTGGTCGCTTATGATGGCTCGTGGAACTCCATACCTGCTAAAAATATTGGATTTGACAAAACTGGAAACAACATTAGCAGTATCAACTTTGGTGGCCTTAGCCTCCACCCACTTAGACACGTAGTCCACAGCCAACAGAATATAGACAAAACCAAATGAAGGGGGAAAGGGTCCCATAAAGTCCATACCCCAAACCTCAAAAATTTCACAAGTTAAAATGGGCTTTTGGAGCATTTCATTCCTACTAGTGATGGACCCTTTTCTCTGACACTGATCACAAGATTTGCAAAATTCATAGCAGTCCTTAAACAGTGATGGCCAGAAGAAACCACAATTTAAAAATTTTCTCGCAGACCTATTTTGCCCAAAGTGTCCCCCACATGCAAATTCATGGCAAAAAGTAAGTATGGACCTATGTTCAGACTTAGGGACACACTTCCTAATTACTTGGTCAGCGCAAAATTTCCATAAAACGGGCTCTTCCCAAACGTAAGTTTTGGCTTCGCTTTTCAGCTTAGCCCTTTGGTTGTACGAAAAGTCGAATGGGAACGTACCTGTGACCAAGTAATTGACGATGTCGGCGTACCATGGTGTCTCCACACTTACCTGGAAAAGAACTTCATCAGGGAACTCATCATTCAGAGGCAAGTCATCCTCATTACGCACAATGCGGCTCAAGTGGTCAGCAACGGTATTTTCAGATCCTTTTCTGTCCTGGACCGAGACGTCGAACTCCTGGAGTAGCAATACCCACCTGAGCAGTCTAGGCTTCGAGTCCTTCTTGTTCATCAAATAACGAACTGCTGCATGATCAGAAAAAACAATTACTTTAGATCCAAGAATATACGGCCGAAATTTATCAAGAGCGAAAACAATGGAAAGCAGCTCCTTCTCTGTTGTTGTGTAACCGATCTGCGCGGAGTTGAGCGTCCTGGAGGCATAATAGATCACATGGCTCTTCTTGTCTATCCTCTGGCCCAACACAGCGCCCATGGCATAATTGCTTGCGTCGCACATGATCTCGAAAGGAGTCCCCCACTGCGGTGGATGGATGATGGGTGCGTTGGTCAAGCACTTTTTCAGAACGTCGAAGGCGAGCTTGCACTGCTTGTCAAAGCAGAATGGGACATCCTTTTTCAGCAAGCTTGTCATCGGGGTCACTATCTTCGAGAAGTCCTTTATGAACCTGCGGTAAAAACCTGCGTGACCAAGAAAAGAACGCACTTCCCGAAGATTCGTGGGGTAAGGTAAATCAGATATGACATCAATTTTTGCTTTATCGACCTCTATCCCCTTAGCTGACACAACGTGACCTAATACTATGCCCTGACTGGCCATGAAATGACACTTTTCAAAATTTAAAACAAGATTAGTTTCGATGCATCTTTCCATGACTCTAGACAAGTTAAACAGGCAATCCTCAAATGAACTTCCATATACAGTGAAATCATCCATAAAGACTTCGATGCATTTTTCTACGAATTCAGTAAATATGCTCATCATGCATCGCTGAAAAGTCCCTGGAGCATTACAAAGCCCAAAGGGCATTCTCCTATATGCGTAAGTTCCGAATGGACAGGTAAAAGTAGTCTTTTCTTGGTCTTCCTGGGCTATTGGAATTTGATAAAACCCAGAAAAACCGTCTAGAAAACAGAAGAATGGCTTCCCAGCTAAACGCTCCACCATTTGATCTATGAAGGGAATAGGAAAGTGGTCCTTCTTAGTCACATCATTCAGTTTTCTAAAATCTATACACATCCTCCATCCATTTTGCACTCTCTTAGGTACTAGCTCCCCCTTATCATTCCTAATAACAGTTATGCCCGTCTTTTTAGGTACAACATGAATAGGGCTAACCCACTGGCTATCAGAAATGGGAAAGATAATACCTGCATCCAGGAGTTTGTGTATCTCAGACAACACTACCTCTTTCATTGCTGGGTTCAGTCTCCGCTGAGGCTCTCGGGATGGCTTTGCTCCCTCATCCAGCCGAATATTGTGCATGCACAGCACTGGACTCAACCCGTGCAAGTCTGCCAATGTCCATCCTATGGCTCTTTTGTTCTTTTTCAAAACTTCAACCAACTCTCCTTCTTGCTCCGATGTAAGCTCCTTGGAGATAATTACCGGGAGTGTCTCCACCTCACCCAAGTATACATACTTGAGATGACCCGGCAACTCCTTTAATTCCAACTTGGGAGCCTGCAAAAGAGATGGTAATATTTTAGTTGGCTTTTCACATGTCTCTAAAGCAAAAGTAGTTTGTTCAGATGAATCAGACAATATGGGAACACTACTTTCACTTTCTCCAACAATATCAGTAAAAACGAGTGGGTCATCCCCATCAACAACAGTCATGCATTCTTCTTGTTCTAAAGTATCTATAAGATCAATTTTACAGACAGAATGCACATCAGCTTGTTGTTTCATGGCATCAAATACATTAAATTCGAACACATCCCCTTCATATTCAACAGACAAGGTACCATCATGCACATTAATTTTTGTCTTAGCGGTTTTCATGAATGGTCTACCTAGTAAAACTGAAGTAATGGATGTGTTTTCTTCCATATTTATCACATAAAAATCAGCAGGGAAGATCAAATCCTTAACTTTAACCAACACATCCTCAATCACCCCTAGAGGATGAATAGAAGACCTATTAGCTAACTGGATAATTAAACTAGTTTCCTGCATACCTTCTAAACCGAGACTCTTGTAGACTGAGTATGGCATAACGTTAATTGAGGCTCCTAAGTCTAGCATGGCGTGCTCGATTTCTCTATCCCATATAGTACATGGCAAGAGGAACATACCTGGGTCCTGGCATTTGCTTGGAATACCTTGGGTTATCAGGGCAGAAACATTCTTGCTTACCACGACTCTCTCAGCACTTTTGGTCTTCCTCTTCATGGTGCACATCTCCTTTAAAAGTTTAGCGTACCTTGGGATTTGCTGAATTGCATCAAGCAACGGTATATTGATCCCAACCTTTCTCAACGTCTCAAGAACATCCGCGTCGTCGACCTCCTTAGGTGGCCTCGCCAACCTACTAGGAAAAGGAGCAACGGGAGTGTAAGACTTCATAGAAATATAAGGAGAAGCTACAACAGTTTCAGAGGGTGTTTGAGAACACTTATCTGGAGATATCTCTGAATCTTTGTGAGAACTCTCGGGAGTGGTTTGAGATGGCACTTCTTTACCACTTCTGAGATTTATCGCGCTAACGCTTTCCGCTTTGAGTTCTATCTTGCTCATTCTTTCTTTCACCTCAGTTAACCCATCTCTTAGAGACCGCATCTGCGAATTTGTCTCATTGCTAGATTCCATAAGTGACTTGAACATGCCTTCAAGGGCTTGACCTGAAATGGAAGTAACAGCCTGAGATGATTTTTCTTGCATCGTATGAATTAAACCAAATACCTGAGACACTTGTTCTTTGAGCCCTTCTATGTCGGAAGACATCTTAGATTGCTGTTGCGTGCTCAATGTGTAAAGATAAAGAAGCAAAAGGATGGAGAGAGCACTTAGAACATGCAAGCATACATGGTCTCACAGCAAGTAGTAAGTATATTTAATTCGTTTTTTCCACAGAGACTTAATTTTAGCTATTCGCGAAGTGTGTTTGTTAAGAAAGATGGGATGGATTTGATGGGGTAAAATTGGTTTTTAATTAACTACTTTTTGCTGAATGTATAAAGGAACATGCCATAAACAAATTAAAGTGAAAATCAGGCTTAAAGGTCAAGAGATGAAATCAATAAACGAAGAAGAAAACAGCTAGACAGAAAGCAATTTAGCAGAATTGCGATAACCGCAATTAATCCGCAATTAATTGGCAGCGAAAAACTGGTTAAATGGGTGAATTAAGGGCTACTAATGACTGTCCTATAGGCATTTTATTACGATTATCAAGCTTTGGATCAACTCTCTACACATTAAACTCACTCTATCTCAAGTATCGTCCGATTCCATGCATGAGAGACTCAAGTTTACTCGACTTCAAAGTAAGGTCTTAAGCATCTTGTTAAAACAGGAGTGTTCAGTTTATACTAGGGAAACGCCTATTCCTAGGCCGTTTCCTGATTACCATGAAAGGCTAGCATGATTATACGACTCTGAACTCTTACTCCTTCCAGAGGTTAGGAGTTCTTTGGACAAAATGGATGGCCAATCGAAATTGCCCGTGGGATGAAGCTTACATACAATCAATGTTCGAGTGTTGATCTACCTACTTGACTTACGTTTTTTAGCCTATAGTTCTGTCATTAGCATGCCCCTAAGTGAATTTAGTTACTCATAGATATATGAAGAACAGAAATATAAGATAAAGTAGACATGCTTAGAAGGGAAAAGTGTGTAAAACAGCAAGCCAAACTCGTAGCAGAATAAGGAATAACTGTGAAATGCAGAAACTTACTTTGATTACTTCAAGTGTTTGAATGACAAAGGAAAGCTTAAACAGAATGAATTCAAGGCAGACAACAACGAAATGCAATAAGTAAATGACTAAGCTAAGAACAATATTGAACAGAAATGGAATTGAGAAGGAAAGAGCAGAAAACAGTAAAGGTGTGCTGGAAATCTTCGTGGCAGTCGCCTCGAATGATGGTGATGAGAATTCAGCCGTGCTTGGATGAATCCAATCGAGAGAGAAGAAGAATCTTCTCTCCTTCCTATCAGATTATCGACTCCAAAAGCTGAGAACCTCACTCCAACAGACGGCAAGGGAAAATCGAGAGAAATGGTGGACTGTGAGAAGACTTCTGCACGTTGAATGATGACTGAACCTCCGACTTTGGCCCCCTCTTATAGTAGTTTGCAGGTGCGATTGGGCCAAGGAGAACCATCAATCTTCAACGTCGTATATCAGAATGGGTGGAGGAGAAAGAACGAATCCCTGAAAAGTCGGATCTAAACAGAAAAATGTCAGCCAACTTACGGTTTTAACTTGAATAATTGCGGCCACCGCAATTATTCCGCAATGCATTCGCAAGGGTTATTTTTTCATTCTTTTCTTCGGTTTTCACCCCTTTTCCTACCTATTGTGCATAAGTCCTATATTAGCTACCTTCTTCTAATTCTCATATTAAAGCATAGGTTTAGGCTAAATGCTCACAAAAACACCTAAATGTGTACATCTTCTTAAGCTAAATGGGTCCTAAATAAGTCACTTTCAGAGACTTAACAATTGTTCGTTTCTTCCCCCGTATTGACGACGGTTCTCAGCCATGTTGGAGATCAACTGTCGGGCTTCCGCAGGCGTTTTCTCCCAAAGGACTCCTCCACTCGATGCATCAAGCATCTGGCAGTCATGCGGAAGCAACCCATCATAGAAGAATTCGATAAGCGCGGCTTCTGCTATCAGGTGGTTCGGGCATTTCTCACAGAGTTTAATGAACCTCTCCCAGCACTCGTGAAATGCCTCATCCTCCTTTTGCTTGAAATGGTGGATATCTTTTTTCACGGCTCTAGCTTTCGAAGCTGGGAAATACCTTTCCAAGAATAGACTCTGTAACTTCTTCCAAGTGGAGATGGTTCCTGATGGCAAGTAATGTAGCCATTCTCGAGCTTCACCTCTCAAGGTGAATGGAAAAGCTCTCAGATAGAGCTGATCTTCAGTTACGTCGCCTGGCTTCATCGCGGAACTTGTCATTTCAAACTCTTTGAGGTGTTTATAGGGATCTTCATCTGCTTTACCACAAAAGGAAGGCAAATGATTAATTAAGCCTGACTTAAGTACAAACTCACCTGAGATTTCCGGGTAGGAAATACAAGAAGGTTGGTGGCCCATAGCAACCGATGTCCACTGTCTGAGTGTTTTTGGGTCTCCAATCTCATCGTCAATCTCCATTTTCTCAATAAAAATAATTAAGCACTTCTAGCACACTTAAACAAACAGATCAAAAATTGCAAATAATAAAAGAATAAACAAAAATTTTTAAAGTAAAAATCAAAAGTCCACAAATCAAATTTAAATTAGGCCGAATTACACTTAGTTCCCCAGCAACGGCGTCAATTTTGGTAGCGGTAATTTTGAACTATCGCCAATCATCGGGTTGTCGAGACCCGCCAAAATGAATTTATATTTGCCCGAATTCACTAAACTATTAGTAGAGTAGCGGCAACGGCGCCAATTTTGGTAGCGGTAATTTTGAACTATCGCCAATCATCGGGTTGTCGAGACCCGCCAAAATGAATTTATATTTGCCCGAATTCACTAAACTATTAGTAGAGTAGCGGCAACGGGGTCGATCCACAGGGAATTAAGGTAACTTGACTTAATCTTAATTAAATTTGCAAACTAATAAAATAAATGAAATAAGGGGGATTTGTTGGATTTTAATTAACTAAGAAGGAACAATGCAAACGATGAGAATTTAACTAACGGAGTTTTCGACTCGGGACGATTGGGAATAAATTTAGCATGCCTCTTGGATCATAGGTTGACGAGTATAATGGCTAAACAATTTAACGAATACACAGCTCGTCTAAAATTAATAAATTAACTCAGACATGCTCCATGGAAATTGATTAGACATAATTAATCATGCTAATCAAGCATATCGATCGGACATTGGCGGCCAACGCTCTCCCAAGACCGATCGATAGCAACGAGCTAACCGTGACAACTATCTAATTTGGACGCGAAATTAGTGTGTCGATTTGGAATTCTAATTCGGGAAGAACGATCACCAAGAGCGCAAGGACGCCAATACGCTCAAGGTGTCGTAAATCCTTGTTACTTGGCGGTTTAGAGAGGCACGGCATCAAAACCTTTAACAATCAAACATGCTCAAAATCAAGGGTGCCTAGTCCTAAATCATTCAAACATGTTTATGGAATAAGCAAAGAATTAGAAATCAATTCAATAAGTCATTCAACCAATTCAAAATTTCAATCCTACAACCTCACCAAGAGTGCAAACTACATTTCCCAAATACAATCCCGAGCCAAAAACGGTAAAACTACTCACTCATGACTTGTGTGGTGTGGGATGGCTTCAAATCAAGCTTCCTAGCCCCTCCCATGGTGAAAAACAGCTGCTGGAACGTCAAATCAGGCACGGAGCTCGAGGTAGAAGATGATGATGGCGGCTAAAATCGAATAAAAACTTTAAGTAATCCGTCGTAGCGTCGAGACGCTAGGGCAACGTCGAGCTAGCGTCGCGACGCTGTCGCTCGACGCTAGCTCTCGGGTTTTTGCATGGAATTTCGCCTTCAATTTCCCCAAAGCGCCCGATCTTCATGCCTTTGCATGGTTTTTCCCCGGAAGTGTTCTTAGGCCTTTAAATTGCGATATTAAGCTCCGAAAAGCGCCGAAACGCTCCTGAGGGCGAATTACCGAGAACACCTGCAATAATCACATAAAAGCAAGATTCAGCCAATAATAATCGTGAATTAGGGACATAATTATAGCTCCAAAATGGAGCTATCAAATTGTCTAACAATTAATCCCGAAAATCTCCCAAACCGTGCACGCGTCTCTTTATTTCTATTTTTCCGTTACCGTTTACTTGCCTTCTTGCATGCTGAAAAATCCCCCCGTTACTGAAACATTAATCAATTAATTAATCTCAATTTTAAGATTAATTTTGTTGGGTTTTATGTCCTAAAACTCGTAGTTTGTAAACTGAATGAATGTATATATATTATATTCCAATAAAGTTGTTATTGAATTTTAGTGAATTGTGTTTGTATTAACCTATACCAATAACTAACACCCATGGCTGTAGTGTGAGTACTTGAACTTCATGTGTGACATGAATGTGAATCAAGTTCAAGTAGACAGCCAAAATGGTCTATAGTATATGGATAAGGCTGGGTACCTTATCCTGGGGACACTATTGGACGCGGCTCACTTTGTATAGTACAAAACGATGTGATTCGAATCGTTTCATGTAGAGACATGTGAGTGAGGGCGTCCTGTGCAATGAGTTTGCACAAGACCGAACCAAGAAATAAAATCGCTGTTTCTTTATAACACCGTTTACTGTAAAGACCGGTTTATTCATATGATGACTTAGGTAACTCGATCTCAATCCTGAGCTTACTATGGACTCCTGTTTATTTGACCTTATCCTTTGATTTGTACGGGTGAGAGTGGCCAGATCGCCGACTCAATATGCCTACCATCTTGGGGATAAGATTGAATAAGTGGCTGGGGACATAGTTGTAGTAAGATTGGAGTTCACTCCTACCCGCTTTCAGGGTTAGTAGAAAGGTTGTTCCCTTTAGTGCTGACTCCAGGTCTTGAACAATGGGCCCATCCTCTCCTGATCAGGGAGGAATCTGATTTGATGGTTGGACCACAAATCAATTGTTCATTAGAGGTGTCAGTGGTACTTAAGGAACAAGATATAATACAAGGGTTAAACGGTTTAAATGACCCGTTGTGATTATGAACAACTTGTGAAGGATCGACTTACTGATGATAGTTATATCAACAGGACACAATATATCTACAGTGAGGAGAGTGCAGCCCTTGGACTTTAGTGGAGTCTCCGGGGGTTAACGAATGTTGGTTAGTTCGGTTGAAAGAGTTTTGACCGGATAATCTCGTATCGTTGGAGCTCATGATCTGTAGGTCCTTACGGTTCTCCTGGCTAGCTCGGATAAAGCCATGAAACAATATAAAAGAAAAGAAAAGAATTTGAATCGTTCAAATTCGGGTTTGTGGAAGAAGGATAGACATATTTAAATATGATTTAAATATGGACATATTTAAATATGATTTAAATATGAGATTGGTCTGAAAACATGAATAGGATTCATGTGCAAAAAGTCGGTTTTCGGAAAACCGGGTTTAATTATATTATTTAATTAATATTTGATATTGAATTAAATAATATTAATTAAATATATATATATATTTTTATTAATTAAAAAGTTTAAATAATAAAATAATTATTATTATTTTTAATAATAATAATATATATAAAAAAAAAAAATATATATATATATATATATATATATATACATGTGTCTTACATGCAAGATGTAAGACACATGTATGTTTTATATATACACAGCATATATATAATTTTTGACTCATCAGATCAGATCAAAACAAAAAATAAAAAAAAAATAAAGAAAATTAAAATGTTGAGTGAGTGGATTTTTGGGTCGTCAATTGACATTTGAAATTGGATTTCAAATTTTGAAGACTCTCTCTCTATCTCTTCCTTCGTCCCTCCTCTGCTCTCTGTTTTGAATAAAAATTAGTTTTTATTCAGTGAGCTTCTTCCCTCTTTTCTTGAATTAAAGGAGTCCCACCACTCCGTTTCTCGGCCTGAGGATAGCGGGATTACCGTGGGTGGTCCACGAACGTTTCGTGAGAAGGCTCGGTGAGCTCGTGAGGAGCTTCTGGCGGTGAATTTGGAGAGTTACGAACTACAAGGGTATGTGTTCTAACTTCTCTTTTTCTTCGCTTTTGCATGTTTCCATTTGTTTAAATTGATGAAATTAGAGTGTCCATGATCCAAATCCGCTTCCGCTGCGTGCCGTGGGCGCTCCATCAATTGGTATCAGAGCGTTTTTGGCCACTCAATTTCTATCAATTTAAGTTATGGTGGGTTTTATTTAGAAATTGTTTCTGAATGGAATTCTAAAGTGAATATCGATTTTGGCATAGTTTCTTTTTGAATTTCATTATTTGTAATTGCCCGAGAATGTATGGGCTTTAATGCATGCTAAAGAGTCTGTATTTTTAGAGTCATTAGAGTCCATATAGGTTTCTTTGTGAAAGAATTTTGAGATTGAAACTCGCCGAAATGTTCGGTGTAAGTTCAATTTCATTCAAGGCAATACGAGGAGAAATTCGAAGAAAATTTGGCCGAAGCGTTCGGAGGAAGCAAGTTGGTCAAAGGCGGTGCGAAGAGTTCGAAGTCCGCTCAAGACGTGGCTTGTTGATCAAGCTTGTAATAAATTAGTTATTGCTTGCTAAATGCCAAAATCGATCCACTTTAGTATGTTTAATTAATTATGCATTGCGAATGTATGTTTTAATTAAATTCCATGTTTGTATGTGCATAACGTATGCCATATAGATTTAAAATCCCACCGTAGGAAGCATGCTTCATGCATTGAAAATATGTTATAAGTGTTATAATATATCGTATGCATATTTGGCAATTCATGAGTTTTGATATAAAAGTTATATTAATTCATGAATTAGTTGTTATTAGTTCAATAGAATAATTGATATAAGTGTTATATTAATTATGAAATTGAATCAACAACATAAGTTGCCATAGTTTTATGCACATGGTATATTATAAGTGTTATAATGTATAGGATGCATGTTTATTCATGAGTATTAATATAAGAGTTATATTAATTCATGAATTAGATGTTGTTTGCTTAATAGAATAATTGATATAAGTGTTATATTAATTATGAAATTAAACATCCAACATTAGATGCATTTTGTTTGTTATAAGTGTTATAATGTATAGGATGCATGCTTAATTCATGAGAATTGATATAAGTGTTATATTAATTTATGAATTAGGAGTTGTATATTTAAAAACATAATTGATATAATCGTTATATTAATTATGAAATTAAATATTCAACTTGTCATGCCTTAGTGTTGCATGTTTGAGAAGCATGTAGAAGTTTGTTGTAGTAAGTCTTAGTTTTGCAAAGCGTTGTAAAATTGGCATAGACTTTTAAAATCTATAACAAAGACAAAGGCATGCTCACTTAGGGTTGAATGTATCGTTCCGTTTCATTAGATGAATAGGTCGATATCTTGTAAATGCTAAGGTTACAAGAAACTCACCCGGGGACATCCTGTTCGAGGTTGGAGGTATTTAAGCTGACGGTTTACGGAACACCTCCTACCTGGGGACCATCCGGTTCTTGAGTAAAGTTAACCTGGCTTTATGAGCATGCGTGAGTGGTGTGAGGTGATAGCTCCAAAATAGAGCTATCTTAATGTCCCTAATTCTAGCTAAAACCATGATATATATTGATTAAAATGCTTCCTTGTAGGTGATTTCATGGTGAAGAGCTCGGGAAGTCCATTGATGATTTTCGGGGCTAAAAAGGTCATTTAACATGTTTCGGGAAGTGTTCGGGTCAAAACGATAGGCCAAACGGAGCTCGGGAACCAAAACGACCCAAAAGTGGGCTAAGAGCCGAGAGGGCAGCGCCCAAGCGCCGGCGCCCAGCGCCCAGGCGCCCAACGAACGCAGGACGCGCGCACGTCCGCGCGCGCCGCTTGCAAGCACCGCACGCCCGCGCCCAGACGGCCAGACGCGCGCGCGCCGCCTCGCCTCGCGCCCGCGCGCCAGCCCGCTCCTCCTCGCCCATGTCCGCGCGCACCCGCGCGCCCACGCCCGCTCCGCCTCGCCCTCGCCCGTGTCCGCCTCGCCATGTCCGCGCGCGACAGCGTCGAGACGCTGGCCGAGCGTCTCGACGCTCCGAACTCTGAAGCGTACATTTGAAGATCCACCCGAGAGCAAGCGTCGAGCGCAAGCGTCTCGACGCTCGCTCGACGCCGCCCCGCGCGCGCGCGCCTGCCAACTTAGGGCACAGCGTCGAGACGCTGGCCTAGCGTCTCGACGCTCCGAGCTTAAAAACCGTGAAAGTTGCAGATTTGCAGCCATTCTTTTCATTCTTCTTCTTCCTCAAGCTTCTCCTCTCGGGTCTACCTCCATTTTCCGCCATTTTTGTACTTCTTCTCCTTCTTGTGCATGATTCCAAGCTCTTCCATGGGAAGTTGGATTAATCTAACCTCCATGGAAGGCTAAACCAAGGTAAGTGCTTGATTTTGGGTTTGGATTTGTAAATTATGGATGTTTGGGGAGATTTTCCCCTTTGTGAATGTTAAGCCATTTAGCTTGTTTATGCATTTCTTGCTTGTTCTTCATCCAATTCTAGCATGTGTAGCTAAATTAGTTTGACAATCTAATTCTTATGCATGATAGAGGGCTAAAGGTTGGGACGTATAATTGCCTATACCGCTAGGTAGCACGGGTCTAAGCATGGCTAATTAGTTCGGCCCAAAGTGACATTGGTAAACTGAATTAATTAACGTTTTCATGTTAGGCTTAAGGCAAGAGAGAAACCGGGTTAGTCTTAGGATTAGACCGTCGCAATGTTCCCGTCACTGGCACGTAATCGATTTAGGGATCGCTACCGTAGATAGATTATTGGCCAAGTTTAATTAGAATTGCACGAGTCTAATTAAATCATTGGGTCATTTGAGTTAGGAATAACTAAATGAATTGTGTGCATGAACATGGCTAACGCGTTAATTGTATCGATGATCCTAACATCCATAACGAGCAATTCCATTTCTCGAAGTTGAGCACAACCGTTTAATTTTTGCACGTTATCATTTAATTTTCCGTTAGCATAATTAGGAGCTCCCTTCCCCCAAAACCAAATTACCATTCTTTAATTTGTGCATTCTTTTATTTCTAGCAATTTAGACTTAGTTAGATTAAATTTCTTATTTCCCTGTGGATCGACCCCGTTGCCACTTAGCTACAAATAGCTCGGTGTATTCGAGTTTATAAATTGTATTTTGGCAAGCCTCGACAGCTTGAATTTGGAGTACCCCAAAAGTACCTCTACCAAAATTGGCGCCGCTGCCGGGGAATTAATTAATTTAGTTTAGTTAAGTTTAGTTTGTTGGTTTTAAAATTTTTCTTTATTTCTTTTTGTACAGTTTAATTCTTTTGTATTATTTTACGCGTTTTGTTTGAGTTTTTGGAGCGCAGCATTCTTTGAAAATTCAAAAGAAGCACCAAGATGGAGGTCGTGGGTAATCTTGAGCATCAAAGAACCATGAGGGAGCTTGCATCATCTGAGCTAAGCCGGAACACATCGAGTATCTTGTATCCGGTAGCTGCAGGTAATTTTGAACTTAAAGCTGGTCTGATTAACTTATTACCTTCTTTTTGTGGTAATACAGATGAGGATCCCGTCAGACACCTCAAGGCATTCCAGACGGTGTGTTCGGCATTCAGGACCGACAGCATCACTGCAGATCAACTCCATCTCAAGGCTTTCCCCTTCACTCTGAAAGAGAAGGCGAGAGATTGGATGCATTACCTACCGACTGGGTCCATCACTTCTTGGGAAGAGCTACAGAGAGCGTTTTATGCGAAGTATTTTCCGCCTCCCAAGGTTGCCTCTCTCAGGAAGCAAATATGCGGTATCTTGCAAGCAGAAGGAGAAAACCTTTATGACTGTTGGGAAAGGTTTAATCGTTTGTGCGAGAGTTGTCCTAACCATCAAATAACAGATCAACTCCTCATTCAGTATTTTTGTGATGGCTTGCTCCCACGTGTTCGGCAGTTTATTGATGCCGCCAGTGGAGGTTCACTCATGGATAAAACACCTGAAGAAGCAAGACAGCTGATCTCAAATATGGCTGAGAATTCGCACCATTACGCAGGTAAAGGGGGTGAGCAAGACCGTTTCTCAGCTGAGTTAAACGCGCTTAATGCTCGAGTGTCAGAATTAGGCAATGCGATGATCCGGTTAGCGGAAAATGTTTCTCAAGCTTCTGTGCAAGCTCAGACATCATTTTCAGGTAATTTTATTGAAAATATTTTGCAAGATTTTGTTTCAGCTAACCGGAAATTTCAGGAGGACACTCGGGAAAGAATGGACGGTTTTGGAATGTTAGTGCAAGATCTGGGCAAGGAAGTGTCTCAGATGGCTAAAAAGGTGACAGTGATGGAGCATAAGAACGCGGAGAGCGCTAGTGCCATCACTTTGAGAAGTGGGAAGCAACTTCCCACTAGTACCCCGCCAGTGGAAGTCGATCATGGCCATGTCGAGCCACAGACAGAAAATCCCGAACCACGGTGGCATGGGGTAAATTTCGATCCTACGTGCACTAGAGTTTACGTGCCTAAGGCTCCTTTTCCTAGCAGGTTAGCGAGACCGCCAAAGGAAGACTACGAGAAGGAGTTCCTTGACACATTCAGGAAGGTAGAGATCAACATCCCTCTGTTGGATGCCATCAAGCAAATCCCAAGGTACGCTAAGTTCCTGAAAGAGTTGTGCACCAACAAGAGGAAGACAAAAGAGAAAGAGCGCGTCGTGGTAAGTAAAAATGTCTCCGCTTTAATCACGAAGAACTTACCAGAAAAATGCGACGATCCAGGTATGTTTTCTCTCCCTTGCACTATTGGAGGTAAGAAAATTAGAAGAGCCATGCTAGATCTAGGAGCCTCCATTAGTGTTATGCCTCGCTCTGTTTATCAGGATTTGAATTTAAAAGAAATGCAGGAAACCGGTGTTGTTATACAACTTGCTGATAGGTCTTGCGTACATCCTTTAGGGGTAGTGGAAGATGTATTAGTTAATGTTAACGGGCTGATTTTTCCTGTGGATTTTTATATTCTGAAAATGGATGGAAATTCTGATTCTTCGTCTGCGTCGATCTTATTAGGTAGGCCCTTTATGAAAACTGCTAAAACTAAGATAAATGTAGATAAGGGCACTTTATCTGTTGAGTATCGTGGACAAGTTGTTGAGGTTGATGTGTCTAATGAGTTGGAGCATGATGAGAGCGTCCACTCTCTTTGTCAAGTAGATACAATTGAATCGTTAGTTCAGGAAGAATGCATGTCTGATAGAGATGGGGATGACCCATTATTTTTGACTGATCTTTTTGAGGAATCTGATATCCATGAACCTTCCATGTCTGAACTTTGTGATTCAACTGTCTCTTCTTTGGCAACTGTTCAGGATCATGCTAAAATGCTCCCCTCTACTTTGCAGGCACCTAAATTGGAGTTGAAAGACTTACCTGATCATCTCAAATACGCGTATTTGGGGGATGATGAGACGTTGCCGGTCATCATAGCGAAAAACCTTATGCCGGCTCAGGAAGGGAAGTTAATGGAAGTTCTTAAAGAGCACAAGCTGGCGATTGGATGGACATTAGCAGATTTACATGGGCTAAGTCCAGCTACGTGCATGCACAGAATCCTGCTCGAGGATGGAGCGAAACCTTCACGAGAGCCCCAAAGGAGGCTCAATCCCGCGATGAAGGAAGTAGTAGTTTCTGAGATTCTCAAACTCCTCGAGGCAGGTATCATCTATCCTATCTCAGATAGTAAATGGGTTAGTCCTATCCATGTTGTTCCTAAGAAAACTGGCATGACTGTGGTTAGGAATGAGAAAAATGAATTAGTGCCCAAAAGGATTCAAAATGGATGGAGAATGTGCATAGACTTTAGGAAGCTTAATGAGGTCACTAGGAAGGACCATTTTCCCATTCCTTTTATTGATCAGATGGTGGAGCGTTTAGCTGGGAAGTCATTCTTTTGTTTTCTCGATGGTTTCTCTGGCTTTTACCAAATCCCCATAGCCATAGAAGACCAAGAGAAAACAACGTTCACGTGCCCCTTTGGCACATTTGCATTTAGAAGGATGCCTTTTGGGCTTTGTAACGCTCCTGGTACATTTCAGAGATGCATGATAAGTATATTTTCTGAGTTTGTAGAAAAATGCATTGAAGTGTTCATGGATGATTTTACAGTTTATGGCAATTCCTTCGATGACTGTTTAGATAATTTATCGCGTGTCCTGAAAGGATGTATTGAGATGAACCTTGTTCTAAATTTTGAAAAATGTCACTTTATGGCTAGTCAAGGTATCGTTTTAGGGCATGTGGTTTCTGCTAAGGGTATAGAGGTAGATAAGGCTAAAATCGATGTTATCTCTAATCTGCCATACCCAACAAATGTTAGGGAGGTTCGGTCTTTTCTTGGCCATGCAGGGTTTTATCGCAGGTTTATCCAGGACTTCTCCAAGGTTGCCATGCCTATGACGTACCTCCTTCAGAAGGATGTAGCGTTCGATTTTGGGGAGGAGTGCCGAAAAGCCTTCGATTTGCTCAAGGATAGTTTGACCAGCGCGCCCATCATACACCCACCCCAGTGGGACTTGCCGTTCGAAATTATGTGCGACGCCAGCAACTATGCCTTGGGAGCCGTGCTCGGTCAGAGGATCGAGAACAAGAGCCGTGTCATCTACTACGCCTCCAGGACGCTTAATCCAGCGCAGTGCAATTACACGACAACGGAAAAAGAACTTCTTTCTATTGTTTTTGCGCTTGATAAATTTCGTCCTTACATTATTGGCTCTCAAGTAACTGTTTTCTCTGATCATGCAGCTGTTCGGTACCTGATGACCAAGAAGGACGCAAAACCGAGGCTACTTCGGTGGATTTTGCTTCTCCAGGACTTCGATGTGAAGATCAAGGATAGGAGAGGAGCAGAAAACCCGGTAGCCGACCATCTGAGCCGCTTGGTCAGAAAGGAAGACCCCCTGCCTCTAAATGAAGATTTCCCCGATGAGACACTCTTCAGACTTGATACAGTCCTTCCCTGGTATGCTGATATGGTAAATTACTTGGCCACAGGTAATTTTCCTTCTGGTTTCTCTCATAGTAGGAAAGCGAAGCTGAAAAGCGACGCTAAGTACTATGTTTGGGAGGATCCCAATTTATGGAAGTTCTGTTCTGATCAAATAATTAGGAGATGTGTCCCTGAGAATGAGCATGCGTCTATTCTTGCTTTCTGTCATGATTATGCATGTGGGGGACATTTCGGGCCTAGGAGGACAGCTAGGAAAGTTTTAGATAGTGGGTTTTACTGGACTTCCCTGTTTAAAGATTCGCATGAATTTTGTAAAACCTGCGATAGATGTCAAAGAATAGGGTCGATATCTGGTAGAAATGAAATGCCTCAAACTCCTGTCTTAGTATGTGAAATCTTTGACGTTTGGGGCATGGATTTTATGGGACCCTTCCCGCCTTCTTGTGGTTTTTCTTATATATTACTGGCTGTTGATTATGTTTCCAAGTGGGTTGAGGCGAAAGCCACGAAGACTAACGATGCTAATTCTGTTGTTAGGTTCGTTCAGTCTCGTATTTTTACCAGGTTTGGAATCCCACGAGCCATAATCAGTGACCAGGGAACTCATTTTTGCAACCGATCTGTGGAGGCTTTGCTGAGGAAGTATGGTGTGCATCATCGCGTGTCCACCGCCTACCATCCCCAAGCCAATGGGCAAGCCGAGGTCTCCAACAGAGAGGTGAAATCAATTCTTGAGAAAACCGTGAGACCAAGCAGGAAGGATTGGAGCGATCGTTTGCAGGATGCTTTGTGGGCCTACCGCACCGCCTACAAAACCCCTATCGGTATGTCCCCATACCGGTTGGTCTTTGGTAAGGCATGCCACTTACCCGTGGAGATTGAGCACAAAGCATTCTGGGCGATCAAGAAGTGTAACATGAGCCCTGACGAAGCTGGCGAGGCACGATTGCTTCAGTTACAGGAATTGGAGGAACTGCGTTTGGACTCCTATGAGAACTCCAGGATCTATAAAGAGAAGTCCAAACAGTTTCATGACCGAAGGATCTTAAAGAAAGACTTCGAAGTCGGTCAGAAAGTTCTGCTTTTCGATTCCCGTCTGAAGTTCATGCCAGGTAAGCTTCGTTCCCGTTGGAAAGGACCCTATACCATAACTAAAATTTCTCCTTATGGCAGTGTAGAGATTCAGAGCTTGGACTCAGATGAGGTGCAGAAAGTGAATGGGCACCGGTTGAAGATTTTCCACGAAGGGGACGCTGAGTGCTATGACGCCACATTACTTCTAGCGCCGCCCCCGATCGACTATGGATGAGTGGTCAAGAGAATACAGTCGAGCAATCGACTCTAAAAATTTGCGCTTCTCGGAGGCACCCGAGCTTGAACTGTATTTCTGTTGTTTATCGCTTTGCTTTTGTTTTTATTTTTGCTTTTGAGTTGTTGTTTGTTTTCTTGTTTTCCTAGGAGAAAAGGTGGAACAGTCGACGATTCGAGAGCCCATTGGAGGACGTTGGTGCACATCTCCACTCGTCAGCTCCATAAAATTCAGGGGAGGTTTTCTGTTCCCTTAGGATTTTATTGTTTTTATAGTTGAATGCATTGGGGACAATGCATATCTTAAGGTGGGGGGTGGAGTTTGTTGATACATAGAGATGAGACTTCTTAGTAGTTGTCGAGCATATGTGTACTCTGACTGTTAGATTAGAATCTGAATGCATGTGTCCGATGAGGACGGTCTGTGATTTGCTTGTGAACACTCCGTATTTGCATGATTCGAAAATTTGACGATGTATGCACATTTTGAGCCTATTTTAAAATTTTTTCTGTTATTTCCCTACATTCACTGAGCACATAGCACTCTTATCCTCAGTTCTGTAGGTCTAGACTGATCTTATTTTGTCTGAAACCTTGTTGTCACCCCGAAAGGTACCATTAGGGAGGCTTGATGTGTAGAAGTAGTAATAACTCATTTGTGTATAGCGAAGCTATTGCCTAAAAAAAAAAAGTATGCATGAAAAATAAAACCTCTAGAGTTGCTCCTCCTTCTTGTGTTGCCCGTGTAACCAGGGGCGATCGTGTAACCCACGGTTGTCACTGCATGAAAGGGGAACTAATGGAAGTGAGCAATGGTCCTTAAAAACGTGAAGCTAAAATTTGGTTTGACGTGTTAGGCTCTCTTGGAGAAAAATAAAAAAAAAGAAAGTTGTTCAAAAGAAAAGAAAATGGGTACAAAGTACTCAAGGAAAAGAATAAAAATTAGGCCTTATGTTTTGTTGCTATTCCTATCACTAAAAGCCGTTAGACTGTTCTTATCGCCATAAGTAGGGGGAAAACGAGTTATAGGACTATATAAGGTTATTCCGGACTTGCGTGAGCTAGGTTGAGAGGTGCTAAGCACACACACACGTAAGGGAATAGGAGTTTAAATTTTGAAATGATTTCAACGTTTGCATGCTTTTGATGGTTTTGAATTTACTACAAGTACCTTGTTTCACAAGCATTGAGATTAGAGTCCAAGCATGCATTTGATTCTTTGGAGATTATTTAGAGTATACCTTGCTCGGGGACTAGCAAGATTTAGGTCGGGGGTATTTTGATAGCTCCAAAATAGAGCTATCTTAATGTCCCTAATTCTAGCTAAAACCATGATATATATTGATTAAAATGCTTCCTTGTAGGTGATTTCATGGTGAAGAGCTCGGGAAGTCCATTGATGATTTTCGGGGCTAAAAAGGTCATTTAACATGTTTCGGGAAGTGTTCGGGTCAAAACGATAGGCCAAACGGAGCTCGGGAACCAAAACGACCCAAAAGTGGGCTAAGAGCCGAGAGGGCAGCGCCCAAGCGCCGGCGCCCGGCGCCCAACGAACGCAGCACGCGCGCGCGTCCGCGCGCCAGCCCGCTCCGCCTCGCCCTCGCCCGAGCGCCCTCGCCCGTGTCCGCCTCGCCATGTCCGCGCGCGACAGCGTCGAGACGCTGGCCGAGCGTCTCGACGCTCCGAACTCTGAAGCGTACATTTGAAGATCCACCCGAGAGCAAGCGTCGAGCGCAAGCGTCTCGACGCTCGCTCGACGCCGCGCGCGCGTCTCGACGCCGCCCCGCGCGCGCGCGCCTGCCAACTTAGGGCACAGCGTCGAGACGCTGGCCTAGCGTCTCGACGCTCCGAGCTTAAAAACCGTGAAAGTTGCAGATTTGCAGCCATTCTTTTCATTCTTCTTCTTCCTCAAGCTTCTCCTCTCGGGTCTACCTCCATTTTCCGCCATTTTTGTACTTCTTCTCCTTCTTGTGCATGATTCCAAGCTCTTCCATGGGAAGTTGGATTAATCTAACCTCCATGGAAGGCTAAACCAAGGTAAGTGCTTGATTTTGGGTTTGGATTTGTAAATTATGGATGTTTGGGGAGATTTTCCCCTTTGTGAATGTTAAGCCATTTAGCTTGTTTATGCATTTCTTGCTTGTTCTTCATCCAATTCTAGCATGTGTAGCTAAATTAGTTTGACAATCTAATTCTTATGCATGATAGAGGGCTAAAGGTTGGGACGTATAATTGCCTATACCGCTAGGTAGCACGGGTCTAAGCATGGCTAATTAGTTCGGCCCAAAGTGACATTGGTAAACTGAATTAATTAACGTTTTCATGTTAGGCTTAAGGCAAGAGAGAAACCGGGTTAGTCTTAGGATTAGACCGTCGCAATGTTTCCGTCACTGGCACGTAATCGATTTAGGGATCGCTACCGTAGATAGATTATTGGCCAAGTTTAATTAGAATTGCACGAGTCTAATTAAATCCTTGGGTCATTTGAGTTAGGAATAACTAAATGAATTGTGTGCATGAACATGGCTAACGCGTTAATTGTATCGATGATCCTAACATCCATAACGAGCAATTCCATTTCTCGAAGTTGAGCACAACCGTTTAATTTTTGCACGTTATCATTTAATTTTCCGTTAGCATAATTAGGAGCTCCCTTCCCCCAAAACCAAATTACCATTCTTTAATTTGTGCATTCTTTTATTTCTAGCAATTTAGACTTAGTTAGATTAAATTTCTTATTTCCCTGTGGATCGACCCCGTTGCCACTTAGCTACAAATAGCTCGGTGTATTCGGGTTTATAAATTGTATTTTGGCAAGCCTCGACAGCTTGAATTTGGAGTACCCCAAAAGTACCTCTACCATGAGGTAATAAAATGTTTATCACCTAGACATCATAGGTCAAAGTTTGTTTTACCTAGACTTAGGCCTTATTGTCTTAGCCGGATAATGCCTGAGTAATTTACCCATTCCGTCTTAAAATACTTAGTAGAGGTGTTGAGAAGGTATATATGATATGTCCCTCTCCTCCTACGTTCTCTGTCAAGTTCACACCGTGAGAATTATGCTCGGCCTCGTGATGTCAATAGGGCATCCCCATTCGGATGGTATTTGCATAATTCAAGAGCAAGGTGAATGGAGAAAGTATTTATAGTAAGTGGGAGAAGGAAGTATGTCAATACATCCTGCGGTCTCCTCCATTGGATTGAACCGTGAGATTCCTATGTTCTGCCTGCTAGGTGCCCACAAGTGGTACCGATCCATTCGGAGGGCCGTTTCATAGGAATCGGAACATCTCAATCACCATTTATGGATAAAGAAACATAGAGCCATTCCCAACTTTGACATTTCCATTCGGTTGCATCGTTGGGGCCGCCCTATGAATTCTAAAAATGGAGGGTCACACTTACGAGATTTGCTAAGGAGTTAGTAAATCTTGACCAAACAGCGATAACTAAGATGCTATAGGAATATGAGATATTCTGGTATTAGCATTTAGTCAAGAATGTCTTGATTCAGTGAAGGAATGCTTGACTGCCCCTCGGTAGCGACCATTCTGACCCACTGAAGTATCGTTGCAGTTTAATAATGAGTTTTGGGTACATTATTATTCTTTGCTAAATTCTTGATTGGTGTGTAAATTAGGTTAAAACATTTTCACTAATATTTATTCATTCTCTTTTCAGCATGTCTAGCTCTTTCATTCATTTACTAGCTTCCGATAAGTTAACCGGCGATAACTACGCGACCTGGAAATCGAACTTGAATACGATTCTCGTTCTTAATGATCTTAGGTTCGTCTTATCAGAGGATTGTCCTCCCCGTCCTAGCTCGGATGCGACTCGAACTGTTCGAGAAGCATATGATAGATGGACAAGGGCTAATGATAAAGCCCGAGTCTATATCTTAGCCAGCATATCTGATGTGTTAGCTAAGAAGCACGAGGATATGGTTTCTGCTAAAGAAATCATGTCTTCATTACAGGAGATGTTTGGACTTCCGTCCTCATCGGTCTGTCATGAAGCCCTCAAATTCGTTTACAACTCTCGCATGAAGGAGGGAACCTCTGTTAGGGAGCATGTCCTTAACATGATGGTCCACTTCAATGTGGCGGAAGTAAACGGAGCTATTATAAATGAGTCAAGTCAAGTAAGCTTTATCTTGGAATCTCTTCCGAAGAGTTTCCTTCAGTTCAGAACCAATTTGGTAATGAACAAGATAAAGTATAATTTGACTTCTCTCCTCAGCGAGCTACAGACTTATCAGTCCCTACACACTTCTAAAGGAAAAGAGAAGGAGGCAAACGTTGTCACTTCTAGGAAATTCCAAAAGGGGTCGTCTTCTGGGAGTAAGTCTGAACTTTCTTCTATTAAGAATAAGAGTATTCAGAAGAAGAAGAAAGATAAAAGGAAGGGAAAAGCACCTGCTACTGCTAAGAGCAAGAGTAAATCTACAGACAAAGGAAAATGTTTCCATTGTGGTGTAGATGGGCACTGGAAACGCAATTGCCCAAAGTATCTTGCAGAGAAAAAGGCTGAGAAAGAAAGACAAGGTAAATATGATTTACTTGTTGTTGAAACATGTTTAGTAGAACATGATTGT
Organism: Herpetospermum pedunculosum; assembly: GCA_028017165.1. Taxonomy (NCBI): domain Eukaryota; kingdom Viridiplantae; phylum Streptophyta; class Magnoliopsida; order Cucurbitales; family Cucurbitaceae; genus Herpetospermum; species Herpetospermum pedunculosum. The sequence goes on from JAPQWQ010000185.1 coordinate 7,578,385, forward strand.
CATACCTGGATACTTGATTCAGGAGCTACTAACCATGTTTGTTCTTCTTTTCAGGAAACTAGTTCTTGGCAGCCACTTTCTCGCGGTGAGATAACTCTCAGAGTTGGAACTGGAGAGGTTGTCTCAGCTGAAGCAGTGGGAGCTGTAAAGTTGTTGTATAGAGATAGTTTCATTTTACTAGAAAATGTACTCCTGGTTCCTACCTTCCAGAGGAATCTTGTATCTATATCTTGTTTGTTAGAACAGTTGTATAAAGTATCTTTTGTTTATAATGAGGCGTTCATTAGCAAAAGAGGTGTACGTATTTGTTCTGCGAAACTTGAAAACAACTTGTATGTGTTAAGACCAACCGAAGCCAAAGCTATTTTGAACACTGAAATGTTTAAAACAGCTGAGACTCAAACTAAAAGGCATAAACTTTCTCCAAGTACTTATCTTTGGCACTTAAGACTAGGTCACATTAATCTCAATAGGATTGGGAGATTGGTTAAGAGTGGTCTGCTAAATCGTTTAGAGGACAACTCTTTACCGCCATGTGAGTCTTGTCTTGAGGGCAAGATGACCAAACGATCTTTTTCTGAAAAAGGTCATAGGTCCAAAGAACCTCTAGAAATCGTGCATTCGGATCTCTGCGGTCCTTTGAATGTCAAAGCACGAGGAGGGTATGAATATTTCATCAGTTTCATTGATGATTATTCTAGGTACGGTTATCTTTATCTAATGCATCATAAGTCCGAAGCTCTTGAAAAGTTCAAAGAGTATAAGGCAGAGGTTGAGAACACATTAGGTAAATCGATAAAAACACTCCGATCAGATCGAGGTGGAGAGTATATGGATTTAAGATTCCAGGACTATATGATAGAACATGGAATAGTATCTCAACTCTCAGCGCCAGGAACACCACAGCAGAATGGTGTGTCCGAGAGGAGAAATAGAACCCTGTTAGACATGGTTCGATCTATGATGAGTTATGCTCATTTGCCTAGTTCTTTTTGGGGATATGCAGTAGAGACTGCAGTATATATTTTGAACATGGTTCCCTCTAAGAGTGTTTCTGAAACACCTTATGAGTTATGGAGAGGGCGTAAAGGTAGTTTACGTCACTTCAGAATTTGGGGGTGTCCGGCACATGTGCTAGTACCCAATCCAAAGAAGTTGGAACATCGTTCAAAATTGTGCCTATTTGTAGGTTACCCCAAGGAAACGAAAGGTGGTCTATTTTACGATCCTCATGAGAACAAGGTACTAGTATCGACTAATGCCACGTTCTTAGAGGAAGACCACATGAGAGATCATCAACCGTCGAGCAAAATTGTTTTGTCCGAATTTTCCAGGAAAGCTACAGACGAATCAACAAAGGTTGTTGATCAGGCTGGTCCTTCTCAAGAGTTGAGAAAGCCTCGACGCAGTGGGAGGGATGTAAGACAGCCCGACCGCTACATTGGCTTGTCGGAAACTCAAGTCGTCATACCTGATGATGGCGTTGAGGATCCATTGACCTTTAAACAGGCAATGAATGACATAGACAAGGACCAGTGGCTTAAAGCCATGGATCTCGAAATGGAGTCTATGTACTTCAATTCGGTCTGGGATCTTGTAGACCAACCAGATAGTGAAAGACCTATCGGTTGCAAGTGGATCTACAAGAGAAAACGAGACCAAGCCGGTAAGGTGCAAACCTTTAAGGCTCGACTTGTGGCAAAAGGTTATTCCCAAAGATAAGGGGTGGACTATGAAGAAACCTTTTCTCCTGTTGCCATGTTAAAGTCGATTAGAATACTCTTATCCATTGCTACATTTTATGATTATGAAATCTGGCAAATGGATGTCAAGACTGCCTTTCTGAATGGTAATCTTGAGGAGAGTATCTATATGGCTCAACCAGAGGGGTTCATACTTCAGGGTCAAGAGCAAAAGGTTTGCAAGCTTAATCGATCCATTTATGGATTGAAGCAAGCATCTAGATCCTGGAATATAAGGTTTGATACGGCGATCAAATCTTATGGCTTTGAACAAAATGTTGACGAACCTTGTGTTTACAAGAAAGTAGTCAATACTGTTGTAGCTTTCTTAGTCTTGTACGTAGACGATATACTACTCATTGGGAATGATGTAGGGTTCCTAACTGACGTTAAGAATTGGCTAGCGACCCAATTCCAAATGAAAGATTTGGGAGAGGCTCAGTTTGTTCTAGGGATTCAGATCGTAAGGGATCGTAAGAACAAAGTGCTAGCGCTATCTCAAGCATCTTATATTGACAAGGTGTTGTCACGATATTCGATGCAGAATTCCAAGAAAGGTTCGCTGCCTTTTAGGCATGGAATTCACTTGTCTAAGGAACAGTCTCCTAAGACACCTCAAGAGGTTGAGGATATGAGACGAATTCCCTATGCATCTGCAGTTGGTAGTCTCATGTACGCTATGTTGTGTACACGACCCGACATCTGCTATGCAGTAGGAATTGTCAGTAGGTACCAGTCTAATCCAGGATATGATCACTGGACAGCCGTTAAACACGTCCTCAAGTATCTTAGGAGAACGAGAGACTATATGCTTGTGTATGGCGCGAAGGATTTGATCCTTGCAGGATACACTGACTCTGATTTTCAGACTGATATAGATTCTAGGAAATCTACATCAGGATCAGTGTTCACTCTTAACGGAGGAGCAATAGTATGGAGGAGTATAAAGCAAGGTTGTATTGCTGACTCCACCATGGAAGCTGAGTATGTCGCAGCTTGCGAAGCAGCGAAGGAAGCTGTATGGCTTAGGAAGTTCTTGACAGATTTGGAAGTTGTTCCAAATATGAACTTGCCAATCACCCTTTATTGTGATAACAGCGGTGCAGTGGCAAATTCTAAAGAACCTAGAAGCCATAAGCGTGGAAAGCATATTGAGCGAAAATATCATCTCATTAGGGAGATAGTGCAACGAGGAGATGTGATCGTCACACAGGTAGCCTCGGAGCACAACATTGCTGATCCGTTTACTAAGTCTCTCACGGCTAAAGTGTTTGAGAGACACCTATATAGTATAGGGCTGCGAGCTGCTCAGTAGGACAGTGGGAGAAACTTTAGATATTTGATATTCTAGTTCTCTCGACCAGCATGTACTCCACTGACGTTTTAGTCCAAGTGGGAGTTTGTTGGGTTTTATGTCCTAAAACTCGTAGTTTGTAAACTGAATGAATGTATATATATTATATTTCAATAAAGTTGTTATTGAATTTTAGTGAATTGTGTTTGTATTAACCTATACCAATAACTAACACCCATGGCTGTAGTGTGAGTACTTGAACTTCATGTGTGACATGAATGTGAATCAAGTTCAAGTAGACAGCCAAAATGGTCTATAGTATATGGATAAGGCTGGGTACCTTATCCTGGGGACACTATTGGACGCGGCTCACTTTGTATAGTACAAAACGATGTGATTCGAATCGTTTCATGTAGAGACATGTGAGTGAGGGCGTCCTGTGCAATGAGTTTGCACAAGACCGAACCAAGAAATAAAATCGCTCTTTCTTTATAACACCGTTTACTGTAAAGACCGGTTTATTCATATGATGACTTAGGTAACTCGATCTCAATCCTGAGCTTACTATGGACTCCTGTTTATTTGACCTTATCCTTTGATTTGTACGGGTGAGAGTGGCCAGATCGCCGACTCAATATGCCTACCATCTTGGGGATAAGATTGAATAAGTGGCTGGGGACATAGTTGTAGTAAGATTGGAGTTCACTCCTACCCGCTTTCAGGGTTAGTAGAAAGGTTGTTCCCTTTAGTGCTGACTCCAGGTCTTGAACAATGGGCCCATCCTCTCCTGATCAGGGAGGAATCTGATTTGATGGTTGGACCACAAATCAATTGTTCATTAGAGGTGTCAGTGGTACTTAAGGAACAAGATATAATACAAGGGTTAAACGGTTTAAATGACCCGTTGTGATTATGAACAACTTGTGAAGGATCGACTTACTGATGATAGTTATATCAACAGGACACAATATATCTACAGTGAGGAGAGTGCAGCCCTTGGACTTTAGTGGAGTCTCCGGGGGTTAACGAATGTTGGTTAGTTCGGTTGAAAGAGTTTTGACCGGATAATCTCGTATCGTTGGAGCTCATGATCTGTAGGTCCTTACGGTTCTCCTGGCTAGCTCGGATAAAGCCATGAAACAATATAAAAGAAAAGAAAAGAATTTGAATCGTTCAAATTCGGGTTTGTGGAAGAAGGATAGACATATTTAAATATGATTTAAATATGGACATATTTAAATATGATTTAAATATGGACATATTTAAATATGATTTAAATATGGACATATTTAAATATGATTTAAATATGAGATTGGTCTGAAAACATGAATAGGATTCATGTGCAAAAAGTCGGTTTTCGGAAAACCGGGTTTAATTATATTATTTAATTAATATTTGATATTGAATTAAATAATATTAATTAAATATATATATATATTTTTATTAATTAAAAAGTTTAATTAATAAAATAATTATTATTATTTTTAATAATAATAATATATATAAATATATATATATATATATATATATATATATATATATATACATGTGTCTTACATGCAAGATGTAAGACACATGTATGTTTTATATATACACAGCATATATATAATTTTTGACTCATCAGATCAGATCAAAACAAAAAATAAAAAAATAAAAAAGAAAATTAAAATGTTGAGTGAGTGGATTTTTGGGTCGTCAATTGACATTTGAAATTGGATTTCAAATTTTGAAGACTCTCTCTCTATCTCTTCCTTCGTCCCTCCTCTGCTCTCTGTTTTGAATAAAAATTAGTTTTTATTCAGTGAGCTTCTTCCCTCTTTTCTTGAATTAAAGGAGTCCCACCACTCCGTTTCTCGGCCTGAGGATAGCGGGATTACCGTGGGTGGTCCACGAACGTTTCGTGAGAAGGCTCGGTGAGCTCGTGAGGAGCTTCTGGCGGTGAATTTGGAGAGTTACGAACTACAAGGGTATGTGTTCTAACTTCTCTTTTTCTTCGCTTTTGCATGTTTCCATTTGTTTAAATTGATGAAATTAGAGTGTCCATGATCCAAATCCGCTTCTGCTGCGTGCCGTGGGCGCTCCATCAAATTTTAGTCATAACTTCTCCTTGGATCGACCCTGTTACCACTAGCTACAAAGCCTTGGTTATAGGCTTATAAATCGTATTTTGGCAAGCCTCGACAGCTTGAGATTAAGGCGATTATTCAAAATATCGCATACCAAGACCCGAGAGAGAAAATGAAGAAGATCCGCTGAAAATCGTCAAAATGGCGTTTTAAGCCGTCGGAGCGTCAAGACGCTAGGCAAGCGTCTCGACGCTGCGCCCTAAGGGTCGCGCGCCTTTTGTCGTGATGGCGTCGAGACGCTAGGAGAGCATCTCGACGTTGCGGCCAATTTCCCCAGCGCGCGCGTTCGCGATGGCGTCGAGACGCCAGGCGAGCGTCTCGACGCTTCCCCGATGATTTCCAGCGCGCGCGTCCCTCCGGAGCGTCGAGACGCTGGGCAAGGGTCTCGACGCTGCAGCGTTGAGCAAGCGTCTCGACGCTGTTGCTCGACGCTTGCTCTGGGGTTTGGGGCTGGAAAATTGCCTCTTCATGGCAATTTTGCCCGGTTCTTCTCGCGTGAGCTTGCCATTTTCCCGAAGCACTCCCGGGGCACTAAAACGCCTTACTTAGCACCAAAACGCACTCAATGGATACCACGAGCTCTATGCCGCAAAACTCCTATAAATGAGACATATTAAACAATTAATCACGACTTTTAGCTAGAGTTAGGGAGTGAAATATAGCTCCAAAATGGAGTTATCAAACACCCCCAACTTAAATCTTGCTAGTCCTCGAGCAAGGAAAATAAAGAATTCGACTCTAAGGACATGCTTACATGCTTCTAATTCAAACCTCAATGCTTTTTACAAATCTAAACATAACATAATCACGAAAGCAATTAGCGCATGCATTTAATTACGAACATATCAAAAATTAACTATCGCTCCCTAACGTGTGTGTGTGCTAGCCAACCTATCCTAAACCTACGCAAGCTCGGAAAAACCACATGCAACATATCATCTCGTTTTCTCCCTACTTCTAGCATTTAAGAACAGTCTAAACTTGACCGCATAAGAGAGAGCAATAAATTAAAAGGCCTAAAACGATTTTCTCATACTTTTTCTTTTTCTCTTTTTGAGTACTTTGTACTCTTTGTTATGGTTCTTTGAACCCAACTTTATTTTCTTTTTCTTTCCAATCCCGAGTTGCCTAACATGTCAAGCTTAGGTCTAAGCTTCACATTTTTAAGGACTAACGTTCACTTCTTAAGTTCGAACTTAAAAAGGAGGAACGCCTCGGGAGAATTTTCTAACCAAACATGCTTTTCTATTTTTTTGTCTTTAGGCTTAATTAACCACTAACTCTCATGCAACAAGCTACCCTAGGGGTGCCTTTCGGGGTGACAACAAGAATCAACGTGACATGCGATCAAACTAAGCCTACGGAGTCTAAGATGAGGTTGCTAAGTGCTCGATAGATGCAAGGGAGCAACAGAAAAAAATTTAAAATTTTTTACATGAACCTAATAAATGCAAAACAACATCATGCAAAAACTAGATTATGCAAATGCTCAGATTTCCAAAAACACACTTCCTAGATCATCATAATTATAAAGCATATAAACAGAGTCTCAAGCACTTCAAATTCAAAATCAGCACTGCTCAACAAACTACACATGCATATCCAAACATCCACCCCCAACTTCAGAAGATAGCATTGTCCTCAATGCTACTTAATCAGAAACACAAAAGTTAAAGGGAATGAAAAACAACGCTTCCCTGATCTTTGTGAAGCTGGCGAGGGGAAAGAGGCGGCGCTTTCCTTATCTGAGCCCAACTTCCTCAACTTCTCCTTATTTCCTAAAAAAAAACAGCAAGCTAAATTAAGCTAAATTACACTACGAAACTTAAAACTAAAACAACAATAAACTAAATGACTGAAAAACAGTTCAACACTCGGGTGCCTCCGAGAAGCGCAGAATTTTTAAAGTCGTTTGCTCGACTGAATTCACCCAACGAACTCATCCATATTCCGACAGCGCGGGGGATGTTCCAAACATGTCCTCGTCCACACTGTTCCTGCAAATATCATTTAAAAGCAATTTTTCTCTTCGTGCCTTGAGCACGTGAACATCATCATTGTTAGCACTATAAAAAACAGCACCATTATCATTTAAATCCAGATCTTTCTTCCTAACAGAGGCAAAAGAATAGTCCCTCAAGCGCGAGGTCAAATTCTCTTCCTTCACACAATCCACAGACTTTGCATTTCCATTCTCATCATGCACAAAAGAGTTCGATGCATTCATAAAAAACTCATTCACAATTCCATCAAATTCTACAGACAAAGCACCCCTATCAACATCAATTTTGACCTTAGCGGTCTTCATAAATGGGCGTCCTAGTAAGATAGAAGAGGAAACATGCGAAGAGTTTTTGTTCATATTCAGCACATAGAAATCGCATGGAAACAACAAATCTTTCACTTGGACTAAAATGTCCTCAATTTTCCCTAACGGATGCACATAAGATCGATCGGCTAGTTTGACAACTATATTAGACAATTAAATTGCACAATTCAAGCTTTTTAAACACATCAAAAGACAGACAATAATTGAGGCATTGAGATCTAACATGGCATTTTCAATCAGTTTAGTACCAATAGTGCATGGGATAGTAAACATACCAGGATCGACGCACTTTGGTGGAAGCGTACCTTGGAAAATTGCAGAGACAGATTCTTTTTTCTTCTCATCACTCACGTTCTTCTTTAATTCTTCATTTTTGTCCATCTTCTCATCCTCAAGATGGCTTGGGGAGAATTCACTCGGTTTCCCCTTTTTCTCAACAACGGGAGGCAACAAACGGCTTGGGAAGGGAGCCTTGGGCTTGTAGCCTTTCAAGCTCGGGGGTGCATCCAACTGAACTTCCTTCCTTCTTGACTCAAGATCCTCGATATTTTCCTCATCCTTGCCTTCCTCTTTCTCCACAACAGCGGTGTTTGGAGAAATTTCTCTCCCACTTCGTAAGTTAATGGCACAGACCTGCTCACATGAACTCATCCTCGCTTGTGGGGGCAGCATCCAAGGACTCACAGGTGCAGAACTCGAGGGAATATCCCTTCCACTCTTCAGTGCAATACCATTTAGGCGTTCTGCTGCCTGAGTTTACACCTTACTTATCCTGTCATTGATCTTCGTGATCCCCTCGCTCAGAGACAAAAATTGCGCTTTGTACTCTTCGCGATGCTCCATGCTCCTTTCCAGGAAAGATTTGAACATTTCCTCAAGGTGTGGACCTGAAATAGAAGAAAAAGCTTGCGATGAGTTTTCTTGTAATTTAAGGATAACGCCACATACCTTGGACATTTGAGCCTTAAGCACCTTGACTTCGCTTGCGAGGCGGGTTTGCTCATGTGCTCCACTTCCATTCTGCTGCATATTCTGAGCCATATTTGAAATCAAACGCCGAGCTTCTGCTGGGTCTTGTCAAGCAACGCCCCTCCACTAGCTGCATCTAACATCAGTCTATCATGCATGCACAGGCCTTCATAGAAGAAACGAATGAGTTCAGCCTATGAAATCTGATGGTGGGGGAAGTCTTCACACATCCGGGTATATCGCTCCCAATATTCAGGAAAGGTCTCCCCTTCATTTTGAATAATCCCGTAGATCTCCTTCCTTAGGAACATGGCTCTCGAGGTAGGGAAATATCTGTCTAAAAACAAGCCTTTCATCCCTTTCCACGTAGAGATGGTCCCTGAGGGTAAGTAGTGTAGCCAATTCCTCGCATTATCCTTCAAGGTGAAAGGAAATGCTCTCAAATTCAGCTCATCCTCTGTTATCTCACTTGTCCTCATCGCAGAGCACACCATGTGGAACTTCTTAAGGTGCTTGATAGGATCTTCACCTGTTTCACCATAAAAAGAAGGAAGTGAGTTAAACAAACTGGATTTAAACTCGAAATTACCTGTTGTCGGCAGAAATGATATACACAACGGTCGATAGAGCAAGCCATGCATCGCCCACTCCTTCAGCGTTCTCTGACTCTCATTATTGCCCTCCAAAACCTCCATCTCTTCCGAATGTAACCTGGACTTTAAAAATCTTGGAAGAGAGGACCGTTATCCAAATAAAAAAAACAATTCACTAAAAAGAAATTTAAAAACAACCAATCAACCTAAATCAAAAACAAAAATTAATTTTATTTTTAGTTGCCCTCCCCAGCAACGGCGCCAATTTTGGTAGAGTTACTTTTGGGGTACTCCAATATCAAGCTGTCGAGGCTTGCCAAAATAAATTTATAAACCCGTAGATTTTAGCTTTGCAGCTAGCGGTAACGCGGTCGAACCACAGAGAGGGAATAAAATTGAGAATTAATTGTTTGAGTTATAATTAAGTTGACTGGTACAGTTTGTCACAAAAGGGGGAATTTTGAATATGCAACGTAATAGAAAATGCTAACGGAAAAATAATAAGATTGAGATTGAAGAGTGTTGGATTTGGGAAATTTCGGGATCTTGCTAAGCGTTTTAACATTTATCACTTAATTCTAAAGTAAGGCTAATCAATAATGACATGCACGCGGTCGGTTACCCAGGACACCCTAAAGTAACCGGCTCCATATTAATTAATTAGATCACACAGTTCTAATTAAACATTATTCAAAGTCTCGTTAGAGTGATCAACCCCAATTTGACCCTAAACAGTAACTAGCAAACCGCGACGAACATTCGACTATGTAATCAAATTGCTAATTGGCTACCCGGCAACCCTAAAGTACCCAACAATTATCATGCATAACTCGATACTCCGATTTATTTCATTGTTCTGTGTTACTAGGCGAAAAGGAGAGGCACGACATCGCTATTCTTTAACTCTAACACATGCTAGAAAACTCGATTGTCCGTCGGCGAAATCTAACACATGCATGGGATTAAGGAAGAACAATGAATGCATACAAAACTAAAGCCAAATCAGAACCATTGTGCATAAATTATCAAAACATTAAAAAGCTTAACAAGGATCCCTAATTATCCCAAATCCAAACACAAATACCTTAGCCAACCATGGAGGTTTGGAGTCCCAATACTCCCATGGAAGCTTTGGACATCATCCCAAGCTAAATACACAAGAAAACCTCCAAAAATGGCCAACAATGGCGGAGAAACGAAGAAGAAAACCGAAGACCCGAGAGAGAAAATGAAGAAGATCCGCTAAAAATCGTCAAAATGGCGTTTTAAGCCGTCGGAGCGTCGAGACGCTAGGTAAGCGTCTCGACGCTGCGCCCTAAGTGTCGCGCGCCTTTTGTCGTGATGGCGTCGAGACGCTAGGAGAGCGTCTCGACGCTGCGGCCAATTTCTCCAGCGCGCGCGTTCGCGATGGCGTCGAGACGCTAGGCGAGCGTCTCGACGCTGCCCCGATGATTTCCAGCGCACGCGTGCCTCCGGAGCGTCGAGACGCTGGGCAAGGATCTCGACGCTATTGCTCGACGCTTGCTCTCGGGTTTGGGGCTGGAAAATTGCCTCTTCATGGCAATTTTGCCCGGTTCTTCTCGCGTGAGCTTGCCCTTTTTCCGAAGCACTCTCAGGGCACTAAAACGCCTTTCTTAGCCACAAACGCACTCAATGGATGCCACGAGCTCTATGTCGCAAAACTCCTATAAATGAGACATATTAAACAATTAATCACGGCTTTTAGCTAGAGTTAGGGAGTGAAATATAGCTCCAAAATGGAGTTATCAATACCATCAAGAAAAATTAACATTAGGACCGGAGTCAATTGTTTCTCCAACTCTTGAAACCTCTTCTCGCAGTCTTCACTCCAAGTGAAGAGTGGTGTTCTCGCAAGTAACCTGAGTCAAAAGTGGTGCCAAGCAAAAACTATTATGAACCAACCTCTTATAGTAACCTGTCAGACCATGGAAACTCTAGATCTATGTCACTAGACTGAGGTCTAGGCCAACTACGAACTGCTCTCACCTTTGAAGGGTCCACTACAATATCATTCCTAATAGCCACGTGTCAGAGAAAAGAAGCTTTGTCCAACCAGAACTCACACTTAGAAAACTTGACATATAACTTTCACTACTTATCTAGACTATCTAACTTGCATGGGTATTCCTCATGTTGCTCTTTAGTCTTGAAATCAACCCATATGTCGTATATAACTACTATCATAAACGAGTCTAGAAATCTCTTGAAGACTCGATTCATGAGATTCATGAAAGCTGCAGGAGCATACGTGGGTTCGAACGACGTCAAGATAAACTCATAATGACCACATGATCATGGAGGGTCTTTGAAATATCACCCTCTTGGACTCGTGTACTTGTTCTTCACTATTATCTTGTTCAACTACCGTCAATCAATACAAAGCTATATGGATCCATCTTTCTTCCTAATGAACAAAACTAGTGCGCAACATGGAAAAACATTGCAGTGTATGAATCCTTTTCCTATTAGCTCTTGTATATGTAACTTAGGCTACTTCCACTCTGTTGAGACCATTCTATATGGAGCTTTAGGAATGAGACTTATTTCTCAGCCTTGATTTCTATGTTGAAATCTACCTTTCATGTTGATGGTAACCCTGAAAGGTCCAACTTACTTTACTAACACGACTTTTCCATTTACATCTAGTGAGCTTACTTTCTTCTTGCAATCGAATTGATGACTTCATTAGTTTCTTGTACTAACTTGATCCCAATGGAAAACTCCCTCAAGCTTCGGTAAAAAAATTGACAATCTACCTTTTCACCAACAAAGTCTCAAAGTTTCATTTCAATAGTTCTTGACAACTATTGTTAAAAATCATCCCACTAAAAGGTTTTGTTTCCTCCAACTCCTTTATATATCCTAAGTCAAAACAACTCTTCCAACATTTGGATTGTCCTTACTTAATCTTTTGCTTTGGGAGGCTCATACTAAAGTTGAGTTTCATGCCAAAGTCTCACATATTTTTTTCCCTTCATTCAACACATACCATGGTATTAAGTTCAAAAGCATAACAAAATTTCTTGTATGAATTCCAAAGGCTTGTAGACATAAACCGTATCATAAAAGGTTATGTCATACTCATGTACAAAAAGTCTCAACATAATAACTTCCTTTATTTTCTCAATATAGCAAAATTTTATTCTCATCTCAGGTCCTTTTTATTTCGCTTTCGTTGTTGAACACATCAACTAGGTTAGATATTTTAAACCGGGTTTTTCATATTGGCACTTGTACTCCATCTAATAACTTTTCATTCTTTTGGCATGACACATAAAACCAAAATACCTTACTGAGTTCAACAAAACCTTAAGCTTCCCAAGAGAATTCATAGAATACAATTCCTTCAAAATCTAGCATCCTCAACAACATGTGTCACAAACAAAAAAACTTCAACCTATTGGGATCCTTTTTTTTCGTGTCTAACAACTAGTTTAGTATCATGTCTAACTTTGTTTGGATAGAGTTTCCTTTAGCACCACCACTTTAATTGTCCCCATAGAAAAACATAACATGAATGCTTAGCATTAATGGTGATGCTTAATTTTCTTGAATTCTCTTATAACTAGTGAGACCAAAGCAAATTCATAAAAAAAATAAAAAAAAATATGAGTGAATAACACTACCAATAGTTTGCAACCATCCTTGTGCAAATATTTAGTTACAAGGCTTGAAAATCTACTTTCACACTCCAACCACTTCGAGTCCAACAATACATTAAAACTTTCAAGCCCAACAAAAAAACACAAGTCTTGGATTATTTCTTCATCAAATAGTTTGCTTATTACTAGATCCTTCCTTCACTCAAATTTAGCTAACTTATTCGACCTTAACATCATTTCTTAGTGCATTCACAAATGGACAAATGTATTTGCTAGCTTAAGTGTGTACACTTTTGTCCATCTTAATCGTCCTAACGCTATAGATTTTTTTTTCTATGCTCCAAGATATTTGAAATAAGCATTTGTTCCTCCTTAAATGTTTCCTTCCAAGAGCTAAAAACTAGTGTCACGTGGCCTACCTTTCATGGAGTGAAAAACCTAACAACCACAAAATATTTTTTCTAAATCAAACATGCTACAAACATCATCCTCAAACTCATCAATCAAGTCTATTCATGAACTTCTCTTCCTTCTCTTTTTTTTAATTAATAATAATAAATGCGTCGGAGCGTGAGGACTTGGTGTCTGCTGGAGGGCTTGAGGCCTGCGTGTCCGAGGCCATGTACTTCTCTGTCAGTCGACCGAGACTCGGGTGTGCTGAAAGCTTGTGCACGACTGACGAGTAGATTAGACGGGAGAAGCTGCGTAGGAGGGTGAGGACTCGGTGCCTTCTGGAGGGCTTGAGGCCTACGTGTCCGAGGCCATTTATTTCTCCGTTGGTCGGCCGAGACTCGGGTGTGGTGAAAGCTTGTGCACGACCGACGAGTGGCTTAGACAGGAGAAGTTGAGTCGGAGCGTGAGGACTTGGTGTCTGCTGGAAGGCTTGAGGCTTGCGTGTCCGAGGCCATGTACTTCTCCATCAATCGGCCAAGACTCAGGTGTGTTGAAATCTTGTGCACGACCGACGAGTGGCTTAGACGGGAGAAGTTGCGTCAGAGCTTGAGGCCTACGTGTTCGAGGCCATGTACTTCTTTGTCGGTCGTCCGAGACTCGGGTGTGCTGAAAGCTTGTGCACGACCAACGAATGGCTTAGACGAGAGAAACTGCGTCGGAGTGTGAGGACTTGGTGCCTGCTGAAGGGCTTAAGGTCTGCATGTCCGAGGCCATGTACTTCTCCAACAGTCGGCCGAGACTCCGCTGTGGCGAAAGCTTGTGCAGAACCGACGAGTGGCTTAGACAAGGGAAGTTGCGTCGGAGCGTGAGGACTTGGTGCCTGCTGGAGGGCTTGAGGCCTGCGTGTCCAAGGCCATGCACTTCTTCGTCGGTCAGTCGAGACTCGGGTGTGCTGAAAGCTTGTGCACGACCGAGAACTGGCTTAGACGGGAGAAGTTGTGTCAGAGCGTGAGGACTTGGTGCCTGCTGGAGGGCTTACGGCTTGCGTGTCTTAGGCCATGTACTTCTCTGTCGATCGGCCGAGACTCGGGTGTGCTGAAAGCTTGTGGCCGATCGACGAGTGGCTTAGACGAGAATAGTTGCGTCGGAGCGTAAGGACTTGGTGCCTACTGGAGGGCTTGAGGCCTGCATGTCCAAGGCCATGTACTTCTTCGTCGGTCGGTCGAGACTCGGGTGTGCTGAAAGCTTGTGCACGACCGAGGAGTGGCTTAGACGGGAGAAGTTGCGTCGGAGCGTGAGGACTTGGTGCCTACTGGAGGGGTTGAGGCTTGCGTGTCTGAGGCCATGTACTTCTCCGTCGATCGGCCGAGACTCGGGTGTGCTGAAAGCTTGTGGTCGATCGACGACTGGCTTAGACGAGAATAGTTGCGTCGGAGCGTGGGGACTTGGTGCCTGCTGAAGGGCTTGAGGCCTGCGTGTCCGAGGCCATGTACCTCTCTGTTGGTCGGCCAAGACTCGAGTGTGCTGAAATCTTGGGCACAACCGGAGAGTGGCTTAGACGGGAGAAGTTGCGTCGGAGCGTGAGGACTTGGTGCCTCCTGGAGGGCTTGAGGCTTGCGTGTTCGAGGCCATGTAATTCTTCGTCAATCGGCCGGGACTCGGGTGTTGAAAGCTTGTGCACGATCGACGAGTGCTTAGACAGGAGAAGCTGCGTCGAAGCGTGAGGACTTGGTGCCTGCTGGAGGGCTTGAGGCCTGCGTGTCCGAGGCCATGTACTTCTCTGACAGTCGGCCAAAACTCGGGTGTGGTGAAAGCTTGTGCACGACCGACGAGTGGCTTAGACGGGGGAAGTTGCGTCGAAGCGTGAGGACTTGATGTCTGTTGGAGGGCTTGAGGCATGCGTGTCCAAGACCATGTACTTCTTCGTTGGTCGGCCGAGACTCGGGTGTGATGAAAGCTTAGACGGGAGAAGTTGCGTCTCATGGAGCGATATACGCAGCGGAAGCGATTTTGGATCGATGATACTCTAATTTCATCAATTTAACAATTAGAAAACATGCTCAAAACGATGGAAATAAGAAATTAGAAATACATACCCTTATAGTTCCGATTTCTTCAAGTCCTCAGGTCGTTCCTCGTCACGAACTCTTCCGGCCTCTTCCGCGAACTTCCCGAGGACCACCCCAGGTAGTCCCGCTATCATCGGCGTCGAGCAACGGAGTTGTGGGACTCCGAAAAAAAAATAAAAAAAAATAAAGGAAATGGGTCTGATGAAGCACGAAAGTAGAAGCTTTAAAAAACAAAACTTCAAAAATGAAGTTTTCTTTTTAAAGATGAAGGCTCATCAAAGAACCCAAAAAGCACACCACCGTATTTATGTTAGTCATTTCTTTATATATATATATATATATATTATTTATTAAAAAGTTTAATAAATAAATTTTTTATTATTATATCAAGACATATATATAATTATTGATTAAACTTTTTAATTAATAATTATTATTTAATTCAATATCAAATATTAATTAAATAATATGGCTAAACCCGATTTTCTGAAAACCAACTTTTTGCACATGAATCTTATTCATGTTTTAGACCACTTTCATATTTAAATCATATTTAAATATGTCCATCATTCTTCCACCAGCCGAATTTGAACAATTCAAATTCTTTTTCTTTTCTCCTTCATTGTTGCACGACGTTATCCGAGCTAGCCAGGAGAACCTAAACGATCTACAGATCATGAGCTCCAACGATACGAGATTATTCGGTTAAAACTCTTTTAACCCAAATCAATCAACTTTCGTTAACCCCCGGAGACTCCACTATAGTCTGAGGGTTGCACTCTCCCCACTGTAGATATATTATGTCCTCTTGATATAACCGTCATGGGCAAGTCGACCCTTCACAGGTTGTTCGTAACCACAGCTAGGTAGTTTAAATCGTTTAACCCCTGCGTTACGTCTTTGTTCCTTAAGTACCACTGACACCTCTAATGAACAATAGATGGGTGGTCTTACCAACAGATCAATTAACCCTCTCTGATCAGGAGAGGGTGATCGCTCATTGTTCAAGCCCCGGAGTCAGTTATTAAGGGAACAACCTATCTACTAACCCTGAAAAGTGGGTTAGGAGTGAACTCCATCTTACTACACTATGTCCTCAGGTACTTATTTATCCCTGAGATGATAAGTTATTGAGTCGGCGCTAATAGGTCACTCTCACCCGTACAAGTCTAAGGATACTGTCTAATAAGCAGGAGTTCATAGTAAGCTCAGGATTAAGATCGAGTTACCTAGGCCATCAGTTTGAAATAGTCGGTCTCTTCAGTAAACGGCGTTATAAAGAGAGAGCGATTTTTTCGTGGTTCAGTCTTATGCAAACTCATTGCACAGGACGCCCCCGCTCGCACATCTCCATGTGAAACGATTCGGATCACATCGTTTTGTACATTACAAAGTGAGCCGCATCCAATAGTGTTACCAGGTAAGGTACCCAGCCTTATCCGTATACTATAGACCGTTTTGACTGTCTACTTGAGCCTTATCCACATTCATGTCAGACATGAAGCTCAAGTACTCATCATTCGTCATGGGTGTTGGTCATTGGTATAGATTAATCCAAACACGTTTCATTTTATTCCAGTAGACTCTTTTACTGAATAAAACTAATAACTTTTTATTCTAAATAGATATTTACAAACATAATTGTTTACAAACCACGAGTTTTAGGACATAAAACCCAACAAACTTCTACTTGGACTTAAACGTCTGTGGTGTACATGTTGGTGGAGAGAACTTCAATATCACATATCAGATGTTCCCTCCCACTATCCTATTTGGCAACTCGGAGCCCTAGACCGACTAGTGGCTTTGACGGGAGAAGTTGCGTCGGAGCTAGAGGACTTGGTGCCTGCTGGAGGGCTCGAAGGCTGCGTGTTCGAGGCCATGTACTTCTCTAACAGTCGACCGAGACTCGGGTGTGCTGAAATCTTGTGCACGGCCGACGAGTGGCTTGGACGGGAGAAGTTGCATCGGAGCGTGAGGACTTGGTGCCTGCTGGAGGGCTTGAGGCCTGGGTGTCTGAGGCCATGTACTTCTCCGTTGATCGGTCGGGACTCGGGTGTTCTGAAAGCTTGTGCACGACCGACGAGTGGCTTAGACGGGAGAAGTTGCGTTGGAGCGTGAGGACTTGGTCCCTGCTGGAGGGCTTGAGGCCTGCGTGTCTGAGGCCATGTACTTCTCCGTCAGTCGGCCGAGACTCGGATGTGCTGAAGCTTGTGCACGACCGACGAGTAGCTTAGACGGGAGAAGCTGCGTTGTAGGGTGAGGACTTGGTGCCTGTTGGACGGCTTGAGGCCTACGTGTTTGAGGCCATGTACTTCTCCGTCGGTCGGTCGAGACTCGAGTGTGCTGAAAGCTTGTGCACGACCGACAAGTGGCTTAGATGGGAGAAGCTGCGTAGGAGGACAAATGGTTTAGACTGCTATCGCTGATATATGACTATTCACTGATAGACTACTATCGGCGATAGACTTCTATCGGTGATAGAAATTGCTATATTTGCAAAAAAATTAAAAAGTACTATATTTTAAATTATTTTACTCTAAATTGACATTTGTTGCAATTTCCCATAATTAATTATAATAAATAAAATATAGCACTTATTCACAACGATTCTCGGCTCTCGCATCGATGAAGAACGTAGTGAAATGCGATACTTGGTGTGAATTGCAGGATCCCGCGAACCACCGAGTCTTTGGACGCAAGTTGCGCTCGAAGCCTTCTGGTCGAGGGCACGCCTCTTCGGGTGGGTTCTTTGCGCCAGCGGGGAACACGCTGGCCTCCCGTGCGCACCGTCGTGCGGATGGCTTACATTCAAGTCCTCGGCGCCTGTCGTCGCGAGACTACAGTGGTTGATCCAACCTCAGTACCGTGTCGCAACCTCCAACAGAGTTTCTTTTATAGAATTTTAGTCTATTAGTGATAGTAGTCTATCAGTGATAGTCATATCACTAATTTTTTGTCATATTTGCAAAATATTTTAAATTTTGCTAAAGTTGCAATTATTTTGAGTTTGATTGTTGTTTGTGCAACGAACCCTGAATTATATGGCCATTGAAAAAATGTATATTAAACTTCACATTAGATATTATAGTTTACGCAATATGAATTTGTTGATATGTATTTATAATGTTATTGTACGGTTAAAAAGAGGTGTGTGCGGCCGGGCTTCTTTCTTTATAGTGTTGCCCGCCCCCTTCTTCATTCACATGCACCTATTTAAAATCACAAATATATAATGCAAAAAAAAAAAAAAAAAAAAAACCCAAATTTTAACAAACAAAAAAAAAAAGGTTGTTCCCTGATTCAATTCACTACCAATTGGATCTCATTTTAAAAACATTAGTTTCCTTAAAACAAATTACATACTATTCCCGCTTATTGATTAGGGCAAGTCACTCGAGTGCCGATTTCCATAGCAAATGGGTGAATACTAGTCTCGAAAGTCAATATGCAACGCCCCAAAAAAAATTTGAAGTTTCCAATTAAGAACCTCGTACCAATTACTAGTTGAGATGATCAATAATAGGAGTGAGTATTGGTCGATCGGGATAAGTTTTTCGACCAAACCGAAGGACGATGAGGGAGAGAACTTAAATGACCAAAAAAATAAAAAAAAAATAAAAAAGAAAAAAAATAAAAAAAGAAAGATGAAAGGAGCACATACGAAAGAAAATAAAAACAAAATAAAAAATTGTTAGTTTAGTTTCAGAATATAAAAGGTTTTTTTTGGGATTGTGCAAGCAAAAATGCATTTTTTTTTTAAGTTTTTAAAATTTTGGTTCGTCCAACGATTTTTATCTATTTTGGACTTCAGATTGACCGATTGATCAATTTTGAATCCTACCCCAACCGAAAATGACCATAAACCAACCAACCGAAGTAGGTTCGATCCATTCAATTTCTTAGTATGTTTTGCTCACTTCTAATCAGTAAAATCCCAAGGCGTGAAAGAAAAGCATTCAACTTTATTAAACTTACAGAAACTACTTAACTTCAAAATAAGGCAAAACAACTTCAATGCTAACTTGTGGAAATAGACAATATCAATGCTAAACTCCACCAATAAGAATATAATGTATAAGAGAATTGAGTGATAACGTGTCCAAAAACTAATCCCGACTACAAAAGGAAAATCAAGTAGCTATTGGTCTCTCTTTCATCACGTCTCCTATTTCATAACCAAACTCATAAAAACCATTATCAATACGTAAATACTCAGTGACTCCTACTACAAGAGGAGTCCTGCACCAACTTCAAACTACCCCAAGTACAAAATCACCACAACATGTTTATTACATTTACATTCTAACAAGTAATAAGTCAACGTAACACAAACACCATATCTCATAACATGCATCTTAATATCTTTCTCAAACAACGTACTTTCCTTATTAGTACGCAAACTCAAACATACGCAAACTCAAACATAACGTACTTTCCTGATTCAAATGTCATTTGGTGATTGATTCCAAGATCCACCTTTAGCAATCTCATCGTCTCAACATTTTCAACTATATCACTCTTCAACGGCTCTTTCACAACATAGTGATCCTTGGTTGTTTACCCAAGAACTCGCTATCAGTCTCTATAATCGGTTCACAACATAGTGACCCTTGATCATTTACCCAAGCCCTTACTACCAATTTATGTACCTTTTTCTAGGTAGTTCGACCCTTGACAATTTATACCCAAGGCCTCAAAGCTACCCACATCAACCCTTGACAATTAATATTCAAGGCCTTGATACCACATTCCTCATTCCATTAGTCTTTAACCGCACCCAAAGCCCCAATGCCAAAGTCCTCGTATTGACCCTTAATCATTTATACCTGAGTCCCCTACACTACAAGTGACATATATGTCGTTGACCATATTACCCAAAGTCATGATATTCACCTATACTACTTCCTTTCCTCACACGAGTCATTGGCCCTTGTAGCACATTTACTTTCACATTACATCTAACATGTACCCAAAGTCATGATATTCACCTATACTACTTCCTTTCCTCACACGAGTCATTGGCCCTTGTAGCACATTTACTTTCACATTACATCTAACATGTAAACCTACAACATGCTTTGTAAATTACAAAGGTGCATTCACAATGTTTGTCCACAAGACACAACCTCAAACTTGAACACCAACTACAACTTAACTTCAACAAGCTACATCTCATATTCTAACTCAATAGTATTTTTCAAGCATATAGATATGAATACAATTAAAACAGAACAATCAACCAACTGCTAAACACACCAAGCAACTACACAATACAACCCACAATTATAGCTCCCTATAACACACATCCAACTAAAGAGTACATCCCACATTCTAACTAAGAGACTCATGCTAAATTAAGAATCAACAATCTACAAATCCGTAACACATGTATGGATATATTCAAGTAGTGAAAACAATAATAAGTAAATACAAGCATACATGGTAAACCAACCAAGCATACTAACAACCTCCACCTAAGATCTACTTGTCTTTGTTGTTCGACCCTTGACCTTTGTACTCATGGCATCAAAACAATTCAGATCGATCCTTGACCTTTTGTACTCAAGACTTCAACACCATTTTCCTCATCATTATCTCTAATGTATTGGACCTCGACCATTTGAACTCGAGGCTCCAACTTTTAAAAATGTCACGTATCAACCATTAATCACAACATAACCATGTCACAACGCAAACTAAGTTAAACAAAAACTAACGCAATTTCCAACATGCAATCAACTCGGTTTAAGTCGATCAATGAAGCCGAAATCAAGGCAAAAAACAATGCCAACAATTTCACATCACATACACATTTTCAAGAAATTATAACAATAAGCTAGTTGCAAACATATAACATGGTAACAACAAGACATGCAACAAAAAGCAATAACCAATTAATATGTAACCCCACAAGTAAAAATTACGTATGCTAAAATGCTCCTAATCTTGAATCCAATGTGTCGCTAGACATGCTCGTGGGCGAGTCGCGAAAGGATTCTGACGTGGGTGTTTCTGCAGATTAGGCCGCCATCACGCATTGCTGACCACCATTCGCACCACGGCTAAAAAAAAAATAAGTGCATAAATCTTAAACATATCAAGTGTATAAATCTAAATACATATCAACAACACACCACCAAATATTGATGAACATATCTATTGTAAATCATATCTCGCTTATAACAAACCTAGAAAACAAAAATAAAAAATATTAGAAGATCAAAGTTTTAAATAAACAAGATTTAACTCGTATTGAACTAATAAAAAAAATCTTGTCAATAAATGCAAATAAATCAACCATATCTTCTACTTTAAATGGTTGCTTAGCAGAGTTCTGAATCTAGACTTCAACCGATCGTTTGTGGTGGAGGTCGATGCCTCCGGTACCGAATTAGGAGCGATTCTATCCCATCAAAAGTGGTCGCTGGCTTATTATAGCCACACCTTATCCACCCGAGCTCAAGCCAAGTCCATCTACGAAAGGGAGTTAATGGCAATTGTCATGGCAGTACAACGTTGGCAGCCGTATCTGTTGGGGCATAAGTTCGTAGTACGAACGGAACAAAGAGCATCAAATTTCCTATTGGAGCAAAGGGTAATCCATCCTCAGTATCAGCGATGGCTCTCCAAATAGTTGGGGTATAACTTCGAAGTCCGATACAAACCGGGGTTGGAGAACAAAGCGGCAGATGCCTTATCCAGATTACCTATCGTGGCACAATTGCACCACATCAAAGTGACAGGATTGATTGACATAGTTATAGTCAAAGCAAAGGTAGTGAACGATCCTAAATTGCAACAGATCATCAAGCAATTACTTACCGATGAGGGGAACCACCCAAAGTACTTGTTGCATCAGGGCAATCTCTTGTATAAAGGAAGGTTAGTAATCTCTAAAACCTCAGCTCTACTTCGCATGATCCTTCACACTTACCACCACTCGATATTGGGAGGCCACTTTGAATTTTTTAGGACCTACAAATGATTGTCAGGGGAACTCCTCTAGGAAGGAATGAAAACGGATATAAAGAAATATGTAGAGGAGTGTATGATTTGCAAACGCAACAAGACATTAGCCACAACTCCTGCGGGCCTTTTGCAACCCCGGGAGCTTCCTATCCAGATATGGGAGGACTTGAAAATGGACTTCATTGAGGGATTGTCGAAGTCTGGAGGGTATGATTCCATCTTCGTTGTGGTCGATCGCCTAAGCAAATATGCCCACTTTATGGCCCTCAAACACCCTTTCACAGCTAAGACAGTGGAAGAAGTATTCATTTATGAGGTCGTCCGACTAGTGTTTTAAAAGGCTCGAGACGCACTTAGGCGCAAAGACCCTCTGGAGCCTAGGCACAAGGCGCACAATAACGCGGGCTTTATTTTGCAAGGCGCATTATATATAAAAAACATTAAAAAAAAATTATACATGTATATATACACAATTAAAAGACCATGGGAAAAAATGAGTATTTAGCGAAGAAAAATATAGAAAAGATAAACAAGGTTCAAATATTAGTCTTTCAACATAAGTGTCCTAAAGAGCTAACTCATGACCCAATACGACTTGCTCAATACTCCACAAAAAACATGAAACAAAACAACAATAATCATAAATAAAAAAACTGTCCTAAAGAGAAAACTCATTGTATGAAGAAACTAACACAATTTTTTCTCAAGTTACCAATTCTTAGAAGAACTCGTTGCACTAAAACTAACACAACTTTCTAATTGAAGAGAGCTTCATTGAAAATAATTATAGACATTAAAAAGGCCATTTTAGTAAATAAACTTCAATAACATACCAAAAGTAAAAGAAATCATTCTCCATATAAAAGCATTGAATCTATGAGAATAGCAAACTAATACATCTCACATATCACAAACAACTAATAGACCCCGACCCAAATATCAATTCAAAGACTTTTATTTTTATGAATAACCAAACTTTCATTTTGAAAAAATGAAAAAATACAAGGGCATACAAAAAGAGCTCGCACAAAATGAGTCTTCAGTGAAGACAAATAAGGCCCCTAACAGAAGTTCTTATTTCAACATCTTTGTGATAGCTAAGATCAGGGATCTTGAGCATAAAAGAATCATTTTTTTAGCACGGGAGCAATATTGGCCAACTTTATAATTCGGTACCTTAAGAATGAACTTTCAACAAGAAATAATCTTCACAAAAAATAGACTATAATTCTTCATACCTTTGACACTAAATCTTCAATTCTCTTATTATCTCATGCCTTCTAGTATCCCAGACTTCAAATGTTATGTTAAAATTCCATATGCAATGAACCTAATAAAATATTAACCAAAAATAAAATATAAAGGATCCTATTAAGTTCACATAGCTGTATGAATCGAAATGATTTGAGAAATGCAAATGGATAGTCAAAAAGGCAACTTAAAAAGTCAAGTAAATTTACTTGAAAATGTAATATAAGGTCTCCTAGTTTTGGCTAAAGCTTATTTTGCATGATTTTATTCTATACTCATCAATTTATTGAAATACACTAAATTAATGTCACAGTAACTTGAATTTAACACAGAAAAAAAATGATATCTTAAACTTGAATTTACATAGTAAACCAATAAGTTGTTTGTTAAGAACATGTATAATATGCAATGAAAAGTAAACAAAATACAAACCAGATAATAAGAAGTCCTTACTGTAAAAAGAAAGAAAAAATATCATTGACCCTAGATCACTAATCAAGAGAAATATATAGGAAAAATATATTTAAAGAGAGATGACAAGTACAAGGACTTGACTTGCTTGACACAGATAATACATAACAAGTGAAATGACATTGTATTCAAGTACTCATTCAACAAAGTTTCATATAATGGGTGAAGAGGGTGAAGAGGGTAAATAAGTCAGATGATCATGAGAATTACATAGCAGAATTTAAATTTAGTCCCATGAATGGATGAACATTTGATTCCATAAAAGCATAAAAAAAAATAATAAATCACAAGTGCAAAGTCAATGTTCTAAACAAGATATCCAAACAAGATATCCAAATGTTAGAAAAGAAATGTACCACCAATATATTGATAGTTCTTCAATATATGGTGATCTCTATTATATATTTACTTTGCAAATATCTCAAAGGATAACTAGGGTTTCCCAATGATGGAAGAGGTTGGAGTCTCTCCCAAAATACCAATGTCTACAACAATGAAAAACCTACCTTACTCTCAACCTGTTTTAACAGAATTTGTCTACTCTGAATTACCCCTTTTACCCCTCCTAGAATATGTTTGTGTAATTGGGTATCTCACAGAATTGTTCAAACTTGGTTTAAAAACCTAGAAATCAAACATCTTTAACATCTCATTTCAATTTGAATACGTAAATTCAATTGTTCAAACTTTAGCCTTGCTTGCTTTCCATTTTTTTCTACCAAGTAATACAAGAATCAAGCAAAACAAGAAGATTCTTGTATCTAAATTCTCATGCTTAAGTCTAGTTTTAAGTTAAAATAAACCAGAACATGAATCTCAAACATAAGTTCGTACAATTTTTATTTGAAACACAGAATTTGAAAGAAACAAACTTTTTTTTTGCATTTGTCTAACTATTTATTCATTATATACAAAATCAGGTGATTCCTTTTCGAAAATCTCTATTTTTTAGTCTTAGTTTATTTTCTCTTTGTTTTCTTTCATCTTCCAACTCAAGAAAAACCTTTTTTCCAGCTATGAAATTATCAAACAAACTCAAATTATATTTAATATTTCAATTACCGTTAGGATATAGAAATTAAATAGAGATGTTCAATCATCACAAGCTGAACCACCTGATCATAGTTCGGCTCTTCTTGTTTCAAGGATTCCATGACGATATCCCAGAAGGCCTTCATCATTTTTTCTCTCATCTTTACCTAAAAAAAGATGGAGAAGGTGAACACATTTTTAGTTGCCCTTTTCATATTCTAACCTGAAATTTGAAGCCTTCTATGTGATGAAAATAATAAGTTAGAAAAATGAAAACTTCTAGACATGTCATTTTATATAGTTTGACATACTCGAGAGAAAGCATCAGAGGATAAATATTAGAGATTGTAACACTCATATATATATATCAAAATCAATAAAATTCAAGTTCATTTCCACGTATCAAATTTCTCCTATATTGAAATCTCGTGTGAACAGTGGGAAAAGTCATATTGTATATAATATATTGTATATATATTATATTAGATATATGTGTTGAAAATAATAAGTTAGAAAAATGAAAACTTCTTCTATGTGATGACCGACGGAAAAGAAACTGAAAGCCCTTAAAAAAGACAATTTGCATATATGTTAGATTAGATGATCTGATTTCTAAAGATCGCAAAAGTCAGAAAAGTCATGCCCAAAAGTCAGAAAAAACGTGCAAACCTTAATACTATTCGATCTTCTTCAATTATGCTCATTTTCTTTAGACGGTAAGTACTTAGATCGTGTTTAAGATAAAGCACTTTCCATCCATACACTCAATCCCAGCATCTCCACTAAATTTCTGAACCTTTTTTCAAAAGTTATTTTTATCATCAGTGACCTGATTGACAAATTACTACCAATTAGCAATCACAACTCTACTACCAGAAAGTGCGCCAAGAATGCTCAATGCCATCCACAATAACACTCCACACTAATACCTTAGTATACCTACATATATTTCATTGATATAATATCTTAATTTTTAATTGTGTAGACCCCTGGTTCGTGGAAGTACAGCCTGTGAATGGGGAAGAGAGGAAGAAGACACAAAATGAACAGATTAGCCAAAAAATTATTCTTTTTTTTTATGAGATCAAACATTTATTCTTAAACTGAGAATCTCAGTGACTTGATTACTTTACAAGCCAATAAAAGCAAATGGAAAAAGATTCAACAATGATAAAGTAATCCTATTTTAGTTCATAAACTTGCAAATATTCTATTTTATTCTTTGTACTTCCAAACTTTTTGTTTTATGCAAAAACAAAATGAAATAAAAAATGAAGCCAGATATTTTAGTTGTTGTTAATTTTTCATTAATCATGTTTAAACAAATCTTGATTAACATCACCTCCAATTTCACCCAACAATCGCAAAATCAAACCAAATCCAAAAAAAGGCAATCACCACAAACTCAGAACCCCAAAAACAAAATCCCAAAAAAGTTAATTGTGTGAATACCCTAGAAGAAATCAAATCAAACACCAGATAGTAAAAATCCAAGAAAATAAATAGCTTACCGGAAAAATCTGATGGGGGTAGAGAGATATAATAGAATGAAATTAATCCCTTTGATGAATTCAAAAAAAAGCTGTGGAATTCCAAAACTCCTGGGCGTTGAAGCAAAATCCTATTGAGTTGCTTCTCCACCACCGGCGGCCGTGACAAATCCTGGCCTCCACCCTCATCCCACTCCACCGCTCCACTTCTTAAGGTTGTCAAACTGAGAGAGGAATTTAAGGGTAGAATTATATTTTGCGCGCGGAACCCATAGAACGAAAAAGTAAAAAGCGCTAAGAAAAATTAAATGTTTTTTGTTTTAGACATGTTTCGAACCGGGCCCGGGCCCGCGAATATGCTAAAAACATTAAACACCAACTTGACCAAATTAATTTTTTGAAATATAAACGATTCTGTAATCTAATAAATGTTTAACGTTATATCAACCACCCATTTCCATATTCAATCGAAATCAAATCTGTACAGCATAAGACAACCTTTCGAGGAGCATATTGTGAGACCCCCAATTACTCAAATGTATGCTAGGAGGGGTAAAACGGGTAATTGAGAGGAGACAAGTGTTAGACAAGAAAGGACAAGTTTGTTAGAAGTTGTGGGGACCATTGGGATTGTTTTTGGTTGTTATTTAGAGAATAGTGCTTGGAGAGTAAGTTAGGTTTTCATTTGGTATAGACGTTGGTCTTTGGGAGAGTTTTCCAGCCTCTTGAATGGTTGGGAAACCCTAGTTCTTATTGTGGTTGTTTACAAGTAAATATATAATAGAGATCACTATATATTGAAGAACTATCAATATATAGGTGATACATTTCATTGCATTTGTTGTGTGTTGGCATATTTCTATTCATTTGCAGGTTAAGGTATTTGGATACCTAACACATATCTCCCTCATTGAGGAAATCAAGACATTAATCTCAGTTCAAACCTTCATTATAGTTTATTAGTGAAGTTTTCTTAGACATTGTAAGTTATCGAATTCTCTTTAAGGTTCCTTCACTATTTACATAATATAATTGTTGCAACCCCTTTTCTCTAACTAATTCAGGCCTATATTTATTCTTGATAGATACGCAAAATAGAAGAGTTTCAAAATTGTACCCTTCAGTATCTTCACAAGTCTTAAAGGTTCCATTGAAATTAATGCATGCCTAAATAATTATTATCTTATCTCATGCCTTCTAGTCCCAGACTTCAAATGTTATGTTAAAATTCCATATACAATGAACCAAATAAAATATAGTAACCAAAAATAATATATAAACATCCTATTTGGTTCAGATAGCCAATGTTTTAAAAGGCTTAAAGTTGACCCTAGAATTCAATGTCTTGAGAAAATAGGATTTCCAAATCTAAAATCTAATGACCCTAGTGCTTAAAGTGGAAGTGCCCTATAGCAACAAGTATCAAAATCAATCAAAAATAATATTTCATTACACATATTGCTTACATGAAGAGTAGTACTTTCATCAGAATGCCTTCGAGTAGATTTATGTGATAAAGATCCTCAATGAAAAACCCAACTTTACATGAATTTTATAGTCCAATTTCATGTTTGCACCTGATACATTACCATGAATAAATGTTAGATACTCAATATTTGTAAAATATTATGTCCTTGAAGGTAATAAACTCTATGAATCCAAAGGATTTAAAAAAGGCAAATGGATAGTAAAAAGACAACTTAACTTACTTGACACATAGATAATACATAATAATTGAAATGACATTGATTATATTAAAGTATTCGTTCAACAAAGTTTCATTAATGGTCATTTTAAATATAAATAAAATAAAAATACAATTAGATGATCATGAAAATTACATAGCAGAATTTAAATTTAGTCCCATGAATGGGTGAGTACTTCATTACATAACAGCGTAAAAAAATTAATAAATCACCAATGCAAAGTCCATGTTCTAAATGCAACCATGGTAGAAATAACTGTTCAAACTTGGTTTAAAAACCTAGAAATCAAACGAAATGAAACATCATTCACATCTCATTCCAACTTGAATACGTAAATTCAATTGAAACATCCATTCAAACATCTTTCACATCTCATTCCAACTGTCTTTAAAATCTAGTCGATGGTTAAGTTAAAATAAACCAGAACATGAATCTCAAACATAAGTTCGTACAATTTTTATTTGAAACACAGAATTTGAAAGAACACAAACGTTTTTTTTGCATTTGTCTAACTATTTATTCATTATATACAAAATCAGGTGATTGCTTTTTTAAAATCTCTATTTTTTAGTCTTAGTTTATTTTCTCTTTGTTTTCTTTCATCTTCCAGCTCAAGAAAAACTTTTTTTTCCAGCTGTCAAATTATCAAACAAACTCAAATTATATTTAATATTTCAAATACCGTTAGGATCTAGAAATAAAATAGAGATTGTCAAGCGTCACAAGTTGAACCACCCTATCATAGTTCGGCTCTTCTTGTTTCAAGGATTCCATGACGCTATACCAGAAGGCCTTCATCATGTTTTCTCTCATCTTTACCTAAAAAAAATATGGGAGAAGGTGAATACATTTTTAGTTGCCCTTTTACAGCAGAAATATGAAATCAGCCACATGAAAAAATGCAAATCAAAATCCTAACTTTTACAGCAGAAACATCACCGAATAGAGAGATTTTCAAATCTTAAGTTCGCAATTATGAATTAGCCTGACCTTCTTTGATCTCCAATGACTCCCAAGATATCAGGTAAATGACTCCCAAGAGCAACCTGGACATAAAAATGACACTTAAGAGCAGCATAGAGATAAAAAAAAATCACACCCAAGAGTAAGGCCTAATCATTGGCTAAATAATAGTAGAAAGGGATTGAAAATTGAAATTAGTAGCAAAAAATAATCTTTGAAGTCTGGAACTATAAAGGGAGATTAATTAAAATTATACAGATGATTGAATGTAAAGAAGGAAACTCAAATTGATAGTGTAATCGAAATTATACAAATGATTGAATGTAAAGAAGGAAACTCAAATTGATAATGCCTACACTAGTTATAAATTCATTTACAAATCAAAATATATCTTACAAGTTTTCAATAAATTCCACAAGAATCGGTTCACCGAAAAAGTAACAGAAAAAGGCGGCGCAAAAGAATGCAGAAGGTTGTTTTCTGCCATTAAATAGAAAAGAGAACAAGATTATACCTTCATTTGAGAAGACGAAGCGATTTCCGCTTCAGAACCAAATCCTGGCCTCCACCCTCATCCTCAACTCCCTCCGCCGCTCTCCACGTCTTAAGGTAGTCAAACTGACGGAAGAATTTTGGGGGTCATGGATTTGTTTTAAGGGTAGATTATTAAGTTTTGAGCACGGAACCAAAAGCGCCAAATGAGCTTTCCGAAAAAGGGAATAAAAGAAACCAAGGAAATAAGAAAAAAACAGAGCACAACAAGAATTCTCATCAATAACAGATCAATCAGCTTTCAACTTCCATAACATCACCCCCAATTTCACCCAACAATCGCAAAATCAAACGAAATCCCAAAAATCCAATCACCCCACACCCAAAACCCCAAAAACAAAATCCCTGGAAGAAATCAAACAAACACCAGATATATAACAGCCATAGAAAAAATCGA
Source organism: Herpetospermum pedunculosum (assembly GCA_028017165.1). Classification (NCBI taxonomy): domain Eukaryota; kingdom Viridiplantae; phylum Streptophyta; class Magnoliopsida; order Cucurbitales; family Cucurbitaceae; genus Herpetospermum; species Herpetospermum pedunculosum. Next base: position 7,608,357 of record JAPQWQ010000185.1, read on the forward strand.
AGAAAAAAAATAGCTTAAAATATAAATATAGGCTCATGTTCCAACTTGTATTCGTTAAAAAGTCTCATAAATATGTAAGCTGGACAAAAACCTAAGTCACCAGGTGCATTTCATCCCAGATATTTCTTGAATTCTAAAATACCCATCATAAGCTTCCATAGTTTGAATCAGCTTCTTGGGTTCTCACGGAAAAAAAAAATCAACATAATCCTATAACCTCCTAAAAAACAATAAAAAGCCTCAGTAAATTATATAACCTCCTAAAAAAGATTTCTTAGAAGGGATTCTGAACTACGAAACGTAAATTAGAAGAAGCAGATACAAACCCGAATAGTTGATTGGAAATCGCGAGAGCGGTGGTGGTTTTTCCAGTACACTGTTGTTGAGAAGAGGAATCGATAGTAAAACAAGGTGTGTTGAGTGTTAATTAGTTTACTACTTGGCGTGAAGCAAAACCAGATGGAGCTGCTTCTCCTCCACCGGCGGCCGTGACAAATCCGGGCAACTCCGGCCGTGACAAATTGCTTAATTTGCTTAGCTTAAGGTAGTCAAACTGAGTGTCTGAGAGATGAATTTCGCGGGTCGTTGATTTGTTAAGGGTTTAGGATTATCTTTTGCGCGCGGAACCAAAAACCTAAAAAGCGTTAAACGAGCAGCGAAGGAAAAAAATTAAATTGTTTTTAACAGGTTTCGAACCGGGCCCGTCAATATGCTAAAAAGTCATAAAAAAACCAACTCGACCAAATTGGAAATTTGAAAAAGTGTCGATTCTTTATTATTATAAATGCCAAATCGTATATTAATCACCCATTCCCAGATTCGATCGAAATCAAAACTGCACAGCAGAATAGAATTTTCTGAGGAGCATATCTCCCTCTATACTTACTTGTTTTTCGTAAATGACCACTTGTTTTCATAGTACTTTTCATGTTCTTTACACCCATGTGTTTTTAGTTAACAAAATCTTAACGGATCGAGACTTTTATGTCACCCAAATATCACTTGGAACTAAGTTGAAACTTTGAATGGTCATAACTTTCAGCTCCCTTAACCGAATTGGATGAATTTTTTTTTCAATTAAAGCAAAAATTCGGGGCAATCCCCTGGGCAAGTTGCCGAAGGCAGCTTGTCGGTATTTCATCCCCAAAAACGTTCGTTTTGGCCCTCAAATTGGATTACAAAGCGTTTTTCTTCGACGTTTCATAACTTTGAGAGGTCATAACTTTCAGCTCCCTTAACCAAATTGGATGATTTTTTTTTTCAATTAAAGCAAATTTTTGTAGCAATCCCCTTGGAAAGCTGCCTTTCCGTCTTTAGTTTAGGTTCATTATGGCAGTTGTTAGTTTCGTCTCTTTATCAGTTAATTCGGTATCGTTTATTAATTGCATATATTAAAAAAAGGGGATCTTAGGTGCATTTTCCTCTGGAATCTTACTGTTTGGAAGGCAGCTTTTTATCCCCTAAAACGTCCGTTTTGGCCCTCAAAATGGATTACAAAGCGTTTTTCTTCGACGTTTCATCATTTTGAGAGGTTATAACTTTCAGCTCTCTTAACCAAATTGCATGATTTTTTTTCTCAATTAAAGAAAATTTTCGTAGCAATCCCCTTGACAGGTTTTTATCCCTAAAAACTTTCGTTTTTCGCCTCAAATTGGACTACAAAGCGTTTTTCTTCGACATTTCATCATTTTGAGGTTTGAAACCAGCAGCTTAAACTTTTGCTATGATTCAAATTTTGTGATCCTCATCCACTAATATGAAAGTATAATGCAAACAATTACTTTAATTGATACATATAGTATCCAATTAACACTAATAAAGTTTCAACGTACACTAGCATATGCTTGGGAGGTGCAGTTCTTGTTGTTGTCGGGCAAGCGTGTAGCCAGGAAGAGCAGCATATGACTACTAACTATGGTGGTCTACTTTCGATGGTAGGATAGTGGCCTACTGTCACATCCCTAAATCTTGAGGCACATGACTTGGTCGGGTGAGCCAAGTCGAGTTGGCATATGGCACACTCATGGTTGACGAGGGGTTGGCCACAAACATGTTCACAGTGTCGCATCGGTGCGGACATGTCGCATAGCCGGACACCATCGCATGGTCGAGGACCATCACACAATCGGAAGACATCGCACAGGCTGGCCGAAGGCTCACAAGACACATTGATCATGGCGTGGGCGGGTGTCCTACGCAACGTGCGAAGACTTGGCACGAGACCTGTGCGCGGGTGGCGCACAACGAAGCACACGATGCTGCTGGAAGCACGCCCATGGGCACGCCCATGCGCGCGCCTCTAGCCCCACTCGCACGCCCCCGCGCGCGCCTCTAGCCCCACCCGCACTCCCCTGCGCGCGCCTCTAGCCCCACCCGCACGCCCCCGCGCGCGCCTCTAGCCCCACCGGCACGCCCCCGCGCGCGCGCCTAGCCCACCAACCCCACTCCGCGCCAAAGTTAATGTACATTGCTCGGATTGTTGTGAATTTTTTTCTGGGAACTAAGAAACATATAAGAAGGCTTTCCACAAAATTTTAGAATTTTTTGCCATCTGTAGCTTTTTTCCCGATTTAATTAATATTTAATATTAAAAAATTCATAATAAATAATTTGTTGGTTCAAAAATTCTGAATTTTTTTTTTTAGACTCCCTTCAATGTCCCAATGATGAATCAATCGAGTTCATGGCCCCAAAAAATCTCAAACTTCAAATTTTTGACCGTATGACGACTCAACTTTTCCATATGCAAGCCTGACAGACCAAAAAGGCCTCAAAATGTACTATATAGGGGGGCGTTCAGTCTGCATCTGCTGAACGCACGAGGTACCCCCTATCCCCGCCCCCGTCCCAAGCATATGTGCCGCACAGTGGCATATGCTTGGGGCGTGGGCGGGGGGGATCGGACGGCCGGGATGTGGCGGCGGCGGCCGGCGGCGCGGCGGCGGAGCGGGCACGGTGGGGGGGCGCCGAAGGCGTCTTGAACGCGCGGCTGAACCCCGTTGTGCTCGGGATGTTGCCAAGTTGCTTGTCGCCTATGGTTGGTCCGATTCCGCGGAGAGATGCTAGGTTGTGGGCATATGCTTGGTCGGTGGGAAGTTAATCGTTCGCCCAGTGGCGGCGGGCGGCGTGGTGGCGGAGTGGGCTTGATGGGGTGGGGCCGAAGGCGTCTAGAACGCGCGGCATGAACCTTGTTGGGCTTGCGATGTTGCTGTGCTGCTTGCCGGGGGGAGTGGTGTGGCGGCGGAACGTGCGCGATGGGGTGGGGCCGAAGGCGTCTTGAACGCGCGGCATGAACCTTGTTGTGTGCGGGATGTTGTTGTGCTGCTTGAATGGACGGGCGGCGTGGTGGCGGAGTGGGCTTGATGGGGTGGGGCCGAAGGCGTCTAGAACGCGCGGCATGAACCTTGTTGGGCTTGCGATGTTGCTGTGCTGCTTGTCTGCCGGGTGGTGTGGTGGCGGAACGTGCGCGATGGGGTGGGGCCGAAGGCGTCTTGAACGCGCGGCATGAACCTTGTTGTGTGCGGGATGTTGCTGTGCTGCTTCGCGAGGGGCTGCAAGGTGGTGGAAAGGACACGGTGGGGTGGGGCCGAAGGCGTCTTGAACGCGCGGCATGAACCTCGTTGTGTTCGATCTGTTGCCAAGCAGCTTGTATACTTCCCACCCACCAAGCATATGCCCACAACCTTAAAACGCTCCTTTTTGTCCGGCGGGGAACGAAAGTGGGATGTTGATTCGAGTCGAGTTGAGGGTGGGCTTGCTTAGACGATGCTTGCACGTGGTTGTTTTTCTACTCTGTGGAAGGACGGCCTAGATGGTGGCGGAGTCACGGCGAGCTTGCCCAAAGCAAAGCGAGATGAGACGGCATACTATCGTTCCCTAATTGACAAAAAGGAGCACCCTACCTCAAAATAAAATGTTTTCTTGATTTCATTTGTCGGGCGGGGAACGAAAGTGGGATGTTGATTCGAGTCGAGTTGAGGGTGGGCTTGCTTAGACGATGCTTGCACGTGGTTGTTTTTCTGCTCGCTTGTCGTGTGGAAGGACGGCCTAGATGGTGGCGGAGTCATGGCGAGCTTGCCCAAAGCAAAGCGAGATGAGATGGCCTGCGATCGTTCTTCGTTTGACAAAAGGGGTCACCTTCGAA